>JAJKFL010000004.1:8300000-9510000 GCA_021186555.1 Reticulitermes speratus
TCCTGTCAATACTGACGTCACGTGTACTGATGACAATAAGATGAAAGACGTCCAAAAGCATTTCACGCATCTATAATTAAGTCTTTGCCGATCCAGTGGCCGTGCGGTCTAAGGCGTGGGTCTTCGGCCGCTCGCTTACTAGGATCGTGGGTTCGAATCCCACCGGGAGGCATGCATGTCTGTCTCTTGTGAGTGTTGTGTGTTGTCACGTAGAGGTCTCTGAGTCCTACCGACTGTGGTGTGTCTCAAATGTGTGACCATGAAACCTCGACGAAACGAGGAGGCCCAGGCCCATATAAGGCTGCCGAGTAAAAAAAAAAAAAAAAAAATTCCATCATACCCCTTATAATTACACTTACCCACTTGAACTTCTAAAGTTACGTTTAACAAGATGGAAGGCATCACAATTATCTGTTTTCTTCACCCAACTTTAAGTGGGAATGAAATGTTGTCCTTATTCTTTTGACAGTATGCCTATAAAGCTCAGAGTTCCATCCCGTAACATTACAGATTTCACGTTCCCTGTATCACTCAAACATTTCCCTCCTGCTAGATGCGCGGCTGTCGTGAATTTGGTATGCAAAGGCGCAGATATTTTTTGGAAAGCAAATCGGAATTTCATAACAGATTACACACTAGTAGCTTGTGCACTGACATATCATGCGATTGGCTGTGTCAATTTAGTTAGGCGATTTGTAATATACGTGTTTGTATAATTGTGTATTTTCTACCAATTTTTATGTGACAGTAATAATGTTTAAGCAGTATATTTCTATACACAAATTGTATCATTTATTTTAGATGCTGAGTCAGCTATAAATCTACATTTTCTTTTTTTTTTTCTCCCTTTGTTTTATTGGTTTTTTTCATGTGTGTTTGTTTATGCAATTTGTGTTGTATTTATTTTGTGCTGGTTTTATAATTGGCCATTTTGCTGCTAAACAAGCACGTTAATAAACTGCGATTGGAATGAACTGAAATTCATTGAATCAATGCGGGCTTATTTAAAATTTTTAGAATAAATGTATAGGATTTTTAAGGTAACAGGAACACAGTTTTCAGTATTTCCTACCTTTCCTGATGTTTGTTGTTTAATTCGAGTACGAGTAACTCAGCAACTATAGTGACTAGGTAACGTGAGGAACGACCAGGCGTCTTAATCGTCGCAAGGGCAGAAACAATTCCTATAGCTATAGCATGAAGACCTCCTGTCCATTTTGTATCAGGTACTCTTTTCCAGCAAGTGAAGAATGTTTAATAATTTACAGTGGTAAATCATTCACATATAAGATGACGCCTAATTAATATTAACACAGTTTGTCACCAAATAATTTGGCAAAAACTGAAATATATTTTATTCTTCAATTAGCACTCCGTTGCCTACCGAAAGGACGAAGAAAAATAGAAAGACCAAAGCAAAGACGGCAAGAAGAAAATCATCGTGGAATACGTAGGAACATATCTTAAAAATTTGATACTAAAACGTTCATCCTAATGATTATGATTGTGATTTTATGACGTACCCGTGTGTTTGAATGGTTTAAACAAAAATTTTCCACGAATTTTTTTTAAGGAATAAAATTTCCGCGGAAAGCAGTTTTTAAATTGCACGCACTGTACAAAATCATTGACCTGCTTCCAAGGCACGTGGAGGAATGTTTATAAAACATGCAGAAGTCCAAGGTTTAATCTTAGTGTACATGCAAGCACCTTTATGTAACGTTATAATAAAATTATGACTGCAAAGAAAAGAGCAGCCCAGTTTAGACATTGTCATGTAAGAGGCATGTTACGGCATGTCTCATAGGACACGTGGCCAGCGAATGGAGTTGGTGCGTGTGGGGATGTCTTCTTTAACTGATGCACTGACTCAGATATTGCCTAATAAATTACATTAATCCACTTTATGGCCACACGAATCACAAATATACAGGTATTAAAGGTTACTATTTTATTAAATTTGACTGTCTTAAGCTTCTGGTTTGCAGTTGGGAGGTGAACAGAACAGATTCCGGTAGGGTCACGGACTATTCTGAAACCTTTAGTGGTTTTTTGCAGTACACCATGTAAATACTGGGACAATATTTTTCATGGGTGTTCGCAGACCACCGTGCAAATATAGGAAAATTTTTTTGAGTTTTTTTTTTGCACTCCACCATGCAAATGTACAGATTATTTTCCGTGGTTTTTCGCAGTCCACCTTGCAAATACAGGGGAATTATATGTTTTTCTTTGTTTTTTTTCGCAGTCCACCTTGCAAGTACAGGGAAATATTTATTTTTCTTTGTTTTTCGCAGTCAGCCATGCACACACTGGGGTAATATCTATATTGAGGCCGCGGCCGGTTCCATCCAAATTCTTCTAATTCATTATTATGAAATCGCTCTACTATACGAAGCCATACATTGTCTGAACTATTGAGAGCATTGTTGGTAAACAATACCCAATTAATATTTACAGTTTAATAAATGTTCAAAGGAAAGGTTGCTAGCTATCATACATCTCTTTAACCAACAAATGCACACTTATTATTCTTTATTATACAATACAATTTAGCGTAAAACTAGTCCGACATGTTTCGAATCCCTATTTTGGGATCTTCATCACGGACTTGGATTGTGAATTACATAGTTTACAAATCAAGAATAATGGTACATTTTGTAGCTATATTTACGTGCATATTTATTTGAAACTACCCAGTTTCTGGGATAGTTAGGAATTTCCAGGCTTTTAAAGGAAGTAGATACAGGGCATACACAAAAGAATGGTGCGGTTGTAATAGTGAACACTATTACAACCGCACCATTCTTTTGTGTATACCCTGTATTTTCTTGCCCTTTTAATTAAAGCGCTCCACTGTACGCATGTCTGCATCCTGTGAAATCCGTTCCCGCAAATTTAGGCTCTGTTTCTATATATATATATATATATTACATTTTCATCATCCGTAATATAGCATTTATTACTGAAATTTAACGAAACTCAAATCAATCCACTGAAACATTGGTAAATATTTACATAAAATCCATTCATCTGAGAGTCCTATAAGGTTCGTTATTTTTATAATTATATAATTTGATTCAAACACAATTATCTTTGTTTCCAGGATTAGAGAATTTAATGCTTTAATAGACTTCGTAACCCTGTTTGTAGCGTCTTCTTATAATTGGTACAATTATCTCTCTAATACAATTTGTTCCCTTATCCGAAAATGGGTACATATTATTAGCTGAGACATGAATAAACCCCAAAGTTCCACCTGTCCAATTCAATTATTCAAAAGTAAGGTTGTCAGTTCGATACGTCTAATTTTCAGACCTTATGTAACACCAATTCCACTTTATTCAGTGACACGCCCTGCGTACTATTAAATACGCTGTCTCGTTCTACGCGTTTTCTGTCTTATCCATTCTGGAGTTGTGTCATCTTCCCTACAATTTCTTTCAGATTTCATGACGACAACAGCCGGTGCTTTGCAACCCTGCTGTCCCCACCCCCACCCCTAATCCTTTCACCCCCAACTTCTCTGCCTGTCTGCGATATTTACATATGAGCAAGCCGTTACGTTTCCTCGTCGTATACTTTTTCATATTCCCCTTAATTTCTTCTTTTCTCTCACTTTATTTTCGTCTCCGCTTTTATTTCTTTCTCTGACATAGAACTCTAATGCTGACATGATTTATACAGTGATAGATATCAGTGGCGTTCATCCGTAATCAGTAGACGTTTTTCTAGAAACTGAAATAGATGACAGAGATGGTTATATACAGTATTTAAGTCAACAACTGCACAAACAGTAACGAATTATCGTTTGTCATTTATGATATCCCTCATACATGTTTCGGCCTCTAAAGGACCATCATCAAGGAGGTTTTTCAGAGGAATACAAACAGCAAATTCTGTTTAAGATGTGCATGTTTAGAGTTAAAATACAATATTATCAATTAAAATTGCTAAAAATGTTTAAAATATAAATCAGTTATAAGTGTTTTGCAAATCCTAACAATATGTTATCCTTATCGCCGACAGACGTCTATATCAGTTTAGTCATCTTCATTCGAAGGGATTTACCCGGTACTGTCAGGCGGTGTTTATGCTATGGTGGGCTGCTGTATACTGCAAATTGGTATGTCCATTATCTCACTCTGAGAGCTAAACAGTCTGACGTCTCTGTCGGTAATGTCTTGTTTTCTCATCGTCAGATTTCCAAGTTGACGCAAAGAAGCATACTTACGCTAAAGTTCTGGTAATTCAGTTCCACAATGTGTAATAATTTTAATATTCAACTGTCTTATAATAACCAACCAAATGCAAAATATGTCGATGTAAGTTTTAATATTTAAAATTTAAAACATAATATCTCCAACATGTTTCGACTGTATATGAGTCGTCATCAGGAAGAAAATAAATGAATTAGATATTATAAGACATGAAGTAAAACTGAGTTTTTTTAAATCATACTATTGAGCTGTAGTGAATCTTCGTGTCTTGAGCAGCATAGCATGAAATGTAGAATGTAGATTATCCCGTATAAAGTATTTGTTATCATATACTAACATGGAATTCTAATTATTCAGTATGCCAGGCACAGTTCGTGAGTGAGACGGAGCTGAATCAGTTTGGCAACATCGCAGTCTTATAGCTATGTCTCACTTCACAGGCCAAAGGTTACACACCAGCCGATTTTATCCCAAAGTCAATGCCATGCGTCAGTATTCAGGATATATGACTCTAATCGATCCACATCTCGTAAATAAATAAAGTTCGATTAACTGCAAATAAGCGTAGCATGAAATTTTCATTAAAACTACAGGTGTTTCAATTGAAAACCAAACCCAGGCGCACGGCATGTTTAAAAAACCTTACCTGTTCTCATATGTTATATAAACTATAGCATGTTGCATGTCTGAAAGGTGAAGAATGTCGTGTCTAAAAGCTACTCTAACATGCGAGAAATTATATTATACACGTATTATATAAGTATATATGCATATATATATATATATATATATTATGAGGTAATGTAAGGCTGTTAAGCTTTTGGTGCTTCTGGGCGTGTTTTTAATTGAACTTCCTATATGAACAAATGTATTAAGAATATTAGCAGGGATAGCTCAGTCAGTGTAGTGTCTAGGCTACGGGCTTCGGTAACAGGTGAAACGGAGTGAGATTTCCGGTGATGTTCAAAGTTTATTTCTTCAACACAACATCCGGACTGGCTTTGGGTAACATAGGATTTCCTAACCAGGGGGTAAAGACGGCTGTTTGTCCGCTATGAAGTAGACCAATCATCTCCATAGGGAGATCGTGGAGTTCTTCCTCCACAATAAACTGAACAAGTCAGGCAATGTAGCTATAACGTAAGTCTGAGGCGCCTTCGCGTAACAATGGTTGCCGTGGAAAAGCAATAAGTGTTACATATTCTGAGTGTGTGTCTGTAGCCATATTTAACCAGGATGCAAAGAGCGTGCGCCATATTACATTGTAATGTGTGACCTGTCTGGCTGTACCATACTGTTCCACAGTATATCCAAAAGGACACGATTTTCGTAAAAAAGTTACTGAACATAACATGTGTGTTTTGATTTTCTCTACAACTTTTGTCTGAAACATTTCTTATTCTAGGAAGAACTGAGCGAGATATTATCACAAACGTACATAGGTTTTCATGGAAAGTACCCAATATTCTTGTCACATTTTAAGGAAACTTAAGTTTTCTGGACAGTTTCTAAAAAATTTTCAAATATGAAATTTCATAAAAATCAGTCTAGTTGAAGCCGAGATGTTCCATGCGGACAGACAGACAGACAGACGAACAAGCAGATGTGACGGAGCTAATATTGTAGTCGCTTTTCGCAATTTTGCGAGTGCCAGAAACAGACACGGACAAACATTATGAGTTTTCCTTCTGAAATCGGTTTTGGGGCGTAGGGCTAACAACACTCACCAACTTCGATATAAAACTTTTAACAAGTTATGGAACTCTACGAAATACTTGTACGTGAAAGCGATTATACAGGTTCTTCCACTTAAAACAGGCCCGCTTGCACGGCGCAATCAAGAAAGCGGGCCGATTTTAAGTGAAACATTCTGTATAATTGGGCGTATATAGAAAACAATGAGGAAGTGTGGGTTACCTAGGCCATGTTGTAAAGTGAGACAGTGGAATGTAGGAGGAAGTTCTGTGATGGATATTTGAATATGAACTGCGTGCACAAGTTTATAAGGCGACAATTTTAAGCACACAGAAACAAGTGAGAAATATTAAATTAAGTTATAAACCAACCGATGCACACTAAAACCACTTTTTAAGTAGCTTTATTATAAAATTGTTAAAATTGTGCCCCTACACGTGTTTCGATCCTAGGATCATCGACATAGACTCCACCGTAGTACTCCTCACCGCACAACACGTAGTACACTCCGCTCCACGCAAAAACATTTCATATGCTTTTAATACCACACGCCAGCAGTTCCACAATCTACCATCTACAGTGCTTTTATAATTTTACAACTTTTAGAGAATCCTTTTACAAGATTTTAACTTATGTTTCAAAGTGCAGATAGAATATTTTAAATCATGTGTTGAAGTGACTGTAGCTTTTAGCAATAAACCCCCCTGACGATGATCCTAGGATCGAAACACGTGTAGGGGTACAATTTTAACAATTTTATAATAAAGCTACTTAAAAAGTGGTTTTAGTGTGCATCGGTTGGTTTATAACTTAATTTAATATGACGAATATGCACGGTGTCAACAGTGTGAAAAGTGAGAAATAATTTATTTGAGCCGGAAGTGATCGAACCGTTTCAGGACGGTGATTAAATGCTAGCTTCGGTGTTAGTGGAGTCGTAATTTCGGATTATGCACCAGACAGTCTATAGTTGTTTAGAAGATATATTTTGCTTTCCAAATTATTCGTGTGTAGTCCCAACAGTCTTGTCACAAAGTTCCTAATCTTCAGAATTCAAAATCAGCCGCTAAATAAGAGAAACTTAGGTAAATACAACATTAAACACTGTAAAATAACGTGTCGATTTGAGTTCGACATTGGACCAGGTACAGCGAAAAGTACAGTCGAACTTAACTCGACACTGGAGAGACACGAAGTGAAATTAGTGTATTTTAAACAGACTGATTAATTATTAATACTCTAATTATTTTACGAAAACTTACAAGTGCCCTTTTCATTTGAAAAATTTCAAAACTTTTCCCTGAGTCTCATCACGCAATAGTGTCATATAAAATACATTTGAAGTTATTTTAAACTTTACGTCAGTACCTTCATCGAAATATGTTCTGCTTACCGTAAAGCTGCCTGCTGCAATTCCGCTCTCTTTAGCAGTAATGTATTCTTAATTGCTCTGAAGTAGCCTTTATAGCTTTTAAGTAGCAACCAAGACTGCCATTTTCACTCAGTTATTACCATAGTGTTATTATTATCATCATCATTTTCATTATCATTTCATTATCATCGTCGTTGTTTCCATCAAAAGTACCAGCACGAATGTCATCTATACCTACAGGAACCTAATAATTCAGTTTTGTTTGTTGTTATATTCAAATTTGGTTTCAAAATATTTTTCTACCCAAATGGGATTGACATGCTTCGGTTGTCATGCACTTTCTGTGATTTATATAGCTTTCTGATAGATGGTAGTGCTACGAAGCTGTCGGACAAATTTCAAAACCATCAAATGCTTTTTGTTGTGACAAGTGGGGCATCTCTAAACATCAGGTGTGTATAGTTCAACCTGTCAGCGCATGAGAAAGTACGTCAGTTTGGGATGGCCAGGAAATGAGTTAATCAGACATGAACACAGGCCTCGGTATAGCAGGGAAATATATTCCGCCTTTTGACCGTTTGTTAGCTTTATACGTCCACTCTCACGGATTTGTCTGGTTTTCCACCACTATTACTGCTACCACTAACACTACTACTACTACTACTACTAATACTAATGCTGCTGTCACTAATAATAATCGTGTTTGTATCACTTGAGTCTTTCTGTAATTCTGTCACGTATTTAAAATAATTTATAGTCACGTACAAGAATGAATTTGTTTATTATATTATTACTGTATTATTATATTATGAAATAAATGTCTAATATTTGGAAAATATTAAATAGCGGACTCATGACTGTGCACATCATTAATGATATTTTGTCACTTAACGATGTCAGTATGAAATGACAAAGCCAGCTTTGAAGTAAGTTTTCCAGAGGGGATGATATTGGACTCTGCCCTTTTCGAAATTTGAAGTACTTACAACGCTGTATGCTATAGATTAAATTATTTAGGGATGTGACCCTCTGTCGTTTCCTGAGTCGCATCCAATGTTTCAAATGATCATATTGCCTTCATCTTCAGGTCTACGGTCATTTGAAACAGTGTGTACTACTCACACAACAGGAGAGATTCACAAATCAGAAGAGTTGCTTCTCGTCCATTTGTTTCTAGTTCAGGAAAGTACGGCAAAAATATTCCGCTTCCTACAAGAAAATGAAGTATTAGTTATAAAATTTGTTTAGTTCTCAGATTGTTCCTGAAGTCTATTTAATTCTCATATTGTTCCTGATGCCTGTTTGGTTCTCAGATTTTTTCTGAAGTCTCTTTTTTTCTCAGATTATTTCTGAAGTCTATTTAGTTCTCAGACTTCTCCCGAGTGTTTAGTTCCCAGATTGGTCCTGAAGCCTGTTTAGTTCCCAGATTGGTCCTGAAGCCTGTTTAGTTCCCAGATTGGTCCTGAAGCCTGTTTAGTTCCCAGATTGGTCCTGAAGCCTGTTTAGTTCTCAGATTGGTCCTGAAGCCTGTTTAGTTCCCAGATTGGTCCTGAAGCCTGTTTAGTTCCCAGATTGGTCCTGAAGCCTGTTTAGTTCCCAGATTGGTCCTGAAGCCTGTTTAGTTCTCAGATTGGTCCTGAAGCCTGTTTAGTTCCCAGATTGGTCCTGAAGCCTGTTTAGTTCCCAGATTGGTCCTGAAGCCTGTTTAGTTCCCAGATTGGTCCTGAAGCCTGTTTAGTTGTCAGATTTTTCCTGAAGTCTGTGTATTTGTCAGCTTGTTTCTATACCCCATGTAATTTTCAAATATGTTATAAATCATTCGTAGTTCTAAAAAAGGTTTGTGAAGCCTGCATAGTTCTCTTATTGATTTTAATAATGTTAGTTTTAGAAATGTTCCTGAAGTCTGTGTACTTTAAACTCTTCCTGACTACAGAGCAGTTCACAAACTCTTTTTGAAGCCTTTGTATTTTCAGATTGTTTCTAAAGTTTGTGCAGTTCTAAAAATACAGGTCATACACAAAAGAATGGTGCGGTCTGCTTGTCTGCTGGTATTAAAACCGCACCATTCTTTTGTGTATGCCCTGTATTCCTGAAATCTCAGTAGATCTTAAAACTTCTTTAAATTTCCTATCGTTTTCTAAATCATTTGTAGTTATGAAGATTTTTTACCTCTGTTGTGTAGTTCAAAGCTCTTTCTAAATCCTTCACATAACTTAAACTTTTTCTAAAGCTTAGATAATTACAGGCAATTTGTAAATTATTTATAAAACTCGTATTGTTTTTAAAGCCTTCTAATTCTCAATTCATTTTATGAAACCTGTGCAGTTTTCAATTTTTTTTTTGCACATGAGTATTTCACAATTTTTTTACGAATCGTATGTATTTATCAAATTTTTTTGAACATGTGTACTTCTAAAATTGCTCCTGAAGCTTCTGTATTTTCAAGTTATTTGTAAGTCCTTCTTTGTTCTCTAACTCATTCTGACGCCTTTTAGTTGTACACTTTTGCTAAATACTTTATCATTCTGAAAGGATTCATGAAGCTTTTGTAGCTCTGAAATTATTTCCCAAACGCGTGTATTTCAAATATTTTCTCCGAAGCATGTGTAGTTTTAAATTTATTCCGAAGGCTGTATTTCTCAAACGTTTCCGGAATCCGTGTTGAAAACAGTTTTATTTAAGCCTGTGTAGCACATACATTGCTTCCAAAGCCCGTGTAGATCTAAAATTCTTTCTCAGGCCTGCGATTTTCCACGTGTTTCCGAAGCCTGTGCAGTTGTCTGATGGTTTGTTGAACCATGATATTTCTCAGCTTTGTAATCTTAAACTTGGACGGAAAGCACTCGGAAAATATAGATAAACAGGAGGATGATATAAAATTGTGTAGTAAGTTTTAAATTGTGAGGTTTTAGATGACTTGCACTGGATTAGGTTATATCCTGTTGGCCAAGGCCTATTCTGATGGAGGTAAACATTTTATATCTCAATTCCGGTATGTGTATTTATCATAAAAGTGGACAGGCAGACTTATCACTGTGCTTAAGACCTATGGAAATAAGTAAATATAACTTGACGGATTCTTAACTTTGATACTTGATGGTGGTGAGTTGCTGTTTTCATGACCGGACAACCTTACTCCAGTACATTCATTCATTCATTCTGTAGTCTGTCTTACGACAGGTCCATAGCCTCTTCCAAAGCGAGTTCTCCACAGGGTGCGATCTAGTGCTTCCTCTTTCAATTTCCAGTATATTTTCTTTTCCCTAAGGTCATCCAGTAGCTGCTTACGTCTTCTCCCTCGTCCCGTCATTTCTATCCTTCCTTCTAACTTTCCTTCAATCACGTGTTTCAGAAGGCAGTTTCTACGCAAGATGTGACCAATCCAGTTAGCCTTCCTTCTTTTTATTGTATGTACGATATTCCTCTCCTCCTTGACTCTGTCTAATACTTCTTCATTTCTCACACGATCGGTCCAACTGATCTTCTCCATTCTTCTCCAGCACCACATTTCAAAACATTCCAGATAATTCTGATCTACTTTACAAAGTGTCCACGTTTCAGCACCACACAAAGCTATGCTCCAAATGTAGCACTTTACTAGTTTCTTCCTTAAATTTAATTCCAGTTTGCTGGTGAATAAAGACTGTACTGGCGATTGGGTGTGCCCAGAGCCCGAGTAGGACGCGATGGACAGTAGAACGACGTCTGATCCCGAAGGGACTCGAATATCGAATTTCCTTTCATCCAGCCTGCAGTCTAGTCCCTGTACCTTGATCTATTCTCACTCCAAATGCAACAGTAATAATCACTGATTATTTGTACCAACAAATGCACTAAGACAGTTTTTTCACTGTTTTCTTTATTATAAGGATGCCCCAATACGCATTTCGGCAATTAATCAGGGGGTATTTTAAGTGAGTTTTTTACATAGACCAATTCCTCGGCTACGTCATAACAGTGAGTCAGTATTTGTTACCACATCGTATAAAATGTTGTACAATTAGTGGTATTGTTAGGCTGCTAAAGGTTATTAAATTTTAAAATTACAATAAAATCAAGTAGTATATTGTACTACCCTCTATAGTATAATTATTAATTAATGGCAGCGTGGTCCTATTTTCAGCGTGTATTCCAGTTATCTGTGTGTTATGTTGTTGGTAGGACCTCCTTCCCTCCTGTCTGCGTGGTTAGTGGTTGGTACAAATAATCAATTATAAAAGATGCACGGTGAATATAAAGTGAAGTTTAGTAATAATCACGTTTGTCTAACAGACGTTATTCGGTGTACTCTGTTACGTTCGCAGCAATGTAGACAGTTACGCACTTCTAATTACCTACACAGAGGTTACGGTATAGACAGAGTTTCATGCCTTTTCTCTTATTTCTCACTGTCCTATTATTTATTTCGCGATCCGCTTTCTACATTTTCTCTCTACCGTTTCTCCTTTCTTGCAACTGCCAATCTGTCTGACAGTCGTATACCTCTGCTAACTTTCCTAATTATTTATAAAAGCCTGTGTGTCTATTTATCTCGCTTTCCATCAATCCATATATCCGACAACAGAGCCTGATTATTTAAATTATTCATTACGTCGAAACTGCACTCTTCTGGTAGTTAATTCGTAATAGTGACAGAGCAAAACACGGAGGAATTTGAGCTGATTCTGAGCACGCTGGATAAAGCAGTTCGCATCGTACGTGTCAATTTACGGACTATGTTTACATGAACTAAAGCATTATGGTTCATCCCCTTGGGTTTTCATACGTATATACAAATAATTAACCGTCTAATGCAACACTTATTTATTAAACTCCACAATATTTCATCTTACGACAAGCCATCTTTAGCAGTAATGTTGTTAGTATTGTAATAAAGTACTCAAACATAATTCATGTAATAAAAGTTGATATCTCAATTTTCAATAACGTTACTTTTACAGTTGACCATTCTCTTTGCACAGTTTTACTCGATCTTAGAATGGCTTAACATAGCCAAAACATGTAGCTGATTTAGACAAAGCTGATTGTGGATTTTATTAAATGAGATTTTTGTTAGACGTATAATTATTGTTGTCTGTGGCATTACGGCGAGCTTGTTATAAAAATTTGCATTCGTGTATAAATACTGGTTACCTTAAAAATGGAACCTAAAATTAAAATAAATTATAATTGTTGACTACGTGAAAGTCAGTAGAGTGTAAAGTTTTCCAGTATCATGTAAAGCACTTTTTATCAGCAAATTCTACATGGATCGGGGACTTAAATTACGACTGGACCGACGAGACACAAGACGTGTGAAGACTGGAAGACGAGTTGGGCACAAATGCTGTTTGTCACCGATTATATTCAGCTTATACAGCGAATACCTTACCAAGGAAGCTCTCGAAGGTTTTGGAGTACTTCAAAATAGGAGGAGTAATTCGCACTGTAAAATATGCAGATGGCCTTGTGCTGCAGGCTGAGGAAGAACGGTACTACTGGGCATGATAGATAGACTAATTGAAATTGGAAGACACTATGGAATGGAAATGAATGTGGAAAGAACTAACGTAACGAGAATTTCATGGCAACTAACCATCCACAGAAGAGATTGCGATAGATCAAAAACAACTGGAGAATGTAGAATACCTCAAATATTTTGGTATTATGGTAACAAATAATGCAAGATGTACACGTGAAATTAAATCCAGGAATGTCATGGCAAAAGCAGCATTCAACAAGACGATTCTTTTCACAAGCAAAGTGTATTTAAATTTTAGGAAGAAACTAGTAAAGTGCTAACATCAAAACCCTGTTCTCGACACTGCAGCTGGTCAATCTCGCGTCGCCGAACACGTGATGGAGTCAGTCGGATTCTGAGAAAAGCAGTCTGCAGACCTTTGTTGTAGCCAGCTCTGCTAGTCCCATTGTTGTAACTAATAAAAGGTTACACCCAATTAAAAGCTTCTTCCTTGTTGTTGTGCTAAGAAAACCAGCAACAATCGACGACAGTAGCACGCCTCTATTGTGATACAATTCGATTCCTGGCTGTAATAAGTTGCCGAAACAAGCCCTCACCCAGCGTGAATAACTTTCAACGGTAACAGTGTCACACATCGGTCCTGGAAGTTTTCGCAGAATATAAGGGACGTACACGTGGACACTTCGGAAAGTAGATCAGAAGTATCTGGAAAGTTTAGAAATGTGGTGCTGGAGAAGAATGGAGAAGATCAGTAGGACCGATCGTGTGAGAAATGAAGAAGTATTACACAGAGTCAAGGAGGAGCGGAATATCGTACATACAATAAAAACAATAAAGGCTAACTGGATTGGTCACATCTTGCGAACAAAACTGCCTTCTAAAACACGTGATTTAAGGAAGGACAGAGGGAAGGATAGAAGTTAGGGGAAGACGAGGAAGAAAACGTAAGGAGCTACTGGGTGACCTTAAGAAAGTGAGAGGATGCAGTAAATTGAAAGAGGGAGCACTATATCGCACCCTGTGGAGAACTCGCTTTGGAAGAGGCTACGGACCTGTCGTAAAACAGACTACAGAATGATCACGATAGAACATTTGCAAGTGAAAAAATGATCCACAGCAATTTTTTTCCTGATGAAAATTATGACCCAATTTAATTGATAAAAATATTACGCTGGACTCAGTGATGACATTCGTAGCACAGAATGTCTGTTAGTTTGCTGGTTCAACATTTTTGTGCAGATACTGTATAATTACTAGTACTAACCTCACTTTGTTTCTTCCATCACACCTTCAGAACCAATGAGACTGACACTGGGACCCACCTAGCCTCCTGTACAATGCCTAACGGGGTTTCTTAAAAAGCAGCAATCCCATTACAGGCCTTGACAGGCCCTTAGGGATCCAGGAGGTTGAGGCTCCCAGATTTTTTTTAGACAATCGGTACATTAAGGTGGTAAGGTTGTCAGCCCTACGCACCAGCCGCCTTTACCCCCCAGGAAAGATTCCTGGTACTCATTTCTGTTAGAGGCTGAGTCGACCCCAGGGCTATAGTGCGACCGGAACGATTATGTCAATGAAAAATTCCAGTGACACCATCGGGAATCGAATCCGCGTCGTTCCGGTTACGGGGTTTCTTACCGTGGGTAAATCGCCAGGGCGTGGTTTGTCCACCCACCCCTGTTTAGTGCCGAGTTTATGAATGAGAAGACCTATAAGTCTACGCCCCTCTGTGAAAGTATAGAAGGTTATGGGGTGACCTCTATATTTACGTTGTCTTCTGAGTGAACTAACTTGGCTGAGAAATTGGTAGTGTCTTCTAAAGTATGGCGCCGTGTAACTTGGTAGATAGGTATCAACGTTACTGAAAAATCTTCTTCCCTCCATCTTCAGGGTACTGACAGAACGTTCCTTAAAGACGTTGCTAGTTACGTGCCAATATACAGGTAGGTCCCGTTTTACGACGGTCCATTTTACGTCTTTTCACATTAACGACTGTTTCAAAACACGAGTATTACCTTAAATATTAGTACATACTTGGAAAAATTTTAGGAATTTTGGAACCTATCTCATTCAATTACATTATATTTTGGTCTTGTTTTACGACTTTTCACTTTACGACCCTGTTTTGCTGGAACCTAACCCTGTCGTAAAACGGGTCCTATTTTGGTCTCGTTTTACGACTTTTCACTTTACGACCCTGTTTTGCTGGAACCTAACCCTGTCGTAAAACGGGTCCTATTTTGGTCTCGTTTTACGACTTTTCACTTTACAACCCTGTTTTGCTGGAACCTAACCCTGTCGTAAAACGGGTCCTATTTTGGTCTCGTTTTACGACTTTTAATTTTACGACTCTGTTTTGCTGGAACCTAACCCTGTCGTAAAACGGGTCCTACCTGTATAACGTGTCATATCCCAGAAGAGAGTTGTCTAACGTAGTCTTTCTTCGTTGTAGCGTTACATGTGTCATTAAAATATACCTCGTGCTGTCTCTACCTACACTTTGATTACTAAGTTAGTAGAAATGCTGGTGCCTCTACGTCTGTGTAACAATTCCGTGGCCTTAAATAAAATAACACTAAAAGAGTTATTGACCGCAAAGGCTTCGCGTGCTGCTGGCACCAATCGGAAACCTTCCCCCCCCCCCACAGCACGCTTATGCCACGGGAATAGTATGGCAATACACGTTAAAATTCGAACTAGAAAATATTCATTACTTTAAGCCTGAATAAAATCGTGTGTTATATCTTCATGCGAGGGAAAGAGAGTATTTGGGAGAACTGGTGTGGGAAGGAAGAAAATATTAAAGTTTACCTTACAGAGAAGGCGTTTGAGAAGGGGCACCTGTCTAAACTAAATGCTAGCAGGTTCCAGTGCTTGTGTGAACAGAGTAGTTAAGCTTGAGGCTCTACAGAGTGTAGCTAAGTGGAGGAGGACTGTGTTACAGTGAGGGAAAAATCGTATTTTAATTAGATGTCAAAGAACGTCAATTGATAATTACGTTACACTGATTTATTTTTTCCAATGGCTCGACAGCCCCTTGGGGCCTAGGCCGCCTCATTTTTCGAGGCTTCACGATCACACACATTAGACACACCACACTCGGTAGGACTCCTCTGGACGAGTGATCAGCCCGTCGCAGAGACCTCTACCTGACAACACACAACACTAAAAGAGACAGACATCCATGCCCTAGGCGGGATTCGAACCCACAATCCCAGTAAGCGAGCTGCCGTAGACCGACGCCTTAGACCGCACGGCAACTGGGATCGGCTACGTTACACTGATACCTCTTCAAAATGGCCTCCGCCTTTCTGTAAGCACAATTCTGCGCTTCCCAAAAGAGAACTATGGAGGAATAGTGTTTGCTAGATTTGGGAGTAAGCGTGCAGCTGTTTCATAAGAAGTGATAGCGTAAAGTATAACGATATTTTCAAACACTCGTAGCAAGGTAACGGTTGATAATCGGACTATACTGTTGATATATGAGTCCATAAAGGACTCACATAATAACATCCTGAAGTTTGGCACACATTCGGCGGAACACATGTGTATGGGAGTCGACTACCGTACCATCTTAAAGGGTCAAGCAGCGAGACTGCTTGACCATTGAAGATGGGACCGATAGGTTGTCCCGAAACGACTGTAACTAACTACCAATCTACGCTGTGTAACATCCCAGAAGGGCAAATATCTGAACTGAAGAGCCTCATTGAATGAAATACAAGCCGAACCCTAAGTAGAGATCAACTAACGTGTTTGTAAAATGTTACCAGACTGATGACATGTGGACATGTGGACATGTGGACATGTTACTGGCAAGGACTTTGGTCTGCGTGGCGCATATCATGACACTGTCTGTGGTTACCACCTTCTAGGCGAAAGGTGCTACCTCCATCTTCAGGGATATTTGCTGATAATCCTACAGGATGTTATAACCCAGAAGTATGTAATATAAATAGGTTCCGCTCTTTAAGTGCCCCAAATGTTACATTCTGTTAATTATTTTTTTGTGTGAACAGGCTGGTTATGATGATCTTAAGATGAGTTGTTTATTAAACACATTTAAAATCAGACTTGCATTAGGAATTATGTCCCTTCTTCTGTTATTCCTTTTATATATATATGGCATGTGCATCAATCTGAGCTTAGAAATTTAGTTATTCATCGCGTTCTTCATGGCTTAAAGTCTTTATATTTTTCAAAAGCTACAATTTTACAATATCACCACTTTTTTTGAATGTAAAGCCGTTTGGTCTGGCACGGAGCTACCAAAGTCTTGGAGGAAACAACTGCGTCCTTCCTCATTTTAAAAGAATGTTAGTTTTTATTTTTTTTTACTAATTTACTAATTTTAGTTTTCTCTTTCCCAGAATGAAGAGCATAACTAATGCCTCAAGTGTCTATTTTGGGATTCGATGAATACTTATTCAGAAATATTAGGTCTATAAAATGTAATTGACTGAGCACATATATTGTTCTTAATGACAGTGAAATATATGGGCTTGTTTTCTTACTTCTTTATTCATATATATATTTATTTATATGTAATTCAATTTGGGACACTGTTAGGGTCTAAGATTGTATAAGGCTGTATTACTTTTAAATGTGGTTATAGCGTAAAAGAAATATTTGTTTTAAGTTCATAGAATTGGGAAATATATGTACATTTTTATAATATAAAATTTAAGCAAAAAACCAAAGGAGAAGATAAGACAGAAAGTAGATGAAGAGAACTATTTGCATTTTAAAAAAATTGTTGATTACATGCCATAATATCAATGATATTATTATAAGACTTAATGTGAAGTCCGTTTATTGCAAAAAACCTGTGTTAGCAGTTGCAAGACTTGGCAATGTGTACTAGAGAATAGATTATTATTATATTATTATTATTTATTATTATATTATATTATATACCATACACAAAACAGGATCCTCCAATGCAGAACATCCTTTAGCTTTTCGTACTTTATGGGTTTTGCTTAATTCCCAAAATTTCTCCGTTAGCAAATATTTCTTGGATGTGAAATTTTTATTTCTTTCCTCGTGTCTGTCAAAATTTAAATGGAATGCATAGCTTCGATTAACAAAATTTAATCAGGCACATTGAACGCAAGAGCGTTTCTATATCAACAGACAGTCTTTTGTTGCGTGATTGCGTGCTGAAGCACTTGGGTCGTCAGTAATTCCATTAGTAAACAGACTGACTGTAGATTGAGTTACTTCGACACAATGTCCTTATCTGAATGTTTCGCTGTGAGACAGACACAAGAATTCCTCGGGGTTTTGTATCTTCAGTAGTACAGTCGTTACTATACTGTGCGTGAATGCAGAATGACGTGCTGCCTAGAAGAGTGTATTATGAAAGCGGGAAAATTGTAAGGGAATGGGACATTACATTTCAGAATAATATTATTTCCAAATGCTTCTTTTCTGATCACATAAATGCAACGACACTTTGAAGGCGTTCGAGAATAGGGTGCCAAGGAAAATGGTTGGACCTGTGAGCGAGGAAGTAACAGACAATTGAAGATAAATACATAATAAGGAGCTTCATGATTTTTACCAATCACTCTATATTATTGGGTTGATGATACCTGGAAAGTTTTGAAATGTGGTGCTGGAGAAGAATGGAGAAGATCAGTTGGACCGATCGTGTGAGAAATGAAGAAGTATTACACAGAGTCAAGGAGGAGAGGAATATCGTACATACAATAAAAAGAAGAAAGGCTAACTGGATTGGTCACATCTTGCTTAGGAACTGCGTTCTAAAACACGTGATTGAAGGAAAGTTAGAAGGAAGGATAGAAATGACGGGAAGACGAGGAAGATGGCGTAAGCAGCTACTGGATAACCTCAAGGAAAAGAAAATATACTGGAAATTGAAAGAGGAAGCACTAGATCGCACTCTGTGGAGAACTTGCTTTGGAAGAGGCTATGGACCTGTCGTAAGACAGACTACAGAATGAATGAATGAATGATATCGAGGTTACGAAGGGTGGGACGCGTGGCACATATGAGACAGAAGAGAAATGCCTATAGGGTTTTGGTGAGGAAATTTGAATGAAATGGACCACTTGGAAAACCTAGGCTTAGATGGAGAAGGATAATTATTTCCACTGACAAACCTTCCACTGATCCACTTTTATATTTTATTGCCCTTGAGGGATGCTATGAAAAAAATCTTACCTAAAACTGCATGTTCTGGAAAGGCCTGTAGCATAGAATAAGCATTTACACTACTTACAGACAATTTTTTTTTATCGTAAAAGGTCGGGGCTGCAATACCTATCGAATTATAAGTATCTCTCGGCTGCTTCATAATGACAGATTGTGGAACATAGCCCAGCAGCAGTTTGCTGTGTTATGTGATGTGATGTGTAGCATAATTCTTAATGGGATTATGTTTACGCAGGAGATTCTTATGTCCTTCTTATGTCATGAAGATTGAAGCAGCAGGTTCCACCGAAACCATGGTAGCTGTGTATCAAACTGCACGGTGTCACCCATAAGTATGTAATCTTGATACTTAACCATCGTCAAGGCTTGTTGTTAAAAATGCGCGCCGATATAAATAATTATGTTTTTATGTTATGTAACGGTAGATATGATTATACTTTTAATTATATTCTATGCCATCGGGAATTTTGTAGTTTCCTTTATTCTCATTTTATATAATCCAGTTTCTAACTACCGGATTCTTTATTATCATTGCGTTCCATTTTTTTTATCTTCTTTATTATTCTTCTTCTTACTCGGTTTGCCTCTGGGCTTCAATTTAAAATTTAAGTCGTTCGTCATCCCCTCCAAAGCATTGTAGCTCCACAGAGCTGCCTCTGCTGTTTGCATCCGTCCTTAGTATAAATCTTATTTCTTGTAATTTTATGTATTCTTGTGCCTTAAAGGTGTCTGCTGTTAAAAATGTCCACAGTTGTAGGTCTCTGTATGTTTTGGCTTTGTTGCTGTATTCTGATTAACATAGTAATATAATTTTCCTTCATTTCCTGCAGGTTTTCATACTTTTATTTAATATTCCAGTAACTTTACTTTGCAGAACATTTTCACAGACGTCGAGGCAGCTCAGTAAGTATAGTGACATGACTACTGTTTGTACGATCATGGAATTGGGGTTGTTTACCGGGAGTAGAAGATTTTCCCTATTTCTACTACGTCCTGACAGACTATGGGTGTCGCCCAGCTTGAAGGTAGCAGGCTACTTTTCCCGGAGAGAAATGGCCGGGGCGTGGAATTGATCTTTTACCTCAATCTAGTGTGGGTGTCAAGAATGCATGGAGCTATAACTCCATTCCCAGCACTTGTTTAAGCCGTGTAAGGCAGAGGTACACGTAAGAATTATTCTCATGCTATGCACTACATGGAAGGGAGGTGACGTCTTAATCCGTACGTTGCTACCAACATGGCGTCACATCCCAAAAGGGGGGTAAACTTCGCGTAATTCTTTTTCAGTCTATCTGACTTCTGGCCCGACGTTTGAGCCCGACATTTTCAGACTGAGACCAAGAGAAAGAGAGGGACAGAAGTGTATCACTTAACGATGCTCTCAATTGCCAAATATCCCGGCAGAATCAAGACTTTTTTTTTCTCCTCCCGAAACGTCCATACCGACTCTGGGGCCCACACAGCCTCCTAATCGGTAGGTACTGGTGGCTATTTTCCGTGGGTAAAGTGGCCGGGACGTGAAGCTGACCACTCAGTCCATCTTGTGCCGAGGTTAGGAATGAATGGAGCTATAAATCTTCTCTCTCATGTGCCTTCATGTCCTCCATACGTACAAGAGTGCCTTTCCTTTACTTGAAGATCAATTCGAAATCCATGTAGCAGGAACTTTTCAGTGTACGTTCTAAAAATTGGTACATACAATAAAATTTACAGACGATCTCACCTACATTTGTTGTGAGACTGGTTTGCCAGGTGGTGATTAGAGATTAATGTTTTCTGGGCTTGGACGCCGTGTTGTCTGGTAGCTGTTCACGAGAGTTTCAGAGGAACCCTCTGATCCTCATGCTTATCTTCTTAAGTTACATCAATGACACTCCTCCGAAATGTCGGTAAATGTCTCTTTCCAGAAGACATCATTATTCCCATTTGTTGCGCTTAATTCACTCTTAAATTCGTTATAGATAATATCCAACTGGTTGATGTCAGTCCAAATTAAATCATTACGACGTAACTAACTAACTAACTAACTCCATGTAGCACAGTCCTTCTTGAGAAGCTAACAGGTCGTCAGCTACTCAAGAAATTCCCCGCGTTTTATGGAACCCGAAGGTTCTTTACCGCACTCAAAAGAGCCCGCCACCTGTCCCTATCCTGAGCCCATTACGACGTAACGACAGGCAAAACATCATGCTCTAAACTGAATTTAAATTTTTAACATTCCTCTATTTTCACAACAAATATTTGAAAAGAACTTACGTATTCCCAAAGGCATTACGTGGATATTTCGTGCACCGAATTTCACCCAAATCGGTCAAAAAATCTGGAAACAACGGGTAAAAGTTTATTGACGCCTGTAAGTGAATTAAGAATGTAACTTAGCCGCTTTTCACAAAATTCCCATTTCCTCCACAAATTCATGGTGAAGAACTCCCACACTGATTTTCATGAAAATACGACAAACGCTTTAGTCGTTGAGAGACAGGCGGAACGCTATGAGAAATTAACGAAAAATTAATGAGAGATCTAAACCAGAAACGTGAGTCTATTTGTGTAAATACACATTGCATCCTCATTAGTTTTTCTGGTACTACGTAACAGGTGTATTACTAATAAATAAATGTGACAACAAAGAAAAAAATATGTAGGTGGAATTTTGGGGTTTTGAACACGCCAATCTTACCTCAAACCATTGGAGTTCAGACAGTAAGCTAATTTGTAGGTTTAACTAATTAATAAATAAAAATGCAGACGCAGTAATTGGAGGGCATTGGGATTTTAACCCCCGCACTATGACGCCTCCTAATTACACTGGCTGTAGTAAAAGGGAGCTGAAGAGAAGTTTAATCTTGCTAATGGTAGGTACAATTTTCAGCATCACATTGTAATGCACTTCTGACTGGAAGGAGAAGATTTGAATGACACTTCCTTACGAGTTCATGTTCTTGTGTGTGATGCCTTGAATTGTAGTAAGGATTTATCTTGGCGTTTGAAATTAGTAAACTAGGAGAGCGTATGTTCTGACGACGGAGGATATACATTCGTCCGAAACTCTATTGCCCACAGCACGGTGTTATAACGCGGAAAGTTGAAATATGCACATTTGTGAACCACAATTAATGTAAGTAGCTTTAAATTACGCTGAAGTAATCTAAAATCCGGCGACCTTGATAATTCGCAGTCGGTATAGTGACTCGTTACGGGCTGGACGGTTTGGGGTTTGAACCCCGGTGGGGAGAAAATTTTTCCCATTCTTCAAAACCGGCCGCGAGGCCCACTCAGCCTTCTGTATAATGGGTACCGGGTCTCTTTCCCGGGGCTAAAGCGGCCGGGACGTGGATTTGAGAGCCACCCCTTCTAGATCCGAGAATGAATATGGGTAGAGATATACCTTCAAGTCCCGCTGTGAGCCTTCATGGCGTGTTATACGGTGAACTTTACATTTAACCGCTCTGAAGTCCGTTAAAATTTCAAGAGGAGAATTTGACAGCCCCTAACCTCTATAGCTGCAAACTCCACAGAGTACCCTGTTCCGCTGTTGTACATTATAGACATTGAGGTGTACTTGACGTCACGCTTTCACTAAATAAGGACACATGTAAGTTGCTTCGACAAAGGTCGAATCTGTAATCCCGAAAGAATCATAGGTATCTGTCTCTTCTGCTTGTCTCTGTGCTCCGACTGATATCTACATTCTCATTGCTGCTTTACGATAGAAAGGCAAACCTTGACTGGAAAAAAAAAGACAGTAAATTTTATCGAGGACTTTGCCAGATCGATGCATTTCAAATGGGTGTAAATGTAGGTGTCCCTTTTTAAAATTCTTTTTGTCCTTTCACTGCTTGTTTTTTGTATTCATCCTATTTCTGTATGCTTTAAAATATTCGTTAAAGCGAAACAGTTAAAAGAAAGGCTTCAAATTATACTACGTTTTTATGAATTCTTTTGTCCTTCTAGCTCTAAACGGTAAACGTTTCCCTGTTTTTATTCTGTATTTTATTCAGTGGAGCGAGACCTATAAAACGAGGTACACCTTGAACTACTTTGCCCAGCTTATATTTTAACCCATCATTCCATGAGATAGAAACACAGCAACACAACACCGATTACACGGACCGATTTTGAATGTACCTTGTCATAGCACATTTCATAATCATCTTAAATCTTTGGTCTTAATTTCAAAATAATGTATTTATTTTATGGTGAGCTATGGCTGCCACAGACAGACAGACAGACACACACATTGTGTTATTATGTAGGTGTAGACACTTTACTGCCATCTTAGTGACAGCGGGGTCTAAGGTGTGGGTCTACGGCCGCTCGCTTACTGGGATTGTGTGTTCGAATCCGCCTAGGGCATGGATATCTGTCTCTTGTGAGTGTTGTGTGTTGTCAGGTAGAGGTCTCTGCGACGGGCTGGTCACTCGTCCAGAGGAGTCCTACCGAGTGTGGTGTATCTAAAAAGTGTGTGATCGTGAAGCCTCGAAAAATGAGGCTGCCTAGGCCCCCAAGGGGCTGTCGAGCCATTGGAAAAAAAGACACTTTACTAGAGACATATACATTATTGTTTCTGTGTTTACTCAAAATAAATTTACAAGTTACTTGAAAACCTTAATTGATCAGATCTTTGTCCATAAGTCGATTAATTATACCTTTGTGGTGGTAAGTTACAAAGATTCTAACCTTCAGAGCTGTAGGCATATTCTTCATTCACAACAACATACAAGCCCTCACTTCTCTACTTTCCTGTGACAAGCGAGTCATCGAGGCCGGCCGTTGTGAAGTACATTATTTTCCTCTCCATGCCTCCGTGTCTCTCCACAGATGTTGAACATCAGATTATGTCTTACGTATATGTATAAGGGACAGTATTATATATGCCTTATATATTATAGTAATTAGGTTTGTGCGGGCAATTACATTGCCTGGGCAGGGGGGGTTTGTCTTTTGGACAGATGTCTGGGGAGGGGAATTATTTTGTCCGGCGGTGAACCTAGTCAACATGGCGCATGTCCATACCAATACCAGAAGAAGTATACTTATGCATGGAACTTTTTAAATCAGAATTGCCTTCAAGCTTAGTGCAATAGAGTAGTCCTCGATTTACGCCGGGGATGGGTTCCTGAACGAACGGGCGTAATCGAATCGGCGTAAATTGAAACTATTTTATAATGTAAATTAATTGGTAAGTCAATGAATGCGTTCCCGGCACCCAAACATTGACGAGTAATATAATGGCATTGCATTTAAAGCTGTGAAATAACGTAAATATAATAAAAGGGGAATTTTAAAAAATATATTTTGTACACTTACAATCGGCAATGGCAGTCATCTCTGCTATTACGCCATAGTTGCATTCATGTAAGACGCCGACCTGTAGAAAATCGCGTAATAAAATTAACCCCGGGACCTCCGCAGAGATTAAATTTGTCCTTTGATAGATTAAAGCGTCGGGAATGAAATCGCATAAGAGCAAATTCGCATAAGCAACAGTTTACATTTTACAAGCAGCTTTTACCGATTAATCGATCTCATTAGAGCAAATTAGCGTTAACGAAACATACGTAATTGCAGAGATGACTGTATTTATAATTTTTATTCAAAATCAGCTATGTAAGAATTAAGATTTAGTGTAAGAAGCAGGACGAAAAAAATTGTAAAACGTTATAAATGATAGTAAAATATATTTTTTTAAAACTTTTTTACCTCCTGGTTTCAAAATCGGTGTTATTGTGAATCGGCGCAAATTGCACCGGCGCAAATCGAGGCCTACCTGTATAGCCACATTTTTATTAACTCTTCTACCGTGTAATGTTATTATGTCATGTTATTAAAATATATATGCATTTATATACGACGTAATTCTAAAAGTCGTTATTTTATATGTTACTTGAACCACTACTCCGTCACTTAATGCATAGAAACACTAAGACATTGAAACATAATGCATATTGCGCAGGGCTAATGCCAAGCCCTGCCTTACCCCCCTGACTAATGAGCACGTATAACGAGCCACACGTGGGTCGAGACACATTAGTATTCCTCAGCCGTCTGCTCTCCAACTGTCCATCTCTTCAGGTTGATTACTGTGTAGTTTGTAGACAAGAAATCTCCGGTAGAATAACATAAAAAATGTACCATCCTTTCTGCATGAGAATTTCTCATTCATACAGAGTGCGCATGCGCGTCGTCTATTATGAGTTATGTAAAGGTTTAGAGACGTTACGATGTGTGCGGAAGAGCGATCTAAGTAATATGAAATCGTCTGTAACTGGATTATATGGCTTTATGCAGTCCTTTCCAACTCACGTGAAATTGGGCTGAAAAATGAATCAGTGAAACCGCTGTCTAGAACAGAACAAATTTGTGCCTGAGGCCCTGCCTTCAAACTCCAGTGCCGATACAAAATATCGTGACGGAGATACTTCGGACCTTCCCAGATCCTCCACAGTTCCACATCCGTTTACCTCCATAATTTTGCATTCTTGACTCGATGCTAAAGTATGATTCTTCAAAAGTTAATTAACACAATAATGAACTGATACAGTCCTAGTGTATTTGAAGACTGAAGGTAAAGGTAAAGGTAAAGGTAAAGGTAAAGGTAAAGGTGAATTCGTCCCTCTTCACGTCTTCAGGGCATGAAGGGGGAGATAAGTGTACCTCCACTAATTCTTGACCATGGTACTGGATGGAGGTGGGGCACGCGGTGGTTGAGGCACTGCGCTACAAGCCGGAAGGTCGCGGGTTCGATTCCCGATAGTATCATTTGAATTTTTCATTGACATAATACTTTCGGTGTCGATCTCGGTGGACTAGTGGTTAGCGTGCTCGCCACTGGACCCAAGGTTCGCGGGTTCGATCCCGACCGAGGTCGATGGATTTTTAAGGATGATAAAAATCCGGAGCACCACTTCCTTCGGAGGGGAAGTAAAGCCGTCGGTCCCATGTCGTAGATTTACGGCATGTAAAAGAACCTTACGGGCATGAATAAAAATGTTGCGTAAGCCAAATTGCCTCCATTTCTCATCCAAGTCTCCTGACTGCCTGCCAGATGGCTCTGGCGTGCACATCAGGATCGATAGAACACTAAGCGCGGCTAGCTGGCCGGTCACCAACTGCCATGAATGCGCATGACTTAGTAAACTCGACAAGAGGAGGCAAAAAAAATACTTTCGGTCGCACTATGGCCCAGGGGTCGACTTAGCCTCTAACAGAAATGAGTACCAAGAATATTTCATGGGGGTAAAGGCGACCGGTACGTAGAGTTGACAACCTTACCACTTTTATGTGCCGATTGTCTTGAAATCTAGGAGCCTCACCATCCTGGAACCGTCAGGGCCTGTACAGGGATTGCTTTAGTTTTTTACTGGGTAGAGGTACGTCGTCAGTTTTATGCCCCCAGCCGATATACTCGCATGGAAAGAAGCCCCCGTACGCATTGGCTAGCGGACTAAGTTGACTCCAGACCATGTCTTATCGTTCCGAAGACCAGGAATGTCTCTATAAATCACTCATTCATTCTGTAGTTTGTCTTACAAAAGGGTCCATAGCCTCTTCCAAAGCAAGTTCTCCACAGAGTGTGATCTAGTGCTTCCTCTTTCAATGTCCAGTATCTTCTCTTTTCCTTGAGGTCTTCCAGTAGCTGCTTACGCCATCTTCCTCGTCTTCCGGTCATTTCTATCCTTCCCTCTATCTTTCCTCCAATAACGTGTTTCAAAAGGCAGTTCCTACGCAAGATGTGACCAATCCAGTTAACCTTTCTTCTTTTCATTGCATGTACGATATTCCTCTCCTCCTTGACTCTGTGTAATACTTCATTTCTCACACGGTCAGTCCAAGTGATCTTCTCCATTCCTTCTCCAGCACCACATTTCAAAACTTTCCAGATACTTCTGATCTACTTTCCGAAGTGTCCACGTTTCAGCACCATACAAAGCTAAGCTCCAAATATAGCACTTTACAGTTTTATAAGCATTACACAAATATATATGTCTATACTACGACAGCAGAAAGAAGCCGCATGGACTGACTTGTCCACGTCTCCCGTTAGCGGTTACACTTCCCCCATTCAGCTTACTTTGCAATATTCCCCTGCAGTCGCCGTGCTTAGTCTACTGACACTTATGTTGGTAACAATAAGAGTCTTCGCTATCAGTAGGCACGTTGGGCTGGTGGACGCAGAACATTGAGGCCTGGAGGGGAAGGGAGCAGAAGGGTGAGAGTTTGGAAGACTCCATCGCCATCTTCACGGCAAATAAGACTCCTCTCCGTGACATAAGTATAGAATCTTAAAAACATTCATTAAAAAACAAGGCTGTATTTTCTTTTCTATTATTATTATTATTATTATTATTGCCGATCCCAGTGGCCGCGCGGTCTAAGGCGTGGGTCTGCGGCCGCTCGCTTGCTGGGATTGCGGGTTCGAATCCCGTCGAGGGCATGGATGTCTGTCTCTTCTGAGTGTTGTGTGTTGTAGGTAGAGTCTCTGCGACGGTCTGATCACTCGTCCAGAGGAGTTCTACCGAGTGTGGTGTGTCTAAAGTGTGATCGTGAAGCCTCGATAATGAGGAGGCCCTGGCCCACTGGGGGCTGTTGCGCCATGGAAAAAAAGGACACATTGTTTAAAAACCTAATGTTATACTGAATAAAATTAGTTTATTATAGAATAAGAAGAAAAATGTGTGTATTTCTGGGACTTGATCGAAGGCATAGACACGATTCGTTTCGGTTGACTCCGTCGCTGCGAGTTTGAAAAGGTGTAGAAGCTTCCATTAATGTTTGTAATGTTACGTGTCAGTTCTGTAACAGTTCAAACCCATATGAGTTCTGTCAAATGCATATCTACGTGGATGAAATGTAAATAAAAGAATTCTCTCCCACGTCATTATTTACAGACTTGACATTTCTGTCTTATATTTAATGGTGAATTTGCAAGCTGTGGAAACTTCGTAAAACAAAATGGCAGAGATAAATTTTTTCATGTGCTTAAATAAGCACCACGCTTTAAAGACGTAAGGGGAAATAGACGTTTGGCTCCACTAATTTTACACTGCCGTCAGATTTACGCCCCGGCCGCATTGAGCCCCAGGGAAGTGTCCCCGTATTTAATAAATGAGATGGCGGGTGGACCCCAAAGACGAATCAGATGTTTTGCAAAGGAAGAAACTGTCTTCCGCCTTCCTCCTACCAAGAATCTAAAGTAAATTCCTCCACCGCCCAACCAGTAGTCTAGAGCTACAATTCTGTCACCATAAAACCATCAAGCCTCATATGAGTTTTCAAACTTTAGGAATTGTCGAATAATTTAATGGATAGGCTGAAAAGTATTCTTTAATTTGGGGCCTACATTGTGTACGGGCGATGCTTTGATTTAAGTAGCAAAATGTGATTTTGCACATCGTTTTTTATTGGTGTGAACTTGGCTTTACAATAAAATAAAGATCATGTATTGAGAGAATTTGAAAACGAGGTTCACATGAACATCAAAGAGGAATTGGTAATGTGACTATACAGGTTGTTCCGTAATGAAGAACATCATAAGCTGTAACAACGTCCTGTATCACGCATGCGCGGGAATCCCACCCATCCGCACGTGTTGTTAAGTCTGAGCGACAATTTCGAGGCTGGCAAAAGGCATTATATATATATATATATATATATATGTATGTATGTGTGTGTGTCTGTGTGTGTATGTATCATGATCATCGTCATTATCATAATTATTATCATCATCATAACCTATTGCAGGTTTGTTTCTTCTTCATGAATATTGGTCTCTTCATCTTTTCCTTGGTCTTCTTACGTTTCTTCTACCGGTCGAATTATAACTTTTAAACCATGGGCCTCTAGCATTTTATGGCAAAGGGCCACGCCGGTTATTGTGGGCTGATTTACCTGGCGCAGGTGGAAAAATAACAATAATCGATATGTGTAACCGCCCCAATTATTGTGTAATGTTTGTAGTATATACGTAATTTACAAATGTGGCCTCGGGCCCCATAATACAAGTGTTTTAATTTATTGCTGTACCTCTTTTACATAGCAACCCAAGAGAGGTTATTTTTTGAAGAGTTGGTGTAATTCGCCTATTAACGTCATGTTCTTCTGTCTGTCCGAGTGTAATAATTTTAGAACCTCTAATCGGGTTATCTTGAAATTCTTTTCGGTGACTTTTAGTGAAATTTTTTCACTATTCAAGTTTGGTTAAAATCTGTCAAAAATGACTGACACTTCATGCAAATATGTGCACGCGTCTCTGCTCCCCTTTGGAGCGTATCTCCCTAAATACTTATGGGAACAAGATGCACTTCGAAAGAAAATTTTAGATAAAACAAAAACACTTAGGTAATGCCCAATGTATTTTTTCACAAGTTTTAAATTTTTGGGATAAATAAACGAAAGTATGCCAAAGTACTAAGATTGTTAATGCTATACGTATGTACGTTTCCTAACTTGTTTTATTTTGTCTCTTATTAGCTATTGAATATAATTTTATGTCAGTAGGATAATGATGCCGCCAATTACCGTTGACTTTCTGCAAGCCTTGACATATCCACCTTGTTATTCTGTCAGTAATGAAGTTTGTTGCTATGCTACTGCATTTCACGCCTGTGTGCAGGGAACTTGGCAACCCGCTGTACCGTGCTCCAGTTTCGCAAATATTTCAACATGTTGTTAGGCCTCCATATAATTGTGACATCTGGCGATATGTGCAGGAATTAATGCAACCATTACCATTGGTGATGTTTATTTTCTATCGTAATTAGGTCGGAACAAATTGGGGGATATTTTATTCATGTTCATTAAAAATAAAAGTCACGATGCGCCTTTATAAATTGATGATAACGCTCAGGCGACAAAAATTAGCCTATCCCTTACAAAAATACAGGGTGATTCAGGAGGAAATTCAATATTTTGGCAGGTGAAAATATCGATCATTGTGGGTAAAGAAGTTCATACAAAAATGTGTCTAAATATGACTGTTTACCGAGATAGAGCAATTTGAATCTCCAGACCTAAATCCGTTATTTTTCTTTTGTGGGGTTGGATGAAGAACGACATTTACAAAATAAATCTGGATACTCGAGACAAATTGCTGTTTCTCATTTTGGATGCTGCTGCCCGCATAAAGAAACGTGAAGATCAACTCAGACGAACAACACGCGATCTTCGCACACGAGTTGCAAAGTGCACTGAGGTTGACGGTGGGATTTTCGAACATTTGTTGTGAACTGTAACAAGTTTTTCATTTCTGTGCAACAAATTTGTTATTTAAATATTGAACTAAAATTAAATAAAATTAACCATTAGTAGTTTATCTTTCTTTACTACCGTTCAGAATTGTACTCAAGTTCATATGAACTCTCATTCTCACAATGGCCTATATTATCACCTCCCAAAATATTACCTTTCCTTGTGAGTCACCCTGTATACCCATTTGTGGACTTATGCATCCACAAGATATTAAGCAGAAATGTGCATTATAAGTAACAATTTGACTACTAAAACTTAACTTACATTTAATATAGCCCTTGTTATAATTTAAAAAATTATGGTATAGGTCAGGGGTTACGAAACTCTTGTCCACGGAAATTTGTTGAGGATTCGCCAAGATGTGATGTGCATAACTTTTCGAACTCGTTACTTAGAAATTGATCAAAATATTGGTTTCTAGGTGCCTCTAAAGAATCTCCTATGTATAATAGTGGATAAAAGTAAGGGTTTTGTATGGGTCGTGCCATGGCTGAGGCGGTTAGACGCCGGCCTCTCACCGCGGAGGCCCGGGTTCGATCCCGCATCAGTCCATACGGGATTTGTGATGAACAAAGTGGCACTGAGACAGGTTTCTCCCGAGTACTTCGGTTTTCCCCTGTCAATTTTATTCCACCGTGCTCCATTACTTGGAAAAACGGAAAAAATAGTCGTCTTCATCACAGGGTTGCACAATAAGCCTCAAGGCTGCGGTGGGTCCGTAACATCTGCTGCGGGGCCCTTCTCCACAAAAAAAAGGGGTTTTGTAAGAACAATGTAGGTGGAGATATAAACTTGAAAATTCTCCCGTTGAATTTCAAAAAGTATTTCGTTAATCTGAAACTCAGCATCAGAATTTCTTTACGGATTCTAGTGTAACTGCCCTTAAATGGAGTCAAATTAAACCCAAATTAAAAATTGTTTAATAAAGTTGTGTGTCTGCTATAGTGATTTGTACCAAAACCGGCTAAGTATCTTTAGACCTGTTATTTTAGACAAACTCATTGAAATGTCATCACTGGTATTTCTGCACATTCTCTCAACAAGTGCTAAACAGTTCTGAATATATGCATGCGAGACTGTTTGTAATTTGCATTGCTATTGTCCGTTTTTGTGTGTTCAGTAATACGATCGTCGTAATCGGACAGGTAGAGCTACATTGCTATCATTTGTATACGAAATCTGATAGGTTTTGTAACGTACTGAATTACTGGCATTGTAATACGAAACAATTTAAACTGATGTTGCAAGGTTACTTAATTAACAGCATCTATATAGCTGCCCGTATCTTTTTTTTTATTAATTAATCCAGGCAACACACTTTGTAACAAAGGAAGCGCCCAGAATGCGGAGTTTTGAACTCAGACCGCTTCCAAATAAGGCTAATGTTACGACTTCATTGAGATTCCACACCAGCACCTCCTATCGTGGTTGGAATGAATGAGCTCCGTGAGTGTCAAGACCTAAATTTTCAACATCTTTGGCAGTGTTGCTGTTTTTCTTTTCCTTCTACTCCTTTTGTTGTTATTATTATTGTTATTATTATTAAGCTTCCAGGATTAGGCTTTCAGGCCTATTGTAATTTAGAATTAACCTCACCAATTGTTTAATATTTTAAACTTCTATTATTGTTATTGTCATTATTACATTTAATTCTTCAGGCCTTTTTAAAACTTTATACAAAATTAACTTTATACATTTCTTAAACGTTATTCCTAAGGCTGCACTTCAATATTATGTATTTTTATACAACAATATACCTGGCTGGAGAAGAATGGAGAAGATCAGTTGGACCGATCGTGTAAGAAATGAAGAAGTATTACACAGAGTCAAGGAGGAGAGGAATATCGTACATACAATAAAAAGAAGAAAGGCTAACTGGATTGGTCACATCTTGCGTAGTAACTGCCTTCTGAAACATGTGATTGAAGGACAGTTAGAAGGAAGGATAGAAGTGACGGGACGACGAGGGAGAAGTCGTAAGCAGCTACTGGATGACCTTAAGGAAAAGAAAAGATACTGGAAATTGAAAGAGGAAGCACTAGATCGCACCCTGTGGAGAACTCGCTTTGGAAGAGGCTACGGACCTGTCGTAAGACAGACTGCAGAATGAATGAATATACATGTAAGTTTCAACATCTCAAACCCATGCAAATGTGAATACTTCCTTTTTGTTTTTGTAGTCAGTCTGATAAAGATTAAGATATACAGAACTATAATTTTGCCTGTTGTTTTGTATGGGTGTGAAACTTGGGCTCTCACACTGAGGGAGGAACATAGGCTGAGGGTGTTCCAGAATAGGGTGCTGAGGTGGATATTAGGGCCAAAGAGGGACGAGGTGACAGGGGAGTGGAGAAGGCTACATAACGAGGAGCTTAATGATCAGTACTCATCACCAAATATTATTCGGGTGATCATATCGAGAAGAATTAAGTGAGCGGGGCATGTAGCACGTATGGGTGAGGGGAGAGGTGCATACAGAATTTTGGTGGGAAGACCTGAGGGAAGGAGACCACTTGGAAGACCCAGGCGTAGATGGGAGGATAATATTAAAATTGATCTTCAAGATGTGGGATGGGAGGGCGTGGACTGGATTGATATGACTCAGGATAGGGACAGGTGGCGGGCTGTTGTGAATGAGGTAATGAACCTTCGGGTTCCATAAAACGCGGGGAATTTCTTGACTAGCTGACGACCTGTTAGCTTCTCAAGAAGGACTCTGCTCCATGGAGTTAGTTAGTCTGTCTGATGATGGCCATATATTAGACGAAACATGCAGGAGATTTTTTGTGATAAAAATTGTTGTGTTTAGACTAAACATATTGTACATCTGATTATATATGAATATTTGTGTTTTGAAATGGTAGTCAGTATATTGCTATATATTGCGTGATAGTCAAGCGAAAGTACAAAATTTCTTTACGTAATAACTGGATGTATACTTTTTCTAGAAATAGTAATAGATTATCAGAAAGTTCGTTACTAAAAGTGATGTAATGAATGATAAGTACATAGGAATGAAGGAAGCTTGGTTCCATGGCAATATTTATAGACACTAAAAGCGAATAGACGTATCACTGAATACATTTAATGGGTTAGAGTAAATTATAGCATACTGTATGGCACGTGAAATCAGTCACGTCAGCTTTGTCAAATAAACTGCTAGCCTCGGTTTTATAGACGCACTGTAATATTTTTACCTCGATTTTCCCACACAACTTCCATTTTGTTCCGGTTAATATGTCTTCCTCTGACTACGTTACATTTAAGTTATAAATCCAAAACTGAAGTTGTCAGTGCTTTCATAAATAATGAAAAGGAGGAAATATTTTTCCTTGAAGTGCCTCATCAATATAGAGGGGTTACCATACATATTGAATTAGCGTAATATATTAACCATATGTGTAAAATTGAATTATCTTACACATATAAATCTCCACTAATTAATTATTTATTCCAACAAATACACTACACTATTTTAGTGTTTTCTTGTCCCTACACATGTTTCGGCACTTATAGTGCCATCTTCAGGGATGTCGTCGAGAGTTCATAATCTTCATAATTTCCAATGCGTCAAATTCACTTTCACAACTTATACTTACTGTAAGTCACTATCACTCAGTATCACTTAACTTACTGTAAGTCACTATCACTCAGTATCACTTATACTTACTTAAGTCTATCACTCAGTATCACTTATCTATGTAAGTCACTATCACTCATATCACTTATACTTACTGTAAGTCACTATCACTTACTTACTGTAAGTCACTATCACTCATTATCACTTTACTTACTGTAAGTCACTATCACTCAGTATCACTTATACTTACTGTAAGTCACTATCACTCATTATCACTTATACTTACTGTAAGTCACTATCACTCAGTATCACTTATACTTACTGTAAGTCACTATCACTCAGTATCACTTATACTTACTGTAAGTCACTATCACTCATTATCACTTATACTTACTGTAAGTCACTATCACTCAGTATCACTTATACTTACTGTAAGTCACTACATCATTCATATACTAGTAGTCATATCATCATATACTAACTTACTGTAAGTCACTATCACTCAGTATCACTTATATACTGTAGTCACTATCACTCATATCATAACTTACTGTAAGTCACTATCACTCAGTATCACTTATACTTACTGTAAGTCACTATCACTCATTATCACTTATACTTACTGTAAGTCACTATCTCATATCACTTACTACTGTAAGTCACTATCATCATTCACTTAACTTACTGTAAGTCACTATCACTCAGTATCACTATCTTACTGTAAGTCACTATCACTCAGTATACTATACTTACTGTAAGTCACTATCACTCATTATCACTTATACTTACTGTAAGTCACTATCACTCAGTTATCACTTATACTTACTGTAAGTCACTATCACTCAGTATCACTTATACTTACTGTAAGTCACTATCACTCATTATCACTTATACTTACTGTAAGTCACTATCACTCAGTATCACTTATACTTACTGTAAGTCACTATCACTCAGTATCACTTATACTTACTGTAAGTCACTATCACTCAGTATCACTTATACTTACTGTAAGTCACTATCACTCATTATCACTTATACTTACTGTAAGTCACTATCACTCATTATCACTTATACTTACTGTAAGTCACTATCACTCAGTATCACTTATACTTACTGTAAGTCACTATCACTCAGTATCACTTATACTTACTGTAAGTCACTATCACTCAGTATCACTTATACTTACTGTAAGTCACTATCACTCAGTATCACTTATACTTACTGTAAGTCACTATCACATTATCACTTTATTACTGAGTCACTACCATATCACTTATACTTACTGTAAGTCACTATCACTCAGTATCACTTATACTTACTGTAAGTCACTATCACTCAGTATCACTTATACTTACTGTAAGTCACTATCACTCAGTATCACTTATACTTACTGTAAGTCACTATCACTCATATCACTTATACTTACTGTAAGTCACTATCACTCAGTATCACTTATACTTACTGTAAGTCACTATCATCAGTATCACTTATACTTACTGTAAGTCACTATCACTCATTATCACTTATACTTACTGTAAGTCACTATCACTCAGTATCACTTTTACTTACTGTAAGTCACTATCACTCTTTAGTAATACACACATCACTTATACTTACTCTAAGTCACTATCACTCAGTATCACTTATACTTACTGTAAGTCACTATCACTCAGTATCACTTATACTTACTGTAAGTCACTATCACTTAGTATCACTTATCTTCTGTTCGTAGTGATTAGCTTATCTTATTTGTTGATTTATTAAAACGAATCATTAAAACTTTTGAATTGAAGACAGTTCTAATATAAAATATTAAACGTTATTAAGATTTGTTTGACAGCTTTAATGATTCATTTTAATAAAACAACAAACAATATAAGCTAATCACTACGAACAGGAAGATAAGTGATACTAAGTGATAGTGACTTACAGTAAGTATAAGTTGTGAAAGTGAATTTGATGCATTGAAGATTATGAAGATTATGAACTCTCGACGACACCCCTGAAGATGGCACTATAAGTGCCGAAACATGTGTAGGGACAAGAAAACACTAAAATAGTGTAGTGCATTTGTTCAAATAAATAAATAATTAATTACTGAAATGCACGGTATAGCTAATATAAATCTCCATGTTCAAGCATTTCTTAAATAGAGAATTTATATTACACATTTAAAGGTGGAAGTTTGAAAACTAAACTGCAGGTACGTGCCCCAGTGGGTTAAACATATATAGCTGGCGTGCCCTGTTTTGTGTTTCATGTCTCGTTTTGTATAATAGTGACGAACTACAAAAAATACGTGTTTGGGTCAATTTCTGTAAAAGGGTGGTTTTTGATTTGTTATACAAATATTGTGTTGGAAATTGGACGTCTTCTGAAGTCGAGTGTGTTTGCTAGAACGACGTTTGTAAAGTTGGCAACACTCACCCATCTACTTGATCTGTTGTAATTAAATTTACAATTTGTATATAATTATTTAATTTTGATATCAATGTCCAGGACTTTTGAATAATAGTGTAACGCTCTAACACGGGGGCGTCCAACCTAGTTTGGCAAAGGGCCACGACATTTATTGTGGGCTGGTTCGCGGGCTGCATGTCTAAAAGTCACAATGCTTTGTAAACCTAACCGCCAAATTATTGTGTAATTTTTATAGTATTAGAATAATTTTAAAACGTGGCCGCAGGCCGCACAAAAAACCTGGTAGGCTGCGGATTTTATGAGCCTTCGCTAAACGCTAATCTCCTTGTGGTCTAGTGGTTATCGTGCTAACCTAATGTTTAAATGGTCCCAAGGAAGATTACAATAATAATAATAATAATAATATCAGCCGTTATATTGAGAGACCTGTAAACGTCAGAATTTTACAATAACGCCCCTTATACGCCGTCATGGCGTAAGGTTTAGTTACAGACGAATTTTAAGTCTGCGGCCGCTAGCTTGTTGGGATTGCGGGTTCGAACCCCGCCGGGTGCATGAATGTCTGTCTCTTGTGAGTGATGAGTGTTGTCAGGTAGAGGTCTCTGCGACGGGCTGATCCCTCGTCCAGGTGAGACGTACCGAGTGTGTACGTACCATTGAGTGTCATCAAGTGCAACAATAACCCTTGACACCTACAGTAAATAAGTAAAAGGGGGCAGACTAAGAAAAAAAGAAAGAAAGAAAATTCCTTCTCCATCATTTGATAGTTTATCGCATATTTATAGAACTATTCTACCTATAGTTTTTAAAAAACATTTTCCAGCTATTTGTACACGTACACGATGCTTTTCTATTACGTTTATAGACATAAAAGGAAAAAAACACTGATAATGTTTACTTTTCAAAACACGAATCAATGCCAGCAGTAATTAGTATGCTAACTGTGCGTACTTGTGATTGATATCGGCTATACTTTCCGTTCACGAGGAAATTACACAGAATTTAAATTGAAACTATCATATGAAAGCTAGAACCAAAATAAACAGTAATTGTTTACTGAAACAGTTTATGTTTCAGGTCTACCAACTTTAATAAACTGGTGTAATTAATATCTTCGAGTCCAAAAGCTGTATATTTGTAAATTCAAAAAAGTAAGACAAAAAAAAAAAAAGAAAATTCTAAAAATGGAAATTATTGGAACCAGGAGCGGAAACGCTTATTCTAACATGCTTACGTATTTTTGCGTACGTCGTTGACCTTCTTACAGGAGTGTTGAAGCCTTTCTGTTTTGTACCCTTTAGGCCTAATACGTACTTATATTTCAAAGCATGATATAGATTCACAAATTACACACCAACAAAATGCACTATGTTTTCACTTTTTACTCTTTAACTCCTGCATATGCAGTACAAACAGCACCATTGGACACTTACAACACAAACAGGACCTGTTTACTTAACTGATTACCTATATAAACAGAACCAACAGCCAGAATTTAAAAAACAAGCTAATGGTAGAAGATTTTTTTTCAATGTCTCAACAGCCCCTTGGGGGCCTAGGCCGCCTCATTTTTCGAGGCTTCACGATCACACTTTTTAGACATACCGCACTCGTTAGGACTCCACTGGACGAGGGACCAGCTCGTCGCAGAGAATGGTAGAAGATACATACTAAAAAAACCATATAGCTTTATTTTATCATTTTATTACGAGAAATTGACGAACCTCGTTTAAGGATTTTATATTCTGTGTTTTATATATTTAAATACAGAAATTGTAAATAACTGTAATCTATAAATGATAATGAAACTTGACTACATGTGATATATAACATAATAGCAGACATAAACAGTGGATGTAAAGTAAATGTAGATTACGAGCCCACTGAAGACGGCCTTGTAAAGGCTGAAACATGTGTAGGGGTTGAAGAATAAAAGTGAAAATATGGTGCATTTCGTTGGTGTGTAATTTGTGAGTTGTTAAAAAAATTCATGGTGAAGATAATATAAAATTTATCACGATAAAGATGTTCTGAAGGCAATTATGTTCCTCTCAGGTGCTACGTCTCAGGATAGGGACAGGTGGCGGGCTCTTGTGAGTGCGGTAATGAACTTTCGGTTTCCATAAAACGCGGGGAATTTCTTGACTAGCTGACGACCTGTTAGCTTCTCAAGAAGGACTGTGCTGCATGGAGTTAGTTAGTTAGTTAGTTAGTTCAGGTGCTAAGTAGCAAGCTCCCCTCTTGGGGTGATGCCTCCTGTTCATTTTTTTAAATTAATTTAGTAAAAATAAAAAACTGAGTACTTCTTGAAAAGCATTAGTTATCGTTTTTGGAATAATGTTTATATGTTGCCTTTAAATTCTAGAATTGCGGATACGTATCCAATTTATATAATGCTGTCCCAATACTGATATCAAAATCCTGTCTCGGTACAAATATCAAAACACTGTCCCAATAAAAATATCCGAAGGCTCTCCCATTAGAGGTATAAAATCACTGTCCCAATACAAATATCAGAAAGATGACCTAATACAGATATCGAAACACTATCTTAATACTGGTATCAAAACACTATCCTAGTAAGGATATCAAAACACTGCCCCAATACAGATGTCGTATTTTACATGTATATATTTCGTTAAATATTGACTGCTTACAAATGCTTGGATTTCGAAAGTTACTGTCTTCTAATATCTGAATCCGTGTAGTCTTGTGCTTTGAAAATTATGGGGGCAGGCTGCTCGAAATCATGGGTTGAATATTCCAGAAAATAGGGAGTTAATTAACTGTCTTGTATAATAAACATATTTATGTTTCTTGTGTCACTTTCTTGTAAACTGTCTTATAAATTTAAGTAGCTCTAAAGTTTATAATATTGTGGGATGCGGAACCCTGTAGTCAGTAGACGGGGTCAACAGTTCGTCGGACGTCCTGCCTCAGTCTTCAGGTTAGCATAATAAGGCGTGTGGCATAAGGAAGCGGCAGATATAAAGACTGGACCAGGAACAAGGGTTGCGAGGGAGGTAACCAAACCACAGTGGCCCTATAAAGGGCTTATAACTCTAAAATGAACATAATGCCATTAATTTGTAATTGGTGAGATTATATAGCATCTGTGACGGATGAATGAGTAGGGAGAATTGGTGGGATGATACTGACAGGACAAAACCGAAGTGTTCGTAGAAAAACCTATCCCAGTGTTCCTTTGTCCACCAAAAATCCCACTTGGATTTGCCTGAAATTGAACCAGAGACTCCGCAGTGCGAGGCAAGCCGCTAACCACCAAGGGCACTGCCAATGTGTCATTCATAAACTGAAAAATCCTGAAACATTGATGTCAAGCTGATTCCCCAACATACTCGCTAAATCTGTCTGTGTTACTGAAGGAACCCAACACCTCGTTGTTGAAAGCGGATGATTCTTCGTTCTAGTATAAGTGTGGAAGGGTGAGGGGCACTGCAGCTCCATGCGCATGCGTGGACATACAGCACTGGCGTAGAGACGGCTGTGCTGCCGAATAATAGGTTCGGATAGCAATCCTCGTCAGGCCAGTCACAGACCCGTACGCAGTGCGGCCGGAAGTCTGTCTGTGTAGATCCTCTACATAAGTCTACAGCCATTCAAGTCTACTTCACCACCCACAGTGCAGCGAACAGGTGAATGTAATAAGAGTGGAACTGTATTCAAAGTGACTGAAGGTTATTTTGGTTTAAAAATACTCCTTAGCAGCATTGACTTTCCGGTATATCCTTTGATAAATAATTCCGTGCATTTGAAAAACAGACAGTTTCGAGCCTTGAAACTTTGTATAAAGGAAACTCGTGCACGAAGTTTATGGTGTGGTACTAAAATAATAAATAATCCGTGGTCGGTTCTAACAGCTGTCGGTGTGTACAATACTCATTAGAAGGAGAATAATGATAGACCTCGAACGTTACTTTAAACTCTGATCAGTGTGAACATTTTCGCAAATGAATTTTAAATAAACCTCAAGATATGCAGTGTTCGTAATAGTAAGGTTGTGTTGTTGGTTTAAGGGAAACAAAATTTTTAATCAACTGAGCATATTACTTATGGATACGTTTGTCTGCGCAAAGTGTAGTTTTTCTTCTCATAATTGCAAATGTTTACTGTCGAAAGTTTAACATTTTCAATTCCATATAATTGACAAGATTCTTTAAATTTATTCATGAATCTTTATAAAGTGGACTAGTTCATTTTGTACTAATATGCCTCAAGAGGATTTGCTAAGCTCAACTCTTATGAAGTGAAGTTTACGGTATATTATCCAGTAATCACCTTCAGTGTTGTTGGAAGTAACTTGGCGCATAATTATTGGGCGATTATTTTAAAGATATTATCCGAAGGTGTGATACGTGAGCAGCAATAAACATATCTTTTTAAAACTACGTACAAAATCTAGGAAAGGAATTTTCCATTACTCGCAGTTTTCTCGGATATAATGCTGATCCAATTGTAAAAACTGCGTATCCAGTTAGCTTCAGTAATAATAGTTTACTATTTAATTAATACTCTTGAATAAAGAAAACAATTTTTTGTCTACTGAGAAAAAGGAGACAGGAATGTAAAGCAAATTATATGTCTGTGTTTATGTTGAGGCATTAAGCTGTGGTTGAAGTAATTGGGGTAAAAACTTTAGTAAAAATTTTCTGAAGACAATAAAATTGATTGGGGTTTTCTAATAGTTTGTTAAAAAAAGGGGGGGGGGAAATTATGAGATCCAAACATTATTTTGACCATGCTCGTGCATCAAATGTAAATTCAGTTTCAGTGAAAGAGGAACTTTAGAAAAAAAAGATGAATTACATTTTCAGCTTAGCGTTATTAACAGTTAAATAATAACAAGGTTTGTTATGAAAGTGAATTGTGTTTGACGTTCGAATCGATTTTCATTGAATGGAACAGTCTGTGTCAAAACTTCTCTCGAAAAACGAAGATCCTTTATTAAAAAGTTTTGGAATCCGTTTAAAAATACAGTATAAGCTTTTAAAAGCAAGGGAAAAGGTAAATTTTACGTGTAATGAAATGGACAGGCACATAATCGTCTTTACAATAACGTAATATACATACATATTTCAGTGACCGTATTCCTTCAATAAACATCAAATATCAGCTGCTTCTGATCTACAAGAAGTGAATGTTAACAGAATAGCGTCAGTTTAAAGACGGCCATGAACGCAGGACATTCGGTAATTCCTGTAAGTGATTGAAAATTACGTTAAATAAATCGATCAAGCAACCAAAATGAAGGGGCATATGCATTCAAATCACAAGCATCATAGCAGCAACAGCAGCAACAGCAGCAACAGCAGCAATGGCAACAACAATAACAGCAGCAGCAGCAACAACAGCAGTGCAGGGAGTATAAAGGAGGCTGAGCGCAGACTAGGAGCTATCCTGAGGACGGCCCAGAAGCTGTCTGTCTCTCCCGATGACCTATCCCGGCTCATGGCTGTTAGAAAGCTAACCCAGAACACAGCGCGCTGCAGGTCTTGCTCTCGACACGTGCTCCCTCTGTTGGCCGGACTGATAACTGTACTCATGGTTCTGGTCATGTACTCGGTTGAGGAGCAGGGACTTGGCTGCGTCAAGAACACATCGGTAAGTAACAAGCTGAGTGATTACTAATTAGTGACGCTGTATAAACTGCAAAGTCTGTGTGACACGTAACAATAAAGTATAAATAATTATGGAGGAAATTGGAGAGGGCGATTGCAAATTAATTCCAATTCCTTTAAAGGTTTGTTACAGGCTGCTTAGTGACACTGTATCGCAAGTAATGTTTACGAAATACAAGAATAAGTGTGTAGGACTAGGAAGTGGAAGTGGCCTGTCATAAGGTACTTTGATTTAATATTATCTGTCAGATATTGAACTATGCTTTTGAGTGTTTTGTATGGGTCTGAAGCTTGGTCTCTCAAATTTAGGGAGGAACATAGGCTGAGGGTGTTCGAGAATAGGGTGCTGAGGAAGCTGTTTGGGCCTAAGAGGGACGAGGTAACAGGGGAGTGGAGAAGACTACATAATGAGGAGCTTTATGATCTGTGCTACTCACCAATTACTATTCGCTTGATCAAATCAAGAAGACTGAGATGGGCTAGGCATGTGGCAAGTATGGGAGTCAGCAGAGGCGCATACAGAGTTTTGGTAGGGAGACCTGGGGGAAAGAGGCCACTTGGAAGACCTACGCGTGGATGGGAATGTAATATTAAAATGGGTCTTTAAGAAGTGGGATGGGGAGGCATGGACTGGACTGATCTGGCTGAAGATAGGGACAGGTGGCGGGCTGTTGTGAATGCGGTAATGAACTTTCGGGTTCCATAAAATGCGGGGAATTTCTTGACTAATGGAGGACCTGTTAGCTTCTCAGGAAGGACTCTGTTCCGTGGAGTTAGTTCCAGCGTTATATTCTGACCCTGCAGCATAAGCGGAGACTATTTGGCAATGCTCGGAAGGATAGACTTTTTTTTTCCAATGGCTCGACAGCCCCTTTGGGGCCTAGGCTGCCTTATTTTTCGAGGCTTCACGATCACACATTTAGACACACCACACTCGGTAGGACTCCTCTGGACGAGTGACCAGCTCGTCGCAGAGACCTCTACCTGACAGCACACAACACTCACAACAGACAGACATCCATGCCCCCGGTGGGATTCGAACCCACGATCCTAGTAAGCGAGCGGCCGAAGACCCACGCCTTAGACCGCACGGCCACTGGGATCGGCAAGGATAGACTATACTGCAATAAATTGGAAAGAAAGTGGCGGGGAATCATTGCAGTTTCCATTCGTAGTATGCTTGATTCGTTATATGTTTAATGACACTGTATCAATAATACAGGTTATTTAGCAACGATTGAGACAAAGCAGAAGAGAGCTTAAGGATTGGGGCTGGTGGGTTGAATAACGTTTTGATTTGAGGCTTCCGCCGCGATGTTGATGAAATCTGCAGTCTTCTGGGGTATTATGCGGCGTCGTGTGGTAATTGTTTACCGACGTTTCGGGACAACGTATCGGTCACATCCTCACGGGTTAAGAGTCAACAGGTCAAGAGTCCTACTCGGACTCTCGACCTGTTGACTAAAGTTCCGTATTGCTCCCAGGCCCAGATTTCTAACATCCTCGGAGCCCAAAATAAAGGAACGCAGGCAGGTGTAGCCAAAGCTTTACACTTACACAAAACATGAGCTGAGGTTTATTCCTCTGCCCCGCACTTCCTACACCAAGACTTTCTCTCTGCCTCATTCATTAATTCTGTAGTCTGCCTTACGACAGGTCCGTAGCTTCTTCCAAAGCGAGTTCTCCACAGGGTGCGATCTAGTGCTTCCTCTTTCAATTTCCAGTATCTTCTCTTTTCCTTAAGGTCATCCAGTAGTTGCTTACGCCTTTTTTCTCATCTTTCCATCATTTCTGTCCTTCCTTCTAACTTTCCTTGAATCACGTGTTTTAGAAGGCAGTTCCTACGCAAGATGTGACCAATCCAGTTAGCCTTTCTTCTTTTTATTGTATGTACAATATTCCTCTCCTCCTTCACTCTATGTAATACTTCTTCATTTCTCACACGATTGGTCCAACTGATCTTCTCCATTCTTCTCCAGCACCACATTTCGAAACTTTCCAGATACTTCTGGTCTACTTTCCGAAGTGTCCACGTTTCAGCACCATACAAATCAGCCCCATTATGTAGAAATATTTTTCAGAGAGTGGTATGTGTAGTTAAAAGGCCAGTAACCACCCTTGACACATCCACCCTTACTGTGACTTCCAATTTTGCATTGAGGCTGTACAAAATATGCCCGCGCACACAGATAACCTAAAATTGCGATTTTACCACCTACAGCATTTTTAACTTGTTTTGAAAAGTGTTATGTTTTATACGGCCCAAATTCAATAAACCTGTTCCGATCTTCAATACAAATATGTCACTCTCTCTGTCATGAACGTATTATTTTCAGCGACTACCTTGACAGGCGACGCCATTATCAGCACCGCGAAACACAGCAGAAATCTCCATCTCTGAAGGGCGTTCGGTACAAAATCTTTGCTGTAACTCAATTATTTCTATGCCACAGGCGCATATGTAAGGCATTTGATATGTCAAAAGAGTTAAGGTTCTATTACGTTAGATTAGGTTAAGGTTGTGTTAAATTTTGTTAGCTAAAAGAACTGTGAAGACATAGTCTGACACTCCATTATTCTAAATTAGAAGAAAATACTAAACACCGAAAGGCTTAAACTACGATCGGAAACTACGAATAAGTAGCTAATTTGTGCTTGTTCGCTAAATTTTTCCTAAAAATAAAATTATTCAAGAAACAAAGAAACAATGACCTACTTTTCCACATAGTCACACATAAGGTTCATGCCTTTTTCACAACGTGTTTTCAGTGTATGCCTTCAGCATTGAATTCTGGGCTTTACGAACCGAACCATTTTGATAGAGTTTCTTGCAATACATGTTGGAATCTGTAACCACCAAGACGCTTCTTAAGAAGGCGTAGAAGGTGAAAATCGCTTGGTGCCAAGACCCCACAGAGTCCTACAGACGGCAGCCATTTTGCAGGAATTTGGATGGAAGTGTCCTGAACACTCACCACACAACCCAGTCTTCGCACCAAATTACGTCCATTTTTTTGGCCCTCTGAAGAGCGTCTTGATGGTCACAAATTCCACAATATAGTACAAGAAGCTGCCTTACAGTGATTCCGTTCGCAAAGCCCAGAATTCAATGCTGAAGGCATACATTCACTGCTAACACGTTTTAACAAATGGATAAACCTTATGGGTGACTATGTGGAAAATTAGGTCATTGTTCCCTTGTTTCTTCAGCAATTCTACATTGAAAACAAAGTTGCTGAGTAGCCAAATTTTTACTATGTATATTTACTTTCCCATCGACCGTAAGTAAATATCTTAGCGGTCGTATTAAGGCGCTAAAACTGTTGAGGATCCATAGATCACGTACTGTAGGGCTCAAGCTTTGTTAGGCAACCCGCACAGCAAGTTGTTTTGACAGCCAGCTTGTCGCCTGCTGTTACCTAAGCGGAAAGTTTTATGGGATAGGAAGGGATTAGTCTGCCGTCGCTTGCTGAAACAAGATCCTGTCTCTCAGTAACGATAATTTAGAAGCAGATTCGTTCTACACAACCTTGACGCATACTTAACACATTAGCGAAGGAATATTAAGGTCTTCTGCGATATTATGCCTTGTAATTCTGTTAATATATACCTATTTTCGGAGAAACCTGCTGACCCCATATTCAGGGTAAGAGTGACGTAACAACGTTTCCCCGAAATTTTGTACCGATGTAAAAATTTCCACTTTCTCACACCTAAGAATACCTTAATTATGATAATTGCTGTCTTATTATCAAATCTCGTACGTGCTGTACGAATTTATGCTTATCAACTTTAATTACCAATAATTATTAATCACTAAACTGATATATGTTTTTTTTATATTATATATACCGTGCATTTTAGTAATTAATTCATTATTTCATTCCAACAAACGCACTACACTGTTTTAGTGTTTTCTGTTCCTACATGTGTTTTGGCACTTCCTGTGCCATCATCAGGGGTGCCGTCGAGAGTTCACAATCCTCAATGCATCCAGTTCACTTTCACAACATATGATTTTTGTAAGTCACTATCACTGAATATCACTTATCTTCTTGTTCATAAACTAACCACTACGAACAAGAAGATAAGTGATATTCAGTGATAGTGACTTACAAAAATCATATGTTGTAAAAGTGAACTGGATGCATTGAGGATTGTGAACTCTCGACGGCACCCCTGATGATGGCACAGGAAGTGCCTAAACATATGTAGGAGCAGAAAACACTAAAACAGTGTAGTGCGTTTGTTGGAATAAAATAATTAATTAATCAGATATGTGTCTTTTTAAGCCAGTCTGTATATTGTACCCATGTTTGTGACCCACAATTTCCTATTACCTGTATTACTTGCGTACTAACTAATTGAAAGATGTAGATGTTTCATTGATAGTTCGCTACTCTTACTGCTGCTAAGTAAATTGACATTTCACTTTTGTGTAACCAGAAGATGTAACCACGTCCGCAACAATCCACTCTCAATCACCATCTACACATATTGAAATTCAGTGTCCAATTTTATGCTGTCCTCTTAGGCTATCTTCTTGGACTTCTTGATCCTTGAAGATTGGGCCGATACGTTGTCCCGAAACGTCGGTACCGAATTACCACTCTGCTCTGCGTAATATCCCAACGAAGCCTGAAGTCACGCATAAAAGAGTTATGGATGTCTTTGTTATGTAATTTTCTCCGTATTTCTCTTACTTCCTCAGCTCCAAATGCCATGTCCAGTACCTTAAAACGGCCAGGACCGTCGGTTAGACGGAGTTCATTAAATCAGTTGGGTGGCGCCAATATTGTCAGGATCCTTGAACTGTGAGAACCTGACATCTGGCGGATAAGTTTTATGACTGAGTTCTTCTGTAATAATAAGACAATAACTGGCTTACGGTCAGCGTGATATTATAGCTTATATTCTCGTTAGATTTCCCACATTTCCCTCTGAAGTACGTGGGAAACATGACTGCTGGCCCATAAATATTCACAATTCCATATAGAACAGTGTATATAACTTTGAATGATACATATCTAGTGAACCATGCCATGGCTGAGGCGGTTAGTCGCCGGCCTCTCGCTGCTGAGTACCACCGTACCTTGCCAATAAATGTGGGACTTGGATTGGATAAAGTGACACTGGAACACAAATCAAGTCGAAATCCGTCCAAACACAACACAATTCTATTTATTATAGAGAACTACATGTTTCGACCTATTTAGGTCATCCTCAGGTACACAATCTGCGTTTAAAACGTATTGACAAAAGAATATAAATCCGTAAAATGCTATTAAAATATTGAAATATGATAGGAACATGTAGTTCTGCATACTGAATAAAATTTAGTTGTGTTTGGACAGATTTCGACTTGATTTCTGTTATAAACAACACAACGGGATGACATGCTTTAAAATTGGCGCTGGAACGGGCTATTCTCAGATTATTTATCTTCTCCCCTGTCAGTATTATACCGCCAGTGTCTCGTATTCACTCATTTATCTATCACCGGCCTTATACAACCTTAGCAGTTGACAAAATCCTTCAATAACACTATTAAATAACTTTCTAACATTATGAATGCTTAAGGTATCACAGAAAGATTAGAGTTGAAGCCATAAGTATGCATTTGGGTGTTAGCGGACTGAATCTCTGTCGAGTTACTTCCCACCTCAAATGAGGTTCTCGTAGAGATGATTACAAATATGACTATCTTGTGGGAAGTGACGCTATGTAGAGTGTTAAAAACTTATCAAACATTTTCACGGAACCTCCTATCTAAATCTTCAAATTTCAGCTCTGAAGATGGAGGCAGAAGGTTCCTCCAAACATTTGGTGAGTTTTTTTTGCCAGACTGCACGACGTCACATCCAATTAGACATTCGTCCTTGAACCAGATTCTCACACCTGTGGCTATTAAGGTAACTTAAATCTGGACTGTGTCGTCGTGTAACATGAGAGATGTACTGTCCCGAAGTTTCGCAGGATTGTGCTGCTCTCATCCGTGCTACTAAAGATGGACGCAGCAGGTTCCTCGCAAACATCTATTTCTGCCAAACTGCAACGTACAGCACCTCACTAGATAGCCAGGTTTTTTTGGATGAGGTTTCTCATATTTTGTCTCAGTTTCCGCAGGTAAATAATGGAAGTTCACTGTTGAGTGGGAACACTCCTGCTTTGTATTCGAGAGAAACCGGCTTCAGATCTAGGTGTAGCAAGTCTCCGTCAGTCGTGGAGTATAAGACCTGTAGCCAGTCTCCGTCAGTCCTGGAGTATAAGACCTGTAATCAGTCTCCGTCAGTCCTGCAGTATAAGACCTGTAGCCAGTCTCCGTCAGTCCTGCAGTATAAGACCTGTAGCCAGTCTCCGTCAGTCCTGCATTATAAGACCTGTAGCCAGTCTCCGTCAGTCCTGCAGTATAAGACCTGTAATCAGTCTCCGTCAGTCCTGCATTATAAGACCTGTAGCCAGTCTCCGTCAGTCCTGCAGTATAAGACCTGTAATCAGTCTCCGTCAGTCCTGCATTATAAGACCTGTAGCCAGTCTCCGTCAGTCCTGCAGTATAAGACCTGTAGCCAGTCTCCGTCAGTCCTGCAGTATAAGACCTGTAGTCAGACTCCGTCAGTCCTGCAGTATAAGACCTGTAGCCAGTCTCCGTCAGTCCTGCATTATAAGACCTGTAGCCAGTCTCCGTCAGTCCTGCAGTATAAGACCTGTAGTCAGTCTCCGTCAGTCCTGCAGTATAAGACCTGTAACCAGTCTCCGTCAGTCCTGCAGTATAAGACCTGTAGTCAGTCTCCGTCAGTCCTGCAGTATAAGACCTGTAGTCAGTCTCCGTCAGTCCTGCAGTATAAGACCTGTAGTCAGTCTCCGTCAGTCCTGTAGTATAAGACCTGTAGTCAGTCTCCGTCAGTCCTGCAGTATAAGACCTGTAGCCAGTCTCCGTCAGTCCTGCATTATAAGACCTGTAGCCAGTCTCCGTCAGTCCTGCAGTATAAGACCTATAGTCAGATTCCGTCAGTCCTGCAGTATAAGACCTGCAGCCAGTCTCCGGCAGTCCTACATTATAAGACCTGCAGTCAGTAAATTATCAGCTCCAGGCAGCTGATCGATACAAGCTGATTACACATCAGTCTGAAGTTTCTGCTCGGCGGAGCTGCTGTTAATTTAAGAAATTCGAAACCTTTTCGTGACACGAGGTAATAAGCAGTCAGGGCAACCTACCGCTGTCACGGGTTTATGCAGAAGAAATTGAAAATTTTTGAGGGATCGCGAACGGCAATTATATTGGCTAACAGTCTGAAACAGTATGTGTGACAGGTTTTGGACTGTCAGGTTCTTTTGAATACGGTAATTTTCCTTTGAATTCTATATATTGTGACGAATTCCTTGAACAACTAATTGATCACTAATTCTCAAAATTTGTAAATCTAATATCCAACTTCTGTATTATATTACTAATTACAATGTCAAGTTACCTTTATTAACTGACATGAAATATGACTACATGTTTCGGCTAAAATTAGCCATTATCAAGTCAAATCCCGACATTTGTTTAGTTTCAGGCACATTTATTATAACGCAATTAAAATATCGCTTCTTCCTTCTAACCTCCTTATGAATCAATGCGTCATGTTGACATTCTCGTCCAAATTCTGTATTCATCCATAGAGTTGTTATAACGCAGATGTGATAGTGTCAATGTGTTTGCAACTATAAAAATGTCTGTAATTGGCTTGATAATGAATAATTTCAGCCGAAACATGTGCCCAGAATTCATGTCAGTTAATGAACGTAACTTGATATTGCACTTCTTAATATAACTGGTGTGAAAATTGGATTTGAGATTTACACATTTGTATCCAAAGCACAGCGTAATGCACCAAGAAACTGTAAATATATATTAAGGATATCTTTGGTGTTCGTCCTTATTGGGGAGAAGGACGTATCATATAAGGACTAAACCATCTCTTCTAAGATCACAGAAATGAGATAAAATGTAAGTAGGTTAGTCGAAGTAAATGGCACAGAGCGTTGGGGAAGGTAATGAAGGATTGCTGTAATAGGAACACATACATTAAATGCGATATTGTACATGAAAGATGATTAGGTGTAGCGTAATGGATGCGTACAGCAGGAAACGTGTTGTTACCAGGCAGAGCCGTTGGAACTATGTACTTCAGACTCGATAAGTTTACGTATTGGCGTTATATTAAGAGGTTATATCCATAGACTACGTTCAGTCATTTACTGAGGGATCACATCTGCGGGGCAGAGTACGTTTTATAAAACTAAGAATCACCCAGCTAGTCAAGAAATTCCCACACTCAATGTTAATTACCGTATTCACAACAGCCTGCTATCTAGCATTAACTATACTTCTGAGAGATCACTGACAACATAACAGATGCGCCCACACACTTATGTAGGCAAGATTATAGTTGGTATTAACCATCTGAACAAATAATACATATTCCCTTCACGGCGCCAGTTTCTTCGTCTGTACTTGGGCACCGTGAGGGTAATGAGTGTACAGAAAAGCCGTATGTACTACAGTGCGATCAGACTAACCATCTTACATCACCTGTCAAGAAATTAGGAGCTTGTGAATAGATCACGTGCATTTCTTCACCAGACGACTATTGAAGTGTTTAGTGCTGCCTAATGTGGTTATAACGCATGTGTCGATAAGGTTTGATATTATTTTGAGATACGTCTGTAAATTATGTGTAAAATAATTTTTGTATATTAAATTTATACATTTATTTTTGTTTGTTTTATAATTTTAATATAATCTTATCTAAATCTGGTTTTTTCCAAGTGGTTTACACAAAATATTTAACGGTATTTCTAACTTCCCATGTGGGCTACATGTTTGATAGGTCTTTTCCTCTGATGAACATTTATAGGCAAAGTACAAGGCTGGATCAGGAAGTAATTTATATGGCTTATAATAATTCCATAATTAACGAACTAGAACACCCCACACACATCACTGGTTTGGCGCCAAGTGGTTTTCATCCGTTTCCAGCGCTAAAACAAAACTTTGCTAACCACAAATATAAATACGATCGCGAGGTGGGAATAGTTGTGACACGATGGCTGATAGTAACACAGGACGGAGCCTGATTTCAACATGAAATGTAAAAGCTCGTCCCACTTTCTGATAAATGCCTCAGGTTTGGTAGCAAATGTGTAGAAAATTAGTGGGTTAGAAGTAAAGTTATATCAGAATCGTTTTTATTAGAGTTTAAAATAAAAACCGAAAATATTTTTATTTACGGCGTATTATCTGGTTTGTCTTCATCGGAGGGAAATAAAGGGGAAGGTATGTGGATACACAGCGGAGCAGTTAATTCTTAGCCTTGTATCAGGTGATATAATCAAACTAATATTTAAAGCAGAATATCAAATGTAGTAATACATGCTTTGTAAATGCAAGCGATTAGGCATTCACAGATACTTAGTAATAGTTGAAAGACAAATTGGAAGTTATTTCTCTTAGCTGTGTGTGAATATCGGTAGGTATGACATGGAAAAATCTGTTTACTGGAATTAGTAAATACCCGAAGTGTGACAGGAAATAAAAAAACAGTACCTGGCACACGTACATGTCGTGAAATAAATTAACACGAAAAAGTTACACTTGTCGTATAGGCGTTGTGAATTAGCAGCTGGCATGGAGAATCCATGTATAGCGTAGAAGAGAGAGAGAGAGAGAGAAAAAGGAACAAGGTAAAAAAAGAGCTCGGAGGAATGACATAAACGAGATTACATGCTGTATAGTAGGAGAGGTTTTATGATTGATTGAGTAAGAATATTTATTATTCATTCGCAGAGGAAATAGTGACTCAGTGTATCACAGATGACGCTGTCAGATGGCCTTGATATGTACATACTTTCACCTATATGAGAATTTCCTTTAAAACATTTAGCTTATATTTTTGACTAGCTCAAAATTATAAAACTATATTCGAAATGAATTTCATTACAACCACCTCCATAAAACGAGACATTCTACAGAGAACGTAAGACTTTCTTGTAAACCTTTTTGACATCATGAGGTCTTGTATTTGTTTACTGACATATCACCTCCATCTTGAGGGTGACATAAATCCCTACTAAACGCTTGTACTCAACCACATGCTTAATTGCATCACAACTTGAAAACCACAAATTGAGGCTGAAACGTCTGATATCTTGAAACGTAGCCATTTTATTAGAAGTTGTATTTTTTAATATAATCTATAAGAGTGCGCTATTTTACCGTGTCCTAAGTTATTTAAGTTACTTTAATCGCCTTATTATTACGACTTACAAAATCGTTTTAGTGTTATTCCTGCATTTATGCTTAAATCTCTCTTGACACTATCAAATCAATACACTTCATGTATCTCTCATATCCTCAATCATGCTATAAGCCGTTTCACATAATACTTCTTGATTTACTGTCATGCACACTTGAGAAGCAGCTTAATATCAAACGCATTACAGAGAGGGTCGTATACAGTTCTTAAGCTGCTGCTTATATTTCGCATAAAATGTACTTTATGATGAAAAGCGTGTGTCTGTCGTCATCCTGTTCTCTTTGCCTATCCTAAGAAAATGTAAAGTTGAGAGTTATTTTAATTAAAAATAAATTTCGACGCCATGACTTGACAAGACGTCACTCCACCTCTAGCATTTACAGTGTATTGATTGCGTCGCTCCGTCTTGTCTGTCTGTCTGTCTGTCTTATGTTCCAACAGTAACTGCTATAGTCGCTTCCAAGTCTTGTATAAACACAAAGCAATCCTACATTTGCATCGGTTATGTAAAGTTTTACATTGGCCAAGCGCAGGAACTGAGAATAAAAAACAGGCGTGGTAAAATTATAAATGCAGAACTGTCTGCTATTATTAATATAGTCGTGATGTCCTAAGAGACGTTTAGAGTAAATTGTGTCATACTGTTACCTACTTCTGTCTTTGATTATTTTTCTCCTTTCTTACACCCTTCTCTATTTTCTTTTTTCTTCTATCAATCTTGATTTTCTTCCATTCTTATACATTCTCTTCCTTCCCCTTTTATTTCTGAGCTTTCTATTTTTTATATGTATATTTTTCCTTTTTATGTACAGTTAAACCCGGTTATAACGACATCGGTTTATGCGACACCTCGTCCATAACGTTAGATGTTCTGTGGTACCAATTAATTCTTCACTGTTAACCATAATATTATAGTCCTCGGTTACAACAACACTCGTTTATAACGACAAAAATATTCAGTCCCTTTCATGACGTTATAACCGAGTTCAGCTCTATAGTCTATATTAATTGTTTTTATTACTTTTTATCAATATTTGTTGATGGTATTTTTGGTTTACTTTAGTTTATTTACTTCTTGAAATTTACCACGACGAATGATTAAACTTATAAGATACAGAAGTATCAAAAGCCCGATCATTATAGTAATACTGTGTTGTCGATGTCTGGTTTCACGGCTCTGGTATTTTATACAATGAAACGTTGAAAGTGTCACAACAACCACATTTATCAATCCTGTATTGATTTCCTTGGAACTGCGTGAAACAATGAAAGAAATAATATTACACATTTTTTTTTTTACTGAAGAAAATGTCTTTAGTTGTACAGAATTTTTTTTCTACGAGAGCGCACTCAAGCGGAAGTCGGATGCTCCTCTCATAAAATCGGACCAACCCGTGAAGGGTGATTTCACGTGCTATCTAGATAATTACTGTACAAAGATTTATGTTTGACAAAAGTTAAATTTTTTCGATTATCTCTCCTTATTAAACGTTACTGCATTCATTATGCCCTGTACTCCGTAATATTTACGCATTGAAAAGCACCGCGCCGTAAGTTTGTAAAACACTACTTTGAGACTTAACTATGTTGTATCGAGAATCATCATTCTGCAGCAATTCAGTGAGGATCTCGTAGATCGGAGGTACGGAACTGGAGGCTTGGGCATTTGTGAACACAAAGTGGCCACTAATCCCTAAACACTTTTAAACATGGATCAAAAATCATAGCTTAATGAATTATTTGTTTTGCAAAGCCTTTCTTAAATATTCATGTAAATAACTGTAACAAATATTTGCTTTAAGATTTGTAGAATGTTGACCTGTGTTTCTCTTATCGATTCTTAACCTAGGATCCAAATTTTGCTCTAGGCACTGCAGCGTTATGTAACCTTCCTGGTGGTTATACTGTTCCATTTTACACCGTAAGACTGCGCCGTTATATGCCTTACCCTTAACGTATGTAATTCCCTTATTTCACATGACATCCACATATTTCATTTATTAAAGCAGAATTTTAGTTAACGTATGGAATTAAAATAGAGAAGAATATTTTTAATAGGTTTTTCACATAAACAACGTCCTTACGTGTATTACAGAAACTGTAAATGCATAAAAAGAGGGACCATTTAACCCTTTAGATGAGCTAACATAACAAGCATAACGCATAGGGTATGTTAATTTGCTTTAAGCTACCTTAGGTCAGGTTAGTTTAGGTTAAGTTATAAGGCGGGTCGGGTCGTTATTCTATACAGTAACCAATAAAAGTGTTTAATTTTGTCATTTTATACTGTAACTGTTGGGTAATTCTAACCTTTAACTGGGTTCGGGACTCTATTCTACGAAGTAACAAGTTATTCTGTCAAAAAGTAGTTAATATGTGGAATGGTTCCACATTCTATGCTGTAAGTGCTGTCGGCTCGTTCTCTTATTTAACTTATGTCAGTCCGCTGTTCTATGTAGTAAACAGTTGTATGAAATAAATGTTAAATAAAGAAACGTTTCTCATTCTATGATATATTTGAGGTTGGGTCGTGATTTCATTTAATGACTAGTTACAGTGTTGTGTGGTTCCTTATTATATACTATAAGTGTCCATTTCCTTCACTTTATGAAATAACTGGGTATTTTAGGAAATAACTGACGCCACAGTTTACGGTAACATGTCCATAAAACTGTAACCGCCGTGATGGTGCGGCAACTTCTCCGACAGCGGCGTAGAGCAGGAAGTAGACAATAGAGTTGCAGGCGCTTCCACTGGCAATTAGTGTGAAATGAGGAATGTGTTCGGAAATTGAATCTAAACATAACTAAAACGTAACAATTGTATAGTTGGATTGTTGTTTGATGAAGTCATTGATTGGTACACTGATTAAATTAACACTTTATTTTGTCAATAATCAGTTAATAATTTTTCAACAAAGAGTGTAACATTATTAATTTTCTCTTCCCCAAACCTACAGTTCGGCTCTGGGGCCAACCGAACCTATCGTCTGTTTACATTTAGAATCTTAATTTTCTTTTGTATAACACAAACGTAAGACTGCATAAGCATACATTTATAGCAATTATATTCCACATACTTTATTAAGTAGACTTACTGATGATCTGCTCTTCAAATGCACTTACTGTTGATCTGCTCTTCAAATGTACTTACATTTGATCTGCTCTTCAAATGCACTTACTGTTGATCTGCTCTTCAAATGTACTTACATTTGATCTGCTCTTCAAATGCACTTACTGTTGATCTGCTCTTCAAATGTACTTACATTTGATCTGCTCTTCAAATGCACTTACTGTTGATCTGCTCTTCAAATGTACTTACATTTGATCTGCTCTTGAAATGCACTTACTCTTGATCTGCTCTTCAAATGCACATACTGTTGATCTGCTCTTCAAATTCACTTACTCTTGATCTGCTCTTGAAATGTACTTACTTTTGATCTGCTCTTCAATTGAACATACTGTTGACCTGCTCTTCAAATGTATTTACTCTTGATCTGCTCTTCAAATGTACTTACTTTTGATTTGCTCTTCAAGTGTACTTACTTTTGATCTGCTCTTGAAATGCACTTACTCTTGATCTGCTCTTCAAATGAACATACTGTAAATCTGCTCTTCAAATTCACTTACTCTTGATCTGTTCTTCAAATGAACATACTGTAAATCTGCTCTTAAAATTCACTTACTCTTGATCTGCTGTTCAAATGAACATACTGTAAATCTGCTCTTCAAATTCACTTACTCTTGATCTGCTCTTCAAATGCACAACGCAACGTCCACTAAATACTGTCATACGTGTTTCAATTTAATAGACTTGAATAGACTGCATATTTTCCTCCTTATTCTCAAGTGGATTATAAACGTACAAAGTGAGAGCAAAATAATAAAATATAATTCTTCTCAGAACAAATATTAAATCCCTACCATTTTTGTGTGACGTGAGAGTGGGGAATAAAATGAGACGAAGGATTGTTTAGTTCCCTCGTACATTGTTCGCTCACTCTGCTGTGGTATGTACGTGTTTATTAAGTTGTTCCTCTGAGTTTATTGGTTTTGTATCAAGAAATATGAGCCTTATTTCGTTTATGGGAGAAAAAACTTTCTGCTGTTTCAGAGCAATGGTTTGTTACCATGGCAACTTATTATGAAAAAGGAAGTAGAACAAAAGACGGTAAAGGAAAGAGTAGAGACTGTAATGAGAGGTTCGGCGAACAATATAGTCCACCATATCCCGTGTTACAAAATTTCTCTGTTTTGCCTAAAAACTTCTCGCGAATTTTTTTTTTATTGCATTTACGAAGATTTGCGTGTTTCATGTTTTATATACACGTGTCGAATATTATAAAGATTTAAAAGTTTGTCCGATTTATTTGCACATGTATTTGTCTCCGTAACTAATATTTTGTCCTGAGTTTAATCCACAAAATGTACATACTGCCCCTGCGATTTCATCTTAGTTTTCAGTTTCTTCTGTTTATAAGTGACAGGATGTCGAAATTAATTGTGAACAGACAGACAGACAGGAGCTTCACACTCGTGTAAATTTATTTACATTCTAACGGCTGTGACAAGTTCGGTATTTCAAATGTCAGCTCCCTTGGCGAAAGTCAGTACAGGTTTACCATTCGGCGAAGACACGCATTTTATGGTATTTTTATTCATTAATTTTTAATTTAATTTAATTTATGTAAGATGATTTGAATGGAAAAAAATAGAATTGTTCTTCATAACTCTAAAAATATCCAGTGGTTTTTCAAAGCATAAATTAGTTGTCTTTCTTAAAGAGATATCCCGCTCTTAACCTGGAAAGCGAAAAGTAGTGAAATGCTGCTTTTGTTTGTGCGTGTATTGCTTAGCTACGTAGGTCATTACGTGAGCGATAGTGACATTCCTTAACATTTAATTAATTATTTCACATGAAACCGAGATGACTTCTTTGACTCAGGCGACATGACTCTTCTTTGATGGCGAGCGAACGACATTTTATTACAATAAATCTCTGCATGTTTCGGCCTTTGTACTCAAAGCCGCTATCAGGTTAAACTACCATAAAATAATGTCATGAAAAAAAAAACCGAATATCACGTCATTTCAATTCTAAGGTTACAGTGAGATCTCGCAGTTAGCAACAATTTATTTATAATTATTATTGCTTGTTTAGACCTGCGTTTACAATACAGTGTTTTTACGTTATGTTATATCAGTTAAAATTATATAAATTGTACAAAATATTGAAAAATCCTTTTCAAAGCTTTCTAAAACTCTTATTTTGCTTGTTACAGCTTTCGTTACTATTTGAATATTCGTTACTTTAATTCTCGTTTCTTTTGTATTACTGTGGTTTTTCCACGATCTGTTTTATTTTTTTCATATGGATTTACTTCCTCCTAGCGTTTTTATGCAGAACGTTTGTCCGCCTAGGTTTTTAGGCAGATTTTCGTGCAAGTAAAAAACGTTGATCAGTATTGGTGTTTTTTTTTTTTGCTTTATATGTATTCGTTTATTCCATTTAAGCGTGTGCTTATGCATGTACGAATGGTGGTATATTATGATCATGCTGCTACTTTGTTGATGCTGTAAGCACTAGAAATGACAGTACGTTACCATCAGAATACTTGTAAATCAGAGATACTATTTATGGACAAATTATAGAAGTTAGTATTTACGCATTCTCTAGATGAGTTGAAACTCAATGCGTAGTTAGAGAATGGCTGTAAGAAGCTCTCATATTAAAAATTTAAATCAAATCAGCTTCAAAACTTATACAAATTACAGAATAACTAATATTAAACTTTAACAAGTTAAAATCCTAAACTGCGGTATTTGAGGTTCTCACAGCGGTGACAGTGAAAAGCAAATCTGTGACGTTACGCCATGTCTTACTGACACTTCAGAGAAGCTTGTTGCTTCCATCTTTGGTGTCATGCGGTCCAAGGTGACATTGAGGACGAAGTGACTGCTCTCCTCCTAAAGGTCGGTGCCTATTTACCGGTTGAAAGACAACGTAACACCCCAGAAGTATCTGAAACTCTTTTTAAGTCTTTCAGGGAATTATTTATTTTGTTCTTTTCTTAATAAGCATCTGCACACATTTATAAAATATTTTATGGTAAATTATAAGGCTGTCTTAACTTCTACAGTTTCAGTAATTACAAAGCAAAGTTGTCCCTGTCCATGACATTTACGTACAGGGCATACACAAAAGAATGGTGCGGTTTCAAAAGTGAATAAAAAACTTATTTCTCACCTTACACGGGCACAACATACACCATCAGCGGCGGCAACTGTCCAAGTTTCTCATTTGGGAATTACAGTCCTTCAATGTGTGCACCCTGGGTCACACGACACACATCCACACGGTAATCAAACTCATCCCAGACCCGGTGTAGCATGTCCGCTGTAATGGCCTGCAGTGCATGCGTTATCCGATCACGAATTTCATGGATGGACGTGGGCAATGGTGGTACATAAACGCTGTCTTTAACGAACCCCCAAAGAAAGAAATCGCACGGTGTAAGATCTGGCGAACGGGGTGGCCAAGGGAGAAGGTTCTTGTCTCCATTTGCAGCAGCACGTCCGATCCAGCGCTGTGGAAGAACACGATTGAGAAGCACTCGTACATTCCTGTGAAAATGGGGGGGAGCGAGCATGAGAAGCGAACTGCTGGTAGCGCATGAGAAACTTGGACAGTTGCCGCCGCTGACGGTGTATGCTGTGCCCGTGTAATGTGAGACATAAATTTTTTATTCACTTTTGAAACCGCACCATTCTTTTGTGTATGCCCTGTATATAGGAGGGGTCAACTTAGAGATCGAGTCGTTCTGCACCACGGCATTTGATGAAGCTGAGTGGCCAACTTCATTCCCCTTTGTTTTGCCCCCGTGAATATGTTTAAACAGGAGGCTTATTTGGGCCATAAGTCGGTATGGACTTTACAGGAAAGAGTAATATTACTTATCCCTGCCGGGATATATGCACCTAATGATCCGTTCTGTAGTACAGTCAGTACACCAAAGCTCTAGCTTTTTATACGCCTGAAATATAATTGTTTCAATTAATTTTTTTTTTATTTTATTTTCGAATGTTCTCACTAATATTTTGTTTTTGAGGGCCTTAAAATTTCATTACTTTTAAAAGTACGATCTTAAATTTCGTAACCTTGCAATCAAATATGCGTACGAAAGGATATTTACTCGGTTTGATGACGTTCAACGGTAATATGGTGTAATAATTGTGACCAATCTTCATATTTCATGCTGCCAAAGATTTTTATTATGTGATTGCATCTGTTTCATTGGCGTGGTTAAACCAGAATGATTCAGTTTGTCTGATATTGTACGACGGGACGATCCCGCTCGTCCCTTTCAAAGAAAGAACCAACAAAATTCTATTTGATTACGCTAGAAAGTGTTCCTATACCGCTAAGTTCTTTCTGTTTTATTTAGCACTTTCTGAACACAGGAACGAGAGTCAGGAGGGAATTAATGAACACAGAGACTAGCTGTGGTTGGACGACACACGTTCAATTCGCATCGGGAGCGAAATAGCCTTTCCCACAACTTCCAGACCGACTCTGTAGATCACCCGTCCCTTTGTCCAGAACTTACGCCAGGTATACAGAGGCCGATGTGTGAAGTTCACAATTTAACTCTATCTAATGCCGAATTAATAAACCACAGAGCTACACATAAACTCCCTCATACCTCTTTGTGGTGTAATGCGTTATTAAGTACGGGGAAAATTTTACATCATTCTGGAGACTGGGCGGATTTGTGAAATGGACACACACCGCAAAATTTCAAGGTCATTTTACAGCTCCTCTATTTCTGCAGCTTCTTATGCTTTTAGCCTATTTTAAACTTTCAAAATTGTTGAATGGTAGCACAAATGTTGCTACTAATTTGTATGGTTGTAGCAACTGATCCTAAGAATATAGTTTGAGGGCATTTGAATACAGGATGTTGATAAGAATTTCACGTTATATTTACCGTGCATTTTTTACAATTGATCAACTCACACCAACAAATGCACCAAAACAAGTTTGTCACTGATTTCTTTATTAAAAGTTTTCCCCAATACGCATTTCGGCACTTCTATATTGCCATCATCAGGGGGATCGTGAAGTTTGTACATTAATAAAATATACCACACTATTTTACTATTAATTTTAGCAATTTAACAGCGCTACTATTGTACAATTTTATACAATTTTATACAATTTTATACAAAGTGGTAATAACGAATATTGACACAACTGTTCTGATGTAACCTAAGTACATTGGTCTATGTACAAACTCCAACGATCCCCCTGATGATGGCAATGTAGAAGTGCCGAAATGCCTATTGGGGAAATCTTTTAATAAAGAAACCAGTGACAAACTTGTTTTGGTGCATTTGTTGGTGTGAGTTGATCAGTTGATAAGAATGTTTGGATCTACGACAGAAGACGTAACAGAAGGATGCAGAAACGTGTCTAACGAAAAATACCGTAGGTTGTACGCTTTAACATTATTACTGCGTAATCACGTGAAATAAAATGACATACAAACGGAGGTGGAGGTGATGATAGAAGAAATGGGTGCACGATTTTGTTCGGAATACGTTAAAGAAAGAAACACTTGGAAGACAAGTGCGTAAAGGGAAGAATAGTATTACAATTATTTTGAAGGAAAGAGAATCGGCCGGTGTGCTCTGAAGTAGTCTGCTTCAGGATAGGATTTAATTGCAGGCTCTCTTGAAAGCGACAATCGTCCTCCAGCTTCCATAAATGACACGGGAATTTATTGGCTATTTTAGCAACTATTGGCTCTCATGAAGAACCATTATCCATGGAGTGAGTTAATTAAATTTCCATGAGGATGTGTGTTCTGTTAGTCTTGTGTCGTTGACCGCTTCGTTACAAGACGTCTCTGGCAATGGGTATTGATTTGGTACCAGCTAACACGGCAGACAGCCACAGGGCTACCGGCTTATATCGAATGTTGGAAACGGCGTCGATGACAGTAGTAGTAGTAGTAGTAGTAGTAGTAGTAGTAGTAGTAGTAGTAGTAGTAGTAGTAGTAGTAGTAGTAGTAGTAGTAGTGGTAGTAGTGGTGGTGGTGGTGGTGGTGGTGGTAGTGGTAGTAACAGGAGGAATAGTACTAGTAGTCGTAGTAGTAGTAGCAGTGCGAGTAGGTAGTAGTGGTAGTAGCAGTAGGAGTAGTACTGGCAGCAGTAACAGTAGGAGTAGTACTAGTAGTAGTGGTAGAGGTGGGGGTGGTGGTTGAGATTACTGTGTTATTGGTGGTAGTATTGGTGGTGGTAGTAATCGTGGCTCTGGTGATGATAGCAGTATTGCTGGATATCGTCTATTAGTGGTAGCACTAGTAGCATTAGTAGTATTAGTAGTATTAGTAGTACTTGTACAATTCGATACAGGCGAAGTTTTCACGCATTTTCTTTCTCCCGGAACGTCTCTACATTCCTGTCACACAAATTATCCCTTCTTGAATAAGAACTCGAATCAGGATCTCGTATACACCGTGTCCTCCACGCATGTTACATGACCTGTCCATCTCATCTTCTTTGATTTTATCACCTTCTTTGAAGAAAAAATGATAAAGTACCTCGTTGTGCGATATATCGTAGCATGCCTTTATTTCTGCTTCCGATATCTGTATATTCTTTAGAGCATCCAATTCGCAAGAACTCAATTTGTGGCCTATTCTTCAAAATGCAATAAAGTGATTACCTTTTATCCCCATAACACGTTTATTGGTCTTCTACGTATACAGCAGCAATACGCTATAATCCGTTAAAAATAAGGGTGATAATGCGAATTACTTCCGCCAAGATAAAGGCTTTTCGTCTAATCAGTGAGCGTCCTGACAACCGCCTGACCAGTGATTGATGACATCACATTACCCAACACCTGCAAGCTAGCCACTCACCAAATCGTATAGTATTTTTCAAGTAAATCGCAAATGGGCTTTACCAAAGACAATGGTGAGGGATGAAACATTTTAGGATAATATTTTACTAATCCACCCTTAATTACACACTGCTACCTTGATTGCTATATCTTTGCTGTACAATGTAATTATTGTTTGCTGACTGGCCTATTCAGACAGTTCTGTCAGTCAAGTGGGTAGGTAAGTCAGTAGTTATTTAGTTAACTTGGTTAACTGATCTATTAGGTTATTAGGTAAATTTTAAGTACTTACTTCTTTGGATCGCCGATCCCAGTGGCCGTGCGGTCTAAGGCGTGGGTCTTCGGCCCTCGCTTACTAGGATCGTGGGTTCGAATCCCACCGGGGGCATGGATGTCTGTCTGTTGTGAGTGTTGTGTGTTGTCAGGTAGAGGTCTCTGCAACGGGCTGGTCACTCGTCCAGAGGAGTCCTGCCGAATGTGGTGTGTCTCAAGTGTGTGTGATCATGAAACCTCGACGAAACGAGGAGGCCCAGTCCCATATAGGGCTGTCGAGCCATAAGAAACAAAAAACTCCTTTGGATCAATGAATTTGTAGTTCTTAAATGTACAGGATGATTCAGGAGGAAAGGTAATAATTTTGGGCGGTGATAGAATTTGTAATTGTGAAAAAAAAATAATATGAACATGTGTCTAATTCGGAATGGTTACCGAGATAGAGCTGTTTGAATCTCCAACTCCGTTAGATTTTTGTCTATGGGGTTAGGTGAAAAGTGGCATTTACAGAAGAAAGTTGAATACACGAGACGAATTGCTCGCTCGCATTTTGGATGCTGCTGCCCGCATAAAGAAACGTGAAGATCAACTGAGACGAACAACTACGCGATCTTCGCACACGAGTTGCAAAGTGCATTGAGGTTGACGGTGGGATTTTCGAACATTTATATAAACTGTAACAAATTTGTAATTTAGACATTAAATTAAAATAAATTAACAGTAATTAACAACAATTTCTCTTTCTTTATGACCATTCACAATGCATTTGTATTTGTAGATTCAAACAGTCTTATCTCGGCAACCATTCAGTATTGGATACATGTTCATATGAAATTTTTTCCTCACAATGACCGATACATATCTTCCCAAGGTAAATGACCTTTCCTCCTGAATCACACTGCATTCTCCATTGAATAACTCAATTATCTCTTGTTTAACTGCTTATTTAAACTTGAAGTATATAACATATTTTTTAATAATATAGGCACTTAGTTTTTACATCAAAACATCATTAAAATCCACGTCTACGAAAACAGAAACTTCTACCATCGCATGCACTCCTACTTCTATTACGTCAATCTGAAGTATACAAAACAACGTAATGTGAACTGTTTTCTTTATACTATGTAACCTGCTTCAAAAGCAAACTTCTTCTCTGAATCAATGGGCCTTCTTCGATAGATCAGAGAGATGTTTTTAGAAAACTAGTATGTATAATCCTCTGTAATTTGTCTGCCCCACGTTCATTAGGCGACACCGCAACGCGCTGTTTCATAGTCTTCCTGCGACCATCGCTAATCCTCCGAAGCTATAAATTGAGTGCAGACCGACTGTAAAGTGAGTTCCTTCGCACAGGAAAAGGCAGTCCCCCTGTAAAGTGAGTTCCTTCGCACATGAAAAGGCAGTCCCCCTGTAAAGTGAGTTCCTTCGCACAGGAAAAGGCAGTCCCCCTGTCAAGTGAGTTCCTTCGCACATGAAAAGGTAGTCCCCCTGTAAAGTGAGTTCCTTCGCACAGGAAAATGCAATCCCCCTGTCAAGTGAGTTCCTTCAACAGGAAAAAGCAGTCCCCCTGTAAAGTGAATTCCTTCGCACAGGAAAATGGCAGTCCCCCTGTCAAGTTAGTTCCTTCAAACAGGAAAATGCAGTCCCCTGTAAAGTGATTCCTTCGCACAGGAAAAAGCAGTCCCCCTGTCAAGTTAGTTCCTTCAAACAGGAAAAAGCAGTCCCCCTGTAAAGTAAATTCCTTCGCACAGGAAAAGCAATCCCCCTGTCAAGTGAGTTCCTTCAACAGGAAAAAGCAGTCCCCCTGTAAAGTGAATTCCTTCGCACAGGAAAATGCAGTCCCCCTGTCAAGTTAGTTCCTTCAAACAGGAAAAAGCAGTCCCCCTGTAAAGTGAATTCCTTCGCACAGGAAAATGCAATCCCCCTGTCAAGTGAGTTCCTTCAAACAGGAAAAAGGGCAGTCCCCCTGTAAAGTGAATTCCTTCGCACAGGAAAATGCAGTCCCCCTGTCAAGTTAGTTCCTTCCCACAGGAAGACGTCGCCCCTCTGTAAAGTCATTTCCTTCCCTAACAACCGTAAGTCTCTCTTTAAAGTGAGTTCCTCCACAGACGGAGTCCTTTCCTGTGTGATTTCCTTCCCTCAGACACAGTGAGTCCCTTTGTAAGTGAGTTCCTTCAAAGATAAGGTCAGTCCACCTGTAGACAGAACGTACTTCCATACGTCGATCCCGATAGGCTAGCTGATACTCCGTCCTTCGTCAGTGTTCCTTCGCACTTTAAAAATCTCTTGTCATCGTGTTACCTTTGTTGATGAGATGTCTCAGCGCCCGCACTTCGGCCAGTGTTTTATTTATTTATATCCTTCGCCCTTTGATTCGGGCTAATGTACTTGGTATAGCGACTGGGCTACGGGCTAGACAGTCGGGGCTTGAGTCCCGGCAGAGGCAAAAGCTTTTTCTCGTCTCCAAGATGTCCAGACTGACTCTGAAGCGCACTCAGCCTCCTGTTCAGTGGGTACCGGGGTTCTTTCCTGGGTTAAAGCGGCCGGAACGTGAAGTGAACCACAAATGCAGATCTAACCATTTTCTTATCATTACTTACACAAAATCCAGTAAATCCAAACATACTGTATTCTGACTTACATTATTCATGGTTTTACTCTGTCCGTCCAGGCAAGTGCTTTGATATAACCTCAGATTATCCCTAGGCCAAGCATTCAACTTGATATAGCCTGGATTATTGACATCACTGTAAATTAAGCCACAAAATTGAGAAACCAAAAAAGTGTGTCACAAGCAATAACTGTAAAACATCAAGTTATTTCTGTGGATGGTATGAGTGTCCATTTATGACACATTACTCTTTCACATAAAACCTCAACGATTTAAAGCCCCCCCCCCTCCCTCCCCAATTAAATCCGGCAAGTCCATACGGCGCATTTCCAAAATATCTTTCTGTCTTTCACAAATTCATCAACAGTCTTGCTAAGGTTTCCACCCTAAATAAATATAGCGTTGCTATATACATTGTGCTTGTAGGGAAACAGCAAACTTCCAAGATTCAGACTTCATATACAAAAAAGCCTTTCACAACATAAGTAGCTTTTTATGTGGGTAACTTGTTGGGGTTTCAATGGAAAGTAGTTATTAAAAAATAACCATTCAGTAACGACAACAAGAAAGATCCATAATACTAAAAATAAAGGCCCTCTAAAAGTTCCTTTCCATTTTAAAGACTTTAATGTAGTTACTGTGTATCTACGGTTAATCGTGGAATAAAAGGCAGGGAGTCTAAGCCTTTGTGGCGGTGGATGCTGTATCTGAATATAATAATTAAGCCTTAGAACTAAGTATTCTGTTACATTATTATGCATACGTAAAAATTATATAATATAATTGGCAGAGTAAGTGTCTGCAATAGGAAATCGAAGATCATATAATTCTGAGGTCGAGTGGTTGTAACTCTTTTCTTCATATTCGAAAGCTCTTGGGTTCAAATGTCAATCCGAAGACAGACGATGCCCACTGAATTATTGCTGTTACTAAACACGTCTGCGTCAAGTTACGGAAAATGACGTCAAATTACGTCACGAACGATTCCTTCGACATTCTTTTCAATTCGTTATTTACTAATATCCCATCATTCAACGCTATATAATCTTAGTTACTGACAGCATCGTTACATAAATCGTAAATAAATAAGCATAGGTATAAGAGATAATTACATAATGAGGATCTTATAATGTAAATTACTTCTCCTTAGGAGTCCAAGATAGTGAATCATGTGCATATGCAAATTTAAGTTACGTAATTCCACTCTTCGAAATTTTTAAAGAGTAAAATAAATTGAAAACCTAACATTTCTGAAACGCGCCGAGTTCTTCCTTGTGGTCAATGAGTCGAAGGTGGCGGAAGAATACTGCTGAGCGATAACACAAACGGTATTACGGTTATGCTGCGGCCGATCAGGTTCCAGTGTGTTGCAGTTTGCATTTCAGCTGGACTCCCACGTACTAGTATATACATATGTGACAGTATATATATATTATAATATATATATATATATATGTGCTTAGTTCTGACATGCGCAAAATTCCACTTGCGCCAGACCTCCAGGAACGTAACTATGGCGTAAATCAAGGAGGGTGTGAACTGAGTTTTATTGCTGGCAGGAGCAGAAATAATTTTTTTTAAATTCTTCTTCAAAACTTGTGTTAACAATTATATCTCGCCTTCAACAAATATCACAGGTTTTGTGAAACCGGCAACCAATCGCCCTACTCATTCAATGGATCTGTCTAGAATGCATGTAATTAAACCTTCATATCCCTGTAGTATTCGTTCTAAGCAGAATAGCAGCTTAAATCCTCCCGTCTTTTTCTTCTACTTCACAATTTACAATTTAGGGCTTTAAACTTACAAATTATGAAATTGTCTCTGTGCTTCAATATAGTCTTCTCGGGCGCACAGCCGCGTCAATTCGTTTGAATACAACGTTTCGGGGACTAGCTCCGTCCCCATCCTCAGGCAAAACTGATTTGCTGTGCGCCCGAGAAGACTATATTGAATCATGTCGCCGCGAAAGTTTTAAAACTTATATGTCTCTGTGCTTATTTAGCTGACACGTCGTGGAGGCACAACTCCACAAGTTCTTAACCTTTGGCATCAGATAAAATGAGTTATCAGTTTCAACTCCATGACGTTTCGTATGCGGTATTCATCGCATAGTAAATACTTAGTCCACTGAACTGGACTGGTCACGGTGAGGGAAGACGAACACCACTGCCCCTAGCGGGAATTTATTGAACCGCTGTCGTCCTCCCCCAATTGATTACATTAAAATTTAATTTGAACTTTTTTATTTTGTTGTATTTGATTATTTGTTGAAATGTCTGCTCTAACTTTGTTTTGTAATTATTTCAGGCTTTTATATTGAAAAAATCACTACTATTTCTTTCTCTCTTGAACTGTTAGAATTTAGAGCTAAGAAACATCGAATCATTTAAAATTCGGTGTGGTTCGTTGGGCAGGCAACACCCTGCAGACAACAGCCTGCAGGCAACACCCTGCAGACAACAGCCTGCAGGCAACACCCTGCAGACAACACCCTGCAGGCAACACCCTGCAGGCACATCCTAAAGGAAATACATCATATGGAAAAATTTGAGCATAGATAGGAAAATAATATCAAAATGGGTTTTGAAAAAGTAGAGGATAATTTTCGGAATTGATCCGTTTGGGCTCCATAAATAGCAGGGAAATATTTCAGTAGCTGAGCGACTGTTAGTTTATCAAAAGAAGTTTGTTAATTTAATTCAGGGGTGCACAGAATTTTCCAAAAAACTGGGAAACGCCTTAAAATTATAGGCGCCAGATAAGTGAGATCAAGCAATTTTTATACTGAGAACTCATAAATATTAGGCGCCACCGTACATAGAGTCAACACGGCGCCCTGGCTCACGGGATTTGTTCACTCCTGGTTTAGTTAACCATATTTTACTTTGCTTTAGTTTCAGTAGTTTGTCCCTGTTAGTCATTATGTATGTGTGTAGGTAAGAATAACTGGTATCAGCTGCATAAATTGTGAGATTATTGAGGTCTAGTGATTGTTTATGGCAATTTAAAATCGTTTCCTTCCTGATCCTTCATGATTCAGCATTAAAAGATTCACATTGAGCTACTTCAGATCACTGGCCTTAAGTACGGCACGAGGAAATGAGTAGGTAATGGGCGTAAATGAAATTTTAGAGATTCAAAAAGCAAAGGTTATGCGATATATGTGAACTGATATTCAGCGAAATTCGTGTGCAATGAGCTCATCTTTGCATCGGACCAAGCTGCTTTGAATAAAGAGTTTGACTCGGACCGGCAAGTAAACACGCCACGTCTATTGCGACATTAATACGGCTAATGAATTTAAAAGAAGTAATGTTATTTATTCTGAAAAAAAAATTTAAGATAAAATGCAACATCTGTGGGCAAATTGTCGATTTATTTAACATTAGAACAAGTGGTAAACATGATTACCGCTGACCATTCATGCGTTTATTTTATACTTGTTCAAATTTAAGGAATATTGAACGCAGGCAGATGATCACTTTATTTTCTCGAAATGTGAACAGTAATCGATATTAATAGTGGGAATTTTCATTAAAAACCCATTCTCCTGTTTCTGTAACACTGGTAATTGTGCTTCCGTCTAGCAACCCTCAATTGAAACTCTTGCATCTTAAAGTTCCAAGCTCATATGCCGAGAGGACTAAAACGAACAAGAGAACGCAGAAACAAACCGAGACATTAGAACTAGGAACAGGAGAGAGAGAGAGAGAGAGAGAGACGGCATACATCGAGCAGCCTTATTATTAAAAGCTAGTAAGTAAATGGAATTTACACAACACGCCGAAAGGGGGAGAAGAATTTAAAAGAAAATGTGTAGAAGCTCAAAAGATAATAAAATTGAGGGTAAAATAAATGGAAAAAGCTCGAGGCAGCAAAAATATATAGATCTTGGGAAGTAGGCCTTTAATAATAAGGAGGTTTTGGAAGTGAAAAAGAATGGTGTGGGAATAGAGAAGTAAAGTATACAAGAAAGGAGACTGTTGGAAGATACAAGTTATAGATCAAAGACACGATATGTATTTTCATGGTAAACGAAACGGGATAGATATAATTAATTTTGTATGGTTAATGCACAGAAGATCGATTACTGTGGCTTACTAAAATTAAAACCACCTACCTTAGATTCTGGGTCGTGACAGTAACAGGAGACTGGCGAAAATTACGTAATGAAAGGTTTCATGAGTTTTAGTCGTCAACCAAATATCACTCAGGCGAAAAATAAAAGAGGGTGAGATGGGCGGGACATGTGGCACGTATGGAGAGAAGAGAAATGCATACAGAATGTTAGTGGGAGAACTCAAAGGCGAGGGTAAACTAGGAAGACCAAGGCGTAGATGGGAGGATAATATCAACATAGTTCTTAAAGTATAGGACTGGAGGGCGCGAACTGGATTAATTTGGCTCAGGATAGGGATAAGTGGCGGGATCTTGTGACAATAGTAATTTGGTTAGCATAAAATACCGGGAATTCCTTGGCTAGCTGAGATATTATGAAATTATGAAGAAAGGCTGTTCTCTATGAAGTCGGTAAGTAGTCGGTTAATAACTTAGTTCTTTAGCCTTTGGACTAACGAAGTGGTCGCACAGATAATGTTCGGCTCTTTTTTTTTGAGGGGGACGACGTAACCTATGATAGCAGAACCAAAATGTCAACATTTCTGACACAAAACCTGCCGTAAGGCACAACCGTGAGGCGGTTTAAACAGTCTTCCTTCATCCATCCTACTCCCATAAGGTTTATTTCAGAGTATATTTCCATCTAATCTCGGACTTCCAACTGAGTGTTCTCCACAGAAATATTCTGTATGCATTTCGTGTCTCCCTCTCACCAGCTTCATACAAGCCCCTTGGGGCCTCCATTATTTCCCTCCACTAATACTAATATGCAATCCAGAAGATCTGATTGGTAGGGTATTTAGAAAGAATGGAGGAACATCGGCTAAATAAGATTATTACGGAATGGAAACCCATAGTTTTTAGACGGACAGAAAGACCCAAAATGAAGTGGAAAGGTGACGTAAAGCATGATTTAAAAATTATGAAAATCTGTCATTGAAAAAAAGCAAGCTGGAACTGAAAATGAATGGAAAAAGATTATTGAGCAGGCCAAAATTCACAAAAAAGTTGTAGCGAAGAAGAAGAAGAAGATGTTTGCTGTCACTAATTACCATTTTCATTATTAATAATTTGTCGTATAAAGGATGGCATGGTGCGTCGTCAGCTTGCGGATGGTGGAGACAGCCTCCAGATATGTAGGGTTGCTAGAATACTAGGAAATGTTACAAAACCTTCCGTGCTTTGTAAAGGGCGTGGAATTTCTGAGATAGCAAATAAGCAAAGCTGTTTCCATGATGCTGCTGTTCAAAGGAAAATTGCTAAATCTTTGTGATTTGACTTTTGACAGAAGAACTAAACCATACGAAATGTCTGAAGAGTCTTGCACATCCAGATATTTCGTTTAGGCGGGGGTGAGGAGAGTGGAAGGGCGACATAAGTGGTGCGTTGTGAGTGGTTCCAGACTCCAGAACCTTTTCAATGTGTTGAGAAGAATAAAAATAAATATATCTTAAATTTGTAGCATTTTATGTTCTGACATTACGTAGGTGTGACGTAAATAGCTTACGCTGTATAGGGAGAAGTTTCCAGCCTTCTGAATCATGGTACCATTAGATTGATGTACAGATACCAGTGTTTAGAAAGAGCTTTCTGCCTCCGTCTTCAGGGAACTACATTTATTTTCTTGGACTGCGATGGTGATGGGGTCAGGAAGTTCCTCAGATGCGCTGTTACCAATATCAATCTACAGGGTGTTGTTATTCCAGAAGGCTTGAGTCTACATCTGCCTTGCTTTTAGAGACCAAAATCTTGCATGCATAGAATGAGTGTTAGGATGAACAGTAAATAACGGAATAAGGACAAAATCCGTCCAGACACAATTACGTTCCATTTGTTACACAGAACAACATGTTTCGACAGATTTATATCATCTTCACGTTCACAATTCTTATTTTCAAAACATATTGAGGGATGAATAAAAGCCCTTAAAATGTGATAAAAATGTTAAAATTGTTATGGTCAAAATCGGAAGTGTTATGTGTGGAGAAAATTCTACCACACTGTTACAAATATTTTCTCCACACATATCACTTACGATTTTGACCATAACAATTTTAACATTTTTATTTCATTTTATGGACCTTTATTCATTCCTCGATATGTTTTGAAAATAGGAATTGTGAAAATGAAGATGACCTAAATCTGTCGAAACATGTTGTTCTGTGTAATAAGTGGAACGTGGTTGTGTTTGGACGGATTTTGTCTTTATTTGTATTATAAATAGCACAACGGAATTACGTCATTTAAAACAGTAAATAATGGATTTGAAAATACTGTATATGAAAGGAAGCGGTCGTGGCCTACTTTAATGTACCATCCAAAAATTTGGTTTTCATGGCTGAGAAAGAGACAGAAAGGCTCGCATGTACACTCCCAGTAACGACTTCGTAGAATGGGCCTTTTCTTAATATTTGTACGAGTATTAATGCAGGAAGTGTATTGTTTACCCCATGTATTACTTTTACCCCTGTTTCACATATTTCTCTTTGTATGTCACACGGTTTATTGATTTGCCTTCGAATAACACACCATGACGTTTCCGGTACTGAGGAACCGTACTTGCCATCGATCTTCAGTAGTAGCTACAGACAACTATACCCTGTTCAACGTTCAGTTCAGAATACCTACTTAGAACAAAACTAATATTATTAAAGATAAAATCAGAGAAATTGGCGGGGCATGTAGCGTATCTAGTCGCCCTCGGTGGACTAGTGGTTAGCGTGCTCGCCACCGGACCCAAGGTTCGCGGGTTCAATCCCGGCCGAGGTAGCACAACTTCCTTCGGAAGGAAAGTAAAGCCGTCGGTCCCATGTCGTAGATTTACGTCATGTAAAAGAACCTTACGGGCATGAATAGAACTAGTAGTGTCCGTAAGCAAAATTCAAGCGGCCATTTCTCACCCAAGTCTCCTGACTGCCTGCCAGAGGGCTCTGGCAGTCTCATCAGGATCGAGCGGTCAGTGAGCCGGTCACTCACTACAGAATCCACACTTACCGACCAGGAAACCTTCGGGATGAAATCCTACCCCTGGTTGTAAACGCCATAGAAGAAGAAGAAGATGTAGCGTATCTCAGGGATGTAAAATATTTACAAATCATTTTATTGGCAGAAGTTCAAAAGAAAAGTTTCGGAGACAAACTTACTTGAGAGTTTGTTAGTAAAATGAATCTTAAAAAATTATATAAAAATAATGGATTTATCTGGCTGAAGGCATAATGCAATTTCTAGCTCATCTAAATATGTAAATCTCACTGGGAGATTACGGGGAAGATAGCATTAAAGTGTGTAGCTGGTTAGGTGGACTAAAAATTATGGTCAGTTAGTGAGCTACTGTGAATATGGCGGAGGAATTTATGGTGACTTAAAAACGGCGCATTACTTGACGGCTGTGCAACTATCAGTTTCTCAAGGAATATCCCAACCGCCGAGTCTGTCGGCGAATAATTTATTAGTCAGTTTTTCAGTCAGTATATTAGCCTGCCCCATGCGCGCCAACCATCCATCAAGACTTAATATCGTGTAGTTGAACTTGGTCTCTCACTGCAAATAAAGCACAAAGTTTAATTTTCTGGAAGACAAACAAAGGGAGCCCTGATTGTTCCCTCAGACAACACGGAGCCGCTCTGACAGAAATTCATCAAACAGGAATTAAGTAACTTTGAGGTTTGGATCAGGATACTTGAATCGGAAGGAGTCAGTCGGTTGTATAAAAATATACTTTTCACATCTTAAATAAAAACACATTACTCTTTGTTTCTTCCTGATTATTAACGTAATTTTATCTTTATTTTTTAATTCAAGGTTTCAATTTATTCCCGAAAGAAGACAATTTTGATTTACTCAGTAGATTGGTTTTTTCTGAAAATTTTATTGTTCACAGGGAAATATGTAAAAAATAAATTTCAAAATTAGCTAACTTAATTTGTATCTACAATAACATTCTCTTTATAACAATTAAATTTTGTCGTCATTAATAACTGTACTTTTCCGTCTGAATATCATCCTGTCTGCACTGCTAACAAAGAAATATCTCTTGCTCCATAGGAAGTTAATAGTTACATGAATGCGCGCCTGGCAAATTGAATGAATGGCTGAATGAATAAATAAATTAACAAATTTCGACTAAATAGGCGGCTGCCTAAGTGACTGAATCCCCGATTGACAGGGTGAGAGCCTGACTGACTGAGTCGAGTGACCATGTCAATGACCGGCCGACAGACCAAGTCACTGACTGTGACTGATTGGCTGCGTCACTGACTTGCAGTAAATGGTCTTTGTGTCAGTCTTTTACTGGAAGGCTGATTGCCTGAATCCTTCTGTGATGCTACTTCTGCATGCTTCTTAGTTGGTTAAATATCTGAATTACTCAGTTTTTAAATAACTGAATGAGGGGTTGCATCCCTCTCTGACTGAACGGAAGAGTCACTGACTTGAGTCACGGTCTGAGTGGCTGAGTTACTTCATAACTGAATGTCTGGGTCACTGGCTGATTGAGTGGCTGAATCACGGTCTGAGTGGCTGAGTTATTTATAACTGAGTGTCTGAGTCACTGGCTGATTGAGTGGCTGAATCACGGTCTGAGTGCTGAGTTATTTTATAACTGAGGTGGTCGTAACTGGTGTTGGGTCACTGGCTGATTGAGTGCTGAAACTTGGCCTGAGTGGCTGAGTTACTGCATGTTCGAGTGCGTGGGTCATTGTCTGATTGGCAGAGCCACTTGCTGACCGTCTGTATCGCCGTCTGATTGGCTGACAGTTCTACAGATTTATTTTGAATTAAAAGAAATTATCCATTCTGAAAATTCAACACCTTACTTTTTGCGCCACAAAACCCAAAACACAGTCTCCATTGCCGGTCTTTTTTTGGTAGAGAATTTCCAGCGGATGTTGAAGGTCGGTATTCCTACAAACGTGCTCAGTGCTGCTCTCTGCCTGCCACTGCCCTCTCTTTATCCCTCAGTTCTCCACTTTGTAGCTGTATCACTATTTGTCTTGTCCTGCACTGCTATGCCGGCCATTTTCTCGCCTTGTTTATCTGTCCTGTATCCTAAGGGGTCACGAAGCACTTAACCTGATTTATCTGCCACTAGGAGCGCTACATCCTTTGCCATTTATTTCCCTTTCTTCTTCTTTTCCGTTCAGTTCAGTCTTTTTATGTGTTCTTTTCTCTGCAGGTTTTTATCTAACTGCAGTTCTTATTTATGATTGCATGCACACTTTTCCCTTTCCTTAATATTTAACAATAACACCTCTATTTGAGTGAAGATTTTCTTTTTGCTAAACCAGCAAAAATCAGAACATGTTTCTACTGCAAACAGTGAAGTCTGTAACTTGTTTGAAAAATGTCAAGGACGCCGTGTAACTTCCTGAATGCAGGATCCGCCACCCATTTTAATTGACTCATGTTTAAGTTCTATTAATTTGTTTCTGTATTGTGTAACTGTACTCAGTATTATGGCTACGCTTCTAGCCATGTAAGTGTGTAAAATAATTGCATAATTTTGAGACATTTAAAGCCACATTATTTTCATACAATACCGTTTAATAGGTTATAAAGATGAACTGTCCTTGCCCCAATAATCTACAGAAAATTTAGAGTAGGAAATATAGCTGTAATGAACGTGCGGTTTAGTGACAGCCATCTGCTTTCCTACCTGCAAGTCTCGGGTTGAAACCTCGGTCTAGTATTGAGTTAACACAGTTGAGACGGATTGTAATTTTCTTCATTTCATGAAACATATATCGTAGGTAGTGAGGTAGTACGTAGGATCGTATAAGTTGTGAGTTCACCATTCGTCTCATTTCTGACACATTTTTCTAAAATCAAACAGCCTTCGAGCATTACATAATTTAGGTAGTGGACAAGACGTCGATAAAAAAAAATCCCAAGGGAAAGAAAGAACAGATCCGCACTCGCACAGTTAGTACAGAGAACAGGATAAGTACTGGACGATGCGGGTTTAAATTTCTCTCATCTCAAAAAGTTCAGATCCGCATTGGAGCCCACCCAGTCTTCTATTCAATGGATGTCGGATTAATTTCCCCATGATTAAAGCGTCAGGGGCGTGAAGTCAACCACTGACTTCCATCCAGTGTCGAGGCTAAGAATTAGTGGCGCTGTACATCTTCTCCTCCTATACGCCTTCATGGCTACGACGGGGACAAAGTAACCTTTACCTGTATGGATCAAGGAAGAAATATTTAGAATTTAAGCGTTTCTTTTCATATTGTAAGTAGACTTAACGGAGGAATGCTCAAGTGCTGCTTGCTGTATGGATCAAGGAAGAAATATTTAGAATTTAAGCGTTACTTTTCATATTGTAAGTAGACTTAACGGAGGAATGCTCAAGTGCTGCTTGCTGTATGGATCAAGGAAGAAATATTTAGAATTTAAGCGTTACTTTTCTATTGTAAGTAGACTTAACGGAGGAATGCTCAAGTGCTGCTTGCTATATGGATCAAGGAAGAAATATTTAGAATTTAAGCGTTACTTTTCGTATTGTAAGTAGACTTAACGGAGGAATGCTCAAGTGCTGCTTGCTGTATGGATCAAGGAAGAAATATTTAGAATTTAAGCGTTTACTTTTCATATTGTAAGTAGACTTAACGGAGGAATGCTCAAGTGCTGCTTGCTGTATGGATCAAGGAAGGAATATTTAGAATTTAAGCGTTACTTTTCTATTGTAAGTAGACTTAACGGAGGAATGCTCAAGTGCTGCTTGCTTTATGGATCAAGGAAGAAATATTTAGAATTTAAGCGTTACTTTTCATATTGTAAGTAGACTTAACGGAGGAATGCTCAAGTGCTGCTTGCTGTATGGATCAAGGAAGAAATATTTAGAATTTAAGCGTTTCTTTTCATATTGTAAGTATACTTAACGGAGGAATGCTCAAGTGCTGCTTGCTGTATGGATCAAGGAAGAATATTTAGAATTTAAGCGTTACTTTTCATATTGTAAGTAGACTTAACGGAGGAATGCTCAAGTGCTGCTTGTGTATGGATCAAGAAGAAATATTTAGAATTTAAGCGTTACTTTTCATATTGTAAGTAGACTTAACGGAGGAATGCTCAAGTGCTGCTTGCTGTATGGATCAAGGAAGAAATATTTAGAATTTAAGCGTTACTTTTCATATTGTAAGTAGACTTAACGGAGGAATGCTCAAGTGCTGCTTGCTGTATGGATCAAGGAAGAAATATTTAGAATTTAAGCGTTACTTTTCATATTGTAAGTAGACTTAACGGAGGAATGCTCAAGTGCTGCTTGCTGTATGGATCAAGGAAGAAATATTTAGAATTTAAGCGTTACTTTTCATATTGTAAGTAGACTTAACGGAGGAATGCTCAAGTGCTGCTTGCTGTATGCATCAAGGAAGAAATATTTAGAATTTAAGCGTTACTTTTCATATTGTAAGTAGACTTAACGGAGGAATGCTCAAGTGCTGCTTGCTATATGGATCAAGGAAGAAATATTTAGAATTTAAGCGTTACTTTTCATATTGTAAGTAGACTTAACGGAGGAATGCTCAAGTGCTGCTTGCTGTATGGATCAAGGAAGAAATATTTAGAATTTAAGCGTTACTTTTCTATTGTAAGTAGACTTAACGGAGGAATGCTCAAGTGCTGCTTGCTATATGGATCAAGGAAGAAATATTTAGAATTTAAGCGTTACTTTTCATATTGTAAGTAGACTTAACGGAGGAATGCTCAAGTGCTGCTTGCTGTATGGATCAAGGAAGAAATATTTAGAATTTAAGCGTTTCTTTTCATATTGTAAGTAACTTAACGGAGGAATGCTCAAGTGCTGCTTGCTGTATGATCAAGGAAGAAATATTTAGAATTTAAGCGTTACTTTTCATATTGTAAGTAGACTTAACGGAGGAATGCTCAAGTGCTGCTTGCTGTATGGATCAAGGAAGAAATATTTAGAATTTAAGCGTTACTTTTCATATTGTAAGTAGACTTAACGGAGGAATGCTCAAGTGCTGCTTGTTGTATGGATCAAGGAAGAAATATTTAGAATTTAAGCGTTACTTTTCATATTGTAAGTAGACTTAACGGAGGAATGCTCAAGTGCTGCTTGCTGTATGGATCAAGGAAGAAATATTTAGAATTTAAGCGTTACTTTTCATATTGTAAGTAGACTTAACGGAGGAATGCTCAAGTGCTGCTTGCTGTATGGATCAAGGAAGAAATATTTAGAATTTAAGCGTTACTTTTCATATTGTAAGTAGACTTAACGGAGGAATGCTCAAGTGCTGCTTGGCAAACTTTGAGAATGTACAGAGTTTTACTCAAAAAAATGGGAAAGTGATTTATGACGTATTTCACCGCAGTGTGTCTTCGCACAGCTGTTGGTCAGGCGACGCAACTGAAACACATCTGTCATCAGTTTAAGTTCGAACTGTGTACCTGATGTTACATGACAGGACTTACTCACACCTTCAGTAAAATTACGGGCACAGTTCGTCAGCGTCTTGAAGTGCTTCTCCTGACATGATCGCGCCATAAATTGTGACACTGCATAAACTAATAACCAGTGAAAACTGGGTCCCTGTCACTACAGCATGGCGCGTCCTCAGGTTGCGGATGGAGAAACGGCTCCCAGATATGGAGTGTAGCTGCGAATATATTAAATGAGCAGTCGCGGACAGCCGACAAGGGGTGGTCCTCCAGTTTGAGGGTTGGGCGAGGTGCTGACAAGTCCTCACCGTAAAAACTTAACATTCTATGAACCATTTAACAAGGCCTCGAACTTTGTTTGATTCTTTGGCATATTTGGAGCTAAGAGGGATGCGGTACCGGGAGAGTGTAGCAGACTGCATAACGGGGAACTTTATGCTCTGTACGTCTCACCGAATATTATTCGGGTGCTCAATCCAAGAAGAATGAGACGGGCAGGGCATATAGCACGTATGGGGGACAGGAGAGGTGCATATAGGGTTTTGATGGGGGGGGCACCTGATGGAAAGAGCCACTTGGAAGACCTAGGCGTAGATTGGAGGATGATATTAAAATGGATTTTCAGGAAATGGGATGGGGTGTGAACTGGATTGATCTGGCTCAGGATAGGGACAGGTGGCAGGCACTTGTGAATGAGGTAATGCATCTTCGAGTTCCATAAAATAAAATGCCGGGAATTTCTTGACTAGCTGAGGGCCTGTTAGGTCCTGAGGGCCTGTTAGGTGCTGAGGGCCTGTTAGGTGCTGAGGGCCTGTTAGGTGCTGAGGGCCTGTTAGGTGCTGAGGGCCTGTTAGATGATGAGGGCCTGTTAGGTGCTGAGGGCCTGTTAGGTGCTGAGGGCCTGTTAGGTGCTGAGGGCCTGTTAGGTGCTGAGGGCCTGTTAGGTGCTAAGGGCCTGTTAGATGCTGAGGGCCTGTTAGGTTCTCAGGAAGGACTTTTATCGATAATGCAGCGTCCTACTTTATTAAGGACATATATCAGTCTGTCTCATAAGAATTTTTTTAAATAATGGCGTGAATATTCAATATATTTCTACTTCCATAATACCCCGCTAAGTTTATAATATAAGGAACTTCTAAGTTAAAGGGTCATCTATGAAAATCACAGCTAAAGAAGGGGGCTGTCAAAATTTCTCATTCATTTTTGAAAGCGCTTTGTAGTAGACACTGCGAAGTTAGTCTGAGCAGGGCACTTTTATTTGTCGGTTTTTTTGTGAGCTCTCCGTCTCCACGGAAACCAAAACAGAATCTCCAGTTACAGCAACTCCAGCACACGGCAGCAATAATAATAACTCAGATTCATTACTTTTTTTGTTCCTTTTTTGTTGCCTATAGCAACATTGCCAATGCTAGAAAACTGTCTGCAGCATTGCAAGGAGGCGGTGTTCAGCGTTTTCAACACTTAATTTATGTTTAAAGGCGAGAACTATCATGAACTGCCATCAAGGGTAGCAGAGCACACAACTGTTTTCCTTGGCCGAAGGAAATACCGCTATATTATTTTTAGTATTATTATTATTTTAAATAGTAGCGGTAGGAGTAGTAGTATTTGTGGTGGTTGTTATTGTGGTTGTGGTGTTGTGGCTGTGGTTGTGGTGGTTGTGGAGTTGGTGCTGGTGGTTGTTGTGGTTATGTTTGTTGTGGTTATGGTTGTAGTGGTGGTGGCTGTGTTTGTGGTTGTGGTGGTGGTGGCGGCTGTGGTTATCGTGGTGGTTATGGTGGCGGCTGTGTTTGTGGTTGTGGTGGTGGTGGTGGCTGTGGTTGTCGTGGTGGTTATGGTGGTGGCTGTGTTTGTGGTTGTGGTGGTGGTGGTGGTGGCTGTGGTTGTCGTGGTGGTTATGGTGGCTGGTGTGGTTTGTGGTTTGTGTGGTGGTTGGTGGTGGCTGTGGTTGTCGTGGTTGGTTATGGTGGCGGCTGTGTTTGTGGTTGTGGTGGTGGTGGTGGCTGTGGTTATCGTGGTGGTTATGGTGGCGGCTGTGTTTTGTGGTTGTGGTGGTGGTGGTGGCTGTGGTTATCGTGGTGGTTATGGTGGCGGCTGTGTTTGTGGTTGTGGTGGTGGTGGTGGCTGTGGTTGTCGTGGTGGTTATGGTGGCGGCTGTGTTTGTGGTTGTGGTGGTGGTGGTGGCTGTGGTTGTCGTGGTGGTTATGGTGGCGGCTGTGTTTGTGGTTGTGGTGGTGGTGGTGGCTGTGGTTATCGTGGTGGTTATGGTGGCGGCTGTGTTTGTGGTTTGTGGGTGGTGGTGTGTGTGGTGTGGGCTGGTGTGGTGTGGTTATGGTGGTGGCTGTGTGTGTTGTGGTTATGTGGGTTGTGGTGGTGGTGGGGCTGTGGTTGTCGTGGTGGTTATGGTGGTGCTGTGGTTGTGGTGTTGGTTTTTGTGGTTGTGGTGGTGGTTGTAGTGGTGGTGGGGCAGTAGTAGTGGTAATATATCAGGCTGTATTGCGAGAAAATTTTAAATTTCACACCGTGCTCATTCAGTGAAATCTTGTTAAAAATTGTCCCTGAAGGACTCTAATTTGTAAGAGTGGTTGAAGGAAAGAGTAGTGTGGAGATACCGCAGTTAGAGTTTTGAACTGCCTAAATCTGTTTATGTGTGGAGATACCGCAGTTAGAGTTTTGAACTGCCTAAATCTGTTTATGTGTGGAGATACCGCAGTTAGAGTTTTGAACTGCCTAAATCTGTTTATGTGTGGAGATACCGCAGTTAGAGTTTTGAACTGCCTAAATCTGTTTATATGTGGAGATACCGCAGTTAGAGTTTTGAACTGCCTAAATCTGTTTATGTGTGGAGATACCGCAGTTAGAGTTTTGAACTGCCTAAATCTGTTTATATGTGGAGATACCGCAGTTAGAGTTTTGAACTGCCTAAATCTGTTTATGTGTGGAGATACCGCAGTTAGAGTTTTGAACTGCCTAAATCTGTTTATATGTGGAGATACCGCAGTTAGAGTTTTGAACTGCCTAAATCTGTTTATGTGTGGAGATACCGCAGTTAGAGTTTTGAACTGCCTAAATCTGTTTATGTGTGGAGATACCGCAGTTAGAGTTTTGAACTGCCTAAATCTGTTTATGTGTGGAGATACCGCAGTTAGAGTTTTGAACTGCCTAAATCTGTTTATATGTGGAGATACCGCAGTTAGAGTTTTGAACTGCCTAAATCTGTTTATGTGTGGAGATACCGCAGTTAGAGTTTTGAACTGCCTAAATCTGTTTATATGTGGAGATACCGCAGTTAGAGTTTTGAACTGCCTAAATCTGTTTATGTGTGGAGATACCGCAGTTAGAGTTTTGAACTGCCTAAATCTGTTTATGTGTGGAGATACCGCAGTTAGAGTTTTGAACTGCCTAAATCTGTTTATGTGTGGAGATACCGCAGTTAGAGTTTTGAACTGCCTAAATCTGTTTATGTGTGGAGATACCGCAGTTAGAGTTTTGAACTGCCTAAATCTGTTTATATGTGGAGATACCGCAGTTAGAGTTTTGAACTGCCTAAATCTGTTTATATGTGGAGATACCGCAGTTAGAGTTTTGAACTGCCTAAATCTGTTTATATGTGGAGATACCGCAGTTAGAGTTTTGAACTGCCTAAATCTGTTTATATGTGGAGATACCGCAGTTAGAGTTTTGAACTGCCTAAATCTGTTTATATGTGGAGATACCGCAGTTAGAGTTTTGAACTGCCTAAATCTGTTTATATGTGGAGATACCGCAGTTAGAGTTTTGAACTGCCTAAATCTGTTTATATGTGGAGATACCGCAGTTAGAGTTTTGAACTGCCTAAATCTGTTTATATGTGGAGATACCGCAGTTAGAGTTTTGAACTGCCTAAATCTGTTTATGTGTGGAGATACCGCAGTTAGAGTTTTGAACTGCCTAAATCTGTTTATATGTGGAGATACCGCAGTTAGAGTTTTGAACTGCCTAAATCTGTTTATATGTGGAGATACCGCAGTTAGAGTTTTGAACTGCCTAAATCTGTTTATGTGTGGAGATACCGCAGTTAGAGTTTTGAACTGCCTAAATCTGTTTATATGTGGAGATACCGCAGTTAGAGTTTTGAACTGCCTAAATCTGTTTATGTGTGGAGATACCGCAGTTAGAGTTTTGAACTGCCTAAATCTGTTTATATGTGGAGATACCGCAGTTAGAGTTTTGAACTGCCTAAATCTGTTTATATGTGGAGATACCGCAGTTAGAGTTTTGAACTGCCTAAATCTGTTTATGTGTGGAGATACCGCAGTTAGAGTTTTGAACTGCCTAAATCTGTTTATATGTGGAGATACCGCAGTTAGAGTTTTGAACTGCCTAAATCTGTTTATATGTGGAGATACCGCAGTTAGAGTTTTGAACTGCCTAAATCTGTTTATGTGTGGAGATACCGCAGTTAGAGTTTTGAACTGCCTAAATCTGTTTATGTGTGGAGATACCGCAGTTAGAGTTTTGAACTGCCTAAATCTGTTTATGTGTGGAGATACCGCAGTTAGAGTTTTGAACTGCCTAAATCTGTTTATATGTGGAGATACCGCAGTTAGAGTTTTGAACTGCCTAAATCTGTTTATGTGTGGAGATACCGCAGTTAGAGTTTTGAACTGCCTAAATCTGTTTATATGTGGAGATACCGCAGTTAGAGTTTTGAACTGCCTAAATCTGTTTATGTGTGGAGATACCGCAGTTAGAGTTTTGAACTGCCTAAATCTGTTTATGTGTGGAGATACCGCAGTTAGAGTTTTGAACTGCCTAAATCTGTTTATGTGTGGAGATACCGCAGTTAGAGTTTTGAACTGCCTAAATCTGTTTATGTGTGGAGATACCGCAGTTAGAGTTTTGAACTGCCTAAATCTGTTTATATGTGGAGATACCGCAGTTAGAGTTTTGAACTGCCTAAATCTGTTTATATGTGGAGATACCGCAGTTAGAGTTTTGAACTGCCTAAATCTGTTTATATGTGGAGATACCGCAGTTAGAGTTTTGAACTGCCTAAATCTGTTTATATGTGGAGATACCGCAGTTAGAGTTTTGAACTGCCTAAATCTGTTTATATGTGGAGATACCGCAGTTAGAGTTTTGAACTGCCTAAATCTGTTTATATGTGGAGATACCGCAGTTAGAGTTTTGAACTGCCTAAATCTGTTTATATGTGGAGATACCGCAGTTAGAGTTTTGAACTGCCTAAATCTGTTTATATGTGGAGATACCGCAGTTAGAGTTTTGAACTGCCTAAATCTGTTTATGTGTGGAGATACCGCAGTTAGAGTTTTGAACTGCCTAAATCTGTTTATTCCGCTCATTTGCCTTACATTACGTAAAACACGGTGGAGGCGAAATATGCCAGGAACTATATAAAAATAATGAAGTTTTTTAAGAAGGGTTATAATAGGACTTCGGCTCTTCCTCTATTCAAATTTTCATTGTTAATGTCTTCCTTTTTTCATTTCTTTCTTGTTTCCATATTTTTATGCCCTTTTTATTTTCATAGGCTTTCTAATCACTGCGGAATGCCCATCCTCCTTCTGCAGGCACAAAGTAGTTCTAAAACCGGCAAATTGATGTTAATGTAACTCGATGTCAGATAAAGAATCTCAGCTTCTTTGACACATTCCGTTTCTGGTTACTTCCAAGAGCAGTTGCTGACTCTTTGCATGAAGACGTGTATGAGTTGCTGCTCACATGTCGAGCACAGATCGCCAAATATTGACCTTAGCGAAGGTTTTGTATTAACTTCACCGTGCATTTTTAACAAATCACAAATTACACACCAACGAAATGCACTACACAATACAAAACATAATAGCAGACAACAATGGATGTAAAGTAAAAGTAGATTACGATCCCACTGAAGATGGCCTTGTAAGGGCCGAAACATGTGTAGGAGTAAAAGAACAAAGAGTGAAAAAAAACATAGTGCATTTCGTTGATGTGTAATTTGTGATTAGCGAAGGTTGTTTTGTACAAAGGTTGCAGAGAGCAAACAGACACACATTTTACACTACATTGCATGCTGTTTGTTCCGCAGGTCTTAAGGATTTCGAGATATTTGAAAGCCCTGGTGCTGTTGTAATTCTCGTAACTCCATATCCTAGTTTTATCACATTATTTCTCCCTTTCCTAGCATCAAATTTTACTTTTTTCCTTCTTTCATTTTCTATTTTTTATTTTAGCCGTCCTTTCCGTTTTCAGACCCCCACCCCACGTTTACAAATTTGCTGGACAGCTTAATTTAAAGGCGCATTGCAAGTATGTCGCTATGGTGCTGACATCTCGAGGTAACAAAACACAATTCAGTTTCGTGAAGGGACATTGAGACACCATTAAGCTGACAAACGACGCTTCGCATGTTGTGTAAAGCGTAGGCGTTAATAACATAGGAGTTTTCTCTCTGCCGTCAGGTCGAGAAAATAAACAGATACGTAGCGGGAAATCTAAACTTAAAATTTTATCCTGTCGCTTTGAAGTAAGTGTACAATTTCCCTGGAAATATACAAGTGAAAAGTTTATCAGTCAATGAATGGAAACATTGGTGTATACACACTTATGTATACTTTACTGAAAGGGGGAGAACTACACGTATTTCATTTATATAGCTGTTTAGATTACTAAAGGCGATGTACCGGCATTTATTATCATGGCGTGGTTAGTGAATATTACAGACGTTCAAATACTGTCACCGCCTTTTTACAGGAAATAATAGTCATTACGTTATTGTCTGGTTAAGTTATTAGAAGTGACAGGCGCTCAAAATGTGTCACGTTTTTTCGCTAAAGATGACGGGTGTTCAAATACGTCACTAATTTACATTCTTTTCTATGGATGACAGCCCCTAGGGAGCCTATGCCTCCTCATTTTTCGAGGTTTCGCCATCACACATTTTAGACACACCATAGTCGGTAGGACTCCTCTGGACGAGTGACCAGCCCGTCGCAGAGACCTCTACCTGACAATACACAACACTTAGAAGAGACAGACATCCATGCCCCGGTGGGATTCGAACCCACAATCCCAGCAAGCGAGCGGCCGCAGACCCACGCCTTAGACCGCACGGCCACTGCGATCGGCAATTTATATTTTACCGAAGATTATCTTGATTCAAGTACTGTCATTGCTTTGTGTACTGAAAAGTTTAGTCTTTTAAATAGCTTCACTCTCTCCTTTAGTAAAAATACGAGTATAATGGTTATTATATAGTCTGTATTCACTATGATGTCTGTGTAGACCTTCAAGTACTGCACTTCATTCTTTGCCGATCCCAGTGGCCGTGCGGTCTAAGGCGTGGGTCTTCGGCCGCTCGCTTACTAGGATCGTGGGTTCGAATCCCACTGGGGTCATGGATGTTTGTGTTGTGTTAGATGTATGGACGATAGCATGAAACATAAGGTGACATGCAGGACAAAAAGGACTTCAACAGTACAAATGGATCAAAGGGGAAAACCCAGGAATTAATACAAAAAAAAAAGTACTGCGCTTCATTCTTCACTAAAGAGGACAGGCGTTCCAATGTTATGTGTAAGCGTACTTTCACTAAAGATTGCAGGCTTTGGAAAAATCTAGGCCTACAACCACTATAGTGTCTATTGAATATGATACGTTTTAAACAGTGCACAATTACTGCTTTGACTACTAAAGATAACGGACATTCCAATATTTCACAATTGTTTTCCTTACAGAAGATGGTACGTCTTTAAATAACATCGTTATTTTATTTATTGAAAATAATATGTGTTAAAATAGGCTATAGTCGCTGCGCTGCCCACAGAAGATAAAAATAATTCAAACATTTCTTTACCATTTTGTTGTTAGTTGAGTACAAACTTACAGCTATCTTTTACTGAAGATTTTATGGGTTCAAATGTTATCACTCTTTTATATACTGAAGATATTAGGCTTTCCTATGTTATCAATATACAATGTAGCTATTGCAGATATTTTGATTTAATTGCTGTTTTATTCTTTCCAGGAATCCTCCGTATCAACTACCAAAGATGCTAGCCCTGGAGCACCACATCCAGCCGCACCTCCACGCCAGCGTAATCACGATACGGCAGAACAAGGCCACCAGAATGATCCAGTGACCTCGTCACCTACTGAGCGCTGGGTGACCTCTAGAGGTCAGGTGCTGAGGCGAGAACGGTAACCATGGCAGCTGGAAGCGTCTACAGCGAAGGACATAGAAGGCCATGGAGAATGAAATTTCGTCCAATTTCAACAATAGAAATAACATATTACGGTATAAAGAGGACGTACATATACTTGAAGATGGAGAAAATTTTACCCTGTTTTAAGGCCCTGAATTAATGCAAATTCGTGCAGCATGTGGTACTTGAATAATGAAAATAAGATATTTGTTTCTAATTTCAGGAACTTCTATATTATTTTAGAATTATTTTGGTATCCAAACACGATGAACAGCAGACCTTTGTATACTCAATGAGCCAGTTAGTGTGTTAAGCCATCAGCTTGTTGGTAAACTGCATCAGAAGTAAAGTTGAAAAAACTTGATCCTTTATATCAGACCGTGGAAAGATTTTTGACATAGCAAAATTTCTTCCACCTCAGTAAAGCAAGACGTATCCGAAATCTTGTAAATAAGTCGCCCCAAATATTTAAAACTATAAAGTGTGCCACATACATATCACTTAAAAGGATGGTTAATAAAAAAAAACCAAAACCAATTTAGACTTTTTACGTAGTTAATATTTATGAAATCTAGGGTCCAAATATGCGTAGTGTTTTCTGGCATTTCTCACAGTAGAAGTTTCGTATAACATGAAAATTCAATTAATTAGCTTTAAAACATAAAGGTTTTCAAATAAAAAGCGTTAGAGGCGCTGTTAGCAGCTGACCACGTGCAATGTGCATGTCACGTGCAATGTGCATGTCACTCCGGCAGTCCAGCACGAGCTGTGAAAGAGAAAGAGTAGTTTGAGCAAATGGGAGCAAGCGTTACTGGGTTTAAACGACGACGTTCCAGATGCACGCTGTCCGAACAGGACCAATCAGAACGTCAGATCTACGATATGGCTTAAGAATATATCGTGCAGGGCTCGAACTGTGCCTGTGGGTTGTCTCCCTTAATGCCAATGGGGCTACTTTTAATGGCTTCATAGAAACCGTCACAGAACGGGTTTCTATTAACCATACTTCACATTTCACTGTTGTTTTATAAAATTTTGTGGAAAGTTTCTAAATAGAGAAAGAATGTTGCTGAATAAGGTAAGTGTACCTTACCTAAATATCATGATTCTAAGTGAATTCTAAAAGGTTCTGATGAAGGAATATAACTTTGAGAACCAATTGTCTTTTGGACTTTGTGCATCGTCTTTAATGTGAATATAAAATATAAAATGTTATATGTTATATTCACATTAAAGACGATGCACAAAGCCCAAAAGACAATTGGTTCTCAATGATTCTAAGTGCTCAGTTCGAGACATATTTCAGTGACGAGGGAAAAATTCACACACTCAATAATAAAGAAATTTATCGACAAATTATAACATTAAACATTTTCTTTATTCTTTATACCATGTCGCTGTGTATTCGTATAAGGATCCACAAAACATGCATTCATGATTCTAGTGTTTTAAATATAATATTGGCGACTCTTCATTGTGTTATCATTTCCGACAGTATTTATTTTGACATGTTTGAGCTCGTAACTTCGTATGCCATTATCTGTAAATGTCTAATTCTTCTTAACAAGTTCCCCTGCCTTGCATGCAGCTATTTGCTTAAACATCTTACCAGGTGTCTTATTCAGACCAATCTACAAAATTGTTTTGCTCCCCTATTCGATTCTTACACTATTAGTCTTCAGTGCAATAATAAATTAATCTATAGGAAAGATAAAAAGTCTCGCTGTCTGCCAGTAAGAACCACACCTTGGAGGCATATGAGAAAATGGAATTATGAAATTACATTCCCACACATTCTTGAGGTCGGTGTTACAAGGATCTGTGTGTTTACCTTTACTGCCCACCGATCTGCCGCAGAGAAAGAACAAAAAATGCTGATCTTCATTCAATAGGGGACCGGGTGGGCCCCAGATTCTGTCTGGGCGCTTTGGGGAAGAGAAAAATCTCTTCCGCTGCCAAGAATTGAACCACGGATCCTTAGCCGTCCACACCGTAACAAAGTTACTTTACCGACTGGGAAAATGTGGCTCCCTCTAAGCTATAAGTGAATCATCTTATTTTCTAAAAAACTTTGTATTATCTTATGTGTTTCTCTGTTACGTTGACGATAGATTCGGGAATCACCAGATTTAATTGTAGGTAGCTTGAAAGTGAAAGGAGGAATTAAAGGATCAACCTTGTTGCGTATTCACATCTCATACACTATATATTGTCACTTGTCAGTAATCTGAATGTAAGTCAAATGTAAACATATCGATCTGATTAATTAGACTTAATTAAATTTACTTTTTCATATTGTAGAGAAATTATACTCCAGGACGTTTTAATTAAAATTTATTAATTTCAAATTTGTCTATATATTATTAAGGATTTGTTTTAAAAAGGAGACAAATATGTGAAAACATTTACGGTGTTAGGGATTGATATTGTCGTCGTCTTTTATTGACGACATATTGTGGTCTCTTGGGAAGACACTAGGGTGGCAGCGGAATTTGCTGCCTTCAAATTCAGGAAGTGTCGTTTAACACTAGAACTCATGTATTCATCCCAAATATTTGTACTCACCTACAAGACAACATACGTCATCACCCAGAAGGCAGTAGTAAGAAGAAAACTTTATTCAGAGTCTTAAAACAGCTAAATAAATCTTGAAGAAGTGATCCAAGTGTATTTACTCTGTTACTGAATAATCAGAACAATTCAAATAAAAATATCTACGATATGACTGGAACTGTATGATAAGGGGAATCACATGATGGAGACTTACAGAAATCTGAAGTGATCATTTTAATAACTGATAGAGTGTGTTGTTTTTTTATATTAAAAGGAAAAAAAAATTAAAGATTGAAATGTGAGTTTGGTTTTCGGTTCAACGGGGACCAATAATATAGTCGGTGTGTATTTAAACTAAATAGATAAGTTATGATAATATTACTTAACAATTAAACTGTCATATATTCGTAAGTGTAGTTCCTTAGAGCTTATATTTTCCCTGCAATCAGAGGATCCTAAACCGATATTTGTTAAACTTTGTACTCTCACCAGCAATGCATCTAGGCAGTTTTTCTGACATATTACCTGAAGATCTACACGTCTTTAGACGGTTGCCTTGAACATAATTCACTAAATATCTCTTACACCTAAGAGGCCTCTAGAAACAATGTAGATTTTTTGCTCCCTGCACCTCGCTAAATATTTTTGGAGGGAACTCTACTTCATGCAAAAATTAAAAATAATAATTGAATATATAGTATATTTTTGGTACAATGTTTCCTTAAGTCATGTGAATTCAAGATAATTTAAATGACAGACATTTTTATAAGGTATGATCTCACAGTCCGAGAAACACTGTGCAGATTTTGATCTAATTTAACACTGGAGGCCCTTAATTTCCAACTCCGTCTCATTTCCATTACGTGTAAGAGAAGATAATAGAATGGACAAAAAATTCCAGTGGCTATAATAGACTGAACGCAAAAGTTGTGTTAGTTGTACACACATTGCGTGACTTGAGATTTCAATATTAAGAGCAGCATGGCTCAGCATGTGATGCCATATCCTTTGTTGTGTATGTAACAGTGTTGCGGTCCTGAAGAGCAGGAGTAGAACAGTTCTGTTGGTGTACTTCTACCGCACTACACGGCGTCATAACCCAAAACACTAACATAATGTTCTACCGTATTTTCAGTAACTTGTGTAACTCAATGTTCTTGCGTGTAGCCAGATTAAGTGGATGTCTGGAACAAGATACGAGAACAGAGAAGTGGGAATTCTTGTAATATAATTATAATAATAGGTGGTTGCCCCGTATTGTAAGTTTCGAAGTAGGAGATGGCAGGTGTAAAAAATTTCGAACGTTATGCAGTGGAAGTCTAAAATTATCAAAGTACAGAAATATTTAAATAAATTAGCACTTAATTACGAAAAACTTAAGAGAATATTATTTCACTTTAATAGTTATTAACTTGCATTCATTACATGTAGTAAAACGTAAATATACAGTCGATCCCGGTTATAACGACATCGGTTTATACGACACCTCGTGTGTAACGTCAGATATTCTGTGGTAACAATTAATTCCTCACTGTTAACCGTAATATTATACTCCTCGGTTATAACGACACTCGTCTATAAAGACACAAAATATTCAGTCCCTTTCATGACGTTATTACCGAGTTCGCCTCTACATTTTTTACGTATTGGGAATGACAGCGTTGGTCATAATTACAGGCTAATGTATGAGGGAAATCCCCTATTTATGACACACGTGTAGCGACATAAACACGACGTGAAGTATACGTCACATGAACGCAAAAGTTTTTGTCGCCATTTAAGAAACGAAAGAAGGTAAGTCTTCATTGTTAGACCGCACAAAATCGCTGTTCCTGTAACACCATTATACGTTACGATTAAGGCAAAATGGCTGTCTCGTAAAACAAAATGGCTGTCTCAGCTGAAACTTCCGTCGCGTGTTCCTAGTTGCTCTCGGGTAGGCCTACATATCCGCTGTCAGTCCGTTAATTACTCGTATGTGTCAGGTTTGAGATTCTCACAGCGGCGTGATGGTGATTCAAGTTTTCTGATACATTATGTCACTTATCGTGGTAGATAAGCACAGAAGTTTTTGAGTAAGTCTGACCGTCGGGATGAAAACGGGCGAAATATCCGGAACGTTGTTACTTTCTACCAGCCTACTCGTCGTGGCATACTCTTCTATACACAAACCAGACATCACAATATATTTCAGGTCATATGATTAATTGATCTTGCCTTTCTAAGAATTTTTTCAGATTTTCAGGCGGATGTTGATCAGGTGCTGGGATATTTTGGGCTTTTCGCAAGGTGAAGCAGTTACGTTTTGAGACTTTTTGGAGGAACATATTCCCTCCTTCTTCAAGGTGACTCTGTGTGGAGGCAGTACATTCTTCCGAAACGTCGGAACATTCAATCACTACACGATGTAGGAAACCAAAACAGGACCAACAATTGATACGCCATTTTCCTTTTTCTCTTTAAATACTGGCTTCATTAATTTTTCCTTTTTTCATTTGCCTTTCTGTTGCTGATTCTATTCTTTTTGCTTTATTTCTTTACAGTTCTCCATTTCTGGACATAACTAGAATAAAAAACCCTAGTTGTATTTTGCTGTTTGTATCGTCAGGATTCCTGACAAATTAGAGGGAAACCCATGCACAAATGACAGACGCTGAGATCCGAGCACAGTACCTGTGGAACAGACATTAATCTGAATTAGCCTCATCATCCGTCAAGCCTCAGTTAGAGCCCTGAAATACTGTAAGTATGGTAAAAATAAATTTAGTTAGAAATAGATTGGATATTTGAGGTTATCAGATGGGTGTTGCTCAAAATTCAATTCCTTTGTCATGGTACGCCTTGTCGAATGGTAAATAATTACCGACGTTTCAAATGATGTTAACGTCTTCGCCTTAAGGGTCAAGCAGTCCAAGAAAAGAAACCTGGACTGATTTACCCTGAAGATGAAGACAATATTATCTTTCGAAACGTCGGTATTTATTCACCTGTCGACACTGCGCAATGTGTCAGAAACACCCGAACTTTTACGAATATGTTTTACGCTTTGTAATTAAGTCTTGTAGTCTTAAGGAAGTGACGGACTAAAAAGATACTGGGTGACGTGTGATTTGTCACCAATAATATTGCGTGTATGTGTGTATTATATATATATATATATGTATTTATTTATAAGGTTAGTTGCACTGATTGTGTGACAAATGAAGAAGTGTTACATAAACTCAAAGGTAATATAAGCACCCTACATACACTAAAACAAGCAAAGCCACCTAGATTAGACACATCTTGCTTAGCATCTGCTTTCTAAAACACGTTACTGAAGTAAACATTTTAGGAGAAGAGGAGACGAGGAAGAAGACGTAAGCAGCCTTTGGTGACCTTAAGGAAACGAGAGGATACTGAAAATTTAAAGAGGAAGCACTAGATCGCACTCTGTGGAGAACTCGCTTTGAAAGAGACTGTGGACCTGTCGTAAGACAGTCAAGGTAATGAAGGAATATTTATGAGAAAAGTAACACGTGAATTCAGAATAGCATAAAGCTTAGCAAACTGTACTTATTTTATCGAACGCCATGCTACTTTTATTTTTTCCACATATTGACCTTATTTCAGGTAATTTTCCCTTAACGTTTTTGTCATGCAAAGTTTCAAGATCGTGCACTGTCGCTCCCACATTTCAAATTCGCACAGCCGCTATATTAGTACTATACACATCTGAACTTTTAAAAATTATCAAACTGAGTAATCATCTTCACAATCGAAATTCGTATGGGTGTTTTATTTTACATGTTATTAGACTAGCAACTGAAAAAAATGAATACGAGGCACAAGCAGATATTTAAAAATAAAAAACAAGGAATTGTTTACTCTTATCATTCGTACAGTCACAACCAACACATTCACTCGCAATACGTAATCAGGCTAATTACGTATTACAAGTGAATGTGTTGGTTGTGACTGTACGACCGATAAGAGTAAATATACTTTGTATCTGTGTATTAAAGGGGATGACTAGTATTAAAATTAAAAAACAAGGAAATTTTACACTCAGAAATACAATTTAATGCCATGCAAATTTGTATAGAGTTTCTTGAATTTGTTGATAAATTTCACTATTCTCGAAATTTCATCAGACGTGAGCCTTCTTCTTATATCCCAAAAACTCAGTTTAGAAACCATTCACAAATTACACACCAACGAAATGTAATATATGTTCACTTTATATTCTTTATTCTTCAACCCTACACACGTTTCAGCCTTAACAAGAACATCTTCATGGGGCTCGTAAACTACATTCACTTACATCCATTGTTTTTGTCTGCTATCACATTTAGTCCAGTTTCATTGTCATATATATTACAGTTATTTACAATGTCTGTATTTAAAATATATAAAGAACACAGAATCTGAAATCCTTTAGAAAAGTTTTCAGCTTTTCATGGTGACGGAATTTGTAGTGTTGTATACATTGTAACATCGAGAAAAAGGCTGTTCAAATATTACAGTGAATTTCACAACCATCGTCAAGCTCAGTTCATCATACTGGGCTGTCAGGTAAATAAACTCACAGTATATTCCAATCAACGTGATTGTTGTGTGGTGAGAAATGTAAATGTTCATTGAAGGGAACACTCTGCTATGCGACCGCACCGTTGTGTACTCGTATATTAGACATAGACTGCGACACCCTCAGAGGTCACAAAACCACTGGATGTTGTCGGAATATAGAACTGGCTTAATGCAAGGAATACCTTCCGTTAGGAAAGTCGATGCATTCCGCCTTTACCAGTTGGCACAAAATTTAATATACAGCTTGAGCTGAATGTAGTACGAGGGCAGTAATTTGTTGAGTCGATAAATGAAATTGCTGTGTGGTCTGTAAGGCTTAAAAACTTCTTTAAGGAAATTGGTACAAACATACTTAGAACATATGTATTTAATATGTATAAAGTCTGAAGTACATAAAAAAGATTTGCTCTAACTCATCTATAAAAATGTTTTACAAATGTGTACAATATTCTTGAACCTAAGCTCGAAACTTTATGATAAAAATACGGCCTATAAGCATATACATCTGTAATACTACGAAATGCTAACAAAGTTCACTACTAGGAACGTATTTACTAATAATACAACATGTTTCGGCGGGCCGCCATCATTAGGGATAAAATTAGTGCAAATGGAAGACTTTGAAGCCAAAGAATTTGAACGAATGTCAGAGTAAAAACAAAGATAGAAGAATATAAAAATTATAAGATATCGAGCGACCATATAATAACTTCCAGTACTCTGTGACACATAGGCTATAAACAGACAGGCAGAAAAAATGTATCAATACAAGAACATCAAAGAAAAATTGCACAAGACTAATGCAGCAATATGGTACAATAAAATATGCAAACTACGAATTCATTTAAACAATTGTGCCAGTTGGTGTAACTAGTGTGCGATTTTAGATAATGTGTCCCTGAAGATGAACCCAAATTAAGGGTTCGAATCATGTAGGACAGTGAAAATACTCAATAAATGTGATTAAATTGTACATTTTTCGGACTTTAAATATAATACATAGGCTATATTTACATACACAAATTTTGACATAAATTACTGGTGTATGGATCTGGCATAAGCAGATAATAATTGTTGATGTACCTCGTGTATGTAGAGTTTTTTATATTTTTAGTCCTCTTGTATTTCCTTACTTTTATATAAAATTGTAATATATTGTCTGTGAGTCTTTCCATTTGGACTCATCTGATTCCTGATGATGGAAGCCTGCCAAAAATTGTAATAAAGACATTTCTAATACTGTAATATGTTGTATGTTGTAGTATTGAACTTTCCGGCACTGTGACAATGTGCTAAAAACGTCGCGCAAATCGAACACAAAATTCCCATTTAAAGCAATGTATTTCCTGGGGTTAGGGGACTGACAACCTCATCGTGTACAGTATATGATTATACCACTAGTGGACATACGGATCTATACAGTATATATGTACTGTATATAAAGTACATATACATTTCTATACAATATATTTATTTATTTTAATGCAATAAAATATAAGAGACTCGCATCCTTAGTTTTTGGTACAATTTATTCGGGTAGGACTGTGGTGGTCTTGCTACACAAACAAACACTTCACTTCCTGACGCAGCACTTTCTTTATTTCTATTAGCATTATCACGAATTGTATGTACGCTACTATGAGTGAGTCTAACATTACGGCATATATCAACAATTCATTCATCTTTTTCAAGTCGGCTTGTTATATGTAATTTCTCTTCAACACCGATTGTCTTTCGCACATTTTTCACTTGGATTGCACTGGGTGATGCAGATGTGCGTTTCTCACTCATATGGGTAAGAAAAGCAAATGCTGTTGAGGAGGAAACTCAATGAGCCGTGTAGTTATATCACCAACGTAATCAATCCATACACGTGACTGATGGCGTGACAATGATGTCGCTTCCTGCTAGGCTCCTACGGAAGATAAGCGCGACCACGGATCATCTATGCCAAATCGAGTTAAACTGAAAATTATCTCGTAAATTAGATAAACGCGACCACAGAACGTCTACGCCAACTCGCGTTAAACCGAAAATTATTACGTAAGTTTGAAAAGTGGTGTAAATTTTCAAGTCGCGTTAAAGCGAAATCGCGCAAAACGACATACGTGTAGCTTAAAACGAGAACTACCTGTACTACTTTATTACTAAATTTATTTCCATAACACACGTCTTAATTTTATTTTGTGTAATAGAAAATTCCGCTCATATTAATGGCTTTAAAATATTTTTGAACCGCAAAATACGTTTCAAAATATTGTGGAATTTACTCGTGTTTAATTATTTCGTTCACATTTTGATTGTAATTAACCTTTACCTTACGAGAATTTGGCTGTAATGCTAAATTTCTAACGTCTAAATTTCAGTCACTTTGCTGATCTTTTGTTCGTTGGTTAGTGAGAATATTCCATTCGTCCAACAATGCCTATTTTAAATTACGTATTTCTTTAAACCCTCTGCAAACAGTAGCATTTGAGCTTTACCGCGCAGCCAGTTAGTTATTAAAGATTCTAACACCCAGTATTAGACACCACTTTGACTCTTTTAAAAGGGAGAAAGGGGGGAGAAATGTGTTTGCAAGTTGTTTTATAATCTCTGGTGGAAGATCATATTAAGTTTATCAGATGGAACTCTAATGCAGTCACGCAATATTTTATAAGCCATTGCTTAACTTCCCATACACGAACTGTAACTTCAGAACCATTAACTTCAACAAGATAAAACTAAGTAACAAGCGTTTATTAACGAATCTTTTCCTACACATTACTCAGTGCGACGTATGGTGTTACCAATGTGGGAAATAACTGAGCCTCCAGTTACACCTTATCTCTTACATTTTGTTAATAAGATTTAGTTCAGTGGTGTTTATATGTCCAGGGTTATTAGCAAGGAAGATACATTTATCAGAAACTAGCATAGCCGAACATTATGGATTACAGCGATAACTCACAATGTTATGGGAGTGAGAAAGCTCCAGATCTCTCTTGTATGTTTCACATTATATTCACCGTGCATTCTGTCTTATACACACTGTCTTGACACAACGCAGCCATCAGGCGAAGCCTACACAACACGGTACAACAACACGCCACAGATAACTTCACCAGCCATTTGAGACGGAAACAAGACCGGCTGCCAATAATTTTAAATAATTTTTTTTAAATAATTTTAAACGTTTTAATCCAAAAAGGAAAACAAACGCACTTCTACATTTTAACCACTGAAGCAAAAAAATGCTACATATTTTTATAGTGAACATAGTTCATCTCGTTTTAACACTGAATTTGAACCAACTATTATAGTGGATGTATAGTCTGTGTTTATATACTTTGATCCCCCTGATGATGACTAATAAGTAGTCGAAACATATCTAGGGGTATACATGACGACAAAATTGTAGTGCATGTTTTGGTTAAAATAAAAGCTCTCTTGTATCCTTTTTTCAATATGCATGCAGATTTCGAACAAGTTATTAATCCATTTCTTGACTTAGATCTGCTGTCAGTCTTTGTCAATAATCACTTCAGTTTCAAAGTTCTAATTAACGGAGAATAATTTTTAGTCATTTATGGGATAATATTTTGTTGTAAATTTACGAATTTTAATAGGTAATAAACATTAAATTAACTTATTTAAAACAATTGAAAATTATAGTACGTTAAAATGTCCGTCTTTATATGACTGTTAATTTCATCACGTATTTTTCGTATCCTTTATAACCACTTAAGACACTTTTGTAATCAAGAATTTATTTGAACATAGGACTTCAAAAGTCTACTACATGTAAACCAGGCGAAGATCATAAGTTACGTGTAAACGTTTTTATCCAATACAAAAAAAACTATTGCTTCCCTCTAGAATAAAACTAAACCGATGAAAGGAATCGGCGATTTTAGGCACCTTTGCAAAGCAATTTCAAAAAGCAACCATCATTTTACCTCTGTTTGTCCGCATCGAAAAACTTGACTTCCAACTCATGGATGTACACGAAAATATATATTAGAGGTTTTTACGAAGCTTTGTCGATACGTTTCAATTTTTGTTAAAACTGGAATAAAATAACAGAAGAAGATCTACGTGCCTTTGTACCTACTTTAGTTATTAAATTTACTACGGTACCTTGTTTACCTAAATTACCTTTTTTCCCCATTTTTACAATGTTTATTACGTTACCTTGGTTACCGTTGTTACCAACATCACGAGTTTTCTTACAATTACTATTATTTTCTTTATTACCAAGGCTATCAGTGTTGTATGGGTACTATGTTTACCTGTAATGTGGTTACCAAAATCATCAGTTTTCCTTTGTTGCTCTTTGTGAAACTCTGGAAGTTTTTTTGCCGCCAACAGATGACTTGATGACCTGAAGACCCGTATCAGGAATGCGATCTCGGCTATTCCAGCGGACATGCTCCACACAACATGGCAAGAGCTCGAATATCGTCTGGACGTTCTCCGTGCTACCAAGGGAGACCACATCGAGGTCTACTGAGGTCAATAAAAAACTTCCAGACTTTGACTGTAATCTGCCGCAAACCGCATGTGGCTAGCTCAATTCGTTTGCGCGCCACAATTTTTCAAAACCCCGAAGGGACTTTGTGGACACACTGTACATTATTAAACATCAGTGAAACTTCTGTAATTTTTCGGGCTTCGAGGGAAAGAGAAACATATGGATTAATTTGAAGCATAACGGTAACTATATTTACTACATTTTATAACAATAAAAGAACAGAATTTGTCTCACACAGTGTGTTTATGTTTCTTGTAATTCTCAAAATGAAAAGCGATTATTTTGCTGAACAGTATCAAATCATTGGACTTTGTAATGGAGGACTTGTATGTTTACTGTGAGGTAGAAACTAAATTCCTAAACGATTTTTGATGTTATAATGAAGGTGACTGACAAAATTACATCCTTGTGGTCGGATTGTACGCTTTATAGGTTTGTAGATGTAGCAAAGTATCTGAGAAACGTTTTGCCTTAAGGCGGAAAGAGCAGATGCCTCAGAAACGTTGAAAACTAATTACCAAAATACACGGCGTTATATCCCAGAAGATCTTGCCGTTTCTTAATTTCATTTATATGAACTTCAGACTCCAGTCCTCAAAGGGTTAGGATGTGGTAACTGATAGTTTAGGCCTTCCTATTACTTCCTGAAGAAGCTCTGTGGCTCCCTCTCCTTTGTGGCTTGTGAGTAAATAGATTTTCAGCTTGGTAGGCTACCAGCCTTCCACTCCATAATTTGATTGCGGTGCTACCACCTTAGGACCTTCAAACTTGCCTCAGAAACTTATGGTCGATAATGTAGTTGAGAATATTATAGTATAGGAGGAGATGGCAAGATTGTTCAGATAGAATACATAAGGACTGGAGAAATATTATTGTTAGGGAACTGAATTGTAGGGGGCTGGATGGGATGGATATGACTTAAGTTGTGAAAAGACAAGGATTAACATTGTGATTGCACAACCCTTCCGAAAACGAACATTGTGAGTGCAGAACACTTAAGGAAAACTAACATTGAGATTGCAGAACCCTTAAGGAAAACTAACATTGTGATTGAAAATCCTTAAGAAAAACTAACATTGTGATTGCAGAATCCTTAAGGAAAACTAACATTGTGTTTTAAAATCCTTAAGGAAAACTAACATTGTGATTGCAGATCCCTTAAGGTAGAACATTAAGGAAAACTAACACGGTGACTGCAGAAACCGTAAGGAAAACTAACGTGATTGAAAATCCTTAAGGAAAACTAACACTGTGATTACAGAACCCTTAAGGAAAACTAACACTGTGACTGCAGAAACATTAAGGAAAACTAACATTGTGATTGCAGAACCCTTAAGGGAAACTAAGATTATGAATGCAGAACCCTTAACGAAAACTGACACTGTGACTGCAGAAACTTAAGGAAAACTAACATTATGATTGCAGAATCCTTAAGTGGAAACTAAGATTGTGAATGCTGAACCCTTAAAGAAAACTAACATTATGACTTCAGGAACCAATTGTGGCCCAAGAGGCGGACTAACACTGGCGGCTCCTTACATAAAGCTCACAGATCCCTCTGAAGTTGAAAACCTTATTTTAACTCAAAAAGTAATATTTATCATTATTTTGTTCTTGTATGTGACGCCGTGTATTCAGGTGTACAGTGTTCTTTGATATCCTATTTGTTAAAAAAAATTTCTTCATTTTTCATCTCACTTCATTCTCATTCTTTCATTTCAGTTTCATGTTTTGTATTCACATGGTGTTTTTCTTATTTGTTATTTTAATATTTTCTTTATCTTCCTAAAATTTGTTTACCACTTACACTTTATCTTTCTTCCTTAATTCGGACTCTTCTAAGTATCCCATTTCTTTTTCAGTTACATCACTCTCGTTTGTTTGCTCTTACACCTAGACCCTTTGGCTCTTTTAACATAATACCGACCGTCTTCCATCTGTGCCTAATCCCTTTACTCTGAATATTGAGAGAGCAGTTTTCTCTGATTCCCTGCCACCAAACAACACGGCGTCATATCTCATAGCTACCACCGTTAAAACCTCAAAACTCACAAGAAGTCATATTTTGTAGTAAAAGTTTGCACCATATGCCTGTACCAAGCCCTGCCTATGTAGAAATAAATAAATAAACAAAAATATTCCCTCACCCGCCACTGTAACATTTGTTTAGGTAAGTTCCAATTGGTGTATTGTCCGTATCGTAACGTTTTCATGTCCTGTGTAAATTTATTGTCAACAGTATATGGTGGACACAGCTATAGCACCTACATAAAATATTTATTGAATAAACAGCGGTTTGTTATTACATGTATATGAACTGTATTCACATCGTGATCCACACTCTGTTCTGGTGTTCAGGTGGGTTTCCTTCTTTTCTCAAGATTTAAAATTAGTTTCAGTAAGGTATACAGTGTACAGTGTACAGTATACAGTGTACAGTATACAGTGTACAGTGTACAGTGCACAGTATACAGTATACAGTGTACAGTGTACAGTGTACAGTGTACAGTGTACAGTGTACAGTGTACAGTATACAGTATACAGTATACAGTATACAGTATACAGTATACAGTATACAGTATACAGTATACAGTATACAGTGTACAGTGTACAGTGTACAGTGTACAGTGCACAGTATACAGTATACAGTGTACAGTGTACAGTGTACAGTATACAGTGTACAGTGTACAGTATACAGTGTACTCTCTATTGTCCGTGAGTGGATTATCCGCTTTGCGAATTATCCTTGCACGATCTAAGTTGCTAGTGACTAATGACAAAGGTGGGAAATGACGTGACTTACGTAAACAGCAAGCATAAGCTGTGTATGTATTGTGCATGCAATAAATAAATTATTGACTGGAAGGTCCGGTGATCGAATTCCGGTAAGGGCTAAATTTTTTTCACCCGTCGTATATTATATACTTTATTCTGGCAACATGTTTCGACCCAATATGGCTATCTTCATGCCAATAATATAAAGTTCATAAAAAGTACTGTATACTTTTTTATGAATTTTACATTATTGGCCTGAAGATGACCGTATTGGGTCGAAACATGTTGCCAGAATAAAGTATGTAATATACCCTAGTTATATTTGACGGTAATTAGTTCTGTCATTGCTGCAATCGACGAAAAGCGGTGACAAATGTCAAAACTAACGATGTCTAAGGTCACCAATCCGTGAAAACCTTAGCCTTCCATAACCATTTAAATTTCCCTTTCCTACAGTCACAGAACATGGAAAATGTTATACTTACTCAGACAACTTCTATATATCATTAATGCCATATCTCAGACAACTTCTACATATCATTAATGCCATATCTCAGACAACTTCTACATATCATTAATACCATATCTCAGACAACTTCTACATATCATTCTCAAATCACCATTTACAACGTAACATCTTATGACGTAACAAAATGTTAAGTAAATACCTTACTGCCCATCACAGAGACCTATTTAGAGCCTGTAAGTGGCACACGTTTGTAAAAGGCTCGGATACTGATGTCGTAGTTTCAAATGTCTTACTTTGCCTACTAGCTTCGCCGTGTTTCTTTCCTCTATCCTCGTGTAACAGCTTGAAACCTGTTTAATGCATTTCACGATATTTGATATTGAGACGTTTTATACTAAAATCTGTTTTCTTCTTCTCCTTCTTTGTCTCCTCTTCTGGTATTTCAGTCCAGTTCAGCTCCTGATCACCTAATCTGTGTTTCTCCATTAGATCCTGTCTAATCACTTTGTCTTCCACTCTTATCCCCTAGAATATGTATTTACTTTGGAATTTCAAATTCGTCCCACGCCATAAAGAGCTTATTTCTTCCGACAATATCATAGGCTGCTTTGAAATCAGTAAATGTGTGGGTCATACTTATGTTAATGAAACTGCTCTCCACATTCCCAGTTCTGTATCCTTGTACTTCCTAGGTCTTCTAAATTTATTATTATTATTATTATTATTATTATTATTATTATTTACTGCAATTGGGTTTTCACCCGGTGGCAGTAGTCCTTACACTAGTACACACAATACAAATGTTTTCACCCGGTGGCAGTAGTCCTTACACTAGTACACACAATACAAATGTTTTCACCCGATGGCAGTAGTCCTTACACTAATACACACAATACAAATGTTTTCACCCGGTGGCAGTAGTCCTTACACTAGTACACACAATACAAAAGTTTTCACCCGGTGGCAGTAGTCCTTACACTAGTACACACAATACAAATGTTTTCACCCGGTGGCAGTAGTCCTTACACAGTACACACAATACAAATGTTTTCACCCGGTGGCAGTAGCCCTTACACTAGTACACACAATACAAATGTTTTCACCCGGTGGCAGTAGTCCTTACACTAGTACACACAATACAAATGTTTTCACCCGGTGGCAGTAGTCCTTACACTAGTACACACAATACAAATGTTTTCACCCGGTGGCAGTAGTCCTTACACTAGTACACACAATACAAATGTTTTCACCCGGTGGCAGTAGTTCTTACACTAGTACACACAATACAAATGTTTTCACCCGGTGGCAGTAGTCCTTACACAGTACACACAATACAAATGTTTTCACCCGGTGGCAGTAGTTCTTACACTAGTACACACAATACAAATGTTTTCACCCGGTGGCAGTAGTTCTTACACTAGTACACACAATACAAATGTTTTCACCCGGTGGCAGTAGTCCTTACACAGTACACACAATACAAATGTTTTCACCCGGTGGCAGTAGTCCTTACACAGTACACACGATACAAATGTTTTCACCCGGTGGCAGTAGTCCTTACACTAGTACACACAATACAAATGTTTTCACCCGGTGGCAGTAGTCCTTACACTAGTACACACAATACAAATGTTTTCACCCGGTGGCAGTAGTCCTTACACTAGTACACACAATACAAATGTTTTCACCCGGTGGCAGTAGTCCTTACACTAGTACACACAATACAAATGTTTTCACCCGGTGGCAGTAGTCCTTACACTAGTACACACAATATAAATGGACATATAATATACATAAAAATAACAATACAAAATAAACTATACACAATTACAAAACAAAATACATACATTAAATACAAGTACACACATTAGAACACCATACACGCATTACAGAAACATCCACACCTTAACAAAAACATCCACACCTTAACAAAAACATCCACACCTTAACAAAAACATCCACACCTTAACAAAAACATCCACTCCTTAACAAAAACATCCACACATTACAAAAACATCCACACCTTACAACAACATCCACTCCTTAACAAAAACATCCACACCTTACAAAAACACCCACACACAATACAACAACAAAAACACACGCACATTAAAAAAACACCCACACATTAAATAATACAAAAACAACAAAACACACATACTGCAAAAAGAAAGAGTTAAGAAAATGTGAGGTTTTTCGATATGAGATTCTTTACAATTGTCGGATTGCACCGCCATACGCCACCATCAAAGCTGAAGGTCCAGGGAAAATATCTAAGTCACTTGAAATCTGCCTGGCGTTGGTGGCCCTACTGGCAGGTAGTCTGCGGCCAGCTTAACTTTAGTATAGGCAAGTCCCCTCACCCGGTAAGGTACATGCCTTCAGCAAATTGGCCATAAAATCGAGGGGTAAATTCTTTTCACTTAATGAAAGTGTAGTTATAATCGGACAAAGTGTAGAGCATTTACGTGAAGTTATACAAGGTTCATTAGCGCAATTTGAGCGTAAATGACACGAACTATGTGCATGTTTATCGGAGATAAACACAAACTTTTAAGGGCAGAATGAAGATAATACTTTTAAGGCGAATTATCACCGTTGTGTTCCGGTATCACAATAAAACAAACAAATGATCCGTCAAACATAAATTATTGATAGAATTCGAAAGGCTGCTACATGTTTCGCCTAATAAACGTATCCATTATTAGGCCGTATATAAAAGATGGTAAAAAGGCAAAATTTACAACTGCAATCTATATTTTTAAATATCACAATGTATAGTAATATTTATATGAATTATATAGATTTCAGATAAAATGTTCCTGTGTATTATATTGAGTTACAACTATATATTTTAAAGTCTGAGATCTCAAACTATATTTTGCCTTTTTACCTTCTTTTATTTACGGCCTGATGATGGCTACTTTTTATAGTCGGAACATGTAACTGTCTTTGGACTTATAATAATATACATTGTATGGATATCTTGTATGTTGCCTTTATTGGAGACAATATTTTATGCACAGTACACAATTCCAATATGTCTTGGGTGTTTGAAAGTAATGTCACTCAGGTTCCGTGGGGTGATTTCTCAAGTGCTTGTTTCACTGTTGCATTTCGTTTTGTAAATAGTGAAAATGCGTGTAATATCGTGTAATTAACCGGTGTAGTTGAATATCCCTCACTGCTCTCCTGAATTTTTCTACCCTCGCGATGAATATCATGTCTTGGCTTGCATTGTTTCTGTTTGTGTGGCTACAAACATGTTTATATCTAATCGATTTCATTGTTTTCTCCTAAATATAACCCCAAATGCCAAACATATAAATGTAAAGAATGGGTCGATATGAAGATAAAGGGTACACAACACGAGAGAGGAACATCAGATTGTAGATCATACAAAAGTTACGTGTCTCACGAATAGGAACAAATATTCTATTTCAAATAAATGTGACAGATGTTTATCACATATACATACACATAACGTCAAATGTCACATTGAATGCGAAAGAGTATAATATCAGGTTGTGTTGTGCCCCAGACATTTATATAGTCATAAGGTTAAAAGCATAAAAATATTAACGTTAACATACATCTCATAAGTCTCATTTTTATAAATGTTTATGTAGCTATTTTTCATTCATCCGTGTTTTATTTAACGATGCTCTCAGTAGGTGAGTCTGTTTCCAGACTTTAAGTTATCTTTTTCCATAGAGGAACCGTTAAAATAATTTTCCTTACCCCGAGGAACGGCTACCTACGAAAACAAAACTAAGAGGCAGTTGGTAGCGCACTGGGATTAATCCAGTATTGCCAATAGCCGGACAAAAATTCCCGCGATATATTTGGACGTTTTCGGGGTATTTCAAAACTTTATTTATTTATTTATTTCACGATTGTTTTGCACGACAGCCAAAGATGTTTTGCGGTACCGTGGTTGGTAACACTGCTCTATTCTTCGAATGGTGGGATGTGTAGTGAGAGGATAATGATTTATAGAATGTGTCGAAAGAAGTTGCCGTGGCGTAGTTTTTGATAAGGTTGTATCCTAGAATTAGTGTGGAGGGACTGAGGAAAACCATTAGAAATCTTTCGGATGGCCACGTTTCTGCTCCCAGATCTAATTTTCCTATTAAGAAAAAGAAATTATGCTGCAAAATCAAAAGGTATATCGATTTTTTCGAAATTAAATAATAATTATAATAATTAATATAAGCATTTAATATTAAATAGTTATTCAATGACTATAATAATTTCTTTATTTATTTAAGTGCAGACTCAACAGCGTAGTTGCCAATTACAAAGACAGCACAAGGAGATATAACCAGAAATTAACAAGACCAAAACCACGCAAATCAAACCAAACATTACAATTAATTTATTTAAAAGTCCAGTGCATTTACAGAGAAATAGTTTACCTGATTGTAAGTACACTTCACAAATCATTTTATGAATGACAACAGAAAATTCCGTCCTATTTTACCATGATATGTGATGGATAGAAAAGCGAATTTTTCTCTAAATTATCAACTCATTTCTTTATTTGTTTACGCTCTGACACAAGAACCAAGTAATAATAATAATTCAATTCAATTCAATTCAATGTGTATTTATTAACGTGCAGACTTAACAGCACAAGTGCCAATTACAAAGCCAGCACAAAAGCAAAAAATAAAATACAAAACAGTACAAATGCACAAGACAAAACACTAAAGAAACAAAACAAATATGAAGTAAAACAATATAAAACAAGTACTGAGGCAGAATCCAATACCCTGACAGAACATAGATGACTTGTTTTAAAAATGTCGCAGTGACCGAACTACAGCATCGATTTCAATATTTACATTGATAACAGTCATTAATCAAAACAGACCTACCACTAAATATACAAGTATCCCTACTGATGGCATTAGCCGCGGATAATAATAATAATAACAATAATAATAATAATAACTTAAAATAAAGAGAGTTTTTAGTGAAACTGAAGGACAACAAACAACCTTTTACCTCTCTGCGCAATGAGATTATCATTGACCTACTTTGATACGTGCTGCACTCTGCGGGATAAATTAATAACTGACTTCCGCCATCTTTGTTGTGATACAGTAGTGAACACTTATCTCATTTTTCTTCAAAGCCTGACTTAACCTCTTCGCCTTTTGAAGGCTCAAATATAAAATTATAAAATATGCACTATATCTCGGTATGTTTAGAGCAGGAAATGGAGACGTCGAACATAAAACAGATTCATGTTTCACATTATACGTGGTTTTTTATATTCCACTAATGGGCAGTATAATGTGGTGATTACACTTAATAAACAGATTGCAGTAAAACGCAAATCATTAAAGGCAGTGAAGACATAATCTAAATATAATGCACACGGTGCACAAAAGCAAGAATCAAAAGCTAGGCTAGGTACAGCAGTAATTACACACCAGACATTATGAACAAAAGGTCAGATATGTTCGTGTATGATAAGAAAACAAAGAAAACATAATTTATTCTGTAATCACCGTGCATCTTTTCACAGTCACTATTTACATACACCAACTGGATGCAACTCTATTTAAAAAAACGGTATAGTTTTTTAAAACATATATAAAAACTTTATAAAACCCGACATATGTTTCGGCTCTTATAGAGCCATCTTCAGGGGTTTATTGTCGTCAAAACTGCATATATTAAAACGTCTTTTTCATTGGTTCACTTTTAGGCAACCTTGCCTAAAAGTGAAACCAATGAAAAAAGCGTTTTAATATATGCAGTTTTGACGACAATAAACCCCTGAAGATGGCTCTATAAGAGCCGAAACATATGTCGGGTTTTATAAAGTTTTTAAATATGTTTTAAAAAACTATACAGTTGTTTAAATAGAGTTGCATCCAGTTGGTGTATGTAAATAGTGACAAAGAAAACATAATTTACTTAAACAGCTTTCTTCAAAAGCTGTGCGAGGAAATGTAGTTTAATACGTAGAGACCACGGCGTGACAGGACACACAAATATATGCCTTCCAAAAGTATAAATGTTAAATTACACAGAACTCTAATTTTACCTGGTGTTTTGTATGGGTGTGAAACTTAGTGTCTCATATGAGGGAAGGACACTGACTGAGTGCTAAGGAAGATATTTGGACCTAAGAGGGACTAGGTAACAGTGGACTGGAGGAGACTGCATACTAGGTACATGACTGAGGAGACTGCATACTAGGTACGGACTGGAGGAGACTGCATACTAGGTAACAGTGGACTGGAGGAGACTGCATACTAGGTAACAGTCGACTGGAGGAGACTGCATACTAGGTAACAGTGGACTGGAGGAGACTGCATACTAGGTAACAGTGGACTGGAGGAGACTGCATACTAGGTAACAGTGGACTGGAGGAGACTGCATACTAGGTAACAGTGGACTGGAGGAGACTGCATATAGTAACATGATGGAGAGACTGTACTAGGAGTTTTGTGATCTCTACCCTCACCAAATATTATTGGGGTGATCCAATAAAGATAAATAGGATCGGTGGGGCATAAGGCTCGTGTGACGGAGAGAGGGTTTTGGTTGGGAAACCCGAGGGAAGAAAACCACTTGGAAGACTAGGCGTAGATGGGAGGATAAATTTAAAATGTTTCTATAAGAAATCGATTGGGAGGGAGTGGAATTGATTAATCTGGCTCGGGATAGGACAAGAAATTGGATGTTGTGAACGGGGTAATGAAACTTTGGGTTCCATTAAATGCGGCTGCCATTTGAATGACGATTTTCAAGAATGACTCTGCGCCCTGCAGTTATTTGGTTATTTGAATGTATAGGAACAATGTTAGATTATAAATAATCTCATCGGGCACGGGGTAAGATTTCTGACTTAGTTCGGATGGTGCCCTGTTCGAATCTCGGCCATGAAGGCGATTACTTTGATGTTTCGCTTGTCTTTACCCAACACATTTCTGCCCATTACCTTCAAGCCAACAAGCAAAGAAACTGAACTGCCGACAAGTATTTCCTTTACATCCTATCAAAATATTACCCCAAGAATTTGCATATTTTACAGCCGATAAAACGTTACCCTTGAAGAATTACATATCTCATATTCTGTAAAAATATTACCCCCTCCCCCAAAATTGCATATTTTGCTTCCTGTAAAATTATTGTCCCAACAACTCCTACATATTTTACGTCCTATATAAGTATTACACAAACAAAACTTGCATATTTTAATCCCATAAAAATACTATCCCAAAAACTTGCGAAATTTGCATCCTATAAAAATATTACCTCAAAAACTTGTGTATTTTACATCCTGTAACACTATTACCCTAAAAATCGTGCATGTTACATCCTGTAAAAATATTACCTCAACAACGTGTGTATTTTACATCCTGTACAAATATTACCCTAAAAGTCATGCATGTTACATCCTGTAAAAATATTACCTCAACAACGTGTGTATTTTACATCCTGTACAAATATTACCCTGAAAATCGTGCACATGTTACATCCCATTAAAGTATTGCCCTGCAAAATCTTGCATATTTTTCCATTTCGCTTGTATTTTTGTATAGAATTTTTGTTGTATAAAATAGTTATATTATTGTTTTATACAACAATTAATTATTCCCTGATGATGGACCAGTAAGGTCCGAAACATGTAGGAGTTAGTGTTTTTAGTTATCATTATGAACTTATGAAAACTGTGTACATTGGATGGTTGATATTACAGAAACCCCAACATTTCTTCCACAGTCCTGTCTCGCTTTCATTAGACAGAAAACAAAATCTGCATTTAACAAGTAGTCCTTACGTAACCTTACAAAACGACCAACAAATTGCAGTCGTAACTTTAATTGGAATGTATTGCTCCGATAAAAGTTTTAAACGTTTTTAGGTTTAACAAAAGTTGTAGTCGAGGATTCCATTTTTCTCGAGAATTAAGCTCTGTCATGCTGAATCCAGTTTAAGAAAACTTATTTGATATTAACGTGGGGAAAATCCATATGGGATGCTAACATAGAATCGATTTTCAGAATTCCTAACAACACACCTCATTACGATATGTGTGTAGCTGCAGACTATGCAAAGGAATTCATTTACAAAGTGGATTAAATTATTCAGCTCCATTGTTCCTCATTTGCTTCAAAACTGATGACACCCTACTCTGCAGCTCATACATTATTAAACAAACACAAAGGCTTTGAGAACGACAATAAACAAAGGAATAACAATACAGAAGTCAACACAGTCAAAGAATGTGAATTAAGAAAACTTTATAATATCAATCTGCTGATTTCAACTTGTTCTTGTTGCTGTTGTTGCTGTTGTTGTTGCTGTTGGTGGTGGTGGCGGTGGTGGTGGTGGTGCCTTTCAGTCCTTTATAGGTTTTTTATCTTCGCGTCTATATGATGAATTTGTACATGAGATTATAAACCCTACCCTCTGTGTTATGTGTTGTAAATTTTTCGCCCTAATCCTGTAAGTACCTACAATGTTCACATGGCCTGCACCGTCACTCCAGATCCTAACGCTGAGCTCTACATCATGCCAGTTGTAGCAATGACAAGTAACCGCTCCATCCAAACGAAAAACAATTGTATCTGGAAGGGAGTACCTTCTCCTACTTAACTGCAACTTTACAGACGATTCCTCATTTTCCTGAGCGCCCGTTAAAGTCACTTCTTTCATGCGTCTGCGCGCAGGAAACAACTAGCGAAACGCTAAATGAAGTTTAAAAGTAGTTCATATTTAGGATGATTGATTAAAAATTTGTAAACCAATTTCAAGTTTTGTTAAATCACGTAAAGCCAGTGAACAGTTTGCACGCATTTATGAGCGCATATCGAAGTGAAGACGGACGAAAAACATGAAATGTTTAATAGAACAAATATTCTCTTAAATATAGCTGTAAGGAAAATGGTCGGAACAAGAGAGGTGCGGAAAATTGAAAAATAGCTGTGGGAAGAAATGTATGGAAAAAGTTGCTCTAGGAAAAGAGATTGAAAATATAGTGATAGGGAAGTGTTTGGAAAAATTTCTGCATTGAAAATTGTTGGAATAATATTTGTAGGAGAAAATGTTTGGAAAGGCAGTTTAATGGAATATATTCGAAAGAATAGCTGTAAGAAGAAATTTTGAAAAAAATATTTGTGTGCAAATATATGGAAAAATAATTATGGACAAATGCTTGAAATTGTATGAGAAAATATTTGTAACAGTAGCTGTAGGGAATGTGGAACAGTTATTTCATATCCCGCAAATGTTTCCCACGAGATTCGCGCCCACTTCGAGACAAACAAAAGCCAGTGAGCGAGCCCGAATTGTTAAGCCAAGCATTCAGAAAGTCGTAAGTTCAAATCTCGGTGGGGAATTGACTAACTGCCTGGTTTTGTAGTATTTCTCTGCCTTTCTACTCAAGCGCCTGGCTAGCACCTCAAATTTAAAAAAAAACATCTTTTAAGGCGCACTCGCATAGTCACGAAAGGCGCCTATTTGCTTCGTCATGTCCGTCCGTCTGTCCGCATGCATCAGCTCGACTCCCACAGGACGGATTTCTGTGAAATTTGATATTGAGGACTTTTATGAAGATCTATCGAGAAAATCCAGATTTGGTTACAGTCGGACAAAAATGGCTGGCACTTTACACGAAGTCGTAAGTACGCTTTATTTTTGCCGGCGACATAAATTCCCCATAAAAGTATTGTTGTGCAACACTCAGTATCATTATGTAGTTGGCAGTGACATATAGCTCAACAGTATACAGAGAACGCATTATTATGTTCGCACTGCAAAAATTGTTACGTGAACGCCTCTCAATATTCCGTCAATTCCGTCATACGTGCATTTCGTATGTTGTTCATAGCAGTGCCACTTCATTTTAGGCGCGTTCGCAAAATTGCGAAGAGCGACTATGCCTTCGTCATGTCTGTCTGTCTCTCCATCCGTACGCATGGAACAACTCGGCTCCCAATGGGCGGATTTTCATAAAATATAATACTTCAATATTTTTTGTTTGGAAATCTGTTGAAGAAATTCGAGTCTGATTACAATCTGACAACAATAACGGCTACCTCACATCAACAACTATATACATTTATGATAATATCTCGCTGAATTCGTCTTAGACTAAGAAATGTTTCAAATAAGAGTTGTAGAGAACATCAAAACACACATTTTATGTCCAATAACTTTTTTCCGAAAGTCGTGTCGTTTATGAGATAATGTAGAAAAATATAGTAGAGCCAGACAGGTCACAGATGACAATATAATACGGCTCATGCGCTTTGTATGCTGGATAACTAAGGCTACAGACACACACTCAGAATATATAATATTTATTGCCCTTCTACGGCAACAATGGTTATGCGAACGCTCTTCAATATTCCATCATACATACATTGCCTCTTGATCCCTACTGCTGTTCATTTTTCACATTCCTCCTCGTCTTTCAGCGACATATAATCTGAGTTATTGGCAGCGTCTTTAAATATGCCCTAAATAATTAAATCAAACAATTGCGACAACAATACACTGTGATTGCAAGTTACAATTTCTCTACGTCATTAAGGTACTATGTTTCCCTGTTTTGTGGTTATGGAGGTCTGGCGTTAATTTTATCGTATCCAAAATATCCTACGCCTTAAAAACTTCTCATTCTTCGCACGAGGTCTCTCGCTCAAAAGATACTCATATACACTTAAATATACACACACTTTATACTTGGTGGCTTTAGTAGCATTTTTCTTTCACATTCTATAGGTTCCGAATTAGAATTTAGGCCCGAAAGCATACTGTCATGGTTCTGTCTCACAAACTAACTCGACCTTTGGTGATGTACAGGATGTTTCAGGAGAAAAGGTCAATATTTTGGGAGGTGATAGTATCTATCATTGTGAAAAAAAAAGTTCTGTTGAATGTGTGTCTAATTCTGAATGGTTGCCGAGATAGAGTTGTTTGATTCTACAAACAGTAAAGCATTCTGAATAGTAATAAATAAAGAGAAATAACATACTGTTAATTATATTTTAATTTTAATTTAATGTTTAAATGACAAATTCGTTACACAGAAATAACAAATTTGTTACAGTTCATATAAATGTTCGAAAATCCCACCGTCAACCTCAGTGCACTTTGCAACTGCACTTTGCACTGTGCGAAGTTCGCGTGTTGTTCGTCTGAGTTGACTTCACGTTTCTTTAGCGGGCAGCAGCATCCAAAATGTGAGCGAGCAATTCGTCTCGTGTATCCACATTTCTTTTATAAACTTCGCTCTTCATCCACTCCCACAAACGAAAATCCAACGGATTCAAACGCCAGATTCAAACAGCTCTATCTCGGTACTCATTCAGAATTAGCCACACGTTCATATGAACTTCTTTTCTCAGATTGCCGATATATTAGCTGCCAACTTATTTACCTTTCCTTCTGAATCACCCTGTATACACTACAACGTGGTATAAATATGTGGATGTATATCGATTTACTGCCGATCCCAGTGGCCGTGCGGTCTAAGGCGTGGGTCTTCGGCCGCTCGCTTACTGGGATTGTGGGTTCGAATTCCGCCGGGGGCATGGATGTCTGTCTGTTGTGTGTTGTCAGCTAGAGGTCTCTGCGACGAGCTGGTCCCTCGTCCAGAGGAGTCCTACCGAGTGTGGTGTGTCTCAAATGTGTGTGATCGTGAAACCTCGACGGAACGAGGAGGCCCAGGCCCATGTAGGGCTGTCGAGCCATAGAAAAAAAATATCGATTTACTTCGCTAATGAAAATGCTTCTCACTTAAAGGAATAATTTCCAGTACCCTTAAGGCTGACATCTTGCTTAAATATATGAGCATCTCGTGGTTCTTTGTTCGGAATACGATAACGTGATTTATGTAAGTTTATCTTACGGGTTAAGACAAATATAAGAGATATGCATATCGACATTGTGGAATTATCTTTTTCAGTTTCAGGTCTCCATCTTGTGATCTCCATCCAGCTGATGGGCATTTGCTGTATTAAGTTTCTGCATTTTAACTGCAGTGTAAGTTTTATGTTGGTATTAAGAATCCCGACGTTTCGTGAAACCTAGTTGCGTTCTTCCTTCGTTATTTTCGCCATCTCTTTATCTTTTTTTACTATTATTTCTTTTCTTATTTATTTTTATTCCTTCTTAGTTTCTCTCTCATAGATTTCTTCCCTCTTTTTCTTTCCTTCTTTTTTTTATCATAAATATATGGTATTATTTCTTCGTAAATATGTGATAATATTAACGAGAAAATTCAGAAATTCCTTCCACTTCAAACTTAATAGTTTGAATATCAATTAATTTATCCGGACTAGTTTTCCATTACATGTATTGAAGTATATGTTAACAGTTGGTTCAGACCCAAGCATTTTATTTTAACTGTTTCTGTTTGTTACCACACACACGAATTTCTGATGTAGTTGTCATTCAAATTTCAGTGCTTGGAAACTTTTGTACAAGCAATAGCCCGAAACATCGCATAAAGACAGGCAGCTCTAACAAAAGTATCCATTTCCTTTACAGTTAATAAACTAGAAACTAGCCCGTTATATGATGCAGTTAACAGAACAATCACTCGCTATCCCATCCCGTCTTTTATAACGAATTTTGCATCAAAATCATTGATGAAATCATTAAAACAGTGATTATTAATAATTATTTCTTGTGGACGTGGCTGAAAAGTCAGCTTAACCTGGTAGCAGAGAAGCACATCTGATGGAACAAATAAACCTTACTTGAAACTTTAGTTTTTCAATAACTCTTTTTGTTGCATGTTTCGTGAATGTTCGATCATCTAAAAAAATCATTCCTGATAAATCACATCGTGAATGTAAACAATATTTTCATAACTTCTTTCTTGTGCAAGCCCGACAGTATCTTCACTCACATTCATAGCACGGAAAGAGATACAGTAGCATATAAGCTTGTGGATAATGGACACAAATCTCTCTTTCTTGTTAGCTTGTCAAAGGCTTGTTGTAAATTCAGTGATTGAGATCACATTCATGTGATCACGTTCATGTGACGTGTATCCAGCGGCCGCCTCGACGATCGTAGATTGATAAATGTGGCCAAACCAAAGAGCACCGTAATTACTGCCCTCTACCGGAAGCGTCATGCAATGTCGTGTGGCATCGCGCTGTAAATGTATGAATACAAAAACCAACGTCGGAGGGCTATATCATTTAGGTACAGTAGACAATGGCCTATCGTATCAATTTGTTTAAACGCTCAACCGATAAACAGGGCGCAAACTTCGAAGTCTGATTTTAGACGCGTTCGCAAAATTGCGAAAAGCGACTGTTAAGCTTCGTCACTTCAGTCTGTCTGCCTGCCTGTCTCGCTTTCTGTATGTCCGTTCGTCCACATGGAACTCCCCTCCCACTGGACGGATTTTCATAAAATTTGATATTTGAATATTTTTCGATAATCTGTCCAGAAAATTCAAGTTTCATTAAAATCAGCCAATAATAACGGGTACTTTGCATCAACACCTATGTACATTTATTATATTATCTCGCTCAGTTCTTCTTAGAATAAGAAGTGTTTCATACAAACTTGTAGAGAAAATCACAACACGCATTTTATGTTCAATAACTTTTTTTTCGAAAATCGTGTCCTTCATAAGATAATGTGGAAAAATATGGTAGTCAGACAGGCCACAGATGAGAATATAATATGGCGTATGCGCTTTGCATGCTGTATAACTAAAGCTACAGACACATACTCAGACCATGAAATGCTTATTGCTTCTACAAGGCAACAGTGGTTACACGAACGCGCCCCAATATTACGTTATAAGCACATTGCCTCTCTTGTTAGAACTAGTAGTTAGTCGTTCTTCTTCGGGAATATGATTTGTTTTCCTTGTCATATCACAATAGCTGAAACTTCACAAACACAAAAGCACTCAAATTAAGAAATTAATCTTTTAAGTAATACATCAAAATATAGCCACTTCGTTACAAAAGGAAGAAGTTACGTGTTTGTTACACGGACAATTAGGTTGTAACAATTTGCAGGAAGGTAATCGCTGTTTCTTCTGAGAATGCTACAAAGACCATCAGTACCCCATTTGGACAAAACGCAGAATTTAGGTTACACCAGGGGCGTAACCAAAGGGGGGGGGGGCTGCCGGGTTTCAGCTCCCGCACCCCCAATCGAAATTAAAAAAAAGATTATATAGTTATGATGATATCAAACGTTTTACGTATTGCACTCTTCAGCCATTGAAATTGGCTGATGTCTAGTTCATTTGAATTTTGAAGAATAAAATAAAAAGCTTACGAGGTGTTAGATGTAATTAAAAAAAAACAAGAAAATTAGTGTGATTTAAATTATGTGAGTGATGAGGAGATGAGGAATTGTGTGCTTGCTTCATAGACTGGCAGAAGGCATTTGACCGTGTCAACTGGACCAAATTAATGCAGATCCTAAAGGTAATTGGGATAGACTGGCGCGAAAGAAGATTGATCAGCAAACTGTACATGGAACAGAGTGTCAAAATAAGACTGGACCAAGGGGAGACGAGAAGTGTGAAGATTGGAAGAGGAGTTAGACAAGGTTGCTGCTTGTCACCGATTCTATTCAACTTATACAGCGAGTACCTTACCAAGGAAGCTCTTGAAGGGTTTGGAGACTTCAAAATAGGAGGACAAGTAATTCGCACTGTGAAATATGCAGATGACCTTGTGCTACTGGCTGGGGAAGAAAAGATGCTACAGGGCATGATTGATAGACTAATTGAAATTGGAAGACGCTATGGAATGGAAATGAATGTTGGAAAAACTAAAGTAATGAAAATTATGATAGATCAAAAACAATTGGAGAATGTGGAATATTTCAATTATTTGGGTAGCATGATAACAAGTGATGCAAGGTGTACACGTGAAATTAAATCCAGAATTGCCATGGCAAAAGCAGCATTCAACAAGAAGAAAATCTTTTCACCTGCAAACTGGAATTAAATTTAAGGAAGAAACTAGTAAAGTGCTACATTTGAAGCATAGCTTTGTATGGTGCTGAAACGTGGACACTTCGGAAAGTAGATCAGAAGTATCTGGAAAGTTTTGAAATGTGGTGCTGGAGAAGAATGGGGAAGATCAGTTGGACCGATCGTGTGAGAAATGAAGAAGTATTACACAGAGTCAAGGAGGAGAGGAATATCCTACATACAATAAAAAGAAGAAAGGCTAACTGGATTGGTCACATCTTGCGTAGGAACTGCCTTCTGAAACACGTGATTGAAGGAAAGTTAGAAGGAAGGATAGAAATGACGGGACGACGAGGGAGAAGACGTAAGCAGCTACTGGATGACCTTAAGGAAAAGAAGAGATACTGGAAATTGAAAGAGGAAGCACTAGATCGCACCCTGTGGAGAACTCGCTTTGGAAGAGGCTACGGACCTGTCGTAAGATAGACTACAGAGTGAATGAATGAGTCATGGAACATGTAGTTATATTTGTATGTATATAAATGCAGTTGCAAAGAGTATTATAATAGAATAATGCTTACGACATGATTTTTATAACCTAACTTTTAGAATCAAACATGCATTACATATAGACTCAGGTTCAGCCCCCAATCCACGCCCCCCCCCCCCCCCTGGCCAATGAAAAATTCTGGGTGCACACCAGGGTTACATAATCTTGCATTGAGGTTAAGTACTGGATAACTGGAAACTTCTCAGTACATGTTACGGCTATCCCCTAAGACTTGTTTTGAAATTCCACAAGATTTGCAAGAAAAAAACGCCCTTCTGATTCTTTTAATTTTCTTTTTGTTTCTGAATTATGTGAAAATGCATATTGTTTACAAATCAGCGACACAACAGATAAAGAAAACAAGAACTAGTGTAATCACAGTGTTGCCAACTGTTGCATGTAAAGAAACAATCATAGTTATGTACTTTACTATCTTTTTAGTGCAGCGAACTTAGGGCACTCTGTATGTTAGCCATTGTGCCTTAAACGTTTACAAAAAATCTACATATTTAATGACTACTAGTTAGCACCCGTTGAAAATTGAACGGAAAATTTTACAATTAACCTCTCTAGCTACGGTTTGCACACTGTAACAATTGATGGACGCTGATATCAAAATTTCACTGAATTAGCACACCATGAGCTAGAAATTCAGAAAAGAGGCAATATTAAAATTAATAATGTAACAGTGAATTTTCGGCAAATGTCAAAGGCCCAATACCGACTGAAACACTCGTTTATTGCCATCACCTTCTGCCTCTAATTGTAACTAATTGAAACGAGATTTGCACTTGGTTAAAATGGAAAGGACAGTCCGACAAACACTGTACTCCTTAGGCTAAATTATAGTATCCTGTCTTAAGAAAGGGCAACAACCAGCGTTCTGTTGGTATAATTCTCATGCAAAATATCACAGTTACGTATCAACCCGAAGCAACAGGCGAATTCGGAAATGTTCTCATATGAATATTTCATTATGCAGTGGAAACATATTTTTTTGCATAATTTTTCAAATATTACACACATGTCAGAAATCTCACAGCATCAATTCAGGCCAGAATTTCGCATAAATTCATTGTCATTATATATGACATGTCAGTGAAACTAGAAGACTCCAAAACATACATCTTTACACATTTTATTTCTGTGAAAGTCTTCTGTGATGTGACCCTTTGTAGTTAGGTAGGCAGTACTGACACTTCGGATGAACGTTTTGCCTCGATCTTCTACCCTCATTTTCTACACGGTGTCTTGCTGCAGAAGCTAATTTAATCGTCATGATTATCGCAGTGAGATATTGAAATCTTTAATTATCGAAAGATTATAATCTGTATGAAAACTCGTTTCATGTTTCTGCGTTTCCATGTAGCTAAAATTTCAAAATAACTTATTAGTTTGTATTATCTGTCCGTCCATATGCCAGCAAATTCAGTGCCTGTAGGCTTTAGGCTCAAATGAATTTCAACCAAACTGTATATGGCAGACATAGCTTTTACGTTGTGTTTATTATATAGGCTACTACTGTAAAGGTTACTGGTCTTAGGAGTGAGCCGGGAGAGCACAGCAGTTATTGTGACTAGAGCCGGTATAGTGATCTGGGCCAGTACGGTGATGATGCCCGATGTGGTGCTCAGGGCCGGCACAGTGACTAGGGCCGGTATAGTGATCAGGGCCGGTATGGTTTTTATGGCCAGTTTAGTGATTACAGCCCGCGTAGCGACCAGGGCCGCTATAGCGATCAGGGCCGTTATGATCAAGGCCGATATGGTATTCAGGGCCGGCACAGTGACTAGGGCCTGTATAGTGATCAGGGCCGGTATGATTATTATGGCCAGTTTAGTGATTACAGCCCGCGTAGCGATCAGGGCTGCTATAGCGATCAGGGCCGTTATGATCAAGGCCGATATGGTATTCAGGGCCGGCACAGTGACTAGGGCCGGTATAGTGATCAGGGCCATATGGTAATTATGGCCAGTTTAGTGATTACAGCCCGCGTAGCGACCAGGGTCGCTATAGCGATCAGGGCCGTTATGATCAAGGCCGATATGGTATTCAGGGCCGGCACAGTGACTAGGGCCGGTATAGTGATCAGGGCCGGTATGATTATTATGGCCAGTTTAGTGATTACAGCCCGCGTAGCGATCAGGGCTGCTATAGCGATCAGGGCCGTTATGTTCAAGGCCGATATGGTATTCAGGGCCGGCACAGTGACTAGGGCCTGTATAGTGATCAGGGCCGGTATGATTATTATGGCCAGTTTAGTGATTACAGCCCGCGTAGCGATCAGGGCTGCTATAGCGATCAGGGCCGTTATGATCAAGGCCGATATGGTATTCAGGGCCGGCACAGTGACTAGGGCCGGTATAGTGATCAGGGCCATATGGTAATTATGGCCAGTTTAGTGATTACAGCCCGCGTAGCGACCAGGGCCGCTATAGCGATCAGGGCCGTTATGATCAAGGCCGATATGGTATTCAGGGCCGGCACAGTGACTAGGGCCGGTATAGTGATCAGGGCCGGTATGATTATTATGGCCAGTTTAGTGATTACAGCCCGCGTAGCGATCAGGGCTGCTATAGCGATCAGGGCCGTTATGTTCAAGGCCGATATGGTATTCAGGGCCGGCACAGTGACTAGGGCCGGTACAGTGATCAGGGCCATATGGTAATTATGACCAGTTTAGTGATTACAGCCCGCGTAGCGACCAGGGCCGCTATAGCGATCAGGGCCGCTATAGCGATCAGGGCCGTTATGATCAAGGCCGATATGGTATTCAGGGCCGTCACAGTGACTAGGGCCGGTATAGTGATCAGGGCCATATGGTAATTATGGCCGGTGTAGTGATCAAGGCTGGTATAGTAACTAAGGCCGGTCTAGTGATGAGGGCTGTGTTGCCTACGTTTCGGATCAATATGCTGCCTCCATCTGCAGGGTCAGATTGTGAAGGATGAGAATGCAGCTGGTTTTTGCAAGCTCATGTCCACTCAGATCCACGAGAGAATAAGGGGGATTGGCACAATAAGCATCAAGGCTGCGGTGCGTCCGTAGCATCTGCTGCGGGACCCTTCACCACAATGGGCATTAAAGGTTGGCAATATTTTTGGAAATTAACGTCACTGATCGAGTTCATTACTTCATCTACATTTCCTGAACTCATAATGGTTCCACAGTTACGCAATCTTGAGAGAACAACCAACACGCAGCTCGAAGTACAAGCGAACGCCTTCCGGCAGGTGGGAATCCATCGCGTAGGATTAACTTAAGCCCTGAAGTTCTAAAAATCAATTTTGTTTTGAATGACTAACAAGGCTTTGTGTTTTTGGAAAATAATGCATATAACCACTGTTCCTTGTGAAGTATTCCTTCCACGGCTTTCTTTGCAGGTAGTTTTTTAATGGCTTTAAAGCACGCTAGTTTCAGGAGGACAAAACGTTTTTCGATGTCAAGGATTCTTGACACGAACATTCAATGAATTCGTTGCACGCAGTGCATAAAATGAAAGCATAATGTAGATAGTTTATCTGTCAAACAACCCATAAACTTGATTAAACTTCAGACAAATCAAGACGTTTGTTAGAGACCCAACATAAACACTGTAAGATGTTTGTCGTTTTAAACTTTTGTTTTCTAATACGGCAGAGTTAGTTACAAACTTATTCTCACCCAATAAGTGCCATATTGAGGATGCGTATGGAGACGTGGAATAAAGCTCCCTGCTACGGTCACTTTACCTGTCAAAAAGGCGTTGGATGGGCCCTGGATCCTAGCTACTTAGCATTTGAAATTCCATGACTGTGTCCTTAGAATTTCGAGCCTTCAGAATCACTTGCGTATCTCATGTTTTGTTTCAATCAAATTAACTTTAATTGTACTCGCCCATTTAGAACAGTGTCACCGCAAGTTGTGTCGTGCCTGTGAGTTGTCTAATTGATGATGGGGTACCGGTAAGCCCATAGGTACCCGGTTCAAATTTCGGCTTGAACACAAGTTATTCTAACTGAAGTAAATTGTGGTCTTCTTCAGTTACTCGAGACTCATTCCAGGACACTACTTAGATTGGGTCACGACAGTTTCTCTCAAATCCATTTCATCAAGCACTCCACGTTGTACATTCTTAAGATACTGACAGCGAAGTACAAAAAATACACTTTATTACTAAACAAACAGGTTTGTACTGTAGTAGTACTTTTGGACAGCCACGCCAGTGCAGGACAAAACAATACAAGCATACTGTATCTGTAAGTGGTTAAGCTATGCGGCAGAGGTCCTTAGGACAGTTATGGCATCTACTGCGGTACGCTGAACTTATTACTAGTACTTTGGGACGGCGGCGAGAGATGGCAGAAATGTGCTCAAACCATATACGCCCACGTTATATAAGATTCAGAATGTTGCATCAGTGGGTAAGAGCAGTTACTACGTGGCGATGGAAATTAGTGATCAGTATGACTTATTAATTAAAATGATTCAGATCGCAATCTTAAATTGTTTAATAAGTTTTTATTGTTATTAGCCGATCCTCATAAAATAAGGTAAGATTGAGATGTAAATAATTCTAATTAATAATGTGTTTCTCATCAACTGCTTTCTGCCATATATATTCTTAGCCTGTGCGTGATTATGGTTTGTGAATTAGACGAAAAATGTACGTAGCACCTACAATAAAGGTATTTTATAAATATAGTTGTCATTGACGGTCCTTTCATTCCTCTGTTTACTTGCGTATTACAACGGGTTGCCTTACCTTACAAATGGGTTAGAGTTTTGTGCGTCATTTGTAAAATATTTCCATCCATTTATCACACAAGTGCTCAGAATAGGGACAGGTGTCGGGCGCTTGTGAATGCGGTAATGAACCTTAGGGTTCCATTAAATGCGGGTAATTTCTGGTCTATCTGAGAACCTGCTAGCTTCTCAGGAAGGATTGTTCCGTGGAGTTATTTATCACACTAGTATGAAGATAAATGTTCCGTGAGTTCAGGATGTTATTTATCCGTGATAGGGGTGTCTTATTGATTGAGAGTTGTTAGTAGGAAGTAAGGTTTGTGATGTTGCTGTGGTGTGTGTTGATGTTTGTGTTTTGGTGATAATGAAGATAATTACGCCGTTTGGAAACATGTATTAACTACATAGCAGTTGCCGAGGTAAGGAATTGGGTATCCTGGAATCTTGGGCCGTTGTAAAATGCTGTGTCTCAACTTTGCGGAAGTGTGGGGGTTTTTGGTAAGACGAACAGTGCTAGTTTCTACTAGCGCCAGAGTTTATTTTCGGATTAAGATTTAACATTTTACAATTATACACTCACAAATATTATGAGACCTTGTTCTTTCACGAGACGAATGTTTATAATTGAGCGTGGAATTTGTCCAAATGCTTGTTTATAGCCCTTGTCGCATATATTCCGCACCTCACGACAAATCAGAGAAGCTATGTCAGGGCTGCCAACACAAATAATTAGGGCCCCAAAAGTATGTGATCTGACTATAAGTGGCTTTGCAGAAAGTGTTTGGCTTTTCCCAAAACAGATACAACAGAAACTGTATTAAAAGCTATCCTTATATATGTGTTATACAGTGTGCGTGGAACTTCTTGCACAGTTCTGAACGAGATTTTTTTCCTCAAACCAATGTGATGCGTGTCTTTTGTGTGTGGCTGTTGGCAGCTAAGAACCGCGTCGTCATATACCATCATGCTCGCAAGGTTACATGGTGCGAAAATCGTGTGGTTCAAACCTATGTGAGGACATTCAAGTATGTTTTATCAGTGTATTGGCGTATTCACTCGTTAATGTGGCATCTGATATTTATAAACGTGAGGCTTGATGCGTTAGAAAGACAGCTCGGCTTTAGTATTGAAACAACCATTGAACTGCTGTGCATGGATGTAATTGTGTAGTGTAGGATGGCATACCAAGAATGATCATTTCCCATAGAGGCATACGTCGTACTATTACTATATAATTGCTGCCCATTAATTTTCCTTCTCTTTACATATTGTACAGTAAGACCAGTATTTGGACTTGAACACTGAAATGTTTAAGAGCCAGTTTGTAAGTGCTTTTGTTGGTGCAATTATAGGCACTACTGTATTTTAGCTCTACCAAAGTGTATCCAGTTTGCCGTGACGAATTTCACGTACGCTGAGGGGCGTGGAGCGTTCTGGCCGCGCCCCCATCTCCCTACTTCAACTGGGCGCGCTCATTTTAGTTTCCTTATACCAGTAGGCATTATATGGTGAACCGAGAGACATGTTCGAGACTTACTTCGGTTAGAGTGTAGGCTATGTCTCTCTTGTGTATATGAACTAAATGGCCACTCCACACAAACTTAAGTTAGTGTGTATGCTGTGTCTCTCTTTAGTATATTAAGAACATGGCCACTCCACACAAACTTAGGTTACGGTCTAGGCTATGTCTCTGTTCTCTATACTAAATAAATGGCCACTCCACACAGACTTTGGTTAGGGTGTAGGCTATGTCTCTGTTCTCCAAACTAACTACATAGCCAGGCGAGACAAACTTAGGTTAGAGTGTAGGCTGTGTCTCTGTTCTGTATATTAACTACATGGCCACTCGAGACAAACTTAGGTTGGGGTGTAGGCTATGTCTGCTCTGTATATTAACTGCATGGCCACTCGAGACAAACTTTGGTTAGGGTGTAGGCTATGTCTCTCTTCTGTGTATTAAATACATGGCCACTTGACACAAACTTAGGTTAGGGTCTAGGCTATGTCTCTGTTACAGTCGGCGCGATATTCGAACCTCATACTCGACGGATTGGCGCCCATACCAACACTATACAGGGTACCTCGAAACATGTTACGGTTTTCCTCAATGCCTACAACTGGCAGACAAACTACATCTATTATCTTTCCCAATACATCTTCACATCTGTTTGCCGCGCACGTGCCATTCACCCCTTCACAATGTTCCTTCACGTCATCACACGTGGACTGGTCGCTCCGGCCTGCACATGCATCACGTCACTGTCTCCCGCGCCAAACACCTACGTAACATTGCTCCGCCTCTTTCCATCTCCCTACCACACTCAGTCTTCTAGACGCACTGTGCCTTCCTTCGTACTGAAAATTTTCCTCCTTCGGTAGAGCTAAAATACAGTAGAGAAGTCTTCCTTTTTGCATAGATACAAAAATGTGTACAAGTTCACATGCACCAAGCAGGAAGTGACAGATACTTGAGGTTCCTGGGTAATTTCAGAATTGTGGGTCCTGATGATGGATCTCACTTCATGTCACTCTTTGTCACCTGGAATTTGGAGGTGGCCCTTAGATTTTGGAAAATTTGTGGACCCTTGTGTAAGGCGAAAATAATTTATTTTGTGGTTGAGGGTTGTTTTGTTCTGAGCATAGACTGTGGTATGTTGATTTGATTTGTTAAACATGCCAGTGCTACTTTGTGTTTGAAAGAAGTCTAAGGACTTACAGTCTAATATGAAGTAGTTGAACCTAGAATATCCCAGTGCTTAGTAAATCTGTTATGATTTTTATGTGCCTATTTCAGAGCGTGGTCAAATATCTCAAGTTGATTTTAGAATTCTAGTAAGTCAGTTTCTTACACAAGCCACAGACCATCATGGATCACGGAGAAGTTGTATGTTTACAGGAGATTACATTGCAGAGGGTTGATGAGATGTTTCCTACTTTGATGGAAAGTTTGGTGAGTTTTTTGTTCTAGTGTGTACAGAAAATAATTTTGCCTTATTTTTCACTATATGTGTGTGACTAAAGAAAGTAAGCAGTTTTTGATAACCTTTTGTTAATTTTGATTTTCAGCCTAGTGTATTCAATGTGCTTTAAAAGGATTTAGTGCATTGATATTGTGGCGTGGAATAAATGTGAATGTGTGTAACACAATGGGACTGGAATGTTTTGTCTCTTTCCCTGATTGCTGGTGTTGGTAGTATTTTGGGCATATAGAAAAGTGGCAGTTTGTGACAGTGTGTTTTTTGTTGTCAGTTGTTGATAACCTGGGCTGTGTATTTTGTGTGTCTAATACATTTATAAGGATTATAAAACTGGATAAGCACCTGTATTTATCCAGGTTTGATTTTTACTGAAGGTCTAGAACGTGAAGGTCTTTATGAAATAAATGTAATTTCAGGACCATATATTGCAACATACTTTTATGCTCTCCAAACTTCCTCGTGGCAGTTCAAAAGGTGGTTAATTAAAATGTGCCAGGTCTCTACTAATTTATCTGTAATTATTAATAAAGCTGATATATGACATTTGGTAATATACAACTCCTGAATTGGCTACTCCAGTTTTAAAAGCTCCATAAGAATATATCCTATCAGGAAAAAGAAAAAAAGAGAAGATGAAAACTTTTGTGATAGATATGGTGCAACATATTGGCGCTGCATAGGTCAGTTCTTCATATTTTTTGCATTATGGACGTCTTCCTTGTCCAGTAGATATATATGCTGTTCATTTCATATGTGTGTGTGTGTTTTACTCAAAATGTTCGGAGTAAATGGAAATGCCCACATTTCTAGACCATACACGACACACCTGAACAAGTAATACAGCTTTATTCACAACATATGCAACACAACAAGGATATGTGTCTGTAGCCACAGTGTTCATTGAGAAATGCCATGAAGGCCATTGTATGTTAATAAGGATGTTTCTATTACCTGAATTTAATACCACCCCGAATGGAAGACTTCAGGATGTTGAGGATGTGAAGGATGTAACCACTGAATTAAATTTAATTCTTTTTCATGCGTACAGTGACTGTTGTGTGAAACTTCTAGTAAGATTAAAAATGTTTGTTGCAGCCAAGAGAGATTACTTTGAAAGAAAATGAAACAGTTCTCTTTTTGTTTCGAATATACCTGTTCTTATATTCCGGGTTCGACAACTGTATTTGATCCTGTATTTCTTTCCATAGGAAGTCTAAATTCCACAATTTGACAACGTTATAAACTGTCAGTGCATCAGCCTGCAGAAGTGTTTAAAATTTGTTGTTCTTATGCAGAGTGATGTCATGTATCGTGTGACATGTTCAGTACTTTGGGATTCAGGTTTAAAATTAGTGCCATTTGAATGTACTTCAGTCTTTATGTTTACTTTTTCAATTCATTCAGTAAATGCCTGCAAACAGAAGTGGACAAGTTTAAGAAATTTGTGTGCTAACATTAGAAACTGGAACATATTGTCTAGTTCAGAAGCAAGAGGACGTTGAAATTGTCTTTGCCTGATGCCGTATCCTTTCCGAGGTATTCTGCGGTTTTTTTTTGCCTGTGTCTGTTGGCAGATGATGGGATAGTTTCTCAATTATGGCAGAGTTGTTGCCTTCAGATTCTTTCTAATTCGTAATTCACCTGACATTCGTCATGTCATTACAGGCTGTATAGACTAGGATCCTGGCAGTACTGTACAGTAAACAATAAATTAATTAATAAAGTTCATGTAATGAGGTGAGAGTTGTAATTGATAAGTGAATGATATTTTACAGAGCAGCACACCTGTACCACAAAATGGACCTAGTTTGTGTAGTGACAGATGTCAAAGAACTTCTCACAATGGAAATGAGGATGTCACTGTAAAAGTTGAACAGGCCTCAGGTAGAGAAGTGGAAGAGGGTCCGGAGCCAATATCATTTCCAGAAATAAAGGCTGAACATGAGGTGAGCTGTATGCCTGTGTGTTCATTATTACACATGTCACATCTACTGTTGCGTTTTTAACCAATTGCAGACCAGTGAGGCCTTTTAAGTTAAATACCCCAGTTCCCGGACATTTTTAGGCATCTGAACTTTTAAAGAAGTGGGTGTTGCTACATACATTTCTGTGCTGTAATTGATGCACCATGATGTCACTTGGCATTTTCAGCACACAGATGGCATTATAGTGTTTCAAGATGTGATATTAGTGTAGCTATTGTAGGATCTGTAGACCAGTAGTGTTTCATATTATCTTTTCTGACTTGGCCCATCAAAAGTATCAGGCCTAAGAATTTTTTTCATTTCTGCATTGGTAATGTCAGTCCATTTCAGGGATTTGGGACAAAATTTCAGTTTGTCCACATTGTGTCTGTGATAAAAGTCTGACTGCTCAGCAGACAGTTGAATGAGATCATCTCCAATCACAGCGCTAACAACTTGGGTTATGTCTGAAGGTTCATCTATATCTACATTCACAACTGTGTTCCCCAAAAATTGTTCTGCGTTTGGAGTTTTGTCACTTTTACTCCGTCTGTCAACCGTTTCATTGTCTGATTGTTCGCATATCTCACTGTCACTTCTGTCTGTACTTGAAGGTTCACTGTCACTACTGTCCCCTAAATGAGACTGCAAAATTTTCTGAAGAATTTTGGTTGGTAAATTACTGTCAACCATTTCAGTATCACATGATTCAATATCAGATATGTCTCACAATGGATCTGAATAAAATTCTGCCATGATTTCCTCAACTGTCAAACCTTCTCTGCTTGAATACATGGTTGCTACTAGCCAAAACAATGATACAACAGAGTACTAAATAATTTTACACATGAAGAGGACCACTTTTTGGATTTTTGTATGTTTCCTGGGACAAGGAATTCAGGGTTTGTTATTTTTATGGGTGCCGTAATCCTCATACAGCAACTGGAAAGTGACCTTGGGACAATAAGAATACAGCCACAGTTGCTATACATGTATAAATGACTGGCAGCATTCTAAGAGAACTGGCCCATGCCCACTGCATGGGATTTAAATCACTTTCCTCATCCCTGTATGCATGATAATAGTGCACTTTATTGGGGTTGGGGAGTTGGTCCAAGGTCCCCTATTCTTTATATTCAGAGACAGACCTGCCCCAGGGGTGGTCCAGAGGTCATCCAGACCAGCCCAGGACAGGTCCCTGGCCAACCGCCACCTGGCCACCTGCTGATGTGCTCAGTAGCCACTGAAGCCCCCAGATTGTGTGACATGCTTTCACATTGCATGTAAAGCATGAATTTTATGTGCAGCCTTTGTCTTTCAAGTGTCCCCAGAGATACATGCACATTCAGATGTGGGTGTCAGGTAAGTGTAGTCTCTATAGTGACTGGGATATTGGTTGGATGTGTGAGGAGGCGTTGAATTTCCAGCAGGGGCAAGTGATGTATCTTTTCTCCAAAGAATCCTGACCAGGCTCAGGGGCCCACCCATCATCCTGTTCAATGGGTACCTGGTGCACTCTTTTGCAGGGAGTGAAGTGATTGTGGTGTTGTGAAGTTCACCTCTCACCCCAACTTATCACTGACAGCCACAGTCCTCTTCTTCCATCAGGAAATTTTCATAGACACTGTATTCATTGTGGTGTGTCCTGCCTTAAACGTATGTAACTTTTTCTACTGCAGTTTATTTTTAGAAAAACCACTCCAAAATCTTTCACATTCTCATTCGGTATTAGCTGTCAAAATAAATGTGGCGTGTGAACAATGACAGCGTCTACGTTACACAGCATTTGAATGTTTGGGCTTATCTTGGGGTTTGGTAAAGAACACATCTTTTGTAATGTATCATTCTTATTTTCTGTTTAAATTTAATCTTCTGTCTGTATAAATTGATTGTATTATGTTTCTATGTCTTTAACAGTGCAGTCTGAATGAACGTGAAACTACATGTGGTGAGGAGGCTTCATGTTCGTTTAACAAATATAAGAAACCATTTACTCTGCAGACCCCACAGAAGATTGATGAGCGAATTCATAATAATGATTGTTCATATCTGTGCAATGTGTGTAATAAGTCATTGAATACTGATGGTGATCGGGAAAGACATATACACATTCATATTGGAGAACGTTCATATAATTGTAATGTGTGCCATAAATCATTCAGTGCCAAATCTGCTCTGAGTAGACATCAACGAATACACAGTGGGGATCGCCCTTACTTGTGTGATGTTTGCAATTCATCGTTCAGTCAACAGAGTAGTTTGAAGATACATCAGCGTATACACAGTGGGGATCGCCCTTACTCATGTGATGTTTGTAATACATCATTCAGAGAACAGAGTAGTTTGAAGATACATCAGCGTATTCACAGTGGAGCGCGTCCTTATTCGTGTGATGTGTGTCATAAATCATTCAGGATGAAAGGAGATCTGAAGACACATCAACGCAAACACAGTGGGGATCGCCCTTACTCATGTGATGTTTGTAATACATCATTCAGTCAACAGAGTAATTTGAAGAGACATCAGCGTATACACAGTGGAGAGCGTCCTTATTCATGTGATATGTGTCATAAATCATTTAGGGTCAAATGTCATATGATCAGTCATCTACTCATACACAGTGGGGATCACCCTTACTCATGTGATGTTTGTAATACATCATTCAGTCAACAGGGTAGTTTGAAGATACATGAGCGTATTCACAGTGGAGCGCGTCCTTATTCGTGTGATGTGTGTCATAAAACATTCAGGATGAAAGGTGGTCTGAAGACACATCAACGCAAACACAGTGGGGACCGTCCTTACTCATGTGATGTTTGTAATAAATCATTCAGTCAACAGAGTAATTTGAAGAGACATCAGCGTATTCACAGTGGAGCGCGTCCTTATTCGTGTGATGTGTGTCATAAATCATTCAAGGTGAAAGGTGATCTGAAGACACATCAGCGTATACACAGTGGGGATCGCCGTTACTCATGTGATGTTTGTAATAAAACATTCAGTCAACAGGGTAGTTTGAAGATACATCAGCGTATTCACAGTGGAGCGTGTCCTTATTCGTGTGATGTGTGTCATGAATCATTCAGGACGAAACGTTATCTGAGCAAGCATCTACTCATACACAGTGGTGAGCGTCCTTACTCGTGTGATGTTTGTAATAAAACATTCAGTAAACAGCGTTATTTGAAGATACATCAGCGTATTCACAGTGGAGCGCGTCCTTATTCGTGTGATGTGTGTCATAAATCATTCAGGAGGAAAGGTGATCTGAAGACACATCAACGCAAACACAGTGGAGATCGCCCTTATCCGTGTGATGTGTGTCATAAATCATTCAAGACGAAACGTTATCTGAGCAAGCATCTACTCATACACAGTGGTGAGCGTCCTTACTCATGTGAAGTTTGTAATAAATCATTCCGTCAACAGGGTAGTTTGCAGAATCATCGAAGTATTCACAGTGGAGAGCGTCATTTGTGTGATGTGTGTCATAATTCATTCAAGGCGAAACGTTATCTGAGCAGACATCTACTCATACACAGTGATGAGCGTCCTTACTCATGTGATGTTTGAAATAAATCATTTAATACTGGGGGTATTTTAAGGAGACATCTACTTATACTCAGTGGTGAGTATTGTTATTAATGTTATGCGTGTAGTACGTCATTCAGTTTACAAAGTTCTCTGAAGGGACATCTGCAGACACGCATTGGGAATAATCCTAATTCGTGTTATGGGTATATAATTAATCTAATTAATTAATTAATAATTAATAATAAAAATTAGAAGTTTTTGCAAATCAAATGTTAATTTTTTATTTTTTATAGTTTTGGTGCTCCTCTGGTAGACATAAACACTCTTTCATTTTGCTTGGTGGTATGAGGCGGAGTCTAGGTTGTGTAGTTGTATATGATATAATTTTGGGGGGAGTGTTCTTTGTTATCACACTGTTCATTTATTTTCTTGTGAATTCAGGATGTTTCTGGGTTTTTGAATAAAAAGATGTGTTTTCTGAGGGTAGTATGTATGGAGGAAGAGGTGCATATGCACTGTGCAGTAAGTGTATGGTACAGACTTTTAATGTTTAATTCTTAATTCCAATGATGTTTCGGCAGAGCTGTTTTCAGAATTTCACGATTGTATGAAAGACCTAGCCCTTCTTTGTGAAAGATTGAGATCTTGTTCTTAATGTGGGTTCCATGTTTGTACACAGAAGACTTTCAATATTTTTATCACTGATACCTGATGATTGCCCTCTGTGGCCAAAAACATGTTCCATGTTTGAAAGTGTGGAGTAGTTACAGCCTCAGCTGCTTCCCTATTTTCCTCCATGTCACATTCCATGAGGATCCTTTTATTATAATGTGCAATATAATAATTGTAGTGTATTGTAATCAGTGATGATGACAGATTCTAGACTTTAGTTTTTGCAGAAAGTCCCCATGGGCATGCGAAAGCATTTATCCAAAAATGATCTGCAATTTGGGCACACACCATGAAAAACATTTCGCTTACCCTGTCCTAGGCCGAAAAAGTCGGAACTATATCGGTTTGAAGGGGCGCCAAATTATTGGCCTGCCCGGGGCGCTCACATGTCTCAGGCAGCCCTGGGTTGAATCAAACTAATTGCACGGGGCCCAGGGCTTATTTGAACTTAGCAGTTGCTCAATTGGTCAGTAAACTCCCTGCTGTTACAAAACTTGTAGGTTCATTAACATGTTTTCCACAAACATACTGCTGAGCCAGTTGAACCCATTTCCCATTCATGTACCTCATTTTCTAAAAATGATCTTAAATATTGTCCTCCCTTTTACAACTGCATCTATTGAATAGGCTCCATCCTTCATATTTTTTGACTGAAAATCCATATCAGTGCTAATGTCCATCATGCTATTTGACAATCTAATCTCATAAACCTTGGTTTAGTCACCGAGATAATATTGGTGAACAGAACAAATGATGACTCTTCTGTGTAGGTATTTATTTTGTTTCATATGCCTATAAAACCCTTTTGTATCTCCAAATATAATTTACAGGACCCAGTTCTAAATTTGTGTTCTTCCCTTATGGTAAGAGACCACATTTAATGCCGGTGTATAACAACACATAACATTATAGCTATGCATGAGTGTGAAATTTGATCTAAATGTATACAGGAAGAATCTTAGTTTAGGGTGTTACAAACAAAATGGAGTTGAATATTTGGACCTAAGAAAAAGGACATAACAGACTGGAGAAGATTCTATAATGAGGAACTTCACGGTATCTACATGTGACTTGATATCAATTTGGATCATAATATCAATCAGAGGTCAGGTCTAGTGGAACAATAAAATGCTGAATCGTGTACTCATCTGCTGGACCTGACCTCCAGGTTAGGATTCACCACTGCAGTCAACAGGAATGAGATGTTGAGAGCATATAAGAACCTTGAGGAAAGGAGAGATGCATTAAAATATTGGTCCAGAAAACTCATGGGAAAAGGCCATGTGGGATATATGGAAATATGGCAATGAACCTCAGAGTTTTCAAGTACCATAAAGGAAGAAATGTCATTTTTGGCTGAGGGACTGATATTGTCAAGCCAACCACTACTGCTCAATGTGAGTCAGTCTTGCACAATGCAGTTCCTTACTCTGATTCCAGTCAAACATATGTGTATAGACTTTGACATGACTGTAATACTCGTAACACAATTATTTCAAATTAAGGCACCCTTCTTACATGTATATATAAACTGCTAAATTCAACTTTCTAGTCCAGTCATCAACAAAGGTGTCTGGATTAAAATGTGCTACTTTTGGTAAATGAAGGTTGTGTATGTCTGATTTGACATTGTCACAGTGGTGTTGCTGCAGATGTGGGTGTTGTCTGATGTGACGCTGTGTTGTGGGCGAGTAGTTCAGTGAAGGTAGAAATCTCCTTTGAAATGTCAGGAATTACTGACCAACAACACAGTGTCCTATGCCAGAAGACCTGAATCTTCACTAAGGGCAAGGTACTGAATATAGCAAGAATGTCAGTAGTAAAAGAAATATGTAAGTTGTGCCTACTGTGTCAGACGTAGAGTTATTAAAGTTTGAGTAACTTACTGGGATGCATCAACTAAAGATTATACATGCTAGTTAACCAGATCAACAATGTAAAAATAGAGGTATTAAATTGTAATGCCAAGATATATTTGAATAAAACATGTCTTCAGAATCTCATCCTGTGTGATGCAAAAGTAACAATCTCACAATACTCCCTTCTAAAAAAAATATACAGGGAAGAAACCAAAACACTCAGAATAAAAGATGAATTAAAATTCTTAGTAATGATTTACATGACACAAAGCTCAAGAATGGGAGGAAAAAACTGGAGAGAAACATTTATGATGACTTTGAAAAAGGAATTTCTGTGAAATATTAAACCTAGATAATGAAATATAAAACCTAGTGAAAATTAGAAAACCTGAATTAAACAAGAAACATACTATTCTAGAGTTATAAATAGCACAAAGATACAACTTAATGAAGATGAATTCCTTAATAAAAGTCTAAAATATAACATGCATTGTAAACTTAAGTACTGGATAATACACCTAGCACTCAAAACAAACAGCAATTGCCATGAAGAAAACTACATAGGCATTAGTAGCCTGAAATATTTGTACGTTACAATTGCACCGTAACAGCACATACAAAAACAAATTAGCTCAAGAAGAAAGAAAAGCCATTTGTAGTTTAAAAAAGAAAGCCTAGTGATGGTAATACAATCACTACAATTGCTTATAGAAGGCCAGTACCATAGTAATCAGATATATGAAAAAGCCTACCAAAATAAAGTTACAGACTTTATAACCATAAACCACTTCTTAACCATTAACAAAGGTTTAACTTATACTTTTCAAAACATATCAGGAAATTCTCAAACCAAAATAGCAAATTAATGAATGGAGAAGAAAAATGGAAATTCAGGGACTTACATTCTAAAGCACCAGCCATCCATAGCTCAGTATCTTCACAATTTCCATATCCAATCCCACTTACGTGTATGTTGGATCGGTGAATGTATATGTGTATGTATGTATGTAAATTAAACAACCATATTTGACTCATAATAAATTTGCATATCACACCAGCATATAAAATATCCAAACATATCGCTGGAGTTTTAAAAGAAACTGTTAGCCTTCTTATTTCTTGTAACATGAAGAATTTTATAACTTCAATCAGCAGCATTAAAGAGATATCTAAACAATATTTTTTAATTAATATACTTATACAATGTGTGTGCTGTAACATTACCAAAAATGAACTCATGAAAGTAATCAGCGATGCATTATATAACAACATGGGAAACATGCAATAAAAGGCAGATATAGTAACTAGAAGCAATATCAGTGTTACAAGGAATATGCAAGCTGACTGTGAGACTACTACTGTGATTGTTTAATAGCTGCCTAGACACCCAAGTGGATCTTCCTGTGAAAGCTACTTGTTACCAAGAATACGGTAGAACCTGACTGGAAGGCTGGCCAGTTGCTGGCTGTATGATCCTGAACAATCGTTTCTTTTTTAATTTTGAATCTGTAGACTCTATTTGCAGGAGGCCAGATTTCAGAAGATTAATGACATACTGCCTTGGCTGTTGGGAGAAGACTTAATTCCTTGTCGTCTGGGGGTTTACTGATTTTTCAGAACATCACTTTGCACTAACACCTTTAAGCTAACTATGTTCCAGCATCTATTTCATAAAAATCCACAGCCTGCATCTCAGGATCCACTCACCCTCAGCTAACCTGTATCTCAGTCTGTAATACAACAGCTGTGATAGGTTAGTTAGCAGCACAGAGTGAATGCTGTTATCATCCTCTTTGTGAGTTTCCCATCCCCTCTATTGCCTGTTCATTTATTCCATGCCACTTGTGTGTCTTTCACCACTTTGTAAATTCCTTGTAACCACTTATCTTGCTGTCATCCAGTTCCTCACTTTACCCTACAGTGTCCATTGGCTCTTCTGGCCATCTGCTTTTCCCCTGTTGCTCCTTTTCTCATGAATATCAAAATGACACAATGGTGCAGAGACATCACTGCATTCAGATGCCAGGAAAAATTCAGTAATTACAGTAACCATAATTACTGAAATTTCATACTGTTAAACAGGATCTGAAGATTGACCACTGTATTCAAGAAAGCTAGCCAAGATATCTATCCTGAATCATTTCAACAAACTGCTGTGCCCTCTAAGATCAATTTCATATTATCCTCTTCTTTCCACTTAGGTTCCTTAAGTGGTCTCTTTCTCTGAAAGTTTCAAACCAAAATGTATGTGTTTATGTTATTTCCATGATAATGCATGAAGTCCTACCAGTCTGTTCTTTCAGATTCAGTATTTTGCTCCATTTCCCTGTCAAACTTTAATTCCTAATATTCTCCATGACACTTTCTTCTCACGTAATCTCAATCAGGATTATTCCAACAGAGTGAGAGACACATTCATGGACAAATAAAGTGAAGGTAAGAATTTAATTTTGTATATTTTCATCTCTAGATTGTTGGAGAGGGGGCACAAAAACAGAAATTGAATGAATGAATGCAACTTAAACTTTTGTGTGTTTATGATATGAGAGTTTGTATGATTATTGTCATGGCTCTTTTATTGTGGCTTCATAACTTATGTGCTTTATAACCAGGTCTGGTCTTGTCTTGTATTGTGAAATGGAGTAGATATTTGTATTGGTAGTAAGAAATGTCTTAGTAAATAGAGTAGAGTGACTTACCTCAGGCTGCATGAATATCATTCAGTTCAGGATGGGCAAGGATTTGCCTATTTCTTCACTATAATCAGATTGTCATCACTCCAGCAGACACAGAATTGACATTTTTGGAACATAAACGTGTCTATTCGCCTCTGGTACCAAAGTTGTGTGTTTCAGTTTTACTTGTATATACTTTTATAGTGTGAAAGTTTGGCCTGAAGACTACCTTGTTTGTAAATGTAACAGTTTGTAACATTTTTATAACATGTTACAGTGTCATAGTACTGTGACTGCGTAAGCATATATGTTGTAAGAACTCTGGAACAGACAGCGTATATACAAACAAGTTGGTGGTGCATGTGGGTACTATGTAATTTGATACTGAAAGAGCACACCTTTACATGGCATAAATGTGCTGATTATGACTATTATAAAATCTCCCAAAAAATGGCCACTTGTAAAATTAACATTCAGGTGAGATGCCAAATTTTTAATGCAAATCCCTCGATTTTTAAGAACAGTAAAAAGATATGAAGCATTTCTGTACAGTAAAGGGCACACCATGAGTAAATATGGGGAAGTGCAAGTATACCTTTATTGAAATTTAACATTTGCATTAGATGGAGGTAAGTGTTCAGCCACACGCCCCAGCCGCTTTAACTCCAAGCAAAGATACCTGATTACCCACTGAACAGGGAGCTCAGTGCGGCCCAGAGTTGGTTTGGGCTTTTTCGGGAAGAGAATACATTTTTCATATCAACCACTAATGTTCATAATTTGCCGGTAGTCTAACTTAAAATGGCGGATTGAATTGATCGTACTACAGAGATCTATTCTCTGTGTGTATCATTTAAGCATCGCAGACATCAGTCAGCTGTTTATAGCTGTAGGTGTGTGGCAAGATATCGTGGCGTCCTGTGGTGGGGACGCAGGTCGAGGGCGGTATCAGTGCAGCCAACTAAGCGGTAAGAAATACTACGCCTGAGCTTGGTTCGTTTGGCCTGGTTGCCGCTAGATAGCGTGGAGTCAATATCTCAAATGTCACTGGCGGCCGTACATGAGGCATGTTGCACAGTGGCATGGCGTATTGAAGCGTAAGAAGTGATTGAGGCGGTAGTAGCCACAATAGATTTGGTTGTGTCGGTGCGAGTCATTACTTGCTGGCGGTTGTACGATACGTATGCAAGTGTTGTGCGTGTTGATTGTACTTGTGTGTGAATGAAGTCTTTCAAGTGACAGAACAGAAGAGTCTTTTTAGTGACAGTTCAAAATGTCTGAACGGTTTAAAGTGACGAAATCAGAAGATCCAAATACTTTTCCGAATTATGGCGCTACAACCGGCATGGACGCAGATGACAGCCATGGTAAGATGACAGCTGAAACCGATGCCAAACATCCATCAAGTTCTTTGGAAGAAACGATCGGTAGGAGAGAACAAAAAATTTGTATATTTCTCCCCTTCTAAAGCTTGTGCTATTTTTACGGCATATATTCTGTTTGCATGTGATAAGCTTTTAGTAGTCAAGTAGGCTCATTTCTTTCCAGTAGCTTCTGTAGTTTGTTTTGTTTTTGCCTTTCTATTACATTTTTCGTTCGCTCCTCTTCTTCGTTTTTCCCATGAACTATAATTGTATAAGAGCGTTTCAAAATTATAGGTTCAAAGGTAACGGGCAAATAGAGCTCATTGAAACAGCAAAATCTTAATAAATATGGGCCCAGAAACCAACCGTTTCAGAGGTATTTGACTTCGTTTTTGCGGCGGCCTGTGTCGAGAGTTCTGTGTATGAATTCACGACGCTTATGTCGCGCAGCGGGGTTTTGTAGATCTATCAAACATTCCAGTTTCTACATTTTTTCAGGACATTAACGTTATTTGAAAGGTAATATATTTTTCTTCCTAGTTTTTTTTTTTTTTTTTTCATAAGAGGTGTTCAAATTGATGAACGGTCACCTAGGAGGAAGAAACAACAATTTCCTTTCAAATAACGTTAGTGTCGTGAAAAAAAACTTGGAGAAAGTGAAACATTTGACAGTTGTGCAAAACCCCGCTGCTCGATCTAAGCGTCATGAACTCATACACAGAACTTTGCAACACAGGCTGCCGCAAACGACTGGTTTCCGGACCTGTAATTATTAAGACTTTGTTGTTTGTTTCAGTGAGCCCTGTTTACCCGTTACGTTTGTACCTGTAATTCTGAAGCAGCGTATATCCTAAGTACTGACTTTAGAGATAGATATAGATATTTCAACCCTATCTCTGCTACATTTGATCAACTCTTGTATCAAGTTCCCTCTTTGCACACCCCCTGTAACCCATGTTTCTGAACTGGTGGGACGTGTTTTGCTGGTGGAGCTTAACAGTCCGCTGAATGAGAACTGAGGTCTCGAAAATAAGGGCAGCCATTGACGGTTAACACAGAATATAACGTCATGATAAAAATACACTTCTCAGAAAAAGAAGAACGTGTTAGATTTGAAATTTAATATGGGGGTGAATACGAAGGTTATTGATTGTCTGCTGGGATGTGATGGCATGTAGTCCGACGTTTCAGATGAACCAATTGCTTCCATCTTCTGGGTAAGGTATGTTGAAGCTCGAGGTGTACCAGGTTCCACTGAAGAGGGTAGTAGATCGTCAAGAGAATATGTGAGATCTTTGCTGTTCTGTGATGTTACGCAGCGTATGTTGGCACATGGTTACTGACGTTTCGGAACAACCTATACGTTGCATCTTCAAGGGACAAGAAGTCCAAGGTGGGACCGATAGATTGTCTCGAAACGTCGATAATTACCAATAGGCGCTGCGTAACATTCAAGAAGAGCGAAGATCTCATTTACACCGCGGCGGAAGCCTGAAGTCACGCAAGATAATAGCTGCTAATGTTCTTTCCTGTGCTGAGAATACGGTTCTCTGAAAAAATGGCCGCTCGAAAGCAAGACGCACAACGCTGAGCTGCTCTGTTGTAAACCTCGCCGGTCCAAGCGATCAAGAACCACCAGTGTGTGCAATGCGTAGCATCGAAACGGCCAGGGATGCGTTTTTGTTGTCCATAAGTAACGAATGTTTCTGTTAATTTTAAGAAGTAACAGCAGTTGGCGAGTAATGTGTGATTAACTTCAGGTTTACAAAGAAAATTTCAGTTTTAAGAAGGCTGTAGAAAATATGGACTGTATATTTTGGAGCTCTATGATCTGTGCTCCTCGCCAAATATTATTCGGGTGAGTAAATCAAGATGAATGAGATGGGCCGGACATGTGGCACGTATGGGAGACGGGAGAGGTGCATACAGGGTCTTGGTGGGGAGACCTGAGGGAAAGAGACCACTTGTAAGACCGTGGCGTAGATGGTAGGATAATATTAAAATGGATATTAAAGAGTGTGATGGGGAGGCGTGTACTGGATCGCTCTGGCTCAGGATAGGGACAGGTGGCGGGCTCTTGTGAATGCGGTAATGAACATCCGGGTTCCATAAAATATGGGGAATTTTTTGACTAGCTGAGGACATGTTAGCTTCTCAGGACGGACTCTGCTCAATGACTTGTTTTTTTCATGGCACGACAGCCCTTAGTGGGCCAGGGCCTCCTCATTGTTGAGGCTTGACAATCACACTTGGGCACACAACACTCGGTAGGACTCCTCTGAACGAGTGATCAGCCCGTCGCAGAGACCTCTACCTGACAACACACAACACTCACAACAGACAGACATCCATGCCCCCGACGGGATTCGAACTCGCAATCCCAGCAAGCGAGGCCGCAGACCCACGCTTTAGACCGCGCGGCCACTGGGATCGGCCCATGACTTAGCGTAAAATATGGTTCATTGATTAAGGCAGTATCTATGAACGCTGTGGTCCCATTTTACCCTGACATGCGGCGTTATACTGTTTTGGGTTTGTTTATAGTCGAATTCAAGAAACGGTGTAATATATGGAGAAGCAGCAACAGAGAACGAAAGAAGTTGGTGAACACGTGCATTGAGTAAGGGTCAATTAAATGTTGTTTTATAATTTGTCGACATTAAAATAATATATACTACGTGCTGTTTTGTCGTTTCGCAGCGGTAGTGAACACTGCTTTTGACGCAGCCTGTGGCACACGTTGAGTGGCTTTGGACTGTAAGCAGAGTGAGATGTAGTCATGTAATGTAGATAACATATTCTGTGATACGGAAAACGAAGGTCGGAGTAAGGGATATGAACAAGCAGTAGGTTTTCGAAACGATGGAAACGTCGTCAGACGTATATACAGTGTCAGTCAGTATCTTGGCCTGCTGTGACGTTTTATGAGCGTTGTTACGTCACGGATGGAACGTTGACAGCAGTAACTCGTTAGCTGAGAGCTTGTTGTTCAGCGGTTGTTCATAAATTTGCGGTCGAAGCTTGTTACCTGCTCTTTATGCTAAATACTACAGAATCATGTGATTGGTCATTCGACTGATGCCTCAGGCGGTTAGTAGTAGTTGGCCTTCCACCGCGGAGGCCCGCGTTCGATACCAGTCCAGTCCACGTGGGATTTGTGATGGGCAGAGTGGCACTGGAATAGGATTTTCTCCAAGTTCTTCGGTGTTACCCTGTCCCACCAATGCCCCATACTTATACAGTGGACCCTCGAACTTCGAACGGTTTGATGTTCGAACAACTTGAAACTCGAACAAAAAATTCGAGGAAAATCCGGTTTTGAAACTCGAACAAAAACTCGAAAGTCGAACAAAGAATCACGTGGTCGCCTTCTCTCTCTGCTTGGTCCAGATGAAAGAAGGGTAATTCACCTTCCAGTGAACAGTAATATCCCTCCTACTATTATTATTGATTATTATACAATATTTTTTATGTATGTACTATTATAAATAAAACTTTCATTTATTGAAATTAAATATACTTGTTTTATCATTATGATCTTTTGAAATAGGCACTTAAAATGTTTTATATTGGGTAAATTTTGGGGGTCTGGAACGGATTAATTCAATTTACATTATTTCTTATGGGGAAATTTAAATCGAAAGTCGAACAACTTGAAAGTCGAACCGTGTCCTGGAACGAAGTTCGAAGTTCGAGGTTCCACTGTATTTTATTCGTCTACCATCGATGCTGTCGTAGGCATAACTTGGCTAATAACATTGGTGGGAGGGGCGAAATGAACCGTGGGTATTAGGAACTTTAAGTTACGAAGTGGTCATGTTAGAAAGAGGGGGACGATTGGTTTGAACCAGTCCTTAATATACATACACCCTTTACTCCCACTGTCACATCATTTTCTTATTTTCCCCCCTTTCAACTTAGTATCTAAAAAAAACTATTCTTAGGTTGAAAACGTATTGGGGGGGCACTTGCGCCTTTTGCCCCCCCCCCCCAGGTTACGCGTATGGACGCTATATAATCTTCGAAATTGACAGCGTTGTTAAATACAACGTTGAAAAAATATTTAATTCAACGACGCTGTGTCGACTGTGCCAGTTCAATTTTCGCTGTCATACTCAGCGGAAGGATGTTTCCAGTTATCAGTCTAACGCTCGTTCCAGACTTCGCGGAATATGAAACTTATATGTTGAATTATTATTTCTAATTATTGATATTTGTAGCAGCCACATTTCATTACTCCTTTATTTTGAAATATTCAAAATACATTTTCAACATAATAATTATATATTGTAATGAGAAAAGAATTGCCGATCCCAGTGGCCTTGCGGTCTAAGGGGTGGGTCTACGGCCGCTCGCTTACTAGGATCGTGGGTTCGAATCCCACCGGGGGCATGGATGTCTGTCTGTTGTGTGTTGTCAGGTAGAGGTCTCTGCGACGAGCTGGTCACTCGTCCAGAGGAGGCCTACCGACTGTGGTGTGTCTCAAATAAGTGTGATCGTGAAGCCTCGACGAAACGAGGAGGCCCAGGCCCATATAGGGCTGTCGAGCCATAGGAAAAAAATACATATGTATGTTATACAAGATATGGCAATAGAATATGACGATTTTCAGATCGCTGTTTTGATCAATCGAGCTGCATGTAAGAAACACAAAAAATTGCGGAATATCAGCAGTTAAATGACACTTAATATATGCACTTTTTTAAAAATTACATCTCTTAATTGGTCTCCCTGGCGTGCAGTACATTCCTATAACTGTGATCGGCACTTTATATTTTCTGTATTTTTTAACACATTTAAAATGATTTTAATAGTGCAATTAACGTTTCTGAATTTAATTATTAAAAAAATTCCTAATTTTTGTCGCGTGTTACCAGGCGATCCTTCACGTATCACCAGTTGAAAAGCACTACTGGAAAAAGCCTCCTGGAGATGATGTAGATTGCCCTTGTCACACTAGCTTTAAGACTCCAATATTCTTTAAAATATTCCCTGCGTACCTGATGGGGGAGGGGGGAGGGATTGTTTATTTGCGTAATTTGCGCAAAACACTTGTCTGCTTGTGGAGGTAAAGCCAACTGCGAGCATTCTAAAAACAATTTTGATTGTCGGTCTTCTGTTTTATTTGCTTATACAAGGTTTCGATAGGGAAATGTGAAGGAAAGAGAACACTTTGAAGACTTGGGCGTAGATGGCAGGTTTATGTTAAAATCCATCTTCAAGCAGTAGGGAAGCAGGGTTTGAATTGGATTAGTCTGGCTCAGGATAGGGACCGGTAGCGGTAATGAGCTTTCGAATTTCATGAACTTGCGCGATATTTGATTAGCTGAGGATCTGTTAGCTTCTCAAGGCATTGTGCTGCATGGAGTTGACAAAACATATACAGGGTGTGCTCAAGGTTCCTGTCCGTTGTCTGGCAACTTAGGGTTCAATAAGACGTGTTAGTGAAATTGCATTATAGTTCTTACGTATACGAAATGATACTGCCGCATGTTCTTATGCATTCGCTTTCAGACATAAGTTTATGTTATTTCAAAGGATTTGGTAGGGACTAATATGTATCCTTAATACAGTACGAACAAGGATTTGGGGTTTGGCATAAATGAAGCCAGGACCATTGGATGGGAAACGCTGGACTATGCATTGCGTTCTGCTGTGCCGTTCTTCAAGTTGCAGGCGCAAAGTTGTATGAGGCAGTTGATTCAGTACAGCTTGGTGAGCAGCTGATTGGTCCATCAAGCGAAGAAACCATAGAATGCGGGTCGAAAGTCTGAGGTTTGGGGTTCTCACAGCGGTGTCGGTGAAGGTTACTGTATTGTGGTGCATGGCGCCGTGTAGTTTGATAGATACGGACTGACGCGCCATACGGATTGTTGTTGGTCCGACGATTGAGCCTAGCTCCTTTCAAGGCAAGGGTCTCCAACCCGCGGCCCGCCAGGTTGTGTTATGCGACCCGCGGCCATATTTGTAAATTATGTATTCATTCATTCTGTAGTCTGTCTTAGACAGGTCCATAGCCTCTTCCAAAACGAGTTCTCCACAGGGTGGATCTAGTGCTTCCTCTTTCAATTTTCAGTATCTTCCCTTTTCCTTAAGGTCATCCAGTAGCTACTTACTCCTTCTCCCTCGTCTTCCCATCATTTCTATCTTTCCCTCTAACTTTCCTTCAATCACATGTTTCAGAAGGCAGTTTCTACGCAAGATGTGACCAATCCAGTTAGCCTTTCTTTTTTTATTGTATGTACGATATTCCTCTCCTCCTTGACTCTGTGTAATACTTCTTCATTTCTCACACGATCGGTCAAACTGATCTTCTCCATTCTTCTCCAGCACCACATTTCAAAACTTTCCAGATACTTCTGATCTACTTCACAAAATGTCCACGTTTCAGCACCATACAAAGCTATGCTCCAAATGTAGCACTTTACTAGTTTCTTCCTTAAATTTAAGTCCAGTTTTCTGGTGAAAAGAGTCTTCTTCTTGTTGAATGCTGCTTTTGCCGTGGCAATTCTGGATTTAATTTCACGTGTACATCTTGTGTCATTTGTTTGTAGTTAAAAATTAAACAATAATATAGGCGGTTAGGTATGCCACTTACTGTAATTTTTCCACATGCGGTCCGGGAACCAGCCTACAATAGAATGGATGACCATGTTTAAGGGTTTTGTGCTTGATAGGGCCCTCTTTGTGTCTGATGACAGAAACAGTTCCAGTTCCTGAAACGCTCGCTGAAAACCCCAAAACGATGGACAGTATACAAAATAATAGACACATTTAACCATAATTTTTGTTCCCCATGCAGAACCTAACAGTGTATCATTCAAACCACAGTAATTTGTTACAATGAAGTTTTCACTTCGTAACTTCTTAAGATTTCACGGAGTGGACGGATTAGGCTTAGTCCAATTTGGATTTAATTCTGAAACAGTTCTTGTGACCTTTGGCATTACGTGAGAACGACCGGCTGTGCAGAGAAGAGCGGAACGCGAAGACACACGGACAAAAGAAAAGTGTCAGAGAAAGACGATTGAAGCCGTGTGCAATGTGATACAGTGTAGTTTGGTAGATATTTACCGGCTTTCGGACGAACAAGTGGACTCCATTTTCAGGGTAGAAGAGTAAACTGCGCTGAAAAATTTAACTTAGAGACAAAGGGAATGTACTTCAGGAATCTGCAACATTAGTACCTGTCTACCAAACTGAACGGCGTCACATCCGAGAAAGACAGTAATATATTCATTATTTTCGGAGCTCCAGATCACGTGACCAGTTAAGTAATCGAACCCATTCTCCCAGACCATATATATCACAGACAGCGTGACCGCCATGAATTTTTTTAATGTCAGTAGAAATGTTCGCGGATTTGCAGCAACGGAATCCTTGACAGCTTGTCCGACAGCATTAACGCACTTTGGAAGTCGCTGGTCTACAGAGTTACTGTGTCGTAGCCGAGATACGTGTTACACAGTGTGTCCCTTTAACGTGTCCCTCAGAACAGCAGCGTTATCGCATAAAAACCAACTTCCTCCAGTACATCCCGTGATAGGTTCCGTGCTCAGGGAAAGTACAAAAGAGAAACCACATACGATGTTAACAGTCAGCAGCTTCATTAATGCATTCATTCATTAGTTCATTCCATAGTGTCTTAACGACAGGTCCATAGCCTCTTCAAAAGCGAGTTCTCCACAGAGTGCTATCTAGTGTTTTCCTGTTTTAATTTCCAGTATCCTCTCGTTTCCATAAGGTCATCCATTAGCTGTTTACTTCTTCTTTCTCGTCTTCCAGTCACTTCTATCCTTCCTTCTGTCTTTCCTTTAATAACTTGTTTTAGAAGATCACCGGCTTATGCTGTGTACGTACAAACGTCATACCCTATTCCAGAGTCCTTAAGACATTAAAAGACATGTCTAAAGCTGTCAGTACACTTCTGCACTCCCCTGCTGGCGAGATGTTTGTTTTAGTAGGAAAGATGGGATTCTGTTAAAGGGACAGTTGTATGCTGCGCTTCAGATTCATGGACTTGCTGTGTGAAGAGCTGAGCGACGAAAATCGAGTACTAGCCTCCTGTTTTGACCAGTGTTGGTCATCTTTAGGCCATCAACAGCATTAAAGGTGCTGTATACAGTTACATTTCTTGCTGTTAATAACTGAGATCTCAATTTTACGTATTGTGATATACATGTTGCTATGTCACTACTACTTATCGTGCTTTTACCCAGTACCTCGAGCCTAATGCCGTGATAATGTGTCACATTAGGATGCGATCGCTTCATTTCACATTCCGTTTTGTTGATTATTTACTGATCATCCCACCATTGGACACTATAGCCTGGCTACTGATAGCGTTTAATAATAATAATAATAATAATAATTATTATTATTATTATTCTTTATTATTAACGTGCTGGCAAAACAGCCATGCCAGAGACAGCAGAGAACCATAAAACAAAATACATCAAACAACCCAAAACTAAAACACATAGCCTAGAAGAAGAATAAGAACAAATCACCGAATAGTAATATTTGTGTTATTTAAGGATGCTGTCTGTTCCTGAGGTTATATGGCAGGGTTGGCCCAAACTGCCTGTCAAAAAAATGTTAGGTATTGTACATGCACACGAGGCTGACCGTGAACTTCATTTGAAAAGACTGCCTGAAAAAAAGAAACTCGTAACTAACTGAAACTAACCTATTGTAGTTGGATGGACAGAAATACGAAGCCATCAAATAAGGAACACATATTTCATTTCATTAATACAGTAGCGGATCCCCGAACAAACAGCATTTCTTTGTGTCTCTAGCAGAAACCGCTGGCAGAGTTCAATCACGCTGCGAGCAATGTTGCTACCGTACGTTTGACTGGATGAATATACATGGCTTTTGCCTGCGTTGCTTCCTAAAGTACAGCTCCCAAACACGTAGCATTGATGCAATGGTACTGACAGGGGAAAACCAAAGTACTCGGGGGGGGGGGGGGGGGAAACCTGTTCACCACAAAACCCACAAGGAGTGGCCTCGGATTTTACCCGGGTCTTCGCAGTAAAGAGGTCGGCGGCTAACCGCCTGAGTCATGGCACTGCCGCCTCCGCCGCCAACAAGAACAACAAAAACATCAGTAACCACCGTTGTTATTGGTTCTAATACGATTTACACTGGTATGAAATGAACAAATGTCAGAGATGCAGAAGTCAGATCTCTTACAATGGGTTGAACAGAATCTGGAAAGTTAGTAACTGCCACTGCAGCAGCATAGGCAGTGCGAGAAACTGCCGACGATCGCAAACGAGCCGTTATCGCTATCAGCATTAAGACAACGCCCCATGGAATCCTTTAATGGGGTTGCGTACGCAGTAAAGCTGTTTAAAAGGTTGATAAAGGAGTTTGTTTGGAAGTTCTGTGAGGCGATTTGTCGCATTTACGAAACATCCTGTTTTGATGCAATTCTTACATGCCTTCCACTGGACCCTATTATGAGCCACATTAATCCATACCCACTGCCAAGTACGCTACTGACTTGTATTTGGGAGGTGTCCGGTTTGAAACTAGGTTGGCACATCTGTCATGAATGAGGCTTTTAATGGTTCTTTTAAAGCTCTCCAAGTAGGCTGAATGCCGCGATAGTACCTGAAATTACGTCACGACCCCGTCCTTCCACATTCGTGACTGTGATTCATACATTTTGCGCCGTGCAGCAAGTCCTCATTTATCGTCGGGGGGGGGGGGGGGGGGTACATTCCTGAAATCTCAGCGCGCAGCGAAATAACGGGGAACGGAGCATTTTTTCCCCACACAAAAATTAATTAAAGTACCCGAGATTCTGACCGTTGATTCTGCCAGCTGCTAGTCCGGACGTCGTCCATCGAATGTTTGGTCAGTAAAGTTTGTACACCTGATGGCGAAACACCATTATTCGGGTCAACGATAGAAGTGAACTGCCTGTATAGTCTTACGTTTATGGAAACCTCTTCTATTAAACCAGAAATAAATAAGTAAATAAGACCCATGACCAGGTTTTACGAGCGGTCTCCATGTTTTCCGTAAAAAAAATGTATTCCTTATGCGTGCTACACGTTCATGTTTCTGGACGCTCTTAATCTGTTCACGCTAGAAAATTTGGGAGAAGAGCACAAGTCACGTACCTTATCATGGAATTTGCTGCGCCTTTCTTTTTTCATTTGTCTTCGTATGTCCAAATACTGCTCTCTGTATATTGCTTTCAAATATCCTTGGTGGCTTTTTGGTTGCAGACATCGTAATGACGTCACTTGTAATTTAGATGTACATGTAGTAGATATATGAAGCAAATTTGAAGTAATTTATTTAATTATGATTTATTACTTATTATTTATATATTTATTTGTTTAATAATTTGCTTATTTTCATACTTGTGATTTACTTATCCTTCCTTCTTTCTTAGTCTGACCCCTTCTACCTACTCATTTGTAGGTGTAGAGGGCTATTGTTGCATCTGATCACACTCAGTGACACACACACACACACTCGTTTGGACTCCTCTGGACGAGGGATCGGCCCGTCGTAGAGACCTCTACCTGACAACACACAACACTCACAAGAGACAGACATCCATGCTCCCGGCGTGATTCGAACCCGCAATCCCAGCAAGCGAGCGGCCGCAGACCCACGCCTTAGACCGCGCGGCCACTGGGATCGGCCATTAACTTGTCTGAAGTTTATTTACTATGGTTAATTTAACCACACATTCTGTGGCTCAGGCTCATTATATTGTATAAGTGACTACAGTTTTTTTAGTAAATCCGACGATGATGAAAAGAAGCGACGTAGCCGGCGGTGTGTTACATCATTTAGCGGCAGTCAGCCACCGCTCACACATGTGCGTCTGCGTGGGTGAAGACCGAAGACATTTTCGCGTGTTAAATTGCGCTGTGTACTAATACCGTTATTTCTGGACATCCTGAACGCTGCTGTTTATTTGTGGAGCAGGTGATCACGAGTCCTTGTTTAAAAACAGCATCTCATGTGTCACCATGGCATTCTGCCTTTCATTAAGTCGAACCCGGTTATAACGACATCGGTTTATACGACACCTCGTCTATAACGTCAGATATTCTGTGGTACCAATTAATTCCTCACTGTTAACCATAACATTATACACTTCAGTTATAACAACACTCGTTTATAACGACACAAAATATTCAGTCCCCTTCTTGACGTTATAACCGAGGTCGGCTGTAGTTTGTATGTGGGCCCACTAACTCCGTTTGTGTTACGACACCAGTCTTTCGAAATTTCATTCACGGCTCAAGTGAGACAAGATTAATTTCCGGGAATGCTTCATTTTTGTGTCCTGTGTTTATTTATTTATTGTTCATTTTATTCATCCTTTTTGTCACAAACATTGGCTTAGGTCACGTTAATACAGTATACAGATATGAAAACGTGTTTTAAAATTACACATTTGATGACATATTTGTCAACAGCTATACAATATTACAACTGTTAATATAACTTTTTTTTTCTTATGGCTCGACAGCCCTATATGGGCCTGGGCCTCCTTGTTTCGTCGAGGTTTCATGGTCACACACTTTAGACACACCAAAGTCGGTAGGACTCCTCTGGACGAGGGACCAGCTCGTCGCAGAGACCTCTATCTGACAACAACACACAACACTCACAACAGACAGACATCCATGCCCCCCGGTGGGATTCGAACCCACGATCCCAGTAAGCGAGCGGCCGAAGACCCACGCCTTAGACCGCACGGCCACTGGGATCAGCTGTTAATATAACGTACGCACACAATATTAGGTAGATGCACCATTCTCTGGGCTGTTATAATTTATAAGTAACTTGGGCTGCTTTACTGTTGAAGATGGGACCGATAGGATGTCCCGAAACGTCGGTAACTACCAATCAACATAGAGTAACATCCCAGAAGAACGAAGAACTCAATTTCTGAAACCATTTGTTATGCTTCGTTTTACGACGGTGTCAGTTTATGACTGTACAGAGTCGAATTGTATGGAAGTGGCCGTGGCCCATTCGAGGTAATAATACTCATAACTAAACTAACTAACTAACTGACCAACTCCATGGAGCAGAGTCCTTCTTGAGAAGCTAGCAGGTCGTCAGCTAGTCAAGAAATTCCCGCGTTTTATGGAACCCGAAGGTTCATTACCGCATTCACAAGAGCCTGCCACCTGACCCTATCCTGAGCAATAGTACTCATAGGAGCGTAAAGTGTTTGGAACAAAAGTGGTAGACAAAAACGAAACGCACGCTTGGTGTCTGTAAACTTTTCCCATGAGTCGTACGATTTTAGTTGTAATTAAACAAATGTGAGAGGACACGTCGTAGTTGTTGCGCCGTGCGTACGTGTCCTAACTTGTTTTATCTTTATGCAAGCAAAATTGCCTTTGCGACAATAATTATCAGGTTTCGAGGGGAAAAACAGGTTAAAAGTTTAATCTTGTCAAATGTGCTTTAAAATGTTCTTCTATAAATTGAAATTCTGTCAGTAACAATGCTCTCGTGTGTGGTGGTGTGCCCGGACACATACTTTCCCTAAGAAAAGTTTTAGAATCCAGCATATGCACTATATTCTCATAAGCAAGTCGATCACCCCTACATATGTTCCGGCCTTTGACACAAGTCACAACGCAACCAGCCGGTGCAGATCGCAACACAGAACACGTAACAACATAATACAGGAAAACTTCAACCTACTTGAGATAATTTATTCTAAAAACACCGTGCATCTTATCACAATCACTATTCAAAAACACCAACTGGATGCACTTTTTATTTTAAAACAACTGTATGGTTCTTTAAAACATTATAAAAAACCCGACATATGTTTCGGCTCCTCACTGAGCCATCTTCAGGGGTTTTTATGTCACTAAAACTGCATATATTTACAAACGTCTATTCATTGGTTCACTTTGTAAGCAAAATTTTTATCACCTTCACTGTTATTGATGTGCATAGTTACATTTTATCTGTGTTGAACTATCTGTGTTGAACTATCTGTGTTGAACTAACATCTACGAAAATATCAGTTCAACACAGATAAAAAGTGACTGTGCACATCAATAACAGTGAAGGTGATAAAAATTGTGCTTACAAAGTGAACCAATGAATAGACGTTTGTAAATATATGCAGTTTTAGTGACATAAAAAACCCCTGAAGATGGCTCAGTGAGGAGCCGAAACATATGTCGGTTTTTTATAATGTTTTAAAGAACTATACAGTTTTTTTGAAATAAAAAGTGCATCCAGTTGGTGTTTTTGAATAGTGATTGTACTTGAAATAACTTTATACAAGACCGGACTGCCATTAATTTATAAATAACAATAGATATGTAATTTTTAAAGGAACTTTTAAACTTTTTATGAAAACTAGTAAACACGTTCCCTAGTGGAAGTTATTTATTTATCATACCAACTCATGCACAATTTTACAATATTATTACTTCACCCCTATACGTATTTCGGCATTCAGAATTGTGCATGAGTTGGTATGATAAATAAGTAACTTCCAATTGCTATAGAATGCACGGTCAATATAACGTTACATTCCCTAGTATTTTATATAATTGGACATCTGGAAGTAATAATACTAAAATCTATTGGGAATTAAGGTTTATTTTACTCTACTCGTATGTGGATGTACTGGATGTTTTTTAAAATTGAAGTAACAGATGTAAAGTTTATGTAAAAAACTTTGACCCCTGAGGATGGCCTGTTAAAGGCCGAAACATATGTAGGGGTGATCGACTTGCTTATAAGAATATAGTGCGTATGTTGCTTTCTAAAACTTTTAATTAGTTAACAAGATGCACGGTGAATACAACGTGATACTTTCCCTGTCTCCAGGTTAACTTCTGTGGTAAGCCTCTCTCCTGTATCGCTGCTGAGCCCTCTCTCCTGTATCGCTGCTGAGTTTTTTGCTTCATGAGGTGTAAAGAAGTGTAAAGAGGGCGAGTGAGACAGCTTATCTGCGGCTTGCAATGTGACTGCTTGTGATGAGATTTTGCTGGCGGGACGCTGCCCAGCTGCCATTAATCAGTTGATGGTTCTCTCTGTCCCTCTCTGTCACAGTATCTTCAGATCATAACAGACTCGCTGCGTTATTCAGTTGCTTTCGACGGCGAGGGGCCAACAGAATGCGCTGTCGGACTTCCTTCTGGGTTTGTCTTATCTCATCCGTTCGTCCTTCGCATACTTGGACTGCCCACACTGCGGATGCCCATTACTCATTTCGAATTGTGTTTCTTTGTATTTCGTATGTGCGCTGTTACTCTTGTTTTGTTAGTATCACGTGTTCTTGTTACCGTGTATTATGATTTGGGTTTTTCTTTATATCTTGGCTTTTTTAATGCTTTCTGGCTTAAATTTTATTGTGTTATGTATAGTTTTTTTAGCGCTTGCTCGTAATTGGCTTTATCGTTGTAACATGCTGTAATAAGTGATTTTAATTATCATTATTAATGAATGGGTGCGACATGTAGCACGTATGGGAGAGAGGAGAGTTGCATACAGGGTTTTGGTAGGGAAACCTGAAAGAAAAAGACTACTTGGAAAACGTGGGCGTAGATGGGAGGGTAATATTAAAATGGATATTCAAGAAGTGGAATGGGAGCATGGACTGCATAGGTAGCGGGCCCTTGTAAATGCGGTAATAGATCTCCGGGTTCCATAAAATACGGGGAATTTCTTGATTAGCAGATGAAGTATTAACTTTTCATGAAGGACTGTGCTTCATGGAGTGAGTATTATTATTGAATATAAAGTTGTAATTGTCCCAGCGCCTAAGCACCTCGCCATGCAGGCCTGTATAAGATTGGAGGCAAAGTTAATCTTAAGACACGTGAATAGTCTACTAAAGTTGGTTGTAAAGCAGTAAGGCGGGAAGTTGTCGACTTGATTCATCTGGTTTTGGGATTGGATTTTCTAAATTAGGCGAGGAATTTATTCACAAACGGAGAGACAGAACTTTGCTTTTGATATTCATGCATTCTCGGTCTCAGATATTTTGAGCTTTACCATCGTAGACTGGCGTTTTATTTCTGGATAGTTCTGGAAAACCCAAAGTCACATTACCAATCATATTGCGTACTGTGTACGTAAAGTCCTCTAGAAAGCAATAATGTGTGTACACACCGAAATATGCACACAATAAAATTACAAGTATCCATAAACATACGTTTCAGCGATAAATCGCTATCCTAAGGGAGACGTCATTACAAAGAAATATATGATATTAATACATCAATTTTACGTGTACAGTGTTAAAATATATAAAATAGTAGCTATAAATGTAATAATATTGATATTATGGCTATTATTATATAGTTTATCTCTTTACACGTGAAATTGAAATTGAAATTGATGTATTAATATTATTTATTCCTTTGTGTGGGCCGGGATAGCTCAGTCGGTATAGCGACGCGCTACGAGCTGGACTGTCTGGGGATCGAATCCCGGTGGGGGCGAGATTTTCAGCACCCGTCCATACTGGGCATACCCAGCCTTCTGTACAATGGGTACCGGGTCATTCCCGGGGGTAAAGCGGCCGGGGCGTGGCATTGACCACCCAACCCCGTCTAGCGCCGAGGTTAAAGAAAGAATGGAGCTCTACCTCTACACCCCCTCTGGGCCTTCATGGCCTGTTCTAGGGAGAACTTTACCGTTACCTTTATATCCCTTTGTATTGACGTGTCCCTAAGGATGGCGATTTATCGCTGAAACATGTAGGAGGGTTCATGTTTATGCATAACTTGTAATTTTATTGTGTGCACATGTTGTATATAAATGACTGCAAGCAAAATGCACGGAATGAATACTATTAAGTCTTTTATAAAGGTTTGAGAGAAGCTCCGTCCTCTGTTTCTGAAAAACTGAACTTCATAAACTATTCGACAACAAACTGCCAGTTTATATAGTCATGTGACCAGACACCAAATTTACCAGTGCTGCTAGTTGCTGCACAAAACACCATTTCAGTCGTTAATTTGTAAGGCCGAGGTCATCTAAGGCTTCGGTGACCTGGAACACGATAACCTCCAGTGTTATGACATTTAGATCAAGTTTGAAACTTTTTTTGTTACCAGGAACATACTTACATACATACATACATACATACATACATACATACGTACGTACGACGTCTATATTCCAGTACTAAATAAGGAAAGTAATACATGTTATGAAGTAACTACCAATGTTTAAATTTTTATGAACACCCTGTATATGAAGCTGTGCCTTTCTCGTCAATGAAACTCGCGAAAAGCTATCAAAGTTATATGCGTTACGCTGAGAAGCACAAAGGAAAAGTAAGCAACGTGTTTCAGTGGTACGGAATGGTACATTTACATGAACAGATGTTATTAGAATTGACTGCCAGGAGTCAGTCGATCAGCATACGCCACACAATACTCAAACATAATACATGCCAGAAGCCTGAAGTGCATCTAAATACGAATATGTAGTAATTCAGTTCCCAAATTAAAACCAAGTCGGTTAATATTGTTTAGGGAAATATTCGCTGTTCATGCTACAAGACCTTACGAAATCACATTAATACAGCCTGTGGGTGAAATTCTAAGTTTTTGAATGTTAAAAGAGGTGTCTGCTTATTACTTATCTCTGTGCTTTAAGGTGAGCTGACATTGTGTGGAGGCATAGCTCCATGCATTTCATTCGCGCGGGAGGGGTTAATTGAATAACAAATTACAAATTGTTTTGTACAAAACCAAGTAATGTAGTCCCTGTTGATGGACCAGTAAGGTCCGATACATTTAGGAGTTTGGTGTTTTTTGAATATATTATTGTGAATTTTATGACGATTGTCTGCATTTGTTGGTTAATATTACAGGAATTATAGAATGAGTTAGGAATACCTCAGTTTCTTTTTAACTTTTTGTGTGGGACAGCCTGTTGTGATGAATGTACACAAGATGAATAAATACAATCAGCAGTATGCTTTTTTTTTTTGTTTAATACAACATGTTTCGGCTCGTATGGAAGTAATATATAATTTAAAGTTCACATTAGAACAGGCCACAAAGGCACAGAGAGGGAGTAGAGGTACAGGTATACTCTTTCTTTAACCTCGGCGCTCGATGGGAGTGGGTGGTCAACTATACGCCCCGGCCGCTTTACCCACGAGAAAGAGTCCCGGTACCCATTGTACAGGAGGTTGGGTGGGCCCCAGAGCCAGTCTGGACGGATGCGGAAAATCTGGCCCCCCCCCCACCGGGATTCGATCCCCGGACCGTCCAGCCCGTAGCCAGTCGCTATACCGATTACGTTCTCCCGGCCCACGGAAGTAATATATATACTCTTCCTAATCTTAACTATTTTGACGCTATTTTTAACTTCTTATTTTATCACATTTGTTTGAAATTAAATAATTTTTTAGATTAACTGGTTTCGGCTTCTCGTATAATGTTATGATATTTGTGAAGTTGAGATATGAACAATATATATATATATATATATATATATATGGATGGTATAAGATAATAATATGCAACTTACATAATTTATTTTGTGTCTTATTAGCCTTATGATGGCTTTTCTGCTGAGCCGAAACATGTTGCCTTAAAACCATGTACGTATTATACAAAAAGCTTAGTTGTTACTGACGGTTTCTGTTCACCCTGTGTACCTCAAGTGTTCCTTATCTGCCTGCCGTGCTAAGGACATTCTTCATATCCGAGCCAATTGTTCAGTGCTGTTGGCAGCAGTAATAGCTGTATAATGTGAGAATGATATGGAACACGCACGATGTGGGGAAAGTGCAGATTGCCCCCCTTTAAAACTCATTGGTTCAGTGTCGAGTTAAACTCGACAGCACTTTGCGTTGTACCACGTCCAGTGTCGAACCCAAATCGACACGTTAATTTACAGTGTTTTATGTTGGTTTTTCTTATAAACGCCTGCCATATAATGGCTGCTTTTGAAATTCGAAATGTAGAGATTTTCTGGAAAATTAATTTGGACCAGACTGTTAGAGTTCACGAAAGTAATTTGGATTGCGAAAGTTAAAGCCTGTGGCACTGGGACCGGTTTATCTTAAGAGTGCTTCGATTTTCCCCTGTTAGTAGCATTTCACCAGTGCCCTGTACTACTCATGCCTTGTCTTCATACTAATATTTTCAGAATGATAAATGGCCGAAGCTTAGGGACCTTCAAGCAAAGCAGTGGCGTTTCAGATATTGGGGGAGCATTGGAGAGAAAATATTTTCACTTTTGATTTCAGGCTTCCGCCGCGGTGTAAATGAGATCTCTGATCTTCTGGGATTTTAGGCAGCGTAGAATGGTAATTTGTTGCCGACGTTTCGGGAAACCTATCAGTTCCATCTTCAAGAATCAAGACTACTTGACCGTTTAAGATGGGGCCGATATGTTGTCCCGAAACGTCGGTAACAAAGTACCAATCTACGCTGCGTAAAAGAAGGACGAAGACCTCAAATATGTTCACATTTTTTTTTGTCTTTGAAGATCAGTGCAGAATGTGATACCTGTGGTGCTGTACGTGTCTATTCTGAAAATCAGGATATCGAATAATTACAATTGAAATTAAAACCAACTTGATGCACCTTCACTATTAAAAATTTTAATAGTAGATTAATTAACTCTTAATTAACCCGACATGTTTCGGTAAGGTACCTTACCATCTTCAGGGGTTTTTACTACATTTAGTTGCGTAGACCATATATAAAACATACACAAGATATGATCCCACAAAGTCTCGTCGCATATAAAGTTTTCATAAATCACTAAAAGTCACTAAAACTCGTTTTAAAAAAACTCGTTTAAAGAACTCTTTAAAAATTCTTAAAACAGTCAACACCTGCAATAGTTCCACCTTTACAAAACTTATAGCACTGTTGTTGCACACTTCGTCATATCACCCACGCGTCCTGCGTTTTCCATCGCAGTATGTCACGTAGAAAAGCTGTGTAGTGTATCTTGCACTGTAGATCTGCTATGATCTGATATTAATGTCTGCGCGTTATTATTGGCTTATTGTTATTTCGTATGCATGGTTTTGCATTGCCGTCTTTTGTGTTTCCTGTTGGAGAATATGAAAAATTATTTCGTATAATAATTATTTTCTATACTATGGCAATATTGTTAAATTATTTGATCAGACGTACCTGTTACGTGGATTGTGTGTTATGCGTGTTTTGGGGTGTTTCGGTTGCTTGCAGGGTTGCAGGTGTTGGACTGTTTTTAAGAATGTTTAAGAGTTCTTTAAACGAGTTTTTTTAAAACGAGTTTTAGTGACTTTTAGTGATTTATGAAAACTTTATATGCGACGAGACTTTGTGGGATCATGTCTTGTGTATGTTTTATATATGGTCTACGCAGCTAAATGTAGTAAAAACCCCTGAAGATGGTAAGGTACCTTACCGAAACATGTCGGGTTAATTAAGAGTTAATTAATCTACTATTAAAATTTTTAATAGTGAAGGTGCATCAAGTTGGTTTTAATTTCAATTTTAATTTATACAAGATGCACGGTGAATACAATATTAAATACGAATAATTACACTTAAGTGCAAGATGTCATTTATACAGTCTCTGCTGTGTTGTGTAGTTTGTGATGTGAAACAAACACAAAAGCAGTTTGCGGCATTATCGGTGTCAGCCATACTGTGCGCCTGACAAGTGACCCGCAGAGCTCAATGACAGAGGTCAATAGCTGGCAGGAATCGCTTACAGAAGCTGCTGGTGAGCTAGCGTGATGCTCACTTGGTGCAAAGCATAACAGGTCTGCTTATGGATACCAAGAGTGAAACTAATGCGTTGTTTGAGATCCTGACAGCGGCGACTATGAAAATTACAGTATTATGGCTTTTTGCGCCGTATAGCCTGGTAAAAATGTACCGACGTTTCGGAGGAACTTGCTGCTTTTGTCTTAAGGACCATTACGCCCGTTATTATTTAGAGGGGAAAAGAGACTCGAAGTAACGAATGAAGAAACAAATAATAAACATGTGGATTAAGAAGGTAGGCTTTTGAGCTATGCTCTGAATGCCCTCTTTAACTTGTTACAAGACAGGCAACGTACATATAATGTAACAATGAGGCGCGTTCGCGTAACCATTCTTGCCGTGGAAAAGCATTACATATTCTGAGTGTGTGTCTGTAGCCTTAGCTATCCAGCATGCAAAGCGCATGCGCCGTATTATATTGTCATCTGTGACCTGTCTGTCTCTACCGTATTTTTCCACATTATCTCATAAACGACACGATTTTCGGAAAAAAGTTATAAACATAAAATGTGTGTTTTGATTTTATCTACAACTTTTGCCTGAAACATTTCTGATTTATAAAAGAATTCAGCGAGATATTATCATAAATGTACATAGGTCTTGATATAAAGTACCCGTTATTCTTGTCATATTTTAATGAAACTTGACTTTTCTCGACACATTTTCGAAAAATACTCAAATATAAAATTTAATGAAAATCCGTCCAGTGGGAGCTGAGTCGTTACATGTGTACGGACAGACGGAGAGACATGCCGAAGCTAATAGTCGCTTTTCGCAGTTTTGGAAATGCGCTTAAAAATGGCATATAGTTGAAACACAGAGAAGAGATTGCTAAATCGAGACCGATTCTTTCGACGAAGGTGTAACAGTTACCAGGAGCTTAAACCTGCAGGAATTCAGCTGGATACAAAGCCAGCCATTCTTATACTGAGCACAAAACAAGCAGAACAAAGTGCAGAGAGAATTCACTTCTCACGTTCCAGTCGTATTGTTAGACAAAAGGAACAAGTGTAACGAACGTCGATTGTTATTGGGTCATGTCTGTATATCGACCTCTCGAAATGGGCATTAGCATTTTCAAATCGACAGGAAATTAACAGAAACAGCAAAGTTTGAATTGTTGCAGACGTTGCATGTGCCAGACCTAACCTGATCATATAACATCAGGCGGTCCCCGAGATCCATTGCAGTCACGGTCCACTTGATACCTATAGTACTCGTTCATTTGAAGAAAAAAAAAGGTGGGGGAAGCTGAGACGGCTTGTCTGCCTTGTGATTGATCATAGTGTTATTCGAAGTGAGATATTACGTTAAGCAAGAAATGAAGTTAGAACGTGTGGAACAACCCTCCAGAATGTATTGGCGTATACGAGCAGAAGAGGAGAACTAAGTAAAATGTTTTCACGGATGACTCTAGAGATACTAGTGTCTGTATTGAAAGATAGATGGAGCTAGAATAACATGTAAAACAGAACAACGAATTTCCGTATAAATAAGTCGAACCCGGTTATAACGACATCGGTTTATGCGACACCCCGTATATAACGTCAGATATTCTGTGGTACCAATTAATTCCTCATTGTTAATCATAACATTATACCCCTCGCTTAAAACAACACTCGTTTATAACGACACAAATTATTCAGTCCCTTTCATGACGTTATAACCGAGTTCGAGTCGAACTCGGTTATAGGCTATATCCTATATAGGGACTATATCGTTGTCAGTTATCTAGCAACCGACAAATATGTACAGTGCAGGCGACCCGAATAAATCGCGACACTGATTGTGTGGCATGTTTGTGCTCTTTGTAAACGCACGCGTGTCCGAAAGCTAGGAATGGCGTGTCAGCTTTAGGGCCTTTATGGCGGTGTCTGTGAAGACCAACATCTTCTCCTGACACTGTGTAGTCTGGTATACAATCACAGACGCTTCTGAAATGTTAGTTGCCTCCATCTTCAGGGACGAAAATTGAAACCACGTTTTTTTTTTCTGAAATGTTGCTGTCTGTCTATCAAAGTGCTTGGCGTTATGTTCCAGAAAACGTGATTTTTATGGTGACAACGAAGGTCAGAAATCTCACATTGAGTGATGTTGATATACCAACATCGTAGTGCTGTAGTGTGTCTGTTTGTGACCAGTAATTTTCCGACTCCTCCTCTTTCCCCCCAACCGGCTTCCGTCCGTGTAATTTAAAGCGTAAACTTAGTTATTCTGTTCCCTGTGTACAGCAGGAACGGAAATACCTACTTAGAACAATATCGTTAGATTGAATTACACTTCGGCTAAGCCTCATGCTTTTACATTAGGCCTGCAGGCTGTTGCTGGAGGCAGAAATCTTGCTGATGAAGCAGGTTAGGTGATTTCCAGTGGCGTAGCAAGTATTTTTTTTTTTTAAAAAAGCCTGGGGCGGGAAATCACAATGGCCATCCTGACAGAAATTATGAACTTAAAAAAACCACAATTACGTACCTATTTAAGTTTATTTTCTGTGTCTCAATAATTTAAAATTTGTAGAGCGCAGAAAATAATTTTTTTTTAATTTAAAATATTTATTTTGCCGCCCCTTGGACTCTGCCGCCCTGGGCGACCGCACCACTCGCCCCAGCCTATCTATGCCCCTGTCTGATTCTGTATTGGTTATTAGCTTCTTTCTTTCTATTTCTCCAATTAGGGGAATGAAGGTTGTTTATATGGGATGTGACGGCTTGTAATTTGGTAGAAACTTCCCGACGATCCTCCAAAAGTCTGTAAATTTCTACCGGACAACACGGCGTCACACGCCAGAAGACGGTTCTCTACAGCGCTGTAAGAATATCAGATCTTGCAAATTCGCGGAATGTTTGCTGCCAACCTTTGATCTTCGCGTCTCCTTAAAGCATGTAGAGATTGTAATACGACTGTGCGGAACTATAATTTTACCCGGTGTGATTTAAGGTATTATTCGCGCTGAAGATGGAGTTTATCATCTTACAAGATGTGACACTGTCTGGTTTGGTAGACACCAGCCTTAATTTTGTACCCGGACGATGGAGGCAGCTGGTTCCTTAGAAATATTGGCATTTCTGAAGTGGGTGTGAAACTTTGTCTTTCAGTGTAATGGAACTACTATAGAAATTTGGGCAGTCTGGAAACAGGGTGCTGAGGAGAGTGGTTAGACCAAAGAGGGATGAAATGACGGAAGGCTGGAGAAAACTGGAGGTCGGGGAGCCCTTGATTAATTATGCATAATGTAATTTTCGTTGTGTGCGTGTAGCAGTGACTTAAATACGCTTCCTGCGTACAGAATCCTTGTCGTCATTGAACTGTGTCGTAATTTCTGTCGGAGATTTTCGTCTGATGCGGTAAACGCTAAGAACACGAGAAACGAATTCAAGATGTTAGTCGGAAAATCCAAAAAGTGGTTACTTGAGTGAAGTAAGATTAGGAACGAAGGATGAGAAAGTTATTTAAGTTTATTACTGCCATTCAGTGTTGATGTTGACACTGTTTTGGGCCGTTGACTCTATGTAAAAGGGCGATATATTGCCGACGTTTCGGAGGAACATGGTCGAAGTGAAGAGGAATAAAAGTTGACGACTTATACTCACTTGGTGGAGTACCTGTTCTTCGGTGTTCAGCGTGAAGGACTGAGTAAAAACATAAGATTTACGCACATTAAGGGCGTTTGTACATCCAGATGCTAACGCCCTAATTTAACCCTCCGAACACTAAAGACTAAGAAGAAGATGGATTTCAAAGCATTACTGGTTACAGTGCACTAAGTCCGTGTCCTGATATACCCAGAAATGATAGCAAAATCTTCAGGCATGTAATCAGTATTAGTTCGCTTCATTTTGAGACCTTTCCTGTTCTGGAATATAACACAGCACTGATTAGTACAGGGTTATTCATAATGCCCTGACGCATTTCACAAAATCGGTACACTTTAATGGCGGGAAGGACTTTAACATGGGACCCACGTATAGAAAGAGAAACTCTCCAATTTTAATTGTACGCACCGCGGACGCTTACTTTCGTCGGTGGCCGCCAGGGGAGCATGTTGAGTGAAAACTGTGGCGACGGAAGCAGAGAAGGCGCTGTTTCGCTGGCCACCAAGATCACCTGACCCAACGCCATGTGATTTTATCTTATGGGGATATGTTAACTCTTTCTACCGTCTCTACCACAGGATCTGCCTCAGCCGCGAAGACGGATCATCGGTGCCGTCTCAGACATCGATGTGACATGCTGCAGCGGGTATGGGCGGAAATGGATTATCGGTTTGACGTCCGCCGTCTCACAAAGGGCGGACAAATAGCACTTATGGGATAGGCAAAACTTTCCTTTCTCTTTCTCTTTCTCTTTCCATGTGTATGTCTCGTGCTACAATAATTTTCTCCATTCAAGCGTACCGATTTTATGAAATGTATCAGGAAATTATGAATAACCCTGTAGTTACCGATGTTGTGTTACAACCTATCGGCCCCATCTTCAAGGGTCAAGCACCCTTGAAGATGGGGCCGATAGGTTGTTACGAAACGTCGGTAACTAACTACCGATCAACGCTGCGTAACATCCCAGAAGAGCAAAGACCTCGTGTATGCCTCGGGGGAAGCCTGAAATGACGCATGGTTTGATTTTCTTTGTGTCTCCGTACAGCTGCTATATTTCAAGGCATCAGGACCGAATTTATAGTATAGTGCGCTCCAGAGTCAGTAAACGTAAGGATACTGTTTTTCGTAGAGAAGGGCCCCGCAGCGGAAGCTACGGACGCACCGCAGCCTTAAGGCTTACTGTAAAACCATTGCGATGAAGATGAAGAGAAAGATAATCAGTTTTTTTTTATTTTTCCAAGTAATGGAACACCGCTGTAATGAAATTGACAGGGGAAAACGTAAGTACTCGGGGAAAAAACCTGTCTCTGTGCCACTTTGTCCACCACAAATCTCATATGGACTGACCGGGGATCGAACCCGGGCCTCTGCGGTGAGAGGCCGACGACTAACCGCCTGAGCCATGGCACAGCCTAAGGATACGTTACGAATGGGGCTGATGAAGGAGGGAATTTTTATAAAAATTAGCATTCTGCTTGCTAACTTGTGTAGCCACTGTGGGCTGAATTCATTACATGAAAGGCACTGAAAGGCTCTCCAGTGCCTCGCCTGCTGTTGTCAGCGAGTTCTTTTGTTACTGCAGAGGGCTTAGTATTGGCCGGTTTGTATTGAGCTAGCCAGCTCTTTGGTTTTGCAAATATGAATGAATGGGAACAGTCGCCAGGAGAGTAGGACAGGCACTGGGAAAATGAAAGGAATTCAGAATAAATTAAAGCAGGGGTGTAACAGGAATTCAACACACACGGACCAACTTACCAAGATACATAACCATTTATAGGACGGTAATTATTATACGTCTGTATGCTTACCAACAAGTTTAACAATTTAAACCCCAGTGGTAACTATATGTCCTCTTCCGTAACAGTAAGAAACTCTACGTTTTATCCTCACTGTGTATTTATATATTTGTATGGCTCTCACAACAAATACTATTTCCGTATACAGCATTAACCCCAATTCATCTTCGTAATGGACATAGACTGTGTTCTCTGTGAGGTACGAGCTGAATTTTTATACGTAATGCAGATGAGTTTTATTCTTTAGAGGTTTAACATGCAACTTAGGATTTTGACCACGCCGTATATTTATGGCCCCCCAGAAACCACGATAATTCTTTATATAGATATAAGCATTTTGTTTTTGTAATGAAGACGCAGTGCGTTTTCTGTGACACAGGAACGCAGAGCTTTAAGTATAGTTCAGAACCATAGGGGTAACTTGAAGAGGGGACAAGGGGGCGCAAATGCCCCTTCAGTATTTTTTTCACCTAAGAATAGTTTTTTGGCTACTGAGTAGAAGAGGGGCAAATAAAAAATAGGCTGAGATTGGGGGAAAGGGGTGTGTGTATACTAAGGATTGCTTCAAACCAATCTTCCTCCTCTTTCTAACTTGACCTGTCTACTAGGTGCTTTTGATTTATAAGATTTGGGCACTGGGCAGTTGATTTCTGGACTGTAGGAATGTAATCTGACACCTACAGAATACGAATCGGGAAACTTGAGGCAATAAGGATAAAGCAATCCCATTACAGTCCTGGACAGGCCCTTAGGGTTCAGGAGTTTGAGGATCCCAGATTTGTAGACAATTGGCGCATGAAGGTAGTTAGGTTGTTAGCCCTACGCACCGGTCGCCTTTACACTCCAGGAAACATTCCTGGTACTCATTTTTGTTAGAGGCTGAGTCGACCCCAGGGCCGTAGTGCGACCTAAAGAATTATGTCAATGAAAAATTCCACTGACACCATCGGGAATCGAACCCGCGACCTTCCGGCTTGTGGCGCAGTTCCTCAAACAACTTGAGGCAATATCTTACGTAAGGAGACCACTGAATGTGTAATCTGAACCGGAAGTTAATATCGTTTGTGTTGAAATGTGTACATCACTGATTTACTAAAAGTAGCCACGGAAAGGTCTTTTCTTGAATATCTCTGCTATAGAGGCTGGTAATGTTATGCTGTCACGTCTTACTACCGCCCATAACTGCTTTTAACTGTAAGAAACATGACATCTGCCTACAGTGACCTCTGAACATATCTAGAAGTTGCTTGTAAACAGACTGATTAACACACAAGTAGTGTATTAATTTGAATGGAGAAAAATGTGTCGGTAGTAAAGTATCAAAAGTCTAGTTATTTCGTAAGGAGATAAAAACAAATTTTTATGGTATGCATCTTTTTCCCTCGTTTTGACGGAAGTCTATACATTTGTATCAGTATAAAGCCTGTTGAAGTTACAGTGGCGGTAATTTGACAGTTCCCATGTGCAACTGCGGATCCTAAAGGTCCAGACCGACCCTGGGGCCCACCCAGCCTCTACTACAATAATTACCGGCGCTCGTTCCTGGGGGTAAAGCGGTTGGGACGTGGCGTTGACTAACCAACCCCTTCTAGCGCCGAGGTTAAGAATGAGTAGAGCGCTAACTTTAATCTCTACTTTTTGCTGTTCATGGTGTGTTAGGGGATGACATTTGCCTTTAACTTTACCTCGAATAGGCCACAGCCACTTTCTCCTATTTCCTTTCTAATCATTCATTATTTATGCTACCTTTCAACTCTGGTAGTCTGAGTTGCTGACAGGTGACGTTGCGTGGTGTGTGGTGTGCATCCACGTGTAGCCACATCGCTGTGTAGTTTTGTATGCATGTGGGCTAACGTGATGCTGCGTGGTGTGTGGTGTGCATCCACGTGTAGCCACATCGCTGTGTAGTTTTGTATGCATGTGGGCTAACGTGATGCTGCGTGGTGTGTGGTGTGCACCCACGTGTAGCCACATCGCTGTGTAGTTTTGTATGCATGTACGCTAACGTGACGCTGTGTGGTGTGTGGTGTGCATCCACGTGTAGCCACATCGCTGTGTAGTTTTGTATGCATGTACGCTAACGTGACGCTGTGTGGTGTGTGGTGTGCATCCACGTGTAGCCACATCGCTGTGTAGTTTTGTATGCATGTACGCTAACGTGACGCTGTGTGGTGTGTGGTGTGCATCCACGTGTAGCCACATCGCTGTGTAGTTTTGTATGCATGTACGCTAACGTGACGCTGTGTGTGGTGTGTGGTGTGCATCCACGTGTAGCCACATCGCTGTGTAGTTTTGTATGCATGAACGCTAACGTGACGCTGTGTGGTGTGTGGTGTGCACCCACGTGTAGCCACATCGCTGTGTAGTTTTGTATGCATGTACGCTAACGTGACGCTGTGTGGTGTGTGGTGTGCACCCACGTGTAGCCACATCGCTGTGTAGTTTTGTATGCATGTACGCTAACGTGACGCTGTGTGGTGTGTGGTGTGCACCCACGTGTAGCCACATCGCTGTGTAGTTTTGTATGCATGAACGCTAACGTGACGCTGTGTGGTGTGTGGTGTGCACCCACGTGTAGCCACATCGCTATGTAGTTTTGTATGCATGAACGCTAACGTGACGCTGTGTGGTGTGTGGTGTGCACCCACGTGTAGCCACATCGCTGTGTAGTTTTGTATGCATGAACGCTAACGTGACGCTGTGTGGTGTGTGGTGTGCACCCACGTGTAGCCACATCGCTGTGTAGTTTTGTATGCATGTACGCTAACGTGACGCTGTGTGGTGTGTGGTGTGCACCCACGTGTAGCCACATCGCTGTGTAGTTTTGTATGCATGAACGCTAACGTGACGCTGTGTGGTGTGTGGTGTGCACCCACGTGTAGCCACATCGCTGTGTAGTTTTGTATGCATGTACGCTAACGTGACGCTGTGTGGTGTGTGGTGTGCACCCACGTGTAGCCACATCGCTGTGTAGTTTTGTATGCATGAACGCTAACGTGACGCTGTGTGGTGTGTGGTGTGCACCCACGTGTAGCCACATCGCTATGTAGTTTTGTATGCATGAACGCTAACGTGACGCTGTGTGGTGTGTGGTGTGCACCCACGTGTAGCCACATCGCTGTGTAGTTTTGTATGCATGAACGCTAACGTGACGCTGTGTGGTGTGTGGTGTGCACCCACGTGTAGCCACATCGCTGTGTAGTTTTGTATGCATGTACGCTAACGTGACGCTGTGTGGTGTGTGGTGTGCACCCACGTGTAGCCACATCGCTGTGTAGTTTTGTATGCATGAACGCTAACGTGACGCTGTGTGGTGTGTGGTGTGCACCCACGTGTAGCCACATCGCTGTGTAGTTTTGTATGCATGTACGCTAACGTGACGCTGTGTGGTGTGTGGTGTGCACCCACGTGTAGCCACATCGCTGTGTAGTTTTGTATGCATGAACGCTAACGTTACGCTGTGTGGTGTGTGGTGTGCACCCACGTGTAGCCACATCGCTGTGTAGTTTTGTATGCATGAACGCTAACGTGACGCTGTGTGGTGTGTGGTGTGCACCCACGTGTAGCCACATCGCTATGTAGTTTTGTATGCATGAACGCTAACGTGACGCTGTGTGGTGTGTGGTGTGCACCCACGTGTAGCCACATCGCTGTGTAGTTTTGTATGCATGAACGCTAACGTGACGCTGTGTGGTGTGTGGTGTGCACCCACGTGTAGCCACATCGCTGTGTAGTTTTGTATGCATGAACGCTAACGTGTCGCTGTGTGGTGTGTGGTGTGCACCCACGTGTAGCCACATCGCTGTGTAGTTTTGTATGCATGAACGCTAACGTGACGCTGTGTGGTGTGTGGTGTGCACCCACGTGTAGCCACATCGCTGTGTAGTTTTGTATGCATGAACGCTAACGTGACGCTGTGTGGTGTGTGGTGTACACCCACGTGTAGCCACATCGCTGTGTAGTTTTGTATGCATGAACGCTAACGTGACGCTGTGTGGTGTGTGATGTGCACCCACGTGTAGCCACATCGCTGTGTAGTTTTGTATGCATGAACGCTAACGTGACGCTGTGTGGTGTGTGGTGTGCACCCACGTGTAGCCACATCGCTGTGTAGTTTTGTATGCATGTACGCTAACGTGACGCTGTGTGGTGTGTGGTGTGCACCCACGTGTAGACACATCGATGTGTAGTTTTGTATGCATGTGCGCTAACTTGACGCTAAGCATGGGGTTTAAATTTATGTTCGATAGTTTACACGTAAAGTAGGATTTACGTAGCCGAGTCTTTCTATTTCTAAGCTTATATCACATCTGCAGTCCCCTCAGTGATCTTAATTGCACAGTGGCAATGCGCTTTGTTTCTTAGCAGACTTGCACCGCTTTACTGTACTAAGAAGTCTAACATAATGCCTGTCGTTATATCGGAAAGGAACCACTTGTCAGTTAGTGCAGCCTTTCGTTGGTTTTAAAGTTAATTGCAGGCGTGGTCCTGGCAGAGACATCTGGTGCTATTAGATCAACACTGCTGGTAACAACGTTTATCGTTTGACACGATTATGAAACAGGTACATTAATATTCCACACTCAGTTTGTCTTGGTACTCGTTCCCGTCTGCTTCCTGGTTTTGCATGTTGCTCCTTTCCAAGACATTTAGTCACAGTGGACATTTGAACTAGAGGGAAAAACACGGTCTCAAGATCTGTTTCGTTCAATATCGGTCCTCTTGATGAGCCAATTCATTTAACACTTTCGCATCTTTCACGTTATCATCGTGGGTGTACAAGAAAAAGTAGCTAAGTCCACTTTGGTTGAAACATGAGATTTTTTAACTATTGAGTCCATATCTGTCATCTCCTTGACTTTAAAAATCTTCTACTTCCATTCACGAATTATCTGTGATTGTACAAACACCTTAGTTTTTTTGCAAAGTCCAGGGAAACCCTTTTGCTGGCAGAGAAAATCCATTTTTGTCAAAAGTTTGCTTGTTGGACTTGGTGGGTTTTCGTTGTACGCCGACGATATCACTGTACGATATGTTGGGTCTGAGTTGTAACGTGGTTAGCTGTAGGCAGTGTCATTTGGAAATTATTATTAATAGTAGTATTAATCGAAATCATGGAGATGTTTACCTTGTTTAACGTTGACTTTAAACGTCACAACTGTTCCTCCGCTTGAAGCATTTCGGCGGCTGACGCCATCGGTATGGACAGTGGTATATTAAATGTAATGTCTGTTACGATTAATGATTGGTAGATTTTTTTATATTTTCCATTCCGTGCATTATAATTCAATTTCTGTTATTTTAACCAACAAATGAACACAACTGTCATTAGATTCACAATGGTATTTTTAAAAACATTTAACTGCTACATGTTTCGGACCTTACTGGTCCATCATCAGAGAATACTTAATTTTTGTTGTATAAAACAGTTACTTAACAGTATTTTTATCTGTTGAATATATGGAAGAAGTGATGGAAATTCTTCCGTGTAGAGTGAATGTATGTAGCAGACAGAATTGTTACACTGAAAGTTAAATTTAGAAACATAAAAATATAAAGAATATAACAATATATAAAAATGTTTAGTATTATTTATAAAATTATTACGTAATACTTTTATAAATAACAATACTAAACATTTGTTATATATTTTATATTGTTTATATTTTTATGATTTTAAATTTAACTTTCAATGATTATGGACCAGTACGGTCCGAAACATATAGGAGTTTAATATTACTTTGTGTTCACCGTGCATTTTAGTATTAATATTCACTCATTCAACAAACGAAATGCACTATTATAAATAATTTTTTTTCACTATACCCTACACATGTTTCGGCCTTAATTTGGCCATCATCAGGGGTAACTTTACTAAAAACACTTCACTTATCCTCGTCTATTTGACATTGTTATTCAACTGTTTTGTCAGTGTTGCACTTTATACTGGAAGTCACAAGCACTGCACTTTTTTTGTAGGGTGTTGTCGTTACTATCTATTGAAATCGTCGAAGGCTATTAAAACCTGTTACCAAATTATTTAAACTGCTAAAACTGTTAAAACCCTTGGTCATGTTTATATTGCAGTCCGTATTCTGTTGTAGTGTTGACTCGTTGCATAGGTGCGGATGACGGTCCTTGAGTTCTTTTACGGTGTATGTAACTTGCTATTATGTCCGTAGTGTATTCTAGTACAGCTGTTGTGTGACGCTGTGTTGCCGATGTCTACTGTAATCATCGATGCTGTCGAAACTCGTCGTTGAACAGTTTCTTAGAGGTTAAAATTGTAAAGTTGTTAGAAACTGCTGGCAACTGGTCACTTTTTTAAAGGAGTCTGTGTCCTGTAGTTGTGTTGTCTGGTTGCTTGGCTGTGGGTGACTGTACTAGAATATACAGGGCATACACAAACGAATGGTGCTGTATTAATAGTGTTCACTATTAAAACCGCACCATTCTTTTGTGTATGCCCTGTATAGGGGTTTAGTGTTTTTAAAAATGTCGTTATAAGTCTAATGACATTTCTATGCATTTGTTGGTTAAAATTACAGATTTGTCAGATGTAGATATTTTTACTAAGTAACTTAGAACTGTTAAACAGATATTACGCTGTAGTTCGGTCAATGACATTTCTGTGAATTGGGGTTTTAAATTACTTGGGTTGTTTGTAATTAATTTGGTTATTGTTTGTACCGTTTGTGCTACTGTTTTGTGTGACTAATTGCTTGAGCTGTATTGTTTAAATACTTAAGTAAAGTTCTGAATCTGATGTGAGTGTAACTTTTTGTTGTTTGTGTTGTGTTGTGTTGTGTGTGTGCTGTTTTGTGTTGTGTTGTGTGTGTGCTGTTTTGTGTGTGTGCTGTTTTGTGTTGTGTTGTGTTGTGTGTGTGTGTGCTGTTTTGTGTTGTGTTGTGTGTGTGCTGTTTTGTGTGTGTGCTGTTTTGTGTTGTGTTGTGTTGTGTTGTGTGTGTGTGTGCTGTTTTGTGTTGTGTTGTGTTGTGTTGTGTTGTGTTGTGTGTGTGCTGTTTTGTGTTGTGTTGTGTGTGTGCTGTTTTGGTGTGTGTGCTGTTTTGTGTTGTGTTGTGTGTGTGCTGTTTTGTGTGTGTGCTGTTTTGTGTTGTGTTGTGTTGTGTTGTGTGTGTGTGTGCTGTTTTGTGTTGTGTTGTGTTGTGTTGTGTGTGTGCTGTTTTGTGTTGTTTGTGTGTGTGTGTTTTGTGTTGTCTGTTTTGTGTTGTGTTGTGTGTGTTTTGTGTGTGTGCTGTTTTGTGTTGTGTTGTGGTGTGTGTTGTTGTTTGTGTTTTTGTGTGCTGTTTTGTGGTTGTGTTGTGTTGTGTTGTGGTGTTTGTGTGTGTGCTGTTTTGTGTTGTGTTGTGTGTGTGTGTTTGTGTGTGTGTGCTGTTTTGTGTTGTGTTGTGTTGTGTTTGTGTGTGTGTGCTGTTTTGTGTTGTGTTGTGTTGTGTTGTGTTGTGTGTGTGCTGTTTTGTGTTGTGTGTTGTGTTTGTGTTGTTGTTGTTGTGTTTGTTGGTGTTTGTGTTGTGTTGTTGTGTTGTGTTTGTGGTGTGTGTGTGTTTGTGTTGTGTGTTGTGTGTGTGTGTGTGGTGGTGTTTGTTTTGTTTGTGTGTGTGTTGTGTGTGTTTGTGTTGTGGTGTGTGTTGTGTTGTGTTTGTGTTGTGTTTTGTGTTGTGTTGTGTTGTGTTTGTGTTGTGTTTGTGTGTGCTGTTTTGTGTTGTGTTGTGTGTGTGTGTTTTGTGTGTGTGTGCTGTTTTGTGTTGTGTTGTGTGTGTGCTGTTTTGTGTGTGTGCTGTTTTGTGTTGTGTTGTGTTGTGTTGTGTGTGTGGTGTGCTGTTTTGTGTTGTGTTCATGTGATTTTTGTTGTATTTTGTGCTGGTTTTGTAATTGGTGATTTCGCTGTTTATCTAGCACGTTAATAAATGAGAGTTGACTTATTATTATTATTATTTATTATTATTGTACGACTTTACACATTTCATTTAATCCAAACGACATTGGGGCGTTCTGCACTAAAGTGTTTATTATACTTACGTACCGAACTGCACCACGGTCTAGAAGATTATAATTATAATCTTCGTGCTTCAGCTTGTTTGCAACACGCCTGGGTGTTTCCGGGCAGGATAAGTATCTTTATGTTACGTAGGTCATCTTATCAGTCAGTAAATATCGCTATCTGTTGGTAAGGTTACGGCCACATCTATTTTAGGGTTCAGTGACAAAATCCGCAACACGCGTGACACTAGTTTGCACATATACAAAACAGGCTGCCCTGACAATCCATATGCCGTACCATTCACGTTTCATTTTGTTCCAGCTGCCTGTTTCTTAATTCTTTCTCTGCCCTTTCGTCCAAATGTATATACTGTACAGCTGAATCTGAGAATGAATTTGTTTAATGAGTGGTCGCGTACAGACGACAAGGAGCGATCCTCCAGTTCGTAAGTTGGGTGGTCGCTGACATACATTCAGCAAAAGAGAATATCCTGTTAAGAAAATTATATAGGTTTTTGTGTGTGTTTGAAGCCTCGTCTCTGGTCCCAATTGAAGGTGTTTGCGAACAAGGTACTGAACTGAATATTTGGACCAGAGAGAGAGAGAGAGAGAGAGAGAGAGAGAGAGAATGAGGGAGAGAGAGGAAGTGATAGGAGGCTGGAGGAAGTTGGAGGAAGTTATATATATATATATATATATATATATATATATAGTGGCCCAAAAGTCAGTTTAACGGTTGGTAAAATGTACAGTACCATACGTTGTAAATATCTTTATTAGGCCTACTTACTGAATTTACAGAAACTGTACCAGCTTGGAACTGGAGAAACTGATTTAGAAATAACAAGAGCAGCTGATTTATACCGTGCGAATATGTTCAAACATGAACATTCCTGTAATATTTTCAGTTCACTGACTTTTGGAGCCATCCTGTATTTATTATGTTTATTTATTTATTGAGGAGCATCATAATTTATACTTATCCACAAAACATGGTTAGAGTCGTGAACTCGAGGAGCGTAAGGTGGGTTGGGTGTGTAACACACACGGAAGACATGACTAATGCATACGTAATGGTAGCCGGAAAAGTTTAGGAAAGCGACCGCCAGAGCGAGCTAGGCGTAGATGGGAGGATAACAGCAGCAGCAGCAGCAACAACAACAATAATTTGTTTTGTCCTATAGAAGTAGGTTATGAGAATATAGTCTGGACTCATCTGGCTCAGGATAGGGTCAAATGTCGGGCGCCTGTAAACACAGTAATGAACCTTCGGATTTCATAATACATGCAGAATATATTTACCAACTGAGCTACCGTCAGCTTCTCAAAATTGCTGTGTCCAACGGTATTCGTATTACACAAATGTCCATTTTACGTTAACTTTCCACGTCAAGATGTTTACTACAAAGACACTGTTCTAGCTCATTCTGTATTCTCGAAAATAAATTATAATTTTGTTTCTGTTGTGCAGGATGCCCCGTAAGTCTGGAACCGTAGTGTAGGATAAGTTACCCTGATGCATTTTGTTAAGTTCGTCAGCGACCTTCCTATGACCCATATAAAGTGGTATTACACAGTGTTCACTTTGGACTCAATTAAAATTTTACATTCCTCTTTATTAAACAATATTTCTTAAGCTGTGGCTGATTGGGAGTAAGAAAGGTGATAAGGAAGGACTAACCAACCAACGCGCCGATTACACACAGCTGTGACATCTTTCAAACTCTGACTGATGACTGCATATCTCGTCTGCATTTGTGTAACAGTCATAATCGTGGACGCACTGATCACTTTCTGTCAGTACAAGCCGTTTTCATCATTTCCCGCTTATAGTTCAAGACGTATGGGATGCTTGTGTTTGGGAGGCCTCGAACTCATGTCAACTTCGCCATCGGCTAACCGTATTGTAGTGTTCCGTGACTTCACTCAGTCTCTCCAGTCATGCTGGGATAGTATTTTTGATGGGCTTGTTTACCGTATCATTTGAGTTCAGCATTGACAGTACCATAATTGTGAGTCACTGTTATGCCGGCCACACACGCTCCGGCGGCCTGTCAGTTCTGCCTGCACAGTTATGCCTGCGACAGGCCGCCGGAGCGTGTGTAGGGTCCGGCACACCTTTCAGTTATAACTGTACAGGCGGCCGGAGCAAATACGAAAACTCGTTCGACCAACCGGCAGGCCGGAGGACTGCGCAGGCGTACCGGAGCGTGTGTAGGTTCCGACCGGCCGCCGGCCGGCCGGAACGGCGTCAATTCAGGGCACGTGTTGAAGCCAGTCAGAACCTCCTCATCACTGTATTTTTCTTTTCAATTAATGGCGCCACTAATGAAAGGAGTTGTAAGTATGTTTCTTCATCCATTCGCAAATAATTATGCCAGTCTTTAGGGCCAGCTTCAACTCAGTCAAGAAATTTACATGGGAATACGTGTTTCTTTTTTGTAACCACTCTTTACACCACATTTTACGCTTATTTTTGCGCTTACTTTTACTCTTCATAGCTATTAGCAAGCCAACAATAGCGAGCGTGTCGTCGTCTGTTGAGGCCATGATCAAGACTAGCGGGATTCGCCTGAACGTGTGTGGGGACTTCAGTTTATCCGGCCGCCTCTCTTCAGGCGGCCTGCGCAGGCAAAACTGACAGGCCTACCTGAACGTGTGTGGGGACTTCAGTTTATCCGGCCGCCTCTCTTCAGACGGCCTGCGCAGGCAAAACTGACAGGCCTACCTGAACGTGTGTGACGACTTCAGTATATCCGGCCGCCTCTTCAGGCGGCTGCGCAGGCAAAACTGACAGGCCTACCTGAACGTGTGTGACGACTTCATTTATCCGGCCGCCTCTCTTCAGGCGGCCTGCGCAGGCAAAACTGACAGGCCTACCTGAACGGTGGTGACGACTTCAGTTTATCCGGCCGCCTCTCTTCAGGCGGCCTGCGCAGGCAAAACTGACAGGCCTACCTGAACGTGTGTGACGACTTCAGTTTATCCGGCCGCCTCTCTTGAGGCGGCCTGCGCAGGCAAAACTGACAGGCCTACCTGAACGTGTGTGACGACTTCAGTTTATCCGGCCGCCTCTCTTGAGGCGGCCTGCGCAGGCAAAACTGACAGGCCTACCTGAACGTGTGTGACGACTTCAGTTTATCCGGCCGCCTCTCTTGAGGCGGCCTGCGCAGGCAAAACTGACAGGCCTACCTGAACGTGTGTGACGACTTCAGTTTATCCGGCCGCCTCTCTTCAGGCGGCCTGCGCAGGCAAAACTGACAGGCCTACCTGAACGTGTGTGGCCGGCATTAGGTGGCATAAAAGTCGATGCAGTTGAAGACCGCGCTGTTACATGAGTCCAGAATAAATGTTACTGTCTTCTTGGATGTGATGCCGTATAGTTTGGTAAACAGCAACTAATGTTTCGGATTTTATCTGCCACCTTCGCCTTCGGCGTAGATGTTCGTGTTGGCATTCCTGCACCATGAAGATGAAGGCGGAATGTTTTCGCCGAAACGGTGGTACACTTTAACCAAATTCTGTGGGATCAGCACTCTTTAAGATCTTAGTCTTGATAGCTGTTATGAAAAAACCCTAATGTCACATCACAAGAATTACCCCTCCTTCGCGGAAGTTTCAGTAACGTGTCACTACGAATCTGAATCACCTGGCTTAAGTCCTTCGGACGTTTGCAGCAAATTCCTTTGGGGAAAAATGTAAAGGTAAAGTTGGCCCTGTCCACGCCATGAAGGCATATAGGCGGAGTAGAGGTATAGCTCCAGTCTTTCTTTACTTCGGCTCTAGATGGGAGTGGTGAACATCACGGTCCGGCTGGTTTATCCCTGCGAAAGGACCCACCGTACGCATTGAGTAGGAGATTGGGTGGGCCTCAGAAACGGTACGGACGTTTCGGAGTAGAAATCTCTTGCGTGCCGGGCTTCGAGCCACGGATCGTCCAGCCCGTAGTCTAATCGCTATGTCGAATACTCTATCCCGGCTAATTCGTATGGCAAATAACTGATTTTCTTGACTGGAATGTGACTAACATCGGGAGCTGTATCAGGCCTTCGGCATGTGCCGGCTGACACTGTGATCACCAGTCGCGTCACGGGATGCGAATTCAGCAGAAAGAAAAACTGCGTCTCGCCATGTCATGAGAACTGTGAATGAATTTGAACTCTGACTCCACAGCTGATACGTCGAACGGGACCAGCGGAGTAGCTGAGTCAGGACAGCGATAGCGTGTGCGTGTTGTCGGCTATACTCGTATCTGCAGCTGAGTCAGGACCGTGTTTCTGAAGAGCTCGTACGCCCGTCTGTACATGCGGTCAACGTATAGGATTAATTGGGTTGCGTGTTCGATACCGATCCCCCCTACTTTTTCTGTTCACCTTATAACATACGATGAAGGCACAGGTAGACAGAGGTATACCTCCACTCATTCTTAACCTCGGTGCTAGGTGGGAGTGGGGTGGTCAACGCCACGCCCTAACTGTATACCACCGGGAAAGAGACCCGGTAGCCATTTTGAAGTAGTATTGGTGGGCCCCGGGGTCGGTCTGGACGAATGCGGAAAATGTGCTGTCCACCGGGGTTTGAACCCCGAAACCGTCCAGTCCGTAGCGAGTTGTTATAGCGACTACGCTATCCCGGCCTATTACCGCTACTCTTGGTGTAGTTAGGTTCTTTGGCGCCCGGGCGAGTAATCACAATGGCCGTGCGTAACAGAAATTGTGAACTTTAAAAAATCAGATTTATTGAATTTCGTGCTTTGCCTCAATAATTTAAAAATTGTTGAGCGCAGAAAATCTTATTTTATTTAAAACATTCATTTTGCTGCCTATTTTCCGTCTTGGACTCTGCTAATACTAATAATATTATATAAATAATAATATATACATAATATTATTATACATAATTATAATAATATAACTAATATATAATATAACATAATAATAATAATATAATAATATATATAATAATAACATAATATATAATAATATTACATAATATATATATACATAATATAATAATATACATAATATATAAATAAATAACATAATATAATAAATAATAATAAATAATGTAATATATATAATAATATAAAACTACTAATATCCAAAATTATAACAAAAAGCAGTATCTGTCTGTAACATGAAATATGGACAATGAAATCTCATTAATTTATAATTTTTCTTTCTTCTCATACCAGAGAGGCTTATGACGCGAGTCTTTACATTTTCGCCACCGTGTACCTTAGATTTCCATTTCTTTGGGATATGACACCGTGTCACTGCATAATCGTTTCCCGACGTTTCGAAACAACGTAATGTTCTCACCTTATGAGGCTCGAAATGTACAAGAATAAATGTCCAAGAACAATTCGTCTTGGAAATTTCGACCTTTGAAGATGATACAGTTAGGTTGTCTCGAAACGTCAGGGAGCCGATTACACAACGATACGGTGTAATGTCCCAGAAGTACGGGAAGGACAGGCTTGTGATACAGTCATGTGTCCGTCAATGTGGCAGTCTCCCTGGCCTCAATAACATTTTTATCAGTTGGATTTTCATGAAATGGGCATGATGCCACGATAAAGGTTAAGGCCGCTCCACTATGTACTTAGCAGTCGCATAACACACGTAACAATTGCGAAGCTCTGCTGTGGACTTTCGTGTTGTGAATCTTACTGGGGGGACACTACGTGATAAATCCTCGGAAAGATGTAAAATTTGAATGTCAGTATTTTTGTACTGTATGTTCAACAAGATGAGGACTCTCTTCACCAGCACATCGGACTTAATTTAAGGAAGAAACTAGTAAAGTGCTACATTTGGAGCATAACTTTGTATGGTGCTGAAACTTGGACACTTCGGAAAGTAGATCAGAAGTATCTGGAAAGTTTTGAAATGTGGTGCTGGAGAAGAATGGAGAAGATCAGTTGGACCGATCGTGTGAGAAATGAAGAAGTATTACATAGAGTCAAGGAGGAGAGGAATATCGTACATACAATAAAAAGAAGAAAGGCTAACTGGATTGGTCACATCTTGCGTAGAAACTGCCTTCTGAAACACGTGATTCAAGGAAAGATAGAGGGAGGGATAGAAATGACGGGCAGACAAGGAAGAAGGCGTAAGCAGCTACCGGATGACCCGGAGGAAAAGAGAGGATACTGGAAACTGTAAGAGGAAGCACTAGATCGCACCCTGTGGAGAACTCGCTTTGGAAGAGGCTATGGGCTTGTCGTAAAACAGACTAAAGAATGAATGTACGAATGAATGAATGGTTACAGAAACAACAAGATGTACGCCAGAAATCTGTTGTGTAATGACACTATCCAATTAACCAGTGGAGCTGGACATATAGAATGTTGTATATAGATTGACCGTAAATGTGCATATGATATGAGATGTTAAAATTACGAGTATGGCGAAAGTACGAAAGTTTGAGGTGTGATTCGAGAAGTGTCATTAAATAGATAAGAACCAAGCTGTGCAAAATTTTAAACTTGCTGTTTTACTCCTGATCTTGCAAATACAGAAATACAAATTTAAATAATTTAATGTAAAGTTGACCTTAATTAAGCACAGCGCCTAGTAAACCATACGAAAGAGTGGGAGTAAAGTTACATGCCTTCTTGACTTCTAAACTATATGGAGGTCGGTGGTCACCTTCACGTCCTGGCCGATTAACTCCCAAGTAAAACGTCTGGACTCATCAGTGGAAGTCTTGGGGGGGAGGGCTTAAGAGTCATTCTGGACGCGTTGTAGATGAGGGAAATTTCTCACCACTCCCTGGAATCGAATCACGACTCATTGGACGTCCAGCCTGCAAGCAGTCACTATAATGACTGAGCTATTTCCGTTCCCTGTTGTAATTTATAAGAAGTCAAAAAATAAATATTTGATCCTGTATTGAATTGTTAATATGAATGTCGCATCAGAGGGCCCATTAGGTGAGTTCAAATTTGGATTATAATCTCTTTAAGTATGGGCTGGACTTAAAAGCTTGTGGGGAATCGCCATTATTTGTCATTGTTTAACGTTTTGCATTCCAAATTATCGTGATTTCTAACAGTCTTGTTCGAATTAATTTTCCAAAAAATGTCTAAATTTCGAATTTCAAAGCAGCCATTTTGTGGCAGGAGCTTAGGAAAAAACCAACATAAAACGTAAAATAACGTGTCGATTTGAGCTCGACATTTGACCTGGTACAGCAGAAACCGCTGTCGAGTTTAACTCGACATTGGACCAGTAAGGGGTAAAATTCCTTGTACTTAATGCGGCTAATCTGATTTTGGTCTCTAGAATAAAGTGTTGTAAAGTTGTTCCTGTGCACTCCATGAATATGTGTAAGGGCGTAGAAGTGTAGCTCCATACATTCTTAACCTCGGCACTAGATTTAGGTGAGTTGTCAGCTTTACTTTCCGGCCTTTTTACCCCAAGGGAAATAACCTATGGTACCCCCTGAATGGGAGGCTGTTTGGGCCTCAGAGTCAGTCTGGATGTTACGGAGAAGAGAAAAACTCTTCCATCTGTTGGGAATCGAACCACGGACCGTCACGGATGTAGCTTAGTCACTATAGCGACTATCTTACCCCAACTCCTAGTCTCCGGAATTGACATAAATACCGATCTGGTTATCATCAGGAGGCTTAAGTATTACACTGGTTTTAGTAGGGGTTAAATTTGAAAATGGTGCAGGAGCGTACGTAGATGTGTGTGAAATTTCCGGAAAGTTGTTTCTGGAGCACAGAGCCCCTGCGATTACCGCCACCTAAATACATATTCCCCTGTTTCATCTCGTTATGCTACCGGCATAGATTAAATCCCACCCCTACCCCCCCCCATGCAGCTGCAATATTTCGCTCTACACTCACCTATCTCATCACATACGATGTTAAGTGATTTCTGAAATTAATTCCGGAGACTTTTGATTCAGCCGGATATCATACGCTAGAGTAAACCAAATGAACGTGAAAATGCTTCGTGTATGTTCGTGCTTCAATGCAGGAAGTGCCGGATACATGTTTGGTGACGCGTTCAGTATATAACGGGGGTGACGAACTTTGGGAGCTTTGGGAGCCTCACTTTAGTAGGCAACTTGGGCAAGAGCCATGTCTGTTTATCAGCATAACCGTACGGTAGCAACATTGCTCACTGCCTCATAGAACTCTTTACCAACCCGAATTTAAGAAGCTGGCCACTGTGATGGATACTGACAAAGCATCTACAAGCAAGACAAGTGTATGAAGATGCCTATTGGCTTCTCGACTTTTTACATAATTATTTCTCAAAACATCGTACGTTTGTTATTACTTATCATTTAATTAATACAATACCTACCCCCTTATATGATGGCTGCTTATTTCTGTTCATCCAACTACTATAGGTTAGTTTCAGTAAGTTAAGAGTCTCCTGTCTTCAGAAAATCTTTTCAAAATTCCGTTCACGGTTCGGCCTCTTGTGCATGTAAAATCCCTAAATATTATTTTTAGAGGCAACAGTGACGTGCGCGAGTTACGTTATGGCCACACCTACTGTATAACGTGGAACGATGATACTCTATCACAGTGGTTCCCAAACTTTTTCGGTCCACGTCCCCTTGGTTCCATATACACACCCACAGCGCCCCCCTACCTTTTCTAAAAAAAAAAACATAAATGCACTTTTGTTTCCACTTTTATTTTATATTTAAAAAATCGTTTAAATAAAATTATAAGAGTTAAACTTAATGTTTTATGTGTTAATTAATAAATTAAAATTTATTATATTTTTTATGATTAACAATAATTCATCTAGCAATAGTTTATTAAAAACATAATATGTGCTTGAATAAGATTCATAAATTAGAATACTGAGAAATTTAGTTCATTTTTTATTTTTAACACAAAAATTACTTTATTTGAATTTTATTATAAAAATAAATGCACGACTTGTCTACTAGCGCCCCCCTGTGATGATAACAGCGCTCCCTTCTACCTCTCGTACCTATTAGCGCCCACCTCGGTAATCCCACCGCCCCCCAGGGGGCGGTACCGCCCACTTTGGGAACCACTGCTCTATTGGAAAACATGTGGAAGGAAACGGTCGTCGTCTGACTTAAGGTACTATCCAAGCAATTGCTCTGGAAGTTTTGAAGGAAACAACGAATATGCTTAGTCAGAAACCGGTAATCACAAATCATATAGACCAAATCATATGCACACAAATACGCTTATTAGTAACGCCTTTAAAACACCCTGTATTTTTTCGTATTTTCCATTTGAGCGGTATATACTCCAATGGAACGTATTAAACTTTTTACCTTTAACGCACATTTTACCTTGCGTAGAAGGCAAAGTTTCCCCTGTTCACGCCATGAAGGCATATAGGGAGAGTAGAGGTATAGCTCCATTCATTCTTAACTTCGGCACTAGATGGTGTAAGTGGTTAACTCTACACTCCGGCCCCTTAACCGCCCGGCAACGATGCCCGGTACCCATTTAATAGGAGGCTGGGTGGGCCCCAGAGCCTGTCTGGTCGTTTTGGAGAAGTGAACTTTCTCTTTGCTCCTACCGAGATTCCAACCCCGAACCGTCCAGCCCGTAGTCTAGTCATACCCAATACGCCACTCCGTGTCGTTTCTGTGTTGCGTATTAAAGTTTAAAATTCACATGTATGTTTTAATATTTACTAAAAAGTTCTTCTTTTGATCTATCTTCTTTTTGTATAATGTTCAATACGCCAGGCTGTAAATTAGTTTTCTATTTGCTATGTCCAAACCCCGAATTTCGGTATTTATTATTATTTCGCATTTTATTTAGGATTTGTTACATTTTTGTGTCTTATGTTCTGTCTTTGTGTACGGCAGTGTTCCTCTGAGGTGTCTGACATCAGTTAGTCAGTCTGCGTCGTAAAATAAACCATAAATATAAACAGAAATCTACAGAATGGGCGCGGGTTGGGTTTCAGTGGGGTGAGGAGGCGTGCTGTTGGTTGTAAGCGGTTTGGAGCGGTTTGGTGCGGTTTGGCGCCTTAGCATATCCTTTATCTCTTCAGCTCTGATACAAGGAAAGTTTGCAGTTGAATTGTTTATAGCAGGCCGCGACCAGCTGGTACTGTGTCGTCAGTATCTTGTTTAAGAACAATTTAAGCAAAATTAATTTTTTTCTTCATTTCTCTGTTGCTTTAAGCGGACTGAGTTTAAATAAATGAAGCGAGGAACGGAATCCCGACCTTTATTGGCTTTGTAATGTTTCCGTCTTAATTATGTAGCTTGTGCTGCAGAATGCCTATCAGCATTAGAGTTACAGGGTGTAAGGCAAACTAAGTAAAAACTGAACAGTGGGGCCTGGTATCTGAGTCAGTGTAGGGACCAGGCAATGGGCTGAATAACCGAGGAATGGGGTTCGGTTTCTTTGTATGTAATTTAATTAGCTATTCTGTCAGTACGGGACTTGAGGTTCTCACAGCGGTGTTACTCAAGGTTGCAGTCTTCTGGGATGTGACGCCGTGTCGTTGAGCAAGTGCATACACTCCTTAAGCAATTTCAGATTTAAACAATTTTTAAAATGTAAAAGAATTGAAATAATAATAGTTTTAAAACGCGCGTCGGATGTTTCCTTGCGGGAATGAAAGCACAGTGAGACGAAGGTGACGGAAGAATACTGCTGGGCGATAACACATGCGGCGGGGCGGTCATGCTGCGGCCGATCAGGTTACAGTGTGTTGGAGTTTGGATTTCATCTGGACTGCCTTGTATATACATATACAGATTACCATATGTACGAGTATATTCAACTCCGACCAACGTAAGATTAGACTTGCGCCGGACCTTCGGGAACGTAACTAGTGCATAAGTCGGGGAGTGTCTGTATCTGAAAAAAAAAAAACACGTATTCTGTGGGCTGCGGGCTGAAATATATACAGAAATTGTTCATTATGTTGGGTGAGGATTCCGGTTTTCTGAGATGTGACACGCCGTTGGGTGAGGATTCCGGTTTTCTGAGATGTGACGACACGCCGTTGGTGAGGATTCGGTTTCTGAGATGTGACGACACGCCGTTGGGTGAGGATTCCGGTTTTCTGAGATGTGACGACACGCCGTTGGGTGAGGATTCCGGTTTTCTGAGATGTGACGACACGCCGTTGGTGAGGATTCCGGTTTTCTGAGATGTGACGACACGCCGTTGGGTGAGGATTCCGGTTTTCTGAGATGTGACGACACGCCGTTGGGTGAGGATTCCGGTTTTCTGAGATGTGACGACACGCCGTTGGGTGAGGATTCCGGTTTTCTGAGATGTGACGACACGCCGTTGGTGAGGATTCGGTTTTCTGAGATGTGACGACACGCCGTTGGTGAGGATTCCGGTTTTCTGAGATGTGACGACACGCCGTTGGGTGAGGATTCCGGTTTTCTGAGATGTGACGACACGCCGTTGGGTGAGGATTCCGGTTTTCTGAGATGTGACGACACGCCGTTGGGTGAGGATTCCGTTTTCTGAGATGTGACGACACGCCGTTGGGTGAGTGGTTCCCGACAGTTCATTCTTAAAGGCCCAGTTGTCAAAGAAGAATGATTCTTGTGTGATTTCAGGTATCCGTCGCGGTGTAAACGAGATATTCGCTCTTCTGTGATGTTATGCAGCCCACATTGATAGTTAGGTACCCAAGTTTCGGGACAACCTATCGGTCCCATCTTCAAGGGTCAAGCAGTATCTTCAAGGGTTAAGGAGTGCTTGATCCCTGAAATGGGACCGATAATTTGTACCGAAACGTCGTTACGCTGCGTAACATCCCAGAAGAGAGAGAATATCAAGAATTATTCTTCTTAGTCCACTTGACTCTTGAAATTGAGGCAGTACGTTTGTTCGAAACGTCGGAAACCACCCAACGACGCAGGGTCACATCACAGAAAACCGGAATCGTAAATTACACCGCTGTGAACACCTCAAAACGAGGCAAGATGCAGTGTATCAGTTTATAGTTCTTACGTTTAGATTGTCACTAAGTGGACGTCATTATTGCTGTATAAAAAACTGCGTATTCATGTTCAGTAAACGTGTTTGTGAAGGACTCCCTGTCACTTTGTGCATATCAGAACGGAACTGCAGTACAATGCTGAGCCGTGTTTGCTCACAAACTGGAATTATCTTGCTTGTTAGCACCAAGTTACTTTTGTGTGAAGAGTAGCAGGTAATTGTTTTCATTTCAAACCGTGACTCATATATTGTTCCGGATAGTTATTTTCCTTTCCTTATACTGGCCTTTATGATGCGTCATCATGTTGCAAAAGTGACTTAAGAAAATTAGACGAGTAATGGCAGTGTAGGCATTCAATGACATGAAGACCGAGCGGGTTAATGTAGCGGTCAATTTATAGAATTGTATTCCATAGATGGCCGCTTCGAATTTCGGCCGGGACCCCGAATATCCTCAGTTTTGTTCGTGTTTTTCCTCAGTCCCTTCAAGAAAATGTCTGGATAATAGCTCTATTACACAAAAACTGCTTGCTTCCAAATCCTTCCCCGTTCATTATTCATTAATCATCGTACCATTTAAATCTTCAGCTGTGATCTGCGCTCTTCTGGGATATTACGCGGCGTCGTGTGGTAATTGTTTACCGACGTTTCGGGACATCGTATCGGTCCCATCTTCAAGGGTCACTGACGTTTCGGGACAACGTATAGGTCCCATCTTCAAGGGTCGGGACCCTTGAAGATGTTGTCCCGAAACGTCGGTAAACAATTACCACACGAAGCCGTGTAATATCCCAGAAGAGCGCAGATATCAACATCGCGTCGGAAGCCTGAAGTGAAGCCCTGCCGCTGTTTCCCAGTCTCTCTTCCAAGCAGGATTCCCTAACTACGGAAAAATTTACAGGCCAGAAAAAGCTGATAGCGGGAAGAGCTATTCAGTTAAAGGCATACCTCGCTAATACGGCGGGTTAGGTTCCAGACCACCGCTGTAAAGCGAATATCGCCGTAAAGCGAATCACATGCTATTTTTCACTTGCTAGTGTATATAAAAGCCTTAAAACATGTTTACACTATCATATATTAAGTGCGCAATAGAGCTAGGCCGAAAAAAAACGATATGAAAGTAAAAATAATAAATACAAACTCAGCTGATGTGCGCGTCACCGCCGTAAGAGCGAGGCAAGCGCCGAAAATAATAATAATGAATATAATTGGAAAAGCGCCGTAAAGCGAGGTACTACTCTACTAAAAAATTACTGTCAAGAAACTGACCAAAACAAAGAGGCACTCGTTAGCGCACGGGGATTACACCAGTATTGCCATTTGCCGGACAGAAATTCCCCGTGAAATTTCGACGGATGATTGGAATTTTTCGCGGTATGTCAAGATTTATTCCTGTACGGTGGGTACCGGTGTTCTTTCTCGGGGGTAAAGCGGCTATACCTCTACTCTTCCTCTGTGCCTTCGTGGCATGTTACAGGGCGAACTTATGCCTTTATTTCAAGATTTTTATTTATTTGTTCCATGACGTTCCACGGACCCCTGGCTGGGAAACACTGCTCCACATTCCGAGATACACTTTTCTAACATAGATGACTGTTCCTGGTATATGGTACTTTTGAGGAACCTGATGCTTCCATCTTCAGGGTCGAAGTATTCCTATGTTTGTACGTATCTGCCATAAAACATGGCGCCACATTCCTGAAGACTGTGCTCTTAACGCCTACCTTCATGAGAACCCCGTATCTTAAAATAGTCCCCAATATCTATCCAGTATCTTCATACCTCTTGGAATAGCTCCAAATTTAGCCCATACGATAGGCTGTGATTTGGCTGGGTCCTACGGCCGTCGGCCACGGGCCTGCCATATCGTGCTTTGTTTCACTATGTCACAGCAGTCTTTACGTTCTGCAAGTAGCGTTGATTTTTCGTCTGTATTGAAACAGTTGCTGTCTGCGTGTTTGCAAATTGCAGTTTAGCACGAAACAGAGCTCCATCTGATTATTCCACGCCCGGATGGCTCAATGAATGTAACAAAGTGTTTAATTTGTAATAATTATGTGAATTATTATCAATTCCAGGAAACGAATGAAGCCCAGTTTCTAGAAGCAGTTAATGTATTAAACAGGCCAAACTGAATGCGTTATAATCAATCGTTAGAGTGCTGTTTTATTCAGAGAGAGGCGTGGTGGCGCGAATCGTTAAGTGGGGCATGTACTTTGGATTAGGTGAAGACAAATAACGGACGTTTTTATTAATTAAACGTACGCTTATTGGAAGGGCTTCATCGCATAACTCGTTACATCAACATTTTTAGCGACTTCATGTCAACTACATAGGCCTATAAGACACAAACCTTTTGTCACAAGTTTCACATGTCACAACATAACTTAATATGACCCTTGTAATAAAGGGCTTAAGTTCGTATCATATATATATATATGTATATATAGTCGACCTCGGTGGACTAGTGGTTAGCGTGCTCGCCACTGGACCCAAGGTTCGCGGGTTCGATCCCGACCGAGCACCAATTCCTTCGGAGGGGAAATAAAGCGTCGGTCCCATGTCGTAGATTTACGGCATGTGAAAGAACCTTACGGGCATAAGTAGAAATGTTTCGTAAGCAAAATTGAACGGCCATTTCTCACCCAAGTCTCCTGACTGCCTGGCAGATGGCTCTGGCGGTCACATCGGGATTGAGTTGAACAGCGCGGCCAGTCGGCTGGTCTCCGAACTGCCACAAATGCGCAGACCACGTAACCTCGGAAAGAGGAGGCCCAGGCCCATATAGGGCTGTCGAGCCATGGTTATTATATATATGTATATATAGCTGTGGCGCAACAGCCCAAATCGGGCTTAGGCCGCCTCACTGTTGAGGTTTCTAGACCGCACAAAATTAGACCCACACAGCCGGTATGACTCTGAACGAGTGATCAGTTCGTCGCAGAGGCCGCTACCTACACAACAAACACTAGAAACGAACATCCATGCCCTCAGCTGAATTCGAACCCGCAATCCCAGCAATCGAGCGGCCGCAGACCTACGCCTTAGACCGCACGGCCACCGAGATCGGCTTATTTTATATAGACTATATTCAAAGTTAAATGTTAATTTACTGTTCGACTAGTTACGAATTCACGGTGGTTGTCGATAGTCTTTGCTTATTTATGTAAAACCAACCATTTATAACTGAACATTATACGTAAAGATTCAGTTCTTGCCTCACAAGAACAGGGCGTGCTTACATTAGAAAGATCACTTAGTCAATTGTGTATAGGGAAAGGAGCGTTATTTATTGCAACTGCGATAGAAAGAGAACGTTTGGGCAAAATTCAGAGTTTTTAGGCGCGTTCGCGAAGTTGCAAAAGGCGACTATTATCTTCGTCATGTCTGTCTGTCCGTGCGTCCGTCTGCATGGAACAACTCGGCTCTCACTGGACGGATTTTCATGAAATTTCATATTTATTTAAGTTTAATTAAAATCGGATAAGAATAACGGGTACTTTACATGAAGACCTATGTACATTTATGATAATATCTCGCTGAATTCTTCTTAGAATGAGAAATGTTTCAGACAAAAGTTGTAGAGAAAATCAAAACACACATTTTATGTTCAATACATATTTATCCGAAAATCGTGCCGTTTATGAGATAACGTGGGAAAAATATGGTAGAGCAGGACAGGCCACAGACGACAATATAATGCGGCGCATGCGTTACGCGAACGCGCCTCAATGTTACGTTATACGTACTTTGTCTGTCTTGTTACGTGTGGTACACACATTGACCACCAAGCGGTGCATGCTTTATAGAGGTACAGTCGTTATTTATTTAACAGTTTCAGGAAGCACATAAATACTCTTCGCACAAAAAATTCAGAGCTCTCAGTTTTCAATCTGGCTGTTCGTATATAAACCGCCAGTGTTTATAGAGTTGTCACCTTTCCATGTTCTCAGATCAGAATATCTGATATTTTGCACAGAAACCGAGAAACAACGAAACAACGAAGCCGACAGTAGACCAACTAACTAAGCAGTGCGGTGTCTAATTTTCATTTACTTTTCATAATGATGATTTGCAGCCCACATTTAAATATCGTTTTGTAAAAAACAGGATGAATTGGGAGCTAACGTTTATATCAGGCAAGTCTCTTGGGGACCCTGATTAGTCTTCATAGTGGAAGGTCCGGGATTCGAATCTCGGCAGATGTGAGAGATTTTTCTCTTCTCCAAAACGTCTATACCGGCTGTGGGTCCTACCCAGCCACCTAGTCTTTGGATACCGGAGTTCTTTCCCAGTGGTAAAACGGCCGGGCCGTGATGCTGAGCACTAACCTCCAATAACTGGCGAGGTTCAGAATGCGTGGAGCTGTACATATGCTCACTCTGTATGGCTTCATGACATGGACAGGGACAACTTTACCTTTTTTTAAATAACATCTATGCTTTACGCAGTGTTTGTAAATTTTGTAGACAATATTTGAGGTAAATATATCAGAGTGCTCTTTGGGGTCCCTTGAATTTCTCCGAACTCGGAAGGTTAATTTAGCTAGCTGTTCTCGAATCAGTTAACCCCTCGGTAGGCGCTTTTTCGTGAGCAGTTATGTTTAGATATACCGTGCACCATATACCTGTAGTTACTCAATATAACCTTTCGTGCGTTGGGCTTAGTAGTGTCTGACATAGCATGAGTTGCGTCCACATTTAGACAGGATAATTTTACAATTCCAGTGTCTGGGTGTGATTTCGACAGATATTCATCTATTGACTTACAGGTTACGGCCCTTGCAGGATACTGTAAAGTCACAATTTCTCTAAATATCCACGCACTGAACTTGAGGAAAAGTTCTTGAAAGACGGATGCTGCTACGTAACTTTTTGTTGCAAAGGTCGTGCTGCAATACCGACAGAAGCATATGTATTTCTCGCTCGATTCGTAACGACAGATTGTTTTCATTAATCACTGCCACCTGGCGTACGTGTCCGTAACTGTAAGGACAGCTTGTTAAATGGGGACAGAATAACGACAGAATTTAAACTGTTAGGCTATATACCTATATATTGTACTGAACGTAACAGTGCCTTATATAATGTGGCAGTACCTTCATGTTACGCCACTGTTTATAGTTTATGTAATGTGTCTGCTTAGCTTTTGATTGCCGCTATCTGTCGCCCTGGACTTATGTCACTGTCCCATGACCCATTGTGGCGCCCAGTAAGTTATGTCACTGTCCCATGACCCATTTTGGCGCCCAGTAAGTTATGTCACTGTCTCATGACCCATTTTGGCGCCCAGTAAGTTATGTCACTGTCCCATGACCCATTTTGGCGCCCAGTAAGTTATGCCAGTCCCATGACGCATTTTGGCGCCCAGTAAGTTATGTCACTGTCCCATGACCCATTTTGGCGCCCAGTAAGTTATGCCAGTCCCATGACGCATTTTGGCGCCCAGTAAGTTATGTCACTGTCCCATGACCCATTTTGGCGCCCAGTAAGTTATGCCAGTCCCATGACCCATTTTGGCGCCCAGTAAGTTATGCCAGTCCCATGACGCATTTTGGCGCCCAGTAAGTTATGTCACTGTCCCATGACCCATTTTGGCGCCCAGTAAGTTATGTCACTGTCCCATGACCCATTTTGGCGCCCAGTAAGTTATGCCAGTCCCATAACGCATTTTGGGGCCCAATAACCTTTCTCAAATTGCCTTTTAGATTTTCGTTTCCAGTTTGTGTTTCAGCGATCTTGGGGTTTAACGGTCATGGGGTTTACTGGTTCTGTTGTATTTAGTCTTTAGATGTATCCATATTATTTGTGAGGCTATTCCGTGTCTTTTACTTTTAGTCGTGTCGTGACTGTAGTCCAAGATTTGTCTCTGCGTTTGCGTGTTCGTTTCATTTCGTTTTCCACGCATCCGTGTCCCTCACATCTCGATGTGCTGTTGCATTAAAGTATGTCTCAAAGAAGTAAACATTATGTGTGTGATAAGATTACCGTCTACTGAGATGTTGCACCACATAGTATGGTAAAACTCTGTCGACGTTTCGCGAGAAACTGCTGCCTCAATCTTCAGCGCGCAGTAGTAGTGATACATAAGACATTGAAGCCAGATATTATCACTGTCCGCGTTGGAAACGAACCCCTGTCTTCTGGTACGAAGCTACTTTGCTGATTTAGTATACCCTTAGTTTTTATGTATGTATGTATGTATGTATATATGTATGCATGTTTGTATTATGTATGTAATATATGCATGTATGTATGTATATATACGCACGTATGTATGTATATGTACGTACGTATGCATGTATGTATTATGTATGTATGTAATGTATGTATGTATGTATGTACGTATATGTACGTATTTATGTATGTATGTATGAATGTATTATGTATGTAATGTATGCATGTACGTACGTATGTATGTATATGTACGTACGTGTGTATGTATGTATGTATGTAATGTATGCATGTATATGTACGTACGTATGTATTTATATGTACGTACGTGTGTATGTATGTATGTAATGTATGCATGTATATGTACGTAAGTATGTATGTATATGTACGTATGTATGTATGTATGTATAATGTACATGTATATGTATGTAGTATGTATGTATAGTGTACGTAGTATGTATGTATATGTACGTACGTTGTATGTATGTATGTATGTTATGTATGTATGTATATGTACGTACGTTAGTGTATGTATGTATGTATGTATGTAATGTATGCATGTATATGTACGTAAGTATGTATGTATATGTACGTATGTATGTATGTTATGTATATGTACGTATGTATGTATGTATGTATATGTACGTACGTATGTATGTATATGTACGTATGTGTATGTATGTATGTATGTATGTATGTATGTATGTATATGTACGTATGTATGTATATGTATATGTACGTATGTATGTATGTATATGTAACGTATGTATGTATGTATATGTACGTATGATATGTATGTATATGTACGTATGTATGTATGTATATGTACGTATGTATGTATGTATGTATATGTACGTACGTATGTATGTATAATGTACGTAGTGTGTATGTATGTATGTAGTAGTAATGTACGTACGTGTGATGTATGATGTATGATGTAATGTATGCATGTTAGTACGTACTAGTACGTATGTATGTATGTAGTAATGTACGTAGTATGTATAGTACGTACGTATGTATGTATGTGAGATTTTATGTTCTCAAAGCGGTACTTGCGGTCAGTATTGTCTTGTGCAAAGCGACTTTTCTTAGTCTGGTATAAAGGAACAGACGTTTCAGAACACACTGCGACTCATGTGATGTACCGCCCGTTTTCCCCTTAACAAAAATGATTAATTTTTTCGCACGCTGCAGCTGTATCTTACAAATAATTCTCATAAACAGGGATTATTTTCCTATACGTTATTAACTGGCTGTCTTTGTAATGGAGACGCATGGTACTTTCTTAGAGGCAGTAACTGAATTCCCAAACACTATTTAGGTGAGCTTCCTGCTTCAGAATGTTATTCGCTGGGTGCAATTAGAAATGAAATAACCAGCACTGAAACGAATCTAGGTGCAACGCCTTAAATCTGGTTACTCGAATCTTATTATTGACGGCAGTAAATGGTAATTCCACTCAACAAAAGCTGCTCTAACACTTCACTTAATAATTCATTAAGCCCAGTCCGGAAATAATTTTTCGCGTACAATGAACCGGTGTCCGCAGTGTTCTGAACACATGCTGTCTTTATATAGCGCGATGGTGCTTCAGGGATATCGATTGTGACGCTTCTGCTGTAATTTGCATGGATAAGTTCAGAGCCACCAATATTGGGCGTTCCTAGTGATGACGCAACGACAGTGTTGTAGCGATAACACAGTTTGGCGTGCAGTTACATGCTGACTCAACAGCCTAGTGGCCAGTTCCAAAGACAGCACAGTTACAAGGAGACGACAACAAATGAAGACTGAGTAAAGCCAGAATGAAAGGGAAAATATAGACTCACAGTTAATGTAATTGCCGATCCCAGTGGCCGTGCGGTCTAAGGCGTGGGTCTACGGCCGCTCACTTACTAGGATTGTGGGTTCGAATGCCGCTCGCTTACTAGGATCGTGGGTTCGAATCCCACCGGGGGCATGGATGTTTGTGTTGTGTTTGTTGTATAAGGACGGTAGCATGGAACGTAAAGTGACATGAAGGACGAAAGGATTTAAACAGTTCAAAAATGGATCAAAGGGGAAAAACCCCGGACAGGCAAAAAAAAAAGAAAACCCCTAGGGCATGGATGTCTGTCTGTTGTGAGTGTTGTGTGTTGTCAGGTAGAGGTCTCTGCGACGGGCTGATCACTCGTCCAGAGGAGTCCTACCGAGTGTGGTGTGTCTAAAAAGTGTGTGATCACGAAACCTCGAACAACGAGGAGGCCTAGGCCCCATCAGGGCTGTTGAGCCATAGGAAAAATAAAGTTAATTTAATTATAAAAGTCAAAGTTAAAATCTTGAAGTTAATGCGTGCTTTTCGCGACTTTGCGAACTCGTCTAAATGATTGTACGTGATTGTAATAAATATATGTTACCTCTGATAATGATGGCAAAAACAATAATGATAATTACTGTTCGTAACAAGTTCAGAGTCGATCCCAGTGGCCGCGCGGTCAAAGGCGTCGGTCTACGGCCGCTCGCTTACTAGGATCGTGGGTTCGTATCCCACCGGGGGCATGGATGTCTGTCTGTTGTGAGTGTTGTGTGTTGTCAGGTAGAGGTCTCTGCGACGGGCTGGTCCCTCGTCCAGAGGAGTCCTACCGACTGTGGTGTGTCTAATGTGTGTGATCGTGAAGCCTCGAAAAATGAGGCCTAGGCCCCGAAGGGGCTGTCGAGCCATAGGGGGGAAAAAAAGTTCAGAAACTACGCATACCGTAACAATTCCGGCATCTTCGCTTTACCCTTGACTCTGCAGTTTCAGTCTGTGAAAATGTTGTGGTGCACAAAAGAATATAAAGTCTGCTCTGTTTCAAGTCAACTGTAAGATTTATACATCGTGTGCTGGACGTAAACTGTGTGTTTCTTTTGTCTCAGCAATTTCGAAAGAGTAGTATAACACAAACCGAGTTAGTGGGCCCACATACAAACTACAGTCGACCTCGGTTATAACGTCAAGAAGGGGACTGAATATTTTGTGTCGTTATAAACGAGTGTTGTTATAACAGAAGAGTATAATGTTATGGTTAACAGTGAGGAATTAATTGGTACCACAGAATATCTGACGTTATAGACGAGGTGTCGCGTAAACCGATGTCGTTATAACCGGGTTTAACTGTATTTAGTGATGTATGATCGACATGAGCGAAAGCACGACCCTGGGGTCTTCGTGCAAAGTTTTCATTAAAATGTCTGATATAAATGAACATTGAATTGACTCGATAGTTTATAAAATTTTCCAATTGAATTAAAGTCGGTGAATATAGTAGGTGAGATCAGAAACTACCAACAAAATTGTCTTCAGCGCGTAAACAGAAGGAAAACAACCGCCTACCAAAACTAGCACTACAGTATTAACCCCATGGAAAAAGGGACATAGGCCGCCTAAGAAGAAGATGGAGACAACAGGATTATCTGAAAGCGAAGTAGTTACATAGGACAGGACTTACAGCCCTAAACCTATAACGTTCATGATGATAATGATGAATTAAAGTCGGTTTATCCTTTCTGGAGTTGTGTAATGCGTACAGACGGAAGGAGCATTTTCAATAGTCACTCTGCAGGGTTGCGAACACGCTTAAAAACGAATTTGCAGCTTATAAAGAACGCGACAGAATGAAGATGTCAAAACTGACAAAAACTGACAGCCGACAGTAAATTGTGATTGAATGGCAGACGCTGTCATTTTGAAACATAACCGACGTATCTTCCCTTAATTTCAGTTGTTCATTTTGATATGCACCGCGTCCCCACCTAACCACCGTACGTGTTCACATCTGCGTACCTAATTCCGACAATCCACTTTGTTCATCGACTTGTAATATGAATTCCCATACCAGACAAAGGTGTTATTAATAGGTTCAATTTGAACTCACTGGCCAAAGTTGTTTTCATTTTGTTGACATATTTCATCAGTTTTAGATTACGACGGATTTAACATAAAATTTTATTATATTCACGAGTTTGTATTGTGAAGATGATCAGGGGTTAGTGTAGCGGTAGTGATCTAAGACTTGTGTTCGGGACGTACCGGGTTCGAATCTCGTTCTCATTTCCGTCTGTATTGAAGACACATGATTGCCCTTAATGTGTATAGGTGAATGCTAGGAGAGGACCTTAAAGTAGACCACGATTCTTTCTTTCCACGTGCGAAATATCGCCGACAAAGAATCAATCAACTGTTAATCAATCATTAAAGACCCTCCTTCTTCTCCAGCGATTTATCAGTGTCGTTTTTCTTCCAATGGCGCAACAGCCCCTAATGAGCCAGGGCCTCCTCATTATCGAGGCTTCACGATCACACTCAGAAACACACTTGGTAGGACTCCTCTGGACGAGTGATCAGCCCGACGCAGAGACCTCTACCTGACAACACAAATACTCACAAGAGACAGACATCCATGCCCCCGGCGGTTTTTTTTTTTTTTTTTTTTTTTTTTTTTTTTTTCCTCCTTTTCTTTTCCAATTTTTGTACTGTTTAATCCTTTTTGTCCTTCATGCCACTTATGTTCCATACTACTGTCCGTACAACAACACAACACAAACATCCATGCCCCCGGTGTTTTTTTTTTTTTTTTTTTTTGCCTCTCCGGGGTTTTTCCCCTTTGATACATTTTTGTACTGTTTAAATCCTTTTCGTCCTTCATGTCACTTTACGGTCCATATTACCGTCCTTATACAACAAACACAACACAAACATCCATGCCCCCGGTGGGATTCGAACCCACAATCCCAGCAAGCGAGCAGCCGCAGACCCACGCCTTAGACCGCACGGCCACTGGGATCGTCTGCCAGTGTCTTACCTTTGTGAATTCATGGAAAAGTCCTCGGAGCCTGCCTGTGTATCTGAACATGTCTCGCAAACCATTTAACGGATATAAATTAAATATTATACTGGGCGTCTAAGCTTTGTATTAAAGTGTGAACTTATGTGAACATGCATACGGACTGTTATCAGAGGTGGCCAGCCACGAGAGCTTCAAGAGGCTTCAAGAGCCGCAGTTCAGGAGGCAACTTGGGCAAGAGCCACGCTGTAATGAAATAAAACATTTTTCCCTTGTTTGATTGCTTCTTATTTCTCTTTCATCCAACTAAGTAGGTTAGTTTCAGTTATCAGTCTCCTTTCTTTCTTCAGACAATCTTTGAAATCACCGTTCACGGTCAGCCTCCTGTGCATGCAAACTATCTGATTATTTAATGCTTCCATATTCCATGCAGTAAGTTGATTATACAATATTTAATTTAAAAAAATTGTACAATCAATGATAAATAATCATTTGTCATTTATGTGTGCCCTCCGACATGTTTCGGCCTCTACAAGGCCATCATGAGGGAGGTTGTATACAAAGGAATACAAACAGCGAATTCTGTCGGAAGATGTGCATGTTTAGAGTTAAAATACAATATTATCAATTAAAATTGTTAAAACATGTTTAAAATACAAATAAATTGTAAATGTTTTGTATTTCTTAACAATATTTTACGTTTTTATTGTCGACAAACTTCTATATCAATCTTTATGTTATTTTCACCGTACATTTTTATTGTATATAATCTTATTCCGACAAATGTACACTTTATTATGTCCTATTTAAGACATGCTTATGTCAATAAATAGTCGACATGTTTCGAACTGTATCACTTTAGCTGGTGTAATGATAAAGAGTCCTGATGATGAACTGATACAGCTCGAAACATGTTGACTATTTATTGACATAAGCGTGTATTAAATAGGACATAATAAAGTGTACATTTGTCGGAATAAGACTTTATACTCTATATCAATTTAGTCATCTTCGTTCGAAGGAAGTTCTCCCCGTACTGTCGATTGATATTTCTGCCATGGTGGGCTACTGTAGGCCTATAGTGCATCAGTAATGTGCGCGAGTAGCGGTGTGTACACCCCTGGTATATTTAACTAAATAAGATAATTTGCTTACCTTGTGAGAACCAAGTGCCAGGTTAGTGGTGAAGTCTCCACCCAAAGACTGAGAGGATGTGATAATTTGCTGCCTGCACAGGGGTGCGGAGAGATGTTGGAACTGATGATTTGCAGGGGAAAGCCGAAGAAACTCTGAGATAAACCCGCCCCCGATGCCTCTTTGTCCGCCACGAATCTCACAGGCAGTCACTCGAGACTGAACCTGAAGCCCCGCGGTGGGAAGCCATAGCCCTGACTGCCTTATTTGTGGCATCCACCGGCCCCCGTACATGTATGTGTGTGGTATAAAATTTTAAGACGGGTACGAAGTACTCTAACCATATGAAAAGCTGACGTTGAGCCTTGCTTTTGGGTTTTAGCACCGTGTGGCAGTGAGCTTTGTTACCAATTTTCGGAGGAGTGTGCTGCCTTCATCTTCAGGCTCATCTGCAGTCATCTTCAGGCTCATCTGCAGTCATTTTCCAGGGTAGACCGTAAAGAAGGGGACAGCGCATTCGTCTGAAAATTCGGCGAGACAGCACACTGCCACACGGTGAAAAAGTCAAAAGCAGTATGAATGTTACAGGTGTTTCATACCAGAGTTAATCAAAATTTGTGAAGTCATTTGGAGAAGGCTGTGGAATGAACGCGCAGTTATGCACTTTCTGCGACAACGCGCCTGTAACCGCATTGTATTTCGGTAACGACAGGGACACTTGCTGTTCGTGAAACACCCTGTATAAGGCAGCAGGTACGCGAACTTGATTATTAACTTCAGCGTTCGTTGTGATTGACGAGCGGAAGATACACGGCAGCGCGTCTAAATATAAACTCGATGGGAGAGCTTCCGCGACTATCCAGTGTTGAGGAAATTGAAGCATTTTGCATTGCGCAGCGAGCGACACACACGGCAGCTCGACGACTGGCTGGTCTGCTGCCACATCGGTTTGTATTATGTGTGCTGAAATAGCGTGGCTCCCTACCGAGCGAGTTCGCTCAACTGAAACTTGTTATTCGATACTCCCTGGTTCGACTCTCAATCGAGATACGGATTAATAATAAAATCGAGTTTCCGTTGGTATTTCCATTCAGATACCACGACAGTATCTTAAATTAGGCCACGATCTTTTTTTTTCCCCACGTTCTTTCCAGTTTACCACTTATGAGTCATCCAACAATTAGATCACCCTGTATAATATGAGTTACAAACTTTGTTACATAAACTGCAGATGAAAGCCTTGTAATTATAAGTGGTATTGTTAGTTCATAATTTGTTTGCAGTTTATTTAAAGACTGTCTGCAGCTTGAACTATACAGCAGTGGTTCTGCAGCACGGCTCGCAAGCCACATGCGGCTCGCGCATGTTGCCTGTAAAAAATCATATTCAAGTAGTTTACAGGCTGACTGTGAACAACGTATTAAATGATTTTCTAAAGAAAGAAGACTCATAACTAACTGAAACTAAACCTATTGTAGTAGGAGGAACAGAAATAAGCAGCCATCAGATAAGGGGATAAATATTGCATTAATTAAATGATAAATAATAACAAAGGTACAATGTTTTGGTAAATAATTATGTAGAAAGTCGAGAAGCCAATAGGCATCTTCATACACTTGTCTTGCTTGTAGATGCTTTGTCAGTATCCATCACAGTGGCCAGCTTCTTAAATTCGGGTTGGTAAACATTTCTATGAGGCAGTGAGCAATGTTGCTACCGTACGGTTATGTTGATGAATATACATGGCAGTTATCTAAGTGAGGCTTCTGAAGCTCGTCTGGCTGGCCACCCCTGCTATATGTTGTAGGATGTGAGAATGATTAATGAAGGAGTTGGGAAGAATTCGATTGTTGCCAAATATGAGGCACTGTCGTGCGATATGGCCGAAGAGGTTGAAGAAAGCAACACAAAACCTGAGGCAGTATAACCACTCTTCTGTCCGAAATTGGAACACGGAACCCTCATAGCCATAAATACCCCTCCACACATTCCTCTAGGTGTTACAATTTCGCCCTTTCACATGTCTAAACATTATGTTCTTGGCGGTAACCACGTGATAACATTTGTATTGATAAGCGCCTTGGGCTGGTTGATCTCGTAGGTTATAGGGAGCTGGAAAAGAATACGCAGACAGAATTCGAAGGTCGAGTGTTTATTACTGTTGCTTCGTTTTCGGCAAGCCCCAATTTCAGATCTGAGCCAGTTCACTATTAACCCTTTAAATCCTAGGGGTTACTTTATGTACCGCCAGGTTTAGCGTTCAAAAATTCTACGTTCTGCCCACAAAGTGTATTACGTGTTTTGTATGGATCTCTGGACAATTAGCGACTCTTTATCTATAGATCGTTAATTGATTAGTTTTTATAACCCAGACGGAGTGTGTTTACTGCGCGATACGGACTGAATCTTTAAATAAACACAGGTTAATTTTAGTCTTTGAAGTGTTTAGCATCCAATCATTCGACGATGTGTGGTCTGAAATAGTGACAGCGTCGTTAAATAATCAATACATAAAATAGTAAGTAGAGCGTGGGACGCGTGTAGAGCCGTCTTTATCCCATCCATGTGGCTTATTTCCGTGATCTGAGTGTAGTCCCCACAGTGACTGAATTTTACCGGCTGACCCCTTACGTTGTGATGTCAAAAGGGGTGGATGCAAGCCCCAGCTCTCACAATTGTCCGCTAAGCTTCTGCAGAGACACATAATACACGTCACCAGATTGAGTATATGAGTATCCGCAGTTCACATTTAGCTTTTGAAGCCCTTTTGCTATGAAATGAATTCCTTTTATAGAAACCAGCTTTAGTAAAGTCTGTTGGAATCTGCAGTTATTAACTCTCAGTACGAACTGAGAGGCGACTTGACACCGGATATATACCGCGAAAATCGTCCGTTGTTTTCCATTAAAGTGTGAGCGCCTTCCGGGCACTTGGACTGTTTGGCTTTGGCACAAGCTCATGCATTTTTCATGCAGGTTTCGTGTAGCTTTTCGTGAAAAGGGTTGGTAAAGTGCTGTCAGAGCTTTCAGGCCGTGGGCTGAACGTCTGCTGCTAAACATTACAATTGGGAGACTGAACGAGCATCCAGAAGTTTTCTTCTGTTTTTTTTTAAATTTAGTCACACACGAGGTTCTTCTGATCGAGTCATGATTTGATAGCATTGCATCTCCTGCGGAGTACTTACTGCCTAAACAAAGAAGAACCAGATCTTTGAGGCAAGTCCAGTACATCTGGTGTAGAGTCAATGCCTTGTCCAGCCCATATAATCCTCCATAATTTCGTTACCCAATACTGTAATGTTTGGCGGCGAGCGCAAATCATGAAGATTCTCATTATACAGTTTTTCCCAGCTTCCTTTTACTTCCTCTATCATAGGCCCCTATATGAACTTCCTGTTACTTCCTCTCTCATATGCCCATATATGAACTTCCTGTTACTTCCTCTCTCATAGGTCCATATATGAACTTCCTGTTACTTCCTCTCTCATAGGTCCATATATGAACTTCCTGTTACTTCCTCTCTCATAGGCCCATATATGAACTTCCTGTTACTTCCTCTCTCATAGGTCCATATATGAACTTCCTGTTACTTCCTCTCTCATAGGCCCATATATGAACTTCCTGTTACTTCCTCATATGCCCATATATGAACTTCCTGTTACTTCCTCTCTCATAGGTCCATATATGAACTTCCTGTTACTTCCTCATAGGCCCATATATGAGCTTCCTGTTACTTCTGTCATAGGCCCATATATGAACTTCCTGTTACTTCTTGTCATAGACCCATATATGAACTTCCTGTTACTTCTTCTGTCATAGGCCCCTATATGAGCTTCCTGTTACTTCTTCTGTCATAGGCCCCTATATGAGCTTCCTGTTACTTCTTCTGTCATAGGCCTATATATGAACTTCCTGTCACTTCTTCTGTCATAGGCCCCTATATGAGCTTCCTGTTACTTCTTCTGTCATAGGCCCCTATATGAGCTTCCTGTTACTTCTTCTGTCATAGGCCCATATATGAGCTTCCTGTTACTTCTTCTGTCATAGGCCCATATATTAGCTTCCTGTTACTTCTTCTGTCATAGGCCCATATATGAGCTTCCTGTTACTTCTTCTGTCATAGACCCATATATGAGCTTCCTGTTACTACTTCTGTCATAGGCCCATATATGAGCTTCCTGTTACTTCTTCTGTCATAGGCCCATATATGAGCTTCCTATTACTTCTGTAATAGGCCCATATATGTGCTTCCTCTTACTTCTGTCATAGGCCCATATATCAGTTTTCTGTTACTTCTGTCATAGGCCCATATGTGAGATTCGTGTTACTTCCTCCATTTATATCAGCTATATGAGCTTCCTGTTACTTCCTGTCATAGGCCCATGTATGAGCTTCCTCTTACTTCTGTCATAGGCCCATATATCAGTTTTCTGTTACTTCTGTCATAGGCCCATATGTGAGGTTCGTGTTACTTCCTCCATTTATATAAGCTATATCAGCTTCCTGTTACTTCTGTCATAGGCCCATATGTGAGGTTCGTGTTACTTCCTCCATTTATATCAGCTATATCAGCTTCCTGTTACTTCCTGTCATAGGCCCATATATTCACCACAGCTTCCTGTTCTGAGACGTCTTCAGTATTTGTTCTTTTCGTTTTTTTTAATTTTACTTACACTTTTGACTTTAAAAGTCCCTCCACTTTTGGTACGGAGAATTAAGAGTAAAGTGTTTGCAGATTTCATATTGTGGCAGACGTGTGTGTGTGTGTGCGCATGCTCTAATACGTACTTTACTGTCCGTATCTTGGTAGCAGCACTTAGTATGAAGATAATTGACATGACGTAACATATAAAACACATTACAAAATATATCAGACATTGGCAATACCCGCCCTACTATACGGCAGTGACATAGGAACAAAACCAATACAGAATCGCAGCACCAGAGATGAAAGTTTTGAGGAAAACCGCACAATACACGCTGTGTGACCACAAAATAAATTAAGATATTTGGCACAAATAAACAATTATAACAACAAATGGACACAACACGTTAGTAGAATGGAGAGATGCAGACTCGTGCTCGCTGTTATGAAATATCGACCGAAAGGAAAAAAGGGAACACAGGACGTCCATTAAAGAGACTTCTGGATTGTTATGTTGAGACAGGAACGGGACACGAGGACTTACTCCTTGAAAGCGTGATGATGATAGATGATGATGATTTATCACGTTAAATAGACGCGTTAATTTTGTGTGACGTTTCATTTTTAAGCTACTGTGTTCCAAAACGTATCATAAAAATATACGCTACCAATATCCGCATAAAAAAACTCCTCTGAAGAACTCAGATAATGTGTCTAGACGTGTGGCAGCAGGGACACTCTGTAGATGAATTCTGGTGCTAAAAGAAACAAGTCCTGCTGAAGCCCTGCAATGTTTGCTACCCACGAAACATAATAGGATGATGGGCAGGTTGCATAACCTTTGCAGACCTCTGTATATCAAATAACAATAGAATATTGACTCCAGTGGTAAGTGGGCAAACAACGACTTCCTTCGGAAATAGGAATGACATGGCGTACTTCCTTCTGGAACACACGTTTCACATTTGTTATTTACGAGTATTTGGCACTAAGATGGACGAAGTGACAGCAGGGCGAAGAGCATTCCTCAGTGAGGAGCGTCGTGATTTGTATTCTACGCCGGATGACGTCAGGACGATAAAATTAAGGACGAGGTGGAGGGGGGGGGGGGTATGTGGCACTTGTGGGGGTGATGAGAAGTGGATGCAGGATTTTGGTGGGGAATCTTTGAGGAAACAGACAACATGCAAGACCTGGGCGTAGGTGACAATATTAAAATGGATCTTAAGGACGTAGAATACGAAGATGTGGACTAGATTATTATGGCTCAGGAAAGGGTCCCGTGGCGGGCTGTTGTGAACATGGTAATGAACCTTCAGGTTGCTTAAAATGTGGGGAATGTATTTGGTGGTTGAGGTACTGTTGTCTTTTCAAGGCTGCTACTCCATGTAGGTAGTTAGTTATATGGTTGGTTTCTTTATTTAGACTGTCCCCAGTTTTATAGTTATTAATTATACAGGGCATACACAAAAGAATGGTGCGGTTTCAAAAGTGAATAAAAAATTTATGTCTCACATTACACGGGAACAACATACACCGTCAGCGGCGGCAACTGTCCAAGTTTCTCATGCGCTACCAGCAGTTCGCTTCCCCCCTATTTTCACAGGAATGTACGAGTGCTTCTCAATCGTGTTCTTCCACAGCGCTGGATCAGACGTGCTGCTGCAAATGGAGACAAGAACCTTCTCCCTTGGCCACCCCGTTCGCCAGATCTTACACCTTGCGATTTCTTTCTTTGGGGGTTCGTTAAAGACAGCGTTTATGTACCACCATTGCCCACGTCCATCCATGAAATTCGTGATCGGATAACACATGCACTGCAGGCCATTACAGCGGACATGCTACACCGGGTCTGGGATGAGTTTGATTACCGTGTGGATGTGTGTCGTGTGACCCAGGGTGCACACATTGAAGGATTGTAATTACCAAATGAGAAACTTGGACAGTTGCCGCCGCTGACGGTGTATGTTGTGCTCGTGTAAGATGAGAAATAAAGTTTTTTATTCACTTTTGAAACCGCACCATTCTTTTGTGTATGCCCTGTACAGGGCATACACAAAAGAATGGTGCGGTTTCAAAGGTGAATAACATTGATACCGCACCCATTGTTTTGTGTATACCCTGTATATACAAAAATTTAGCTGGGGATATAGTTCTGTTAAATATAGGCCAACATTATATCAGCCATACAAGAACTGTTCTTGGTTTTAGTTTAAGCGTTCACTTTTGGGAGAATGCCTCTGGTACAAGTTGTAACCTTAATGAGATATAGACTATATTTTTCTGTAATGTACCATTTCTGGGCGCGTTTTAAAATCAACTGCTAAGAGCGACTGTTAGCCCCGCAATGTCCGTCTGTCTGTCCGAACGGAACCGCGCAACTGCAATCGGAAGAATTGTCATGAAATTTTATTTTGAGGGGGGCTTTTACTAAAATTTGCCGATGTAATGTGATTTTGGTTAAAATGTGACAAAGGTAGCGGAAACTTTACGCGAAGACCATGTGCAAATTTAGGGTATCTCGTGATTGGTCTTTATAATGGCGCCAAAATGTGTTCTCTTGTGAGGTACAAATTGAGGCCGAAGAAACACTTGATCGAAACGTAACAGTAAAATATTAGTCGCTTGTAAATTTCCCTCTTTTCTTTAACATGCCTTCGGCTTAATATAAATTACGTAGCTGTGTACAACAACAACTTAAGCCCTTCATATATCCACGTTTAATGTCAGTTTTGACATTCCTCGCTCTGTGGCGCTCATATTGAACTTTATTTTTGTAACAATTTCAGAGTTTATAGTTTAGTTGGTTTGTATTTCTTATTTATAGGCGTACCTTAACGTGCTGTCAGTAATAACCAATTCCACTGAGCAGAGTCCATTCTGAGAAGCTGATAGTTTCTCAGGTAATCAGGAAATTCCCCACATTTTATAAAATCCGAAGTTTATAAACTATAAAGATTGCGTGGACACTGTATGTATGTAAGGATTTGGTTGTGGTGGTGGTGGTGGTGGTGGTGGTGGTGGTGGTGGTGGTGGTGGTGGTAGTAGTAGTAGTAGTAGTAGTAGTAGTAGTAGTGGTAGTGGTAGTGGTAGTGGTAGTGGTAGTGGTAGTGGTAGTGGTAGTGGTAGTGTAGTGGTAGTGGTAGTAGTAGTGGTAGTAGTAGTAGTAGTAGTAGTAGTAGTAGAGGTGTTGCTGAAATTCAACTTTTCTTGTATGTGACGCTGTCGTTAGACGTGTAGTACCCGACGTTTCGAAAGACCTTCAGGGTCAAACAGTCCGAAAAGAAGATTTTGGTTGTTGCTGTTTCTTTGTTTGTTGTAGTCTCCTCCTTCGTGACTGTCGATACAGCTGCCTATCGCCAATTACGCGTTTTGATATAACAGCCTGTGACGTAGTGACATGTCGCAGTCTCCCGTCCCCCCAATACAAAATTCATTATTATACTCAACAAAGTAAGTGCGTTGGTCCTGGAAATCATAAAATGGATTACTTCTGTGACATATATTGGGTAAAGCCAAATGCAGTATGTAGGTCAGCCTTCGTCTGCACGTGATAGCGGCTGGAGGGTGAATGGTTCCGTCATCTTTAAAGCTCCTGCCACCACCCCACTACGGCTGAGTGTAGTGACAGCATTTGAACTATTGACCTGCTGGTTTTAGAGACGACAAGAATTGCGTATTGAATTAAATATACGCAGCTGCAAGACGCGCTTTCGTTTAAGAAACAGTTCGGATAGGCCCTGTCCTGACACGACGTCTGCCTCTTTGGGGTTTATTCCGAAAAAGGAAACAGCATTTAAACGTAAAGCAGCAGTGAAATTATTCATACAATATACGTTTGTGTATTTATTTGTGATTCATTTAGTGACTTACAGTGACTCAGGCTATACAGCGTCGAATGGTATAAGTTCAGTGAATAATGAATTGGAAGGGATGTGGAAGGAAACGCTCGTGGCATAGGTGAAGTCAGTATCGCGATGTTTATATGAACGGGCTGAGGAAAAGTACGGAAATATGAGGGCTGTTGGTGTTCAAGCTGAGCTTCGAACCGGGGACCTTCCGATTGAAACTCACAGGCGTTACAGTTTGGGACACTGTGCTCGGGTTTTAGGCGCGTTCGCAAAATTGCGAAAAGCGACTATTACCTTCGTCATGTCTGTCCGTCCGCATGGAATAACTCGGCTCCCACTGGACGGATTTTCATGAAATTTGATATATATGTGTATTTTTCGAAAATCTATCTGGAAAATTTAAGTTTCATTAAAATCTGACAAGAATAACGGGTACTTCACATGAAGACCTATGTACATTTATGATAACATCTCCCTGGCTTCTTCTTAGGATGAGAAATGTTTCGGACAAAATTTGTATATAAAGTCAAAACACATTTTATATTCAAATACGTTTTTCTCGAAAATCGTGCCGTTTATGAGATAATGTGGAAAAATATGGTAAGAGCCGGACAGGCCACAGCTGACAATATAATACGGCGCATGCGCTTTGCATGCCGGATAACTAAGGCTACAGACACACACTCAAAATATTTAATACTTAATGCTTTTCCACGGTAACAGTGGTTACGCGAAAGCGGCTCAATATTACGTTTATAGTACATTGTCTTGTCTATAATAGGTTTCAGGTTTTCGTGGTGGGGAAGACGTATATTGCATTCTCTTGAGTCATGTCATCATAGGTGAATAGTAGTGTTTCGAAGGAACATACTGCCTCGATCATCAGGGTGTGAGCTGAAGGCTGAGTGCACCATCCTACTGTTCGAATACAGTAACTTTTTGGCTAGCACACATTCGTCTGGAAGAGTCGTCAAGTCTGGCCGGCCCACAACGCGAATTATGGTCCACGGATGCGCAGTGTGTATAATCATTGTATTAATGCGACATGTGTAATATGTAGAGGATCATTTGTACGTGGACTGTATGTACTGGTGTTTGTAGTTTGCTAAGCTGTCACTGGTTTGGGTATGCCATTTTTTGGCCGCCAGAATACTGCAGCACTCAGCTAGGTGTTAAACGGTGTTCGGTGTTTCACAACCACGTGAAAAGAACGCAGCTTAATTAAGTCTTGTTTTTTTTTACTAAGTAAAGTGTTCCGTGGATAGAATAGACGGCCGGGCACATGAGAAAGCAGAAGAAATGTGTCGTGTGTACAATGCAGGTTGTCATTATGTGACGTTACGTCAGCCCACCGTAAGCGCTTGACCAGTCCAGGCTTTCACGCTTTCAAAGCAAGTTCGTAGCGTCATTATTTGAAATTCACAAAGTGTGAACCCTTGAACGTTACATTCTGACGTCACATTAATGTGCTGACAGGGTCAGAGGAGAGGATGTAATGGTGTGTGTTGTGCAGTACGAGAGGCTGAATGGTATAGTGGTATGTGATGTGCAGTACGAAAGGCTGAATGGTGTGTGGTGTGCAGTACGAGAGGCTGAATGGTGTAGTGGTGTGTGATGTGCAGTACGAAAGGCTGAATGGTGTGTGGTGTGCAGTACGAGAGGCTGAATGGTGTGTGGTGTGTTGTACAGTACGAGAGGCTGAATGTTGTAATGGTGTGTGGTGTGCAGTACGAAAGGCTGAATGGTGTGTGGTGTGTGATGTGCAGTACGAAAGGCTGAATGGTGTGTGATGTGCAGTACGAGAGGCTGAATGGTGTGTGGTGTGTTGTACAGTACGAGAGGCTGAATGTTGTAATGGTGTGTGGTGTGCAGTACGAAAGGCTGAATGGTGTGTGGTGTGCAGTACGAGAGGCTGAATGGTGTCATGGTGTGTGGTGTGCAGTACGAAAGGCTGAATGGTGTGTGGTGTGCAGTACGAGAGGCTGAATGGTGTCATGGTGTGTGTTGTGCAGTATGAGGGACTGAATGGTGTCATGGTGTGTGGTGTGCAGTACGAGGGACTGAATGGTGTCATGGGGTGTGGTGTGCAGTACGAGGGACTGAATGGTGTCATGGTGTGTAGTGTGCAGTACGAGGGACTGAATGGTGTCATGGTGTGTGGTGTGCAGTACGAGGGACTGAATGGTGTCATGGTGTGTGGTGTGCAGTACGAGGGACTGAATGGTGTCATGGTGTGTGGTGTGCAGTACGAGGGACTGAATGGTGTCATGGTGTGTGGTGTGCAGTACGAGGGACTGAATGGTGTCATGGTGTGTGGTGTGCAGTACGAGGGACTGAATGGTGTCATGGTGTGTGGTGTGCAGTACGAGAGGCTGAATGATGTAATGGTGTGTGGTGTGCAGTACGAGAGGCTGAATGGTGTAATGGTGTGTGTTGTGCAGTATGAGGGACTGAATGGTGTCATGGTGTGTGGTGTGCAGTACGAGGGACTGAATGGTGTCATGGGGTGTGGTGTGCAGTACGAGGGACTGAATGGTGTCATGGTGTGTAGTGTGCAGTACGAGGGACTGAATGGTGTCATGGTGTGTGGTGTGCAGTACGAGGGACTGAATGGTGTCATGGTGTGTGGTGTGCAGTACGAGGGACTGAATGGTGTCATGGTGTGTGGTGTGCAGTACGAGGGACTGAATGGTGTCATGGTGTGTGGTGTGCAGTACGAGGGACTGAATGGTGTCATGGTGTGTGGTGTGCAGTACGAGGGACTGAATGGTGTCATGGTGTGTGGTGTGCAGTACGAGAGGCTGAATGGTGTAATGGTGTGTGGTGTGCAGTACGAGAGGCTGAGTGGTGTAATGGTGTGTGGTGTGCAGTACGAGAGGCTGAGTGGTGTAATGGTGTATGGGTGAGTCAGGCGACAAACAAATGGATTGTCGGCTGTGAAAAGGAAGGAGAGACAGATAAAGACAGGGAAGAGTGAAAGGAGGAAGGATTGAGAGAAAAGAAAGGAGGAATACAATAAAAAAGAACTAAAGAAGAAGGAAATTAATTGAAGCAGGAAGGAATGATATAAATAAAGAAATAAGGAAGCAATGACGAAAAATAAGAAGTGAGAGATAGGTTTTATTGCATAGCTGACGAAGCAGTGTTGAAATAATCCGCTGTTTGTTCTGCACATAATTATATACACAAGCAGTTTGAAGAAGGATTTACGTCCCATAAACTGTGCCAAGAGCAAGTACCAGCCAGCGACTAAAGATGTTTCCGCACTGTTACATGTCGAGCATACTGCTATACTGTTTTGCTATGTTACTTATGTAGGTGATCTTCTGAAACAATTGACTGCATGTTTCAGCGTTTCCTTGAAAGTTCAGGCCTTAGTCGCTCAGCTAGTCAAGAAATGAGATTATGTGCTACCGGTATGTTCATTACCGTGTCTACTAAAGCACAACACTCACTTGTATCCTGAGTCTGTTAAATCCGCTTCCTTACATTTTGTATTTATAAGATCTATTTTAATATTGCTGTCCCATCTATCTCTAGATCTTCCAGTTGATGTCTTCTGTTGACCGATTTCTAATAAAATGTATGTATTTTCGTCTTCTCCGCATGTGCTACTTCTCATACTATTTGTGTAAGCGCCCTGTTATTATTGAATGGATAGTATATATTAAGTCTGATTGTCTGGGGTGTGACGCCGTGTAGTCTGGTAGGTTGTTACGTTTGGGAGGAATAATACTGAGTCCGTCTTCAATGTTGCCTGAAGATTACACTGCTTCACATCCCAGAAGACCGTACTGTCCACAGACCAGGAGATGAGCCCTGCGATAAATGCGCATGCGCAATATGTGTTGAATGAAAAGATGCTATTACCCATCCTGCAAGCATTCGCTCAGTACACTCGCTCGCTACACACTACTCGAAATGCTTGTTGTTTTCAGTCTGTGTAGTAGTAGAAATGTCGCTCCTACCAATAGCAGGCTAATAATCTGCCTGTAGCCAGCAGTCCCCCGCACCTCACTAGACACGCCCCACCACCAGGCGGGTATCGTCTCATGATCTGTGGTCTGTAGTCTTAATGTGGAAGTCTTCGTGAACCTCAGAAGTGATGAGTGCTACTCTTCTATTCGAGCGTCGTGGAACAAACAAAAAACGAAATTGTAGATTCTGTAGTTTGAACGTGGCCGAACAACATAGCCAGTTGTTTTCATTCGTCATATATGATCTCAAACTTGATGAACTGTGCTCGCATTATGTACATACGAAGTGCGTTCGGCAATGATTCGGACAGGGGATAGCTGTTTCATCGAATAACAAGCTGTGAGATCGCGCGAATTATCATCGCATAGTGCAGTCTCGGTACATATTTCCACCACCAAATGGCTTTAGTCGTGCATGCTTGTGGAAAACTGCTGCGTCATTACCAATTCGAGGTGTGGACAGGAGTCGCAAAATGGAAGGCGATTATCATGGGCGCAGACACACCACGTGAATCCTGTGGAAAGAAGGCGTTTAACGGTCGGATATTCATCGTCGGTTATCTGCAGTTTGTGGAGAGAAAGCACTTGCACGCAGCACTGTGTTCAACTGTGTACGGAGCTTCAGCAGTGGCAAGGAGACCGCACAGGTGGCTGTCCTGAGTGGCATTGCAACACCGCTAAAGGATGGTTCGGTACCATTCGGAATCTCCCATGGATATGGCAGCGACATATAGGGGAATACGTTGAGCTAGCAGTTGTTTGGTAATCAGCCTAAAGCAGCGTATCCCAATTTTTTTTCGTGGAGGAACCCCTAAAATAATTATCATATCTCAAGGGACCGCTGCCTGTGAAAACGATAACAAAATACAGACGCAGTCGTTAGGGCACAGAGATTACTCGAGTATTGCCAATTGCCTGACAAAAATTCTCACGACATTTCTATTTCTGTTTGTAATTTTCTTTCGGTATTTCAAAATAGTTTTATATTTATTTCATGATTTCTCACGGAACCCTTCACGATGTTCTGTGGAACTCTAGGGCTACGCGGAACCCTGTTTGGGAAACACTAACCTCAAGGTAATAACGCTACTGCAAGTGAGGTCAGTCCAAATCATTTCCAAATGCCCCTCGTAAAGAGCGTGAATGGAAGCTCTCGTGGCCTCAGTTAAGGTATTATTCCGGATTTTTCCTGACAGCGTTGACGAAAACCACGAACACTATCAGGGCAGTCTGTTTTCAGACCGAGATTCGAACCTTGCACCTCACGAATGAAAGCTGGAAGCAACATCTGTTGAGCAAACTGTTCAGTCAGTCTCTGCATTCTGCGTAGTTTATTTGCGGCAGATTTTGAAGACAGACTGAGAAATGACTTCAATGGCACACGAACGCTGCAATGAAGACAGCCCACATCTCTTAGAGATCCGATCGCAATTAAAGGTTTGAAGAATTCGTACGAACCGGAGTGCTAACGTAGCTGATGGAGGCATAAACAGATACCGCAGAAATGTGCCAGAAGCGAACCGTTCAAAGTATCGCTATGATTACACTACGCGCCGTGTTACTGCCAATAACTGTCAGAGTTACGTGCTCCATGGCGTGGTATCGGCAGGTGCCCAGAATACCCTACAGTCATGAAACGAGAAACGACAGTCACTTCTGTTTGTACCTGTGATACATATACGTTTTAATAGAAAGACCCTGTTAAAATTCAACGGGAGGTCTCTCGTAAGTGAAAGTATGTACATGTCAAGGCCGTCTGAGGAATTAACGCCATATGTTAGACGCTGCCGTCTCTCTCTAAGGGAAATATCACTTTCCCTGATGATGGTGGTGGCTGCCACCGAAACATGTCGGAATATAGAGTGATTTTTATAATATCCTATTAGAATCATTAAATGTATGGTGCATGTTGTTGGAAACTTTTAAACAATAACATAATAATAATAATAATAATATGCACGGTATAAACAACAATGTGAAAACTATCATTATGTTGTGAGATTTACTCGAGGGTGTTCGTGGCTTGCATCATTCCGTGCAGGCAAAGACTAATGTAGCAACTCGATTAGGCTGTACCTGTTCCAAATTACAGGTACTTCTAAATCATTCACCAGCCAGTCTGCTATCGGCGCTGTATAGCTTAGATACCGACAGCTTTGGAAAACAAACCACTAAAAGAAGGAAACAGATACACTGTGGGAAAATTGCCGTGTTTTTATGTTAAAGCATCTGGTACGTATAGTAACCACCACCAGCACCACCACACTTCTTGAAGCACATGAAACACCATCTTCAAGAGGAGACAATCTTAATTCAATTGTATGTCGAATGTGTATCAGAGTTGGGGCCCCAGTTCCGTTCTGGATATCGCGTTAAAGAAACATATCCCGTAATACATGTACCCGGACTTAACGCCCTGGCATTCAGTCGGCAGCCGATCACTTCACTGGGTGCTGTCACAGCTCGCAGGTGCTTGCGCTACACTAATCGTCAACACATGCGCACAGAATTCGGACGAAACAACTACAACACCTGTCTGAATGCGTGGCAGGTTAATGATTCAGATGTTAGCCTAAGGCACAGCCCCGTTTGGGGTGGTACTCACACGACCTTCGTCACTTTCTCGAGGATAAACGTATATAAGTATAAGCTTGCTATTCTGTTACGTATGCTAGCAAGTAGTTATGGACAGGAACAGAAGATGTCGCCAGTAAACGGCATTGTAACTTTCACTGAGTCGGTATTACAGTTTTAAACATTTTAGAGGAAGGTTCGTAGCTTAGCTCTACACAGCAGCACCACGAGTGAATGTAGGCGACATGTCGAGTTGGTGTTAGCTTAGTAGTTTAGTACCTGCTGATTAGTAGGACTTGATCACAGTGACAGAAGTATAGCGTGACGCTGCAATGGTTTGAATTACGCTGCTGTTTGATTATGCTGGGCAACCAAAACGCTCTGAAGTACCAATATGGATACACCCAGTCTTTGACACCAGTGACTTAGTCTACTGAACTTTTGTAACGAAATTTAGGCAAGTGGTGTCATCAGATCCGTGTAAGAGTGTCTTAGTTGTTTGGCCACCATAGGAATTTACAACCACAGCGACGGTTTCATGACAGTAATGGTTCCCTGTCATCAGTAATGTCAGTATCGTGGTCGTGCGAACTTCTGAGGCCTGTGTACGTACAAACGTAACATTGAGGCGCGTTCGTGTAACAATCGTTGCTGTGGAAAAGCAATAAGGATTACATATTGTGAGTGTGTGTCTGTAGCCTTAGTTATCCAGCATGCAAAGCGCATGAGCCGTATTATATTGTCATCTGTGGCCTGTCTGGCTCTAAAATATTTTTCCACATTATCTCATAAACGGCACGATTGTCGGAAAAAGTTACGGAACATAAAATGTGTGTTTTGATTTTCTCTACAAGTTTTGTCTGAAACATTTCTCATTCTGAGAAGAATTCAGCGAGATATTATCGTAAATGTACATAGGTCTTCATGTAAAGTGCCTGTTATTCTTGTCAGATTTTAATGGTACTTGAATTTTCGAAAAATCCTGAAATATCAAATTTAATGAAAATCTGTCCAGTGAGAGCCGAGGTGTTCCATGCGGACGGACAGACAGACATGGCGAAGCTAATAGTCGCTTTTTCGCAATTTTGCGAACGCGCCTAAAATGATATTGCGAATCGTATCTGTTGTGCAGTGATAAAATTAAGTGACGAACAGTTGCTGGTAGGATTTTGAAATGATTTGTGTAAATTACATTACACACGTAATGAGAATGTGTAAGTTTTGGGTCATGTCTGACAACTTTGTCATGGAGACAGTGTATGGTAGCAGGCATACACTCAAAGTGATGACTATAGCAACTGTGTATAGTAGCTTATAGTACTATAATATAAAGATATTCCACAGGCCTGCTTTTGTGAAGACGGTAATGAACCTTCGCGTTCCATGAAATGCGGGGAGATATAGATTACCTGAGCAACGGTTAGTTTTTAGAAGTGATTCTTTTGCGTGAAGTTAATGTGCGTATGTGGCATAACAACAGTTTGGCTTACGGGGTAACACGTATGGTTTGTAATCCGGAGTTCGCTGTCTGATTCTCTTTAGGGACATAAGAGCATTCAGACTGAACGTTTCCATGGGTTTCTTTAGTCCCACCACGGGAATGTAGAAATAGGGCATTGAAATAGGTCACAGCCACATCCCCCACACATCCTCTCCAGTGCAATAATTTATCATAATTAATAATTCGACGCTATATTATCTGAGTTACTGGCAGCACCATAAAACAGAACATAACCTGATAAGTAAAGGAACAAAATCGATTAAATTTTTCAACATTTTTCAGTTTCGTGTAATTAACTACTACGCGTACAGGAATCGACTCCTTTAATAATGTTTCCGTATGTAACATTTAATCTTGTTCTTTGTTTAGGATGTGACTGCTTATAAGTGTCTTTTTTATTTTTCAGGTGAGTACATTCAATGTATGACTTTTACTCTTGAAGATGAAGTCGTAACGTTCCTACGAGCGTCCAGAATAAGTAACCCCTACTCATTGCAAGAAACCGGAAGACTTGAGTTATCGGAAGTGCGCTGACGCCTGGAATATTACAGTAACCAAGGAACTGAATTGTTCGCGCAAGTAAATAGTTCATACTACCTCCCATAGTAGGAAGTGTGTTGGTTGTAGTATTTTGGTTCATGCAGTCTTCGTTAGATGGCTCACAAGTTCAGTGACAAATTGTATGATCAATACGTCGCGTCTGTAGATGTGCCACCTGCAGACGGAAGCTTGTACTAAAATAGTTTTATACATGAACACCAGAATGCGCTGTCTCACTGTACTGAAACTTGGAACGTCCTTTTGGCTAGGAGATGGTGTGATTGCAGTCTTAATTGTCGTTTCTCAACATAGTGGAAGGTTGCTTGCTTGCGCAGTAAACAGCGATGTGGAAATTAGAGTGAAAATGTATAAATTAAATTATTTAATGTGAAGTTGGGGTTCTTGTGGCTGTGGATGTTACAGTTATGGGCTACAGGAATGTGGAGCGTGTGGATAATATGCTACTTCCATCTTCATGGTAGTTAGATTGATGAGCATCACATCCCAGAAGAAACTCAGAATGAATTATACAAATCCTTACTCTACCTCCCACCATACCCGCTACGGCTGTGTGGAACATATCATTGTTAGGCTACCGTTGGTGCTTAGTTGGGACTTTGTCTTTGACCCGGTACATAAAAGGATGTTTTACTGTACGACAACGAATGTCAGTTTATTGCGTGTTACTGGACAGCACTAAAGTCTAAACAGATGAATCCTGCCCACATAATTACACCCTGTTTCCTTAAGATCCGTTTTAACATTATCCGCCAATATACCCCGTGGTCTCCAAAGTGGGTTGGTCCCATTAGGTTTCCTGAATGATAGATTTCACCACCCTGTATGCATACTGCTAAACAGTACAAATGTTTGAGCTCCTCATTGTGTTACTTCATCAAATGCTACCAGTCTGCTTTCTTCCCTCATGGTCGGATAATAAGTTTCACATCCGTGTATTGGAATTGCAGAATGCTGAGTTGTTAACCCTCTGATAACAAAAGCAATGCGAAAGCACTTTTCTGTCCAGTACTTCCCGATATCGGAAAGGACATTGCTTTCTTTGAAGGTTCCTAGGCTTCGCCCGCTTGTCCTTCTGATAAGAATAGTATTAATATAGAGATGAATTTGTAGCATTGGTGGAACGATACTGACAGGGGGAAAGGTTAAGGTAAAGTTCTCCCTAGAACAGGCCATGAAGGCCCAGAGGGGGGGTAGAGGTGTAGCTCTACTGGATTTTAACCTCGGCGCTAGATGGGGGTGGATTACTTGCAGAGTACAGCCGATGTAATCTGACACAACGTCGCCGATCGTTGCAGGTTTCCTTGGCATCCGCAACGATCGTGGAAAACAGCTTGCAATTGGGTTTCAACTTTATTGTACATCCGTACAAACCAGCTGGCCACAACGTAGTCTGCCGACTGCTTTCTCCGTACCCAGACTGTTGCAGGACGCCAGGTCCCTTCTTAGTCTTACCCCCTTGGAGCCAACCTCTCTCCATACAAACTGAAGAGGGGTGGGGAGTGCCTAACTGCACCAACAAATGTTCGGCTACAACAAGCATTTTCCATTAACATTTTTGGCACCACAAATCTCGATTTAACTGTCCCGGGATAACACCCGGGTCTCCACGATTTGAAGAATAAAATTAATCTACAGTATATAAAAAGAATCAGTTCGTACTGCACAAACACCACAGAGTTTTTCGATTATAAATACAAATAGCCGATATTTATAGGGAAATAATAGCTTTGTATTGTGAGAATCATGCAGAACACACACACTCACACACAAACTGTGTGGGTAGAATGCAGAGCGTTTAGTGTTAAACCTGGTGGTGTGTACAGTAACCACTTTTCTGGTTAGAAATGAGAATATTAGAGTCTTACACTAGGACATGGAGGTAACAAAGCAAGTTGCGTAGCAACAATTTGAATATAGAACATGAAAACAGACCCTTAAATTCTATTATTTGTTGGTCCACTTGATGTCAGGCCGTTGTCGATATGAGTACCTCGTTTGCTTCACCATCATTAATTAAATACAGTGCACGTGACTGCTGAGAGGGCTTGTTCAAACACCACTCGACGGTGCTGCTCTCTGTGCAAACAAACGCCAGAGCCATCTGACGAACGAGCCCGGAACCTCCAGCTCTTCCCAGGATATTAATTTTGTTGTGTTTGAGAACTTGGCTTGTAATATGATGCAGTTTCGTTTGTTCTTTTAATTATAAGCTCTCTGCTGTTATTAATACTCTGTGTGTGTTATATTGAGAGGCTGGCTTCTGCCTTTGATTTTGTGGTTACTCGTTTGAGTACTTGGTGAGACTAATTTCTTTTCGCGTTGCATATGCCTTTGTGCCCTTGCTTCTGGCGTTTTCGGTGCGGAACGGCTGTTGTAGTCGCTCTGTCCGTTTGTACACACAGAATAAATGGAGAGCCGCAGAACGGATTTTCATGAAATGTAATATTGGCGAATTCTTTCTAACGTTTATGAAGTCATTTATAACTGACCAACCAACCAACTAACTAACTCCATGTAGCAGAGCCCTTCTTGAGAAGCTAACAGGTCCTCAGCTAGTCAAGAAATTCCCCGCATTTTATGGAACCCGAAGGTTCGTTACCGCATGTACAAGAGCCTGCCACCTGGCCCTGTCCTGATCCACCTCAATATTCTAGGCGCCAGAAAGGTGACATGAAGGGAGTTGCACACTGAGAACCCACAAATATTAGACGCCACCGTAAAGAAATGTAGTAGCCATGGCAAACGGTGGCCCGGGATTTGTGCAGCCCTGTGCTAACATAGGCACCTCTGCGCTAGATGAAGGTACACGGTTAACTTCGCGTCCGTCCGTTTTTACCCCTGGGGGGAGAGATCCCGGTATGCATTGGGTAGGAGACTGGTCGCGCGGTCTAAGGCGTAGGTCTGCGGCCACTCTTTTGCTTTGATTGCGGGTTCGAATCCCGCTGAGGACGTGTATGTTCGTCTCTTGTATGTGTTGCGTAGGTAGCAGCCTCTGTGACAAGCTGATCACTCGTCCAGAGGAGTCCTACCATCTGCGTTTCTAATTGTGTGTGATCTAGCAACCTCAACAATGAGGCGGCCTAGGCCCGAGTCGGGCTGTTGCGCCACAGAGCAAAGAATTATTAATTTGCCGCTAGATGTCACAGTTGTTCTTTATTGCCGCTGGATGTCACATTTGTTCTTTACTGCCGCAGTGTCGCACATTACCTTTCAAGCAACCTCGCATTATGGGCTTGTCGTTTCACTCAGTGTTGTGTTCTTGCAATTAAGCAGCATCCTGCCATGCTTCCATAACTTTTCATAACACATACGAATGGCGCTACGGAGTAAAATTTATGTCTATTTCACGCGCAGGTGTTCCTGTTCCACTGTAGAGTCTAATTATGTACGTACCTAAGTACCAAATATGTACAGTTAACCTTTTGCAGTAATGTGCTTACTGTGCGAACTTCCACGCATAACACTGTAGAACTCAACATTGTGCCCACGCAGTTCTTTTCATATGTTTCGTATGATTATTGAAATGAACAGCTATTGTTTCCTTAAACAGCTTGAACAGGTTAGTCTTTTTAATGGTCAGGGCTGGCCTTAGGCCGATTGGACCGATTTGACGCAATCGGGCCCCGCTGTTACGGGGGCCCCATGCTCATGGGGGATTCGCGCATTAGTAATTTTTAAAAATATATAGTGTGATACCACACAAAGCTCTCAGACTGATGTTATTATGAGAGTACTAAACAAATGATTGATTTAAACAAAAAGACATGTTGTGTGTGCACATGTCATATTCATAACGGGTGCAAGTTACTTTAGTTTAAAATTGTCTCCTCGGAATTTAGTGCCAATCGCAATCGGGCCCCGCGTTTGCTAAGGCTCGCACTATAAGTCACTGTGTGTGTGTTTGCTATCAGGTAGAACTGTGCTATTATTATTATTATTATTATTATGTTATCATCATCATTACATGAGGTTATACGTTTGCGGTTAGTCGCTGGCCTGTCACCACGGAGACCCGGCTTCGATCCCTGTCCAGTTTGTGTGAGATTTGTAGTGGAAGAAGTGGCACTGGGACAGGTTTCTTTTCCGGGTAAATTGTTTTTCCCCTGTCAGTAGCATTCCACCAATACTACATAGTCAGTTCCTTGTTGTGGCTGTTATCAGAAGGACAAGCGGGCGCAGCGTTCGAACTTTCAAAAGACAACAGTGCTTCTCTGGAAGTGGGGAACATTGGGAGGACAATTAATTTTGTCACGCCTTTCCGCCTCGAACTTTCTTCGCCAGGATGACAAGCCGGAGCTGCCCGGAAGCCTTCAGATCGGTAAACGTTTTTTCTTCTTCGTTGTCAAAAATAAAGCTGCCCTGTACACATTCTGAGCGAGTATAGGGGTGGAGGTATGGCTTCACTCATTCTTAACCTCGGCACTATATGGGGTTGTGTGGTCAACCTCACACCCAAGCCGCTTTACCCCCGTGGAAAGAACCCCCGGGCCCCCAGAGTAAGAGGCCGGTTGGACCCCAGGACCGTTCTGGACGTTTTGTATTTTCCCTTATTCCCCACCACCAACTTTCTTTGTGTCTTCTTATTCTCTTCTTTCTTTCGTCTTCCTCATGCATCAGACTGTTAACAGATAGCAGTCCAGTCGCCTTATTGTGTAGAATAATGGAGTCACCCCCGATTACGAAGTTTAAACGTCGCCCCATTGTTTCTTTGGTAGTGGGTATTTTGCATAGACTTTTGAGACTCAGCAGGTGGGTGTAGTGGTAAACATAAAGGCTTTTATTCTGCAGGTCCTCTGTTCAAATGTTGTAATACCCTTCAGTTTATCGGTTATGTTGATGGTTTGTGTGTCTCTACGTGTGAATTTTGATTTATGTCCTTTGTTTGGGCGACACCTGCTCTTTCCATGTACTGTATTTTTAACCACTTGCTGCCGTATTCTATATCTGGTCGTAGTTAAACAATGGCAGCGAGTAACGCGAGTGAGTATAACCTTTCCTTTCATTAGGAACATAGGGCATTTGTGAAGCATCTCCATCTGACTGTTGCCCGCCAACACCTTCACCTCACTCCATGTTTAGCCGCGTTTTCATGCTTCCTCCGAAAACGGTCCTTTTTCAAGTTTGCTTCGGTCTTACTCTCCTTCTGGCTCGCTGCGGATTCCAATCCAGTGCTTGTTTTTCAATCCCCGTTCCTCAGAGTATGACCGATCCATCGCCATCTTCTCATTCTAATTTGTAATATTATAGGTTTCTCTCCAGTAGCTCCTCCACAGCGGTGTCGTGCTTCAGGCGGACGTGCTTCAGGCGGACAAGCTAAAATCGTGCGTGAGGCGGACACAGTGTTAAATACCGTGCTTCAGGCGGACAGTGAAACTGATCCCTCTTTATCTGCTACATGATTAAGATAAGTATACTAAAGTTATGCAAGTTACACAAGTCCATTTTCTGCAAACTTTCCCTCACACATTTTTCTCCCCCCAACTTGGGACTAGTCATTGTCTTCATGACATGCAGACAAGAAGCTTTGTCAGTCAGTTACTCATATAATATTTTCATTATTTAATATTTATATACAATAACTGCAGACTATAAGTCTTCGTCACACAATCTGGCATTAACACATTTTTCTGTTCATTATTTATAATTATTCCCATACACAATAACTGCAGACCATAAGTCTTCGTCACAAAATCTGGCATTAACGCATTTTTCTGTTCGTTATTTCTAATTATTCCCGAACACAATAACTGTAGACCAAAAGTCTTCGTCACAAAATCTGGCATCAACACATTTTTCTTTTCGTTATTTATAATTATTCCCGAACACAATAACTGCAGACCAAAAGTCTTCGTCACACAAGCTGGCATTAACACATTATTCAAATGTATTTATGTAGCTTAAAGCTTTGAGACATTTGTACAGATCATTTGATTTGTCGTATTCTGCCATAATTCTTTCAATTCTCTCATCTTGTTTTACGTAAGTCTTTTTTAGTTTCTGGCCAGCCAGTCCAAGTTCCTTTGATTTTATTTGCCAAGATACCAACTCTGCTTCTTCTTTTAATTTCTGTATCAGCAGAAAAACATTAGGATTTTGCTTTCCTATAATGCTGTTCAGTTTGGAATTCCAACCGTCGACTGCATTGTTGGTCCTATGCCGATGCTGATGTACTCGTATGTTCCACATCTCGATGGGAACATTCTGATTCTCCATCCATTGCTCGACAAAGTAAACGAGAAATAAGGTTAATTTCTCATTCTGTGGAACACTTTCCATGATCATGAGCCAACCTTCTTCTACTTTGTCGATTGGTAGGTATGCCAAATCAGCACACATTCTGCAAATTATTCGGACTTGTTCATCTTCTTTGTATTCCACCGCAAGACCAATATTTTGTATTTGTCTCCACAGGCACTGATTAAAATGAAAATTACAGCCAGTAATAACTGAGCCTGGAAAGACTTTATTTATTGCACTGATGACCGCTGCTTCAAAATCGACCTTTATAATTTCTGGTGACCAGAACACACACCAATTCTTCAGCAGAGTTAACAAACAATGATACGTTTTTTTCTTTTTTGTCCGGTAAAAGTGCAAACAGAACCGGATATATGTAGTTTTCATGCGATGTGCTTCCAAGATCTACGTGCAAGCTATACAACTGAGCGAATTGCCTCGGACAACTTTTAAATGTGCCGTCTAGAAAAAAAGAAGTTCCGGTTTTAAGTAAATATTCACAATCTTCCCCAGCGAAGACGAGAATTCTTTTTCCTGAGTCATCAGTGTGAGCGATTCGAAGAAAACTGGAGTTATTTGCCAGACGTAAAACTTCTTCCGGAAATAAAATTTTCGAACTGTCTTCTGGATTTTGCTCAGTACCCAGAACTTTTCGCCGTTCTTTACACAGTCGAGACTTAACACTCTCGTATTTTGGTATTTCCGTTACCATGTAAGTGCCTAGCTCTCTTTATGCAGTTTTCCAATTTTACTTTAACCTCCTTTCCAGATAGGTTTGGAACGCAACTATGGTCCGTTTTACTAACGATTTCATACTGTAAAGTAGTTTTGCACTTACCGCACTTGTCTTAACACACGCCCAACTTATCAACTTCGAATCTTTACGATGAATTCGATATTGAAATCCGCCAAATATCAAGGACGGTTTTCCCATTCTAGTAGAAACTACTGCAGTTTCACCAGCCATGATTCCCTTATTGACTCGCGCAGGCATAAGCTGTTTATTGTTTGAAAACCAAATACCAAATGACTAAGGCAAAACGGCGGGGAACCCATAGTTTAAGGTATCCATGCACATGCAGTTATTGGTCAGGCCGTTATCTGAGAGTCCGTTGACCCAAGGTCAATTTTTCCTATACACATGAAGTTCGCCGGAATGCAGACATCTAGAGCAGCGGACGCCAACCATTCGGACCTCACGGACCACTAAACTCACAAATTTGAATCCCGCGGACCACTAACATGAATTTTTTTAAAAAGGTACAAACATCTATAAAATAATGATCATAAAAGTTCCATTTTATTAATATGAAATGCACTTGTTTAATTATAACAAAATTATTAGTGTGATATTTGTTGCTGCTTGTTTGAAATAAGTATAATAAATATAAAAATTGCAAATAATGTCCAAATTTCTCCACGGACCACCAAAATTTTCTCGCGGACCACCGGTTGGCGACCGCTGATCTAGAGGCAGCTTATCATTTCTGGGAACTGTGCGTAGAGGCACCCGCTTTCCGGCCGACGTCAGGTAAAGAACTGGAGGAAATCTTTAGCCTAGACAGAAATGCGCTTCCATAGAGCAGAGTCCTTTTTGAAAGGCTAACAGGTCCTCAGCTAGTCAAGAAATTCCCCACATTTTATGGAACCCGGAGTTCATTACTACATCACAAGAGCTCGCCACCTGTCCCTGTCTTGAGCCAGACCAATCCAGTCCAGTCCTGAAGATCCATTTTCATATTATCCTCCCATCTACGCCTGGGTCTTCCAAGTGCTCTCCTTCCCTCAGGTCTCCCCACAAAAATCCTATATGCATCCCTCCCCATACGTGCTACATGCCCCGCCCACCTCATTCTTCTTGATTTGATTACCCGAATAATATTTAGTGATGAGTACAGATCATTAAGTTCCTCGTTATGTAGTCTTCTCCACTTCCCTGTTACCTTGTCCCTCTCAGGCCCAAATATCCCCCTCAGCACCCTATTCCCGAACACCCTCGGCATATGTTCCTCCCTCAGTGTGACAGACCAAGTCTCACACCCATACAAAACAACAACAAAATTACAGTTCTGTATATCTTAATCTTTGTATTTTTGGATAGCAAACTGAAAGACAGAAGATCCTGCACCTAATGATGGCAAGCATTCCCCGACTTCAATCTGCTCTTAATTTCTTCATTAATGGAATTTCCATTTCTCAACAGTCCTTCCCAAATATTTCAACTGTTCCACCCTATCAAAGTGTATTATCTATCTTTATGTTTTCACTTCGTCCTGCATTCTCATCTCCACACAAGTACACAGGTGTGCAGGTATTTCTTGTATTCTTTCACATCCCCTTCCTTTTAAAAAGCATGTCCGCCTGGCCCACGGCCGCTACAGCCACGTAATCGTATCGTCTTCCTTATCAACAAGTATGTCCGCCTCAAGCACGACGTGTCCGCTTCGCGCACGGTCCGCCTGGCGCACGTCCGCTACAAGCACGGAACCTCCACAGCTCGGTGTTGCTTATTATCTTAGGCCATCTTATGCCCAATGTTCTTCGCAAACATCGATTAACAAACATTTGTGATTTATTTATTTGGGTAGTCACTTTCCATGTTTAACAACAAACGTTGTTGTTGTTTGTCCCTGTCGCTCCAACGCGGAGCATAGGGGCCTCCTTTCGGAGGTTTCTATGGTCATGTGCATTGATGTAGTGCGTGACCAGCCCACTGACCGCACAAGTTCAACTCAATCCTGATGTGACTGCCAGAGCCATCTGGCAGGCAGTCAGGAGACTTGGGTGAGAAATGGCCGCTGAATTTTGCTTACGAACATTACTAGTTCTATTCATGCCCGTAAGGTTCTTTTACATGCCGTAAACCTACGACATGGGACCGCCGGCTTTACTTCCCCTCCGAAGGAAGTGGTGCTCCGGATTTTTATCACCCTTCGCCCTCGGTCGGGATCGAACCCGCGAACCTTGGGTCCAGTGGCGAGCACGCTAACCACTAGTCCACCGAGGGCGACAGCAACAAACGTAGTAATCATTAAACGAAACGCTTTGTCTTGAGTCGAGATATTTCGTGGCATTAATTGAAAGAAATACAAACTTGTGGATTTTATTTTGCGCAAAATAAATATGTGTAAGCTGAAGATTCGATTTTTTTGGGATATTACGCCGTGTCTGTTGCTAGTAACCGACGTTTCTGAGAAACCTGCTGCATCTACAGGGTGTAAGGAGCACAGGCCTGGACTATTTGGACCCTGAATATTGAAGCCAGTTAGCTTCCCTAAACGTCGGTAGCTATTTGCCAGTAGACACGACGTCATATCCCAGAAGAATTTAATCTTCATGAACACTGTCTTCAGAACCTCAAATCTCACATAAACGTGTGTCGGTTTACGAGTTTCAATAAATGTTATTGCAGTTATTTGTTGAAAGCCGTCAATATGTTGCTCTTTAGAACAGTCTGATTCGGTTGGAGCCTGAAAAGTGACGAAACCGAAAAGTATATTCGTTCTGTTTTATAGTAGAGTAACGTTTAGTTTATTAGGAATATTTCCTGCGAATTTACATATTGCGAACGATAAACCGCACTCGCTTGCTCTCTCCTGTTTATTTCCTCATTACTGTGTACGCCGTGAATAGCGCTGTTTAAAGTTACGTACTGTGTGTAAGTAGAGCTCTCAGAAATTGGTATGTATAAATGGGAAGGAACGCGCTTTGCTAATATCCATCCTGCCTGTTCAAATTTGTTTCCATGGTAACGTATTCTGCATTTATTTGGAACACCTGTGACGTGCGTGCTTCGGTAACAAGACAGACTACTGCAATCTCATGTGTGTATGTATATGTATATGTATATAAAGCATAAGGGTTGAAATTCTGTTGTTATTCTGTCCCCAGGTATTATGTTATTCGTACAGTTACTGGTACGTACGCCAGGTGGCGGCGTCTACCGAGAAGTCACTTTTTGTGCAGTTGTCTTAGAGTTGTTTATGCTTCGGTCGGTATTGCAGCTTCGGTATTTGCTGAAGAATGTTGTCTCTGGATACCTGCGCCACTTATTCGATAAAGCTGTCTTTCTAGAACTTCATGGCTAGCCTGTTGATTGGAACTGTAATGTCGTAGTGTGCAGCAAGGGCTGTGTTGTATGACAGGAGATCAGGGCTGTGTTATATAACAGGAGATCAAGATTGTGTTGTATAACAGGAGATCAGGGCTGTATTGTATAACAGGAGATCAGGGCTGTATTGTATAATAGGAGATCAGGCGTGTGTTATATAACAGGAGATCAGGCGTGTGTTGTATAAGAGGAGATCAGGGCTGTGTTGTATAACAGGAGATCAGGGCTGTGTTATATAACAGGAGATCAAGATTGTGTTGTATAACAGGAGATCAGGGCTGTATTGTATAACAGGAGATCAGGGCTGTATTGTATAATAGGAGATCAGGCGTGTGTTATATAACAGGAGATCAGGCGTGTGTTGTATAAGAGGAGATCAGGGCTGTGTTGTATAACAGGAGATCAGGGCTGTGTTATATAACAGGAGATCAAGATTGTGTTGTATAACAGGAGATCAGGACTGTATTGTATAACAGGAGATCAGGCGTGTGTTGTATAACAGGAGATCAGGCGTGTGTTGTATAACAGGAGATCAGGGCTGTATTGTATAACAGGAGATCAGGGCTGTATTGTATAACAGGAGATCAGGGCTGTATTGTATAACAGGAGATCAGGGATGTGTTGTATAACAGGAGATCAGGGCTGTATTGTATAACAGGAGATCAGGGCTGTATTGTATAACAGGAGATCAGGGCTGTGTTGTATAACAGGAGATCAGGGCTGTATTGTATAACAGGAGATCACTGGGAGGGTTATGTGTAGAAGTCATAGAGCTGGGACTTGTCAAATTTTTCCGTTGAAATTTCTGGGGTTTTTATATCGGCACTTAGGTTTGTAGAAAAGTAAAGGTAAATGTTCCTGTGCTTATCGATTTGACCCCGAAGGGGGAAATTTAAATTTTAGCGCACCATTTATGCAAAATGTGAATATTTTATGCCTGAATATATATGTAATACAAGTGTGAATATATAAAAACTTTCTGTTTTAAACCCCCCCCCCCCCTTTTAAAGTTTTAGATACATTAAGAATGCATTATTATATGTAAAGTTGGAGATTTCGCACCTGTTGCAGTGTTACGTGTCTTTTTAATGTTCTTAATATATGTCTTAATAAGCCGAAACATGTAGCCTATTTTATCATACTTTGTATGTTGTGTACGACTGTTTTGAGTAAAAAATGTACATGTAATTGAGTAACACAACAACGGGATGTGTGATCTAACGAAAGCCGTGAATCTGTCCTAAGACACTACGGAATGTATGAATGAATGAATGAATGAATGAATGGAATGAAACCAGCTTCAGTCAGAAGGTGTTACTGTTAGTGATATGAAATAGGGTGTCAGTGAATTAAAGACGGTCTCTGTCAACCGTCAGAGAAGAACTGTTATTAGGTTCTTAGTAGAATTAGAAACAAATCCTACGAACACGGCGTCACACGGACTTTACTGGTAACGTTGCGTCTTTCATAAACTGATGAACACAGCTGGTCGTGATTGACTGTGTTAAATTAGAGGTCTTGAGGCTTTCAGTATGAAGATTATGGACGTTTGTGAGTGGCATCGTGTAATGTGGTAAATAATGCATATAGATGGCAGACCAGCAGACAGTCCCCGCAGGGAGGGCATGTCTGGCCCGGTGCGGGGGATGTTGACAGTAGGGCGGACTAAGGACTGCTATTGGTAGGAGTGACAGTTCTGCTAATACACACACTGAAAACATCAAGCACTTAGTATCACTCAGTGATTGAGTGCACTGTGCGAATGCTTTCAGGATGGAGAGTATGAACTCCGTCGTACACCACGATGCATGGGCCTCTATTGCATCCCTGGTAGGGATCATCGCGTTGTCGGTGGGTTATAGGTATCTTGAATTTTGGAAATCAGGTTCGAACTTTTCGGAGAAACCTGCTGCTTTCATCGTCTACACTGAAGATGGAGGTAGCAGGTTACCGCAGAGCTTTGGCACATATATACCAAAATGAAGTCGTCATAATCCAGAAGACTAAACTGCAATACAGATTCTCGTCATGCAAAGTGTGAACACTGTACATATGAGGTACCATGTGATGGTTGCTACCGAACGAAACTTATCTGCGGGTTGATGTAACTAGTGCCTACCTACAGCGTGTTACACTATCCGGATATTGCAAGTGTATAACTGAGGGGGGGGGGGGCACGCGGTGGCGCAGTTGGTTGAGGCACTACGCTACAAACCGGAACGTCGCGGGTTTCGATTCCCGATGGTGTCATTGGAATTTTTCATTGACATAATCGTTTCGGTCGCACTATGGCCCTGGGGTCGACTCAGCCTCTAACAGAAATGAGTACCAGGAATCTTTTCTGGGGGGTAAAGGCGGCGGTGCGTAGGACTGACAACCTTACCACCTTCATGTGCCGATTGTCTAAAAACCTGGGAGCCTCGACCTCCTGGAGCCCTCAGGGCCTGTCAAGGCCTGTAATGGGATTGCTTTTTATAACTGTGAGGGCCTTCAATCCGAGAGGAACATTTGATCTGTCGGTATAGCCTGTAACTTAGTTGCGAATTTGCAGTGCTGCTGTAATGTGTAGCACAGAAGGTCAGAGGTCAGTATGAATTGGGGTCGATGAGTGTGTCAGTTTGGAAGGGCGCAGGATGAAACAGGCAGAACGTTACTGAAAGAATGACACATGTCGCAAAAGTAAGGAAGAGAGAGAAGAAAAGAGTTAAAGGAGATCGAGGACAAAGAAAGAATAACTAAAATAACTAAGCGCAAGGAGCAGAGTCCTTCTTGAGAAGCTGGCAGGTCGTCAGCTAGTCAAGAAATTCCCCGCGTTTTGTGGAACCCGAAGGTTCATTACCGCACTCACAAGAGCCCGCCACCTGTCCCTATCCTGAGCCAAAGAATCAGTCCAGGCCCTGAGGCTTTGTATAGTGGTTCGTAACATGGTAATGTTTTACGGTGAGGAGTTGTTAGCACCTCCCCAACCCCCAAACTGAAGGGCCACCCCTTGTCGGCTGTCCGCGACTGCTTATTCAGTGTATTCGCAGCTAACCTCTATATCCGGAGGCCGTTCCTCCATCCGCAACCCGAGGACGCGCCATGACGTGGTGACAGGGACCGACTTATCATGGTGACAGGGACCCACTTATCATGGCAAAGAAAGAATGGATTAATGTAAAGTAGTAAGAAAGAAGGAAAGAAATAAACAAAGAAAAAGAAAAGGAAAGTAAGGGGTAGAAGGGAATCGGGATAAAAAGTGAAATTTGCCTCTGTGCATACAATGACGGCGTATTGGGGGAGTAGACGTATAGCTCCACTCAATCATAAGCTCGGCCATTTTATCAGAGGGGAAAGAACCCATACTACACTTTGAATAGGGAGGTGGCTGGGTAGAGAGCTGGTAAGGACGGTGTAGAGGAGAGAAAAATCTCTCGCCCCTGTCAGGACTTGAACCAGGATACCTCGGCTGCCCAGCCCGTGGCGTAGTCAGTATATACAGAGGAAGAAATAAGTATGGAGGATATATATGTATATACAGAGTGTAAATAAATAGTTTTTTTTACAAACTTTCAGGGTTTGTAAAATGTCAAGGGGTGGCAGTTTGAGACAGAACATGTGATGGGAAACGTCTCCTTCGTACAGAAATCGGTGTCGATACTGTGGCTGGGGAGGTAGACACCCCGCAAGCCCAACTTCTGAGATCAACTCCTTTTTCAATTTTTTGTTTTATTTTCATAAATGTTTATTGATTTTACATTGTATGTATCGCCGATCCCGGTGGCCGTGCGGTCTAAGGCGTGGGTCTGCGGCTGTTCGCGTGCTGGGATTGCGGGTTCGAATCTCGCAGAGGACATGAACGTCTATTGTGAGTGTCGTGTGTTGTCAAATAGAGGTCTCTGCGACGGGCCGATCACTCGTCCAGAGTAGTCCTACAGAGTGTGGTGTGTCTAAGTGAGTGTGATCGTGAAGCCTCGGTAATGAGGAGGCCCTGACCCACTAGTGGCTGTAGTGCCATGAAAAGAAAAAGAACTTGCTTGTATTAGTTTGAATGATATTATTTTCAGTTTATTCATAAGGGCTTTCTTAAGTGGTGACCAATGACGTCATTGCAGTGACGCACCACGTTGTATCGCGCCCTCTCAAAGATCCCCTGGCTTGTGATATTTTTACTCGCTGCCAGATTCTTTTCTGTTTCCTCAGAGGTCTTATGAATGAGATTCTTGAGGTAGCGCCCAAAGATGAAAAACCGACGCCGATTTCGATATGAATGGTGCATTTCTGATCACAAGTTCCCTGTCTCAAATTGCCCCCCCCCCCCCCCGGTTCTTGACCCCTCTGTACAAGCCGTGAAAGTTTGTAAAATCTGTTCAGGTACACCCTGTATAGAAGAGCTGAAAGTATATAGAGACGTGTAACGGTGAATGGCCCAATTACAACCGGTCGGATAAGGTTGGCTGGACCTATGATGGATGGTGCTGATCCCCTAACCAACTGGCATTTAATAAGCCTGAAGGATGAAGTGAGGTCCTTAGGCTGACAGTAAGTTGACTGGGGGATCAAGTGGTGGGGAAGAGGGCTGTGTATGGCGCCGGGAAGATTGTAGCAGAAGCGAAGGAAAGACGTCCATGCATCGTATTCACCATGCTTGTGTCTACGAGGGACGGCAGTGGTCATAGGTGGCACTGGAATTGCAACAGACGGCCGATATGGGAGCAGCACACGTGTTGAGGAAGATACTGACGTACCTTATGACGTAACTTGTAACGTATTTTGTATGATGGGACTTAGGGACAAGGCTTAATCCTTTTGTATGGCTGGGATACCGCGCGGTACCGTTTACAGTACAATAATAATGTGAAGATATCAATATGGGAAGATGGGACGTTCTGCTGTCTTAACCTTGAGTCCTGAATGATGGCGATGCACCAGTGGTTCAAGGGGATAATTAGCAGGAACAAGAACGTGAGATTATAAGGGATGATGATGTTGATAATAGCAATAGTTATGATAATGGAAAAGAAGCATGATTGTTAATAGGCCGTGTCATGGCTCAGGCGGTTAGTCGCAGGCCTCTAACCACGGAGGCCAGGGTTCGATCCCAGGTCAAGTCCATGTGAGATTTTTGGTGGACAAAGTGGCACTGGGGCAGGTTTTTCTCCGAGTTGTCGGTTTTTCCCTGTCGATTTCATTCCACTGGTGCTCCATTGATTGTAAAAGCTTGGTAAAAAAACTGCTCATCCATCTATCATCATCATTGGGGTTGCACAAAAAGCCTTAAGGCTGTGGTGCGGGGGCCCTTCATCATAAACGAAAAAAAAAATTGTTTGTTAATAGACACTGCAATTTCAGGAGACAGAAATGTGATAAAGATAGAAGCTGAGAAGATTTGAAAATATAGAGACCTTACAGTAGAAATAGTGCGCATGTAGAAGGTAGAAACAACAAAACACGCAATGTAACATTTACGTGCGTTCGCGTAACCATTGTTGCTGTGGAGAAGCAGTAAATATTACATATTCTGAGGGTGTGTCTGTAGCCTTAGTTATACAGCATGCAAAGCGCATGCGCTGTATTATATTGTCATCTGTGGCCTGTCTGGTTGTACCATATTTTACCGCATTATCTCGTAAACGGCACGATTTTTGGGAAGAAGTTATTGAACATAAAGTGTGTGTTTTGTTTTCTCTACAACTTTTGTCTGAAACATTTTTCATTCTAAGAAGAATCGAGCGAAATGCTACCATAAATGTACATAGGTCTTCATGTAGAGTACCCGTTATTTTTGTCAGATTTTAATGAAACTTGAATTTTCTGGACAGGTTTTTGAAAGATACTGAAATAACCAAATTTCATGAAAATCCGTCCACTGGGCACCGAGTTCCATGCGGACGCACAGATTGACGGATAAACAGACATAACGAAGCAAGTAGTCGCTTTTCGCAATTTTGCGAACTTGCCGACAGTGGTACAAGTAATAATCGGGGCAAATGGAACCATGTCAAAATCGCGGAAAATATATCTAAACAACATGCCTGGAAATCACATCAAGGAACTACAGAAAACAGCCATATTGGGCACTGAGCACAAACTGCGGAAAGTACTGATGTAAAGTACAATACGTGTATCATGGGAAATTGCATTACTTGTAACACAGACTGTAAGCACAGGATAGCTGCAACTTTATAGACACTAGAGACGTGGTTTGTTTCAGGTGTATGATTGTAATTACCCCGTGTAAAAGTGATAAATAATAGTACTGATGATAATGATGATAATAATAATAATAATAATAATTTCAGACTTTAATACTTTAACATGCAGGTTTAACAGCACGAAGCCAATTAAAATTAATTAATTAATCCAAGGATTATCCTCTGAGAAATGATTTTCTTTCACCCAAAACTAAGTTTCTTCACATCCGTCTTCATCATCCATCCATCCATCCATCCTTCTTCCTTTGCATATTCCCTTCCTACTACTACTACTACTACTACTACTACTACTACTACTACTACTACTATTACTACTACTACTACTTTTTTTTCCAATGCCTCGACAGCCCCTTGGGGGCCTAGGCCTCCTCATTTTTCGAGGCTTCACAATCACACACTCAGACACACTACACTCGGTAGGACTCCTCTGGACGAGGGACCAGCCCGTCGCAGAGACCTCTACCTGACAACACACGACACTCACAACAGACAGATATCCATGCCCCCCGGTGGGATTCGAACCCACAATCCTAGTAAGCGAGCGGCCGTAGACCCGCGCCTTAGACCGCGCAGCCACTGGGATCGGCACTACTACTACTACTACTACTACTACTACTACTACTACTACTCATAATAATAATAATATAATAATAATAATCTGTCATATCGTGGCTAAAACGGAAACATCCGTTAGATTTATAGTTATATCCTCTCTCCTCTACAATTTAAATTGGTCGAGTGAGCCTTGCAAACTTACACTCTTCAGGAATGTAGACAAATCTAACTTGAAGGTTGGTGCAGCGTATTTCATGCTTCTTCTTCAGTAGAGTTCAGATCTTTAACTGGCCTGCAAAATCTTCACGTACTTGACTATGCTTACTTCATATTCTTCAAATGCAAAAGAAGAAAAGTCGTACTGGAATTTATTTTCCCGAATTTCGGTATGTGTAATACAGGGTATACACTAAAGAATGGTGCGGTTTCAATAGTGAAAACTATTGAAACCGCACCATTCTTTTGTGTATACCCGGTATAGTGGAAGCTCTTAAGATATATACCTCCTGAAGATGGGCGAGGCTTGTCACAAAATACAGGTTCTGTGAAGGGCGTTACTGATAAACGCGGGTTTATTTAGATTAGTTGTTACTGGTTTCAGCTGAAGTTTATTGTATTTTGAGATTTATTCTCAGATTTAGCCCGACGTTGGCTGTTGGAGCGTCCTGTGCCAAAAAAGTCAAATGTTTAGCTTCCCCGGCGGCCTTGTGCCTTACAGCAGTGTAACTGGAAATGATGTAAAATGCATGGTATACATTCTTCTGTGATGTGACGCCGTGTAGTCTGGTTTATCTTTAGCGACGATTCAGTGGAAATGCTGCCTCCTTCAAGAGGGTGTTCGAAACGTCGATACACATCCCAGAATACGGTTATATTCGTAGCCACCCCCGTCAGAACCGTATATCTCTCTCTCAAGTAAGGTTCGTTCCTCTGAAATATATAAAATGTAACTTTTGACCTAAGGACATGGAGCGTCCTTGACGAAATGGTATTGGTTTGATTGATTTCCACCTGAAATGTTTTGTTGCTTATCTAAAGTTTGTTGTGGGGGGTTTGTATCGTACTTTGGGGGGACTGGAGAAGAAAATGTATTTGATGAAGAAACCAAAGACATCTGTAGAGGGAACGAAGCGTAGTCATTGGAAATTGGGAGGAAAAGTTAAGTTCAAATAGAGAAAGAGAGACGTGACTAGAACGTAATTTGGCTGAATAACAACGTGGTGAAATGGTTGTCGAGGACTCTGAAGGCGTTCTGGTTACAAAGAAATGGAAGTCTCTGCTTTGTAATGTAAATTTCTTCTACATGAAATAAAGAACGAACAGCTCAAATTGCGGAGTACTTTGCATTTCAGAGTGAATGTGTGTGTGTGTGAGATAGAGGGGGGGGGGAGGTGACCTACATTTTAAGGGCTTGTGCTGTGTCACCTTCAGGTGATTTCTTGTTATCTTATAGAGAAGTGTTTACCGACTTCTCTGTTTGCGATTTTATCGACAGATGTCGCGATTGAATCCAGAACATTTTCAACACCAAGCTGGGGAGTCTAGTGATTTTCACACACACACGTTTCCCAAAATATGCACAGTAATTGATACAGAACCATAAAATGAGATAATAATTATTATGAGCATAATCGATCTGTCGAATACATATGTTGCGAGATTTGAGGCTCTTAATAGCAGTGACCGTCGACCTCGGTGGCCACTGGACCCAAGGTTCGCGGGTTCGATCCCGACCGAGGTCGATGGATTTTTAAGGGTGATAAAAATCCGGAGTACCACTTCCTTCGGAGGGGAAGTAAAGCCGTCGGTCCCATGTCGTAGATTTACGGCATGTAAAAGAGCCTTACGAGCATGAATAGAACTAGTAATGCTCGTAAGCAAAAGTCAGCGGCCATTTCTCACCCAAGTCTCCTGACTGACTGCCAGATGGCTCTGGCAGTCACATCAGGATTGAGTCGAACAGCGCGGCCAGTGGGCTGGTCACTCACTGCCACAAATGCACAAGACCAAGTAACCTCGGAAAGAGGAGGCCCAAGCCCATATATAGGGCTGTCGAGCCATGGTCATTAATAGCAGTGACCATGATAACGTCATTTAGTCTGGCAGAAGTGTAGCGACGTTTATGAGAAACCTGCTCCCTCCATAATTATGGTACATAAAAATATCGTCCATAGTGTATCTCTGCCAGTCAACGCGGATACCAGCTTTACTTACTTCCTGGTCGTCGTTTCTGTCCTTTTGTCTGTATTCAGAAATAGCCTGTCGGGCATTGTCTTGTTAGATTAATTACTGTCTTGTGGTTGTCTGCCTTTTCATCCTCTTTAAATTTGTGTCCGTCTTTGTATATTTCTCTCTCGCCGTGTTGTCTTTGTGTGTTAGTCTGTTAGTGAGTCGTTCAGTCATGCATGCGGCAGTGGAAGTCGTGACACTCTTGCTTTGAGTGGACTCTGACCACAACAGTGAAAATAGAATTATCTGTTTGCAAAATGAAAACCGTAGAAGAGATGCGAATTATGTTTCTGTATACATTGAAAATTTATTTGTGTTGTCAGACTTGCCAGTATTACGAACTGCCGAGTCCACTCCGGTGCAAGGCAAATAAACTGATTCACTTTGGTTGTGTGGCGAGTGTGCTGTCTGTGACCTTATGTTCTGACAAGTGTACTACGTGTGAACTGAGCGGCTGAATACGGTGATTAGCGTTGTGGAGTAACTCTGCAGACTGGTTTGTATGCTACGTCACTGTCCAGTGCTTAGCACAGTGGTACTTCCACTGGCTAGCGTTGTGGAGAAACTCTGCTAGACTGGTGTGCTGCTAGTCACTGTCCAGTGCTTAGCACAGTGGTACTTCCACTTGCTAGCGTTGTGGAGTACTCTGCTAGACTGGTGTGCATGCTATGTCACTGTCCAGTGCTTAGCACAGTGGTACTTCCACTTGCTAGCGTTGTGGAGTAACTCTGCTAGACTGGTTTGCATGCTACGTCACTGTCCAAGGCTTAGCACAGTGATACTTCCACTGGCTAGCGTTGTGGAGTAACTCTGCTAGACTGGTTTGCATGCTATGTCACTGTCCAGTGCTTAGCACAGTGGTGCTTCCACTGCTAGCGTTGTGGAGTAACTCTGCTAGACTGGTTGTATGCTATGCCACTGTCCAGTGTTTAGCACAGTGGTGCTTCCACTTGCTAGCGTTGTGGAGTAACTCTGCTAGACTGGTTTGTACGCTATGTCACTGTCCAGTGCTTAGCACAGTGGTACTTCCAGTGGCTAGCGTTGTGGAGTAACTCTGCTAGACTGGTTTGTATGCTACGTCACTGTCCAGTGTTTAGCACAGTGGTACGTCCTCTTGCTAGCGTTGTGGAGCTAGACTGGTTTGTATGCTACGTCACTGTCCAGTGTTTAGCACAGAGGTAATTCCACTTGCTAGCGTTGTGGAGTAACTCTGCTAGACTGGTTTGTGTGCTACGTCACTGTCCAGGGCTTAGCACAGTGGTGCTTCCAGTGGCTAGCGTTGTGGAGTAACTCTGCTAGACTGGTTTGCATGCTTAGTGCTCTTGCTTCGTATTTTGGAGGTCCCGGGTTGAAATCTCAGCCGTGCGGCAGGTTATACTAATTTAATATGTTCGTGGTTTTGCTCAGTTTATCTAGGAAATACCATATTAGGACCTTAAGTGAGCCCACGATCGCTTTGGTTCACATCTTTTCCACTTGATTCTGTCATTGGAGGCTGTAGGACATGGCAATTTAAAGCATCATTAAATAATGGCACTTTAATACATTTTTTTCGCTGTTTCATATTAAGTTTGTGATAGTAGTTCCTGCACAAGCAGCACAACTAGATTCTTCCTGCTGTAAGGATAGGAAACTCCGCAAATTAATGCAGTCTAATTCTGACGGTGAAAGTATGTGGCGTTTCACTTTACATATCCCTTACGCCTTCTTCGTCTTCATACCCATCAACAGGAATAAAATGCTGCAACGTCGATATTGTATTCCGGAGATCACTGTTTAGAGTCTTGGACCTGAATCGGATACATTGACTGAGGCTTTACGTGGTTTCCTTCAGTCTGTGAGAAATAATTTGCAGAAAGTATCTTAAAATATAGGCGCCTTGATGGCCGTGCCATGGCTCAGGCGGTTAGTCGCCGGCTTCTCACCACGGAGGCCCGGGTTCGATCCCAGGCCAAGTCCATGTGAGATTTGTGGTGGATAAAGTGGCACTGGGACAGGTTTTTCTCCGAGTTGTGGGTTTTACCCTGTCGATTTCATTCCACTGGTGCTCCATTAATTGTAAACACTTGGTAAAAAAACTGCTCATCCATCTATCATCATGGGGTTGCACAAAAAGCCTTAAGGCTGTGGTGCGGGGGCCCTTCATCACAAACGAAAAAAAAAATAGGCGCCTTGACAGCGTGGTCAGTATAGCGACTCGCTACGGATTGGATGGCCCGGGGTTTGCACTCCGATGGGGTTAAGGGATGTTATCTTCAACCTACCTGTTCAGACCGTCCCTGAAGCCCTACCAGCCTCCTATATAATTGGTACCGCGGCTCTTTCCCGGAGGTAAAGCAGTCGGTGCATGGCGTTGACCACCCAATCTAGCGCTGAGGTTAAGCAGGAGTACAGCTATACCTCTACCCCCTTCTCTGTGCCAGTCGTGGCATGTTACGGGGCGACGTTTAATTTTTGCTTGAGATATACTGCGACCCTCCTCATCGCAGATACCTTTCTGCTCACAATTTATCTTCTTCGCATCACTTTCAGCTCCGTAGAATGTGTGCAGTTGATTCAACGTCCTTAGGCCGTCTAGTAATCTGTCCGCCTGCAGGAAGCAGGCGGACAGATCACGTTTTCGACACTTTGCCACCGGTTGGAGGGGAGGCAGATGTAGAAGAGATTTATAACCATAAGTAAGGTGAGTTTTGGTGACGGACCGCAAGACACAATTTCGATTGTCAGCAAGGAATTTGTATTTTGAAATTATTATGGTCCCTGGTCTAAGACTCGCCTTCACCTGTACAGCGTGTAACTGTGGCCCTTTCCCCGAGGATAAACTATTTTTTTTGTGCTATGGCTCGACAGCCCTACATGGGCCTGGGCCTCCTCGTTTCGTCGAGGTTTCATGGTCACACACATTTGAGACACACCACAGTCGGTAGGACTCTTCTGGACGAGGGACCAGCTCGTCGCAGAGACCTCTACCTGACAACACACAACACTCACAAAGACTGACATCCATGCCACCGGTGGGATTCGAACCCACGATCCTAGTAAGCGAGCGGCCGAAGACCCACGCCTTAGACCGCGCGGCCATTGGGATCGGCGAGGATAAACTATACCACTGATATTTATTTGCCGATCCTAGTGGCCGTGCGGTCTAAGGCGTGGGTCTGCAGCCGTTTGCTTGCTGGGATTATGGGTTCGAATCCTGGAGTGTACATGGATATCTGTCTCTTGTGAGTGTTGTGTGTTGTCAGGTAGAGGTCTCTGCCTCGGGCTGATCACTCGTCCAGAGGAGTCCTACCGAGTGTGGTGTGTCTGAGTGTGATCGTGAAGCCTCGACAATGAGGAGGCCCTGGCCCACCAGGGGCTGTTGTGACATTGGGTAAAAACTGATCTTTACCTTATGCCGAGGGTAAGAATGCCTTATCTTTGCCTCCACTCTGCTATGTGTTGCCAGTGCATAATGTTTAAGCTTTACTTTACGTTTAAAATTCACGTTTAGAAACGTTACCTCTGCACTAGCCTTCTCGGTGAATTGAATATTTTATTACCCTGAAGACCAGCTGGCTACTGCGCGTGTGACGTTATAGGGCTTCGTGTATGAAATGTTCTGTGTACAGTATGGAGGTTTATCGTTGGTTTTGTTCGGCCTTGTTTTCGGCCCAAAGGCCCATCTTTCTGCAGTTCCTTGATTCTCCGCCCCATCACTCCAAACAGAGGAAAAAAATACGAATATGAAGTCATTTTTTTGTTTCTTTTACTCAACGCTGTGTGGCGCCAGAGTCGTGGCTGTTTCGATCGGCGGTTTTCTGTTTTCATTACTTAGTCCTGTCTGAGTTTTTCTCTGAAAGCTCTTAGGGCAATTCCATTTATCTAACAGTATGAGTATTTGAACATCGGAATGCAGAAGTATCGATAAAAGGCACGCCGTGTCTGAATTCGTTGTGGACTTCTTATATATTACGAGCGATCACTCTTCGCTATGTGTATATATACGTAAAATGCAGTTCAAAAGTAAACATGGGTGAAGTTGACCCTATCTATGCCATGAAATCGTCCAGGGGGATTAGGGGTATAGCTCCACTCATTCTTAACCTCGGCGCTACATGGAAGTGAGTGGTCAGCTTCACGCCCGGTCGCTTTGCCCCGGATACCCATTGAATGTAAGGCTATGTGGGTCCCAGAGCCAGTCTGAACGTTTGAGCGAATAGAGAAATCCCTTTCCTCCATCGGGATTCGAACCCCGGACCTTTCAGCTAGTAGGTAGTCGTTATACCGACTCCGCTGTACTGGCTTAAATAGGTACTAATGCCAACAATAATGTTACTTGCTACCACCACACCACCCACCGCCAATACTACTACTACTACTACTGCTGCTGCTACAGGGTCGTTATTTTGTCTGTCCCATAGACTTTGTCACTTCCCCCCCACTCTGTTTCAACGCGCGTGTGTGCAGGCGCTCAGCGGCTATTTTTTAAATGATATGCGAGCCGACAGGAGTAATGGAACGATATTGGCGAGATAAAATAACACCCACCACTACTAACTACTACTACCACCTTCACTACTACTACTGCTACTACTACCACCACCACTAATAATGCTACTGCTAAATTAAAAAATAATTGTAATAACATGTCATGTAATTTAATTCCACTTCTTCTGTGGTTTAAGGAAAGGCAACTTGGATGACCTAGACTTGGATGGAAGGATAATACTAAACTGTATCTTGGTGTAGGATTGGAGGGTGAGAACAGGATTCGTCTGGCTGTTCGTAGGCACCGGTGGCGGCATTTGTAAACGTGGAAATGAACCTTCAGGTTCATAAAATGCTAAGAATTCCTGGCTGTCTAAGCAACCGTTAGCTTCTGAAGAGGGTCTCTGCACCATGGAATTACTTCTGTATGCTTTGCTTTAAGTTCCCTGCATATTTCTGTTTCACTCGCACTTTCCTGTGCTCACTGTACGTTGCCTGTTTCCCAGTTCTGTTCCATATTATCGTCTCCTTCCTTATCTTTCTTTTTGTATTTACTCTAAAATCAAGTCCTCCCAACACAGGTCGCCCACCTCCCACTCTCTTGTCTGTTAATTGACTCAAAATCCTTCCTCTAAACTCGAAGCACGGGATAAAGGAACCAGTAACTACTACAATTGTTCCAGTGACTTCAAGAAAATCGATTTAAATGAGTTCCCAATAAGACTTGATTTCAGACAGTGATTAGAGATGTCACTGCTGTCGTTAGAATGGTACGTCATTTTCCAGAAGTCTTTAAAACAGTGAAGGTAGCTTAGAAACAAACAATTATGGCTTAAACGCCTAAAAGCATCAACTGTGACTTAGCTGGTAAGATGTCATGAGTCAGTCAGCTCGATGAGTCACTTCAAACTGTGTGCCGGTCTGTCACGTGGGTTTCTGGGAAGACAATGCAGCACTAATGTCAGCTATTGCATTTATAGTGTGTGTAAATCGCCTGTCATGGAACCGAAGTGGAATTAGACATTCACTGTATTCTGTTGGGCTTGTCAAATAGCTGAACGTTGTACGTAACATTTCACTGCATTGTAGCAAGTGTTGTAAGTCAATGATTGAAGCATTTAACCCCTTAGGAACTGAAATGAACGTACTTTGTATATAAGATCCAGTTCGCACCTCACAGAGAGCAATGTACTTATAACAGAAAGACGAGTCGGTGAGTTATGTGTAGGGAACTGATGGCTGTTTGTTGTCAGAATCATACGCAGCACGCAAACGCACAATGTATTGGCAAAACGCAGAGGTTAATGTCAAACACCGCCAGTAACCTGTAGGTTTTAAATGATTAAGTTATAGAATGAGTCATGCATTTGTGTAAAATTTGAAGTTTCGGAGCATTGGTACGAAACTACACGTAGGCCGGTATGGCGTAGTAGGTATAGCGACTTGCTGCGGGCTGGACGGTGCGGGATTCGAAAGCCGGTGCGGGCGAGATTTTCCACACTTGTCCATACCGGTCCTGAGGCACACCCAGCCTCCTTTACAATGGCTGTCGGGGCTCTTTTTGGGTGAAAAGCGGCCGGGGCGTGGCGCAGATCACCCACCCACATCTAGCGCCGAGGTTAAAGAAATAATAGAGCTATACACCGCTCTGTGCCTTCATGGCCTGTTACAGGGAGACCTTTACCTTTTACAGGTCTACCCTTAAAAGTGACACTTCTATTTGAAAGATTCGGTATGGTACAGATACAGGAGAAACAAAGATACAGTTTCGTATTTTGGTCTGCTGGATTATTAACGGTACCAACTTTACCAACGTTGGTAACGTTGGTAACACTACCAGACTACACGGTGTCGTAACTTAGACAACAGTGTGAAACTACGTGCATGAATACTTGATCTTATGGCATCATTTCTGGTTCATGTAATGCGGGAGAGGAGTGCTTTGATAAATTTCGGTGAATACTAAATTCACATAATTGTCTCTGAAACAAGCAGCACTGCAGAATTTGCACAAATATTTGCAGTTTATGTCTGTTGCTAAGGAGAGCGGCCAGTTGGGGAGCGTGTATTTGCAGCCAGTGTCATTTAAAGGAGGTAATCATCTTCTGGCACTGCGCTACAAGCCGGAAGGTCGCGGGTTCGATTCTCGATGGTGTCATTGGAATTTTTCGTTGACGTAATCCTTCAGGCCGCGCTATGACCCTAGAGTGGACTCAGCCTCTGACAGAAATGAGTACCAGGATTATTTTCTGGGGGGTAAAGGCGACCGATGCGTAAGGCTGACAACCTTACCACCTTCATGTGCCGGTTGTCTCAAAATCTGGGAGCCTCAACCTCTTGGAAACCTCAGGGCCTGCCCAGGCCTGTACAGGGATTGCTTTTAATCAGCTTCTGGGTTTTGACGTCATTTAGTGTAGTAAGTATGTAGCGACGTTTCAGAGGAACTGCTGCCTCCTCCATGAAGGTATATGGTTTCTGCGGAATGTGGGTACACATCTACCGGACTGCACTTAGTCACGTCCCTTCAGGCGGTACACGTGGAAGTTACCATCGCACTTAGTAATTCCTAGTCACTCAATATTACAGTCAGAAATGCCTTGAAATTTCTCAGTTGTGGTGCTGGAGAAGGAGGGGAAAGACTAGTTGGACCGATCGTGACAAATGAAGAAGTATTACACAGAGTCAAGGAGGAGAGGAATATCGTACATACAATACAAATAAGAAAGGCTAACTGGATTGGTCACATCTTGTGTAGGAACTGCCTTCTGAAACATGTGATTGAAGGAAAGGTAGAAGGAAGGATAGAAATGACGAGAAGACGAGGAAGAAGACGTAAGAAGCTGCTGGATGACCTTAAGGAAAAGAGAAGATACTGGAAATTGAAATAGGAAGCACTAGATCGCACCCTGTGGAGAACTCGCTTTGGAAGAGGCTACAGACCTGTCGTAAGACAGACTATAGAATGAATGAATGAATGAATGAATGATTTAATGAACTAACGAACGCACGAACAAACATTCGAAAAATGAGCGAAGCCGTTTACGTGTATCCGATAAATAACTACATGAATTCCAGTTTGTAAACTTATGTTTTATGCTACGTATGACGGTTGGATTCTGGCTCAAAATATGCTTCGACTTAAATAGGCGGAGGATTACATTAAAATTCGGGTCACATACGGCGGAATTGGACGTAGAGCTTCGGGTAATCTGAATGGCTACAGTGACCTGTGTGTTTTATCCAAACTGGCATGAGAGGACACGTACAAGAACAGTATTAAGAAAACAAAACAAAAGAAAAAACAAATTGAAGAAGATAGAAAGAAAAGGAAGTAAAAACAGAGAGGCCCGAAAAGTGAAATGAACTGAAGGAAGGTAGAAAGAATGAAACGAAAACATGAGAAGATGGGAGAGAAAAGTATCTTTTTTGAAACAGACAACATGAACTGCTTAAAGCTGACTGCACAGTTTCCCTGCGCTCAAACACCACGCCATGAAGACGTGGGGTAGAGTGGAGGTATAGATTCACGCATTCTTATCCTCGGAAGTAGTGTGGTGAGTTGTCTGCTCCACACACGTGACTAGCATTGCTAGGAGGCTGACACTTTACAGAAGATGAGATAATCTGCCTTTGTTGTGACTCGAACCCCAAACTTCTTTCATGCAGTCCATGGCGCAGGAACTATACTGACAGCTTATATGAACTGCGCAGAGTAATGAGTCATCAGTTATCTGCACCTGCGCATTCCGTGACAATGTAAGGTCGTGGTTTAAGATAAGCGTATTATCTGTTACGCAGGTAACGTATCAGCCTTAAGGCGAGTTCGACCACCTGTAACTTGGCACTGCGTTTTGTTGGTCTCTAACAAAGACCGTCACTTTGTCCGTCTCAAGGCGACTCAAACACTGCGCAATGTTACCAGGCAGCTAGAGATACGCCACAAGGGATTGTCTCTTATGTTATGACACTTGTTCAACTGATTTCATTATATCGGTGATTGAATACCGTCTGTAGAAACAAGCCGCTGTGTTATCTAGAGCAGTAGTATTCAACCGTGGGTACACGTACCCCCGGGGGTACGCGAAGACGTCTTAGGGGGTACGTAAAATTAAAGAATATATATATATATATTATTTCTAGATAAGCACTGAATAATCAGGGCCGGATTTATGGTTAGCCACAAGAGACCCGGACGTAAAGACATGCGATTTGGGAGCGCCATTCTCTCTCTCTCTCTCATTCCTTTAAGCGATTCTTATCTGGGCGGCTAGTTTCATTTTATTCCATATAGTGCATATAATTTTGCTTTGCTAAAATACCTTTGTTCCTTTATTAATTTTTATATGATAGGCAATAATATATTTGTTATTTAATAGCTTGACTCTCCTTTTTCTCATTTAAAATTTATTATTTAATACATTATTTTTGGATGTAATTTATTTAACATATTTTAGATGTAGATTATAGACTGTGTATAACTTGAATTATGCACCAACAACTTTGGGGGTACAGAGTTGAAGAGAAATTATATGTGGGGGTACGCTAGCAAAAAAGGTTGAATACTACTGATCTAGAGTATGTCATGGTTTGTGACATATTTGGACCTCAGATGGCCATCTTTACTGGTTGAATATTGTACGGATGTCTGAGGTCGAAGAAATTTCAAACCATGTGACGATACTGCATTGTAGTAGATAAAAATGAATTGTTTTGCTTAGAGACGTTTATCATTGAGTGACAATGCTACCACAAAACGGAATGTAAAGATAGGAAAATAAACTGTTTCAAGGACCTTTAATGTTTTAACTACTACCAACAATATACCGTTTTATAATTGCAACCCGCAGTGTTATACCTCGAGCTTTTGACGCAAGACGAAAACAACCTGTATTTGAAAGTGAACAAAAGCTACAAAAACATTGTGACGACGTGTGATAATACGAAATGAACCAGTGACAGTGAGGTGAACTTACTGGTGTACCGTGATGATGGCTGGACCACAGCCGAAACATATGTAGGGTAAAAGTGTAACAGAAATACAAGAAGTGCATTTGTTGATTATAATACTGTTAATGTGAATAATTAGTTCAAGAGATGTGGGAGGGAGCAAACGCGGGTTATTTGAACATTCGTCTCTAGATTCTTAGAAAAACCACGAAGAATTATGGAGCCCAAGATTCGAACAGGGACCCCGCTGAATACAAAGCAGATTTGTTTTCCTAAACGGAACTTGGTTTATCAGAACTGTATACTAATTTACTTATTTCTTGACCTTAGTGCCCCCTTAGACGTTAGATTTCCTTACCAGCAGATGCCTTTTCTTCTCTGTGTCTGCCACTTTCCTTCACGGTTTTACGTTCAGCTTTCTAAGATCTTCCAAGCCATCTGAGTCTGCACATTTCCAGTTTCCTTTGACCTTCTGTATTGCTTTCAAAGGTTTTTTTTTTTAGCCTTCCTTTCTCACCCAATCTCATCACATGCAACAGCCACTTCAACTTTTCCCTTGGCAGGAAATGTGTGTTTGCTTGAAATAGCAATAGAAGATAAGGTAAATGATTCAGGCAACGAAAATAAACAAGACAGGCAATCTAGTGTAACGTAACATTGAGGCGCGTTCGCGTTACCGTTGTTGTCATGGAAAAGCATTAAGTATTACATATTCTGAGGGTGTGTCTGTAGCCTTAGTTATCCAGCATGCAAAGCGCATGCGCCGTATTATATTGTCATCTGCGGCCTGTCTGGCTCTCTCATGTTTTTCCACATTATCTCATAAACGGCACGATTTTCGGAAAAAAAGCCATTGAACACCAAACGTGTGTTTTGAGTTTCTCTACAACTTTTGTCTGAAATATTTCTCATTCCAAGAAGAATTGAGCGAGATATTATCATAAATGTACATAGGTGTTCATGTACAGTACCCGTTATTCTTTCAGATTTTAATGAAACTTGAATTTTATTGAAACATTTTCGAAAAATCCTCAAATATGAAATTTCATGAAAGTCCGTCCATTGGGAGCCGAGTTGTTCCATGTAGACAGACACACGGACGGACGGACAGACGACAGACAGACACAGTGACGAAGATAATAGTCATTTTCGAAATTTTGCGAACGCGCCTAAAAAGGATCATTCAGATTGCTCTAATTGCTGAGAGGTAAGACAGTATTGTGTAATAAGTTGATGGAACAAGTCAGTAAGTACCTTTATTTTAACGCGTTCTTTTACCATGCTTTTTGTAAAGTAACTTTGGACATCTGTCTGTTCATTCAGCACTATGTTTCGCCCCGTTCGACTGCACAATGACATGCAACGTGCGTGATTTCAGGCTCCCGCTCTTCGCTCTTCAGGGATGTTATGCAACGTTAGGTTTTACTGTTGACCTTTGATGATGAGACCGGCAGGTTGTCCCGAAACGTCGGTAGCTAATTACCTTTTTGCGCTGCGTAACATCACAGAAGAGCAAAGATCTGGAATGAGACATGTGAAAGAAAGAATTGTCCTGGCTTAAAGGAGGAAGGACGGTATATGAAATAACCAGCATGGCGCATGTCAAGTCTAGCATGTCACTCGTTTGTTATATGTCGGACATGTTGTGGGCGTGACTGACCGTCTTCTGGGAGATCGTTTAAATACACGTATAAGAGTACGCTAGATTATTGCATTAATATGTATGAAGTCAGTGGTTCCAAAAGTTCCCAGGAGAATCCATGGATGCATTTCTGTAATAGCTGCTTTGAAGTTTAATTATCTTTTAATTAAAGGAATAATGTTTTGTTAAAAATAATCGCTGAACTTCTTTAATTGGCGATGTGTTTATTTCGTGTGACCGTTAGAATATCTAATTAAGAAACTTTCTGTACCACGAAGAGAGCGACAGTCGTTTTATTTAAGGTCAAATAATGCAATGCATTGTTACGTGTGTTACTGGTCTGCATTTGTAGCTGTCTAAAATCAGTTCTGAAATATAAATTTTTAATTTTGGACACCTATCATGAGGACACTATATTTACGTGAGCAAGGATGTGAGGATCCGTGGTTATTTTTCGAAGCCGGGGGGGGGGGGGGGGGTTCCGCGAGCAAATAAGTTTGTGAAACACTGTATCAAGTGATTAAACACCGTTGTTAGTCAAGAATTTCGTAAGCGGCATTTACTGTTGTTTTAAAAAAATAACCTTTTAACATGTTCTTATATTGACAATTTCAACCAGACTTGACTAGAAGTAATTGATATGGAGAGCACATAGAAAGGAAAATACTAAAAGAAAGATGTCAGTAACGAAGAGTGAGCGGATAAAAGTAAAGAGCACGAAAGTAGTGGAATATAGACAATTGAACAGGTAGGGTAAGGAGGAAAGAGGAAAGGGATTGACGAAAGAATTTAGGAAAGATAAACAGGAAAAAAAGATGACGCAGAGTATGCAGGAAAGAAATAATAGGCAGAAATGATTAAGGAAAAAAGGACTAACAAAGGAAGGAACAGAGAATGATAGAAGTGCTCAAATGAGGATGGTTAAGGAAAGAAAGAACAAAGGAGGGCCAAACGAAATTAGAGAAGAATTACGAAATAATAACAGAAAAAGGAAAGGTAGACTGAAATAAAGGACTAGAAAGGCGACAAAGAAAGAAAGAAAGAGGAGAATGTAAGTATGTAAAGGTAGATTTAGGAGAATGAATACGTGAAACAAGGATAAAATAAAAGGAAACAGAAAAAAATTGTGGGGAGTTTTAAGGCTTACTTTATCGTCTGTTTAACATTGCGGGAGTGCATCTCGTTGTTGTGAATGTGTTCTATCCTATACAGGACATGGCTTACGTTATGTGACCCTCCGGCCACACATAGGGCTGATGTGGGATCAGACTAACATTTCGGCGTAAGAAGGGAGCACTGAACAAAGTTTTACACTTGCCGTATCTCGGGTAAACAGCTCTGCTGGGCCCATTCACACACCTAACGATCTCTCAGAAGACTTCCCTTTACTGATGTTCCAGAAATGTCACAAAGATGTAGCTGATGCCGAAGTATTATCATTGTCACTGTGCTGTTTTGACACGTGTTTATATTCTGCATGGAGTATGCATACAAACATGTCTCGACATCTAGACAGATGTTTATATTAATTGTAAGAATATGCACCGTATGAGTAACATAATATTTAACTGAATAATGTTTAAAGATTCAGTTCTTACCTCACAGAAAACACTGCATCTTCATTATAGAAGGCCGTTCGTATATTGCTGTTTATTCAGGGAATCAACAATGTGAAACAAATTGTGTGTGCAAAATGCAGAGAAGTAATCTGTGGTCTTTTGGGTAATTACACGGCGTCGTGTGGTAATTATTACTGACGTTTCGGGACAACGTGTCGGTCCCATCTTCACGGGTCGAGATTCCAAAAGAAAGGAAAGGCACGTTGTCCCGAAACGTCGGTAAATAATTACCACACGACGCCGTGTAATTACCCAAAAGACCACAGATTACAAAATGCAGAGACATTTTTTATTTTGTTCCTTTTGTTTTGTTTTGGGCTGACTGTTGTGAGGTAAAATGCAGAGAGTTTAATTTTAAATGAGGCTTTAGGCTAGATATTATTATCCACTGTGCCTGAAGTAGTTAACCGTCTGATTCTGATATCCATACTAACGGTGCTTTTCCTCTGCTCCCTCTGTAAACCGTAAAGTTCGGTTAAAGCACCTTTATCTTGCAGATAAGACGCTGATTTACACGTGGTTCTAAATATGGCGATGGCTTTACGTGCAGTAGTGGAAATTTCCATCCGCCCCTTTTTTACAGTATTTGCCGGGACACATGCTCTGCATGCACCTCGAGGGTCCAATGAATATTCAGATTCTCTTCCATCTAATCTAGTTGAAGGAAGAGAATTAATGGGAAGAAGAACATTAAATCTGTCAGTCACCGCGATGTAGATGGCGTTGTAGCAGCAATTACACGGACGGCTTGTTCGATAAGTCGAGATCGGAAAACACGGGAATTAAAATGAGGTATCGATTTTTAAATTTATAAAGAGAGATTACGGTATTTTATATTTATGGGCTGAATAAAAGTGTTGTGGTCACTCTTTGATGTTCTTTGACGACGTGGAAGGTCCGTACGTTCGGATAGTAATTTTAACGGGTGTGGAACGTAACCGGATGGAGGCCTTAGTGTGCTTACTCGATAACAGATGGCTGTACCTCTGCTATGGTTTTATTATATTTTATTGTGCGGCATTTGTTACAAAATTGTATCATTCATTACGTATAGGTAGGTGCGCTATGTGAAGTGTTGGTGTGTGTGTCTTGTTGGCTTGACATATACATGTACTGACATCAATACGCTGTTTGTGTGAAGGTCGAAGTCTAGCCACTGTGCATTAACCGTTAGTAGCGTAGTGATAATTACATGTACCACCCATAGCTGTGCCATGGTTCAGGCGGATAGTCGCCGGCATCTCCCCGCGGAGACCCGGGTTCAGTCCATGTGAGATTTGTGGTGGACAAAGTGGCATTGGGACAAGTTTTCCCCTGTCAATTTCATTCCATCGGTGCTCCATTACTCGGAAAAACGAAAAAAATACTAATCATCTTCATCACAGGGTTGCACAATAAGCCTCAAGACTGCGGCGCGTCCTTTGCTTCCGCTGCGGGGCCCTTCGCCATAAGAAACAAAATGTACCACCCGTTTCATAATTCATAAACGCAGCACTTTGCGTTTCGTATGACACAATAAATACTGGTTACTTCTTTATACAGCGTTAAGTGATTAATGCTTATAAAGTAGATGGTGCGTGTTTACTGTGACGTAGGAACTGAAGTTATATATACAGGGTGTGTCTAAAATGCTTCGACAAACTTCAGAAGTGAGTTTTTGACACCAAAACGTGGAAAAAACTTCACATCGATGTATTTCGCAAACACTTATTTTTTGAGGCACAGTCCAACAACCCGTTCACCTCAATTCTATAGATGTTTATTTTTGGGAACACTTATAAATCGTATTGCATTCAGTTCCGATTGATAATGAAGAGACGCTTCAGAAAACCATTTCTGATGCCTGTCAAACCGTTCGCAACCGCACCGGTACCTCTGAAAGGGTGTGACAGTCCGTGATCAGACGTGTCCATGCGTGCAGTGATTCAGGTGGAGGACATTTTGAGCATCTGTTGTGAATTGTGACTTGTTTGACAGTAAGAACTGAACAGTTATTAAACTGGGAACGTTTATTGTAAATGTTTTGTGTCAGTTGTGAGTAAAATATGACATAGTTAAGGTATTTATTGTTGAATGCAATTTTCAATTAAACTAAGAACCCACTCGTTTCCGGACAGATCTTTGTATGAAATTTTTCTTTATTTTGATGTAACTCATTTTTAAGTCTCTCCAAGCATTATAGTTACATTATGTATAGTTTGAATGAATGTCAGTCTCGAGAGGGTTGAAGCTATAGTTCTCCCTGCACACGGCATACTTAAGTAGACAATTATTTGTAGAATAGTTGTATAAGTGTACTGGATCTTGATATACAGTATCCCGTATGTGTTAACTTTCGTTAAGTACGTAGGCCGCCTCCGAGATACTGTATATGTCAAGATCCAGTGCATGTATACAACTATGCTACAAACAACTGTCTACATTTTAACTATTTGACTCTTTTACACCATGTCAACTGTGTATAAAAGTTACTAACTAACTACTCCATGTAGGTCCTTCGAGCATATAGTCAAGAAATTCCCTGCGTTTTATGGAACCCGAAGGTTCATTACCGCACTCACAAAGCCCGCCACCTGTCCCTATCCTGAGCCATATCAATCCAGTCCATGCCCCCCATCCCACTTCTTGAAGATCCATTTTAATATTATCCTCCCATCTACGCCTGGGTCTTCCAAGTGGATTTAAGTTGTACCAAAGAATCAGTCCAGGTCCGAGGCTCTGTATAGTGTTTCGTAACATGGTAATTTTTAACGGTGAGGAGTTGTCAGCACTTCGCCCAACCCCCAAGCTGGAGGACCACCCCTTGTCGGTGTCCGCGACTGCATATTCGCAGCTAACCTCCATATTCGGAGGCCGTTCCTCCATCCGCAACCCGAGGACGCGCCATGCCGTGGTGACAGGGACCCACTAATCATGGCTAAAAGTTACTAATTTGGTTTTATGCAGTATTGCTTTGGTTGTTCCCTGATGATGATCCCTTGTGATCGAAACGTGTAAGAATATTCAGTGTGATATTGTAATGTAAATATCTAAGGTAACAGTATTTTGTGTTTTGTTGGTTTGAGTGTTGTGATTGGTTATCGGCAGTGCACGGAGCGAACGGCATAAAGTTTACACAACTATCTCTCACTGTTTTTCTTTCTCATTAGACGCTATAAAACCTCAGCACTTAAGACAGTGTCATTAAATTACCCAAACGTCAGACAGTATGAAGCTATAGACGAAAGCGACGAATTTACAGTTTGTATCAACAATTTGCCACTTGCTTTATCTTCTGATACGACATTACAGCAGATCCAGTTTGACGTCACACAATGGATGTTGTACTTTGTGTCGCTTTTTATTAAACACACAGTGTTTCGGAAGATGGCTTTGTTACTGTCATTACGTAAAGTATAGAGCTTAATAAAGTTGCTCTGTTTGATCCATTGAATTCTGGTAATCTAAATCACTGAAAGATTTCTGACTGCGTGTTGACGGAAACTAAGTCAGCTTTTGAAACGCTGCGTGTTTATAGCACAAGACATGACAGTGGAAATGTTGTATTTGGGTCCGTCAGTAACACGGCGTCATTATACAGCCTTAGACCTTATTATTTATTTATTTATTTATTGGCTGCGATAGCTCAGTCGGTATAGCCACTTGCTACGGACTGGACGGTCCGGGATCGAATCCCAGTGGGGCAGCGAGATTTTCCCTACCTGTCCAGAACGACCCTGGGGCCTACCCAGCCTCCTGTACAATGGGTACCGGTTCATTCCCGGGGTAAAGCGGGCCGGGGCGTGGCATTGACCACCCACCCCCATCTAGCGCCGAGGTTAAATAAGAAAGAGTAGAGCTATACATCTACCCCCACTCTGTGCCTTCGTGGCAGATTATAGGGTGAACTTTACCTTTATTTATTTATTTTCAGAACAGGCGCAGTCCCGTTCTTTACTGGAGCCCCATTTCGGCATTGTTGAATTGACCCTGACGCAATGTCATAAGAAGTCAAGTTTAGAACACGTCAAAGCACCAGGACTCGAATTTCTTTTGTTTCATTACTCTTTCTTTATTTGTTCGTTTCTTTCATATTTATAAGTTCTAATAAATTCTCGGGCTAACAGCCGCGCTAGGTGATTAACATATACCGACGTTTCGGAGACGGTCTCCGTCTCCATCATCAGGTTTATGACATGATTCAGTGCCGGACATTTCCAAACTGTACATCTGCACGTCGCCAGAGATTGAACCGCAGTGGAGGACTTATTCCAATAGGAGACCTCTAGTTTTACGAAATTACATTAAATTTGTTGTTTGTTTCACGATGCTGCCTGTATATCGGGCTGTGTATCGTGATTAGTGAATAAGGAACTGGAAGTGATGTGGCAAGAAGCGGTCGTGCGCTGATTTACGTACTGTTCAGTTGTTGGGAAGGACTGAGGAAAGTCGTGTAAGATTTCAGTTAGAATGTCCGATATCCGTACTGAGATTCGAACTGGGCATCTGCCGTATTGCTGCCAGCAGTGCGCGTGGTCACAGCGTCCGTGCTGTCTTTGTACATAATGCAGATTCCCGTAATTTCTAGTCGTGGTTTTATCCGTTTCCGCACACCCACTGAGTATTGTTTAACATCAGGATTTGTGGCCCAATAACTGTAACTGGTAGTGCGTAACGAAAAATGTTTAGCAGCGGAATGGCTGTGTTAAATGTACTGTGGTGTTAGTTGTGTGGGTAATGTGTAATAATTGGATACTCTTGTTTATGTATATACCGGGTATATATTTCACAAACATGTATTGGAATAGAAAATATATGTAAAGCGTAATACAGTTTATTATCGTATTTACATAAAATTTAAACACTGTTAAACCTGATGCTTGGTTCCGTGAATTAATCTACAGGATGTTCCATAAACATAGCGGCACACTCTACTTCTTTCGACATGCTAAGTAGCATAAAATATAAATGTAAAGTCATACGTAACATGCTATTGGAGAGACAAAGGAGCTATATGGGGGTGGGTGGTCAGCGCCACGCCCCGGCCGCTTTACCCCCGGAAAAAAAGCCCCGGTACACACTGTACAGCATGCTGGGTGGGCCCCATGGCCGGTCTGGTCAGGAGTGGAGAATAGAAAGTCACTTGAATGTATTGGGGTTCGAACCCCGAACCTTATAAAGCGTTTGCAAATACGATAATTTTCATGATACTTCACCTCTTGACATATTTATGAATTGCCAGTAACAGTCTGTTGGCATCGACGAGATTTGATCGTGATATTCGTAACAGAGCCTGCCTCTGCGGCTCAGTTGGTTTTCTGGGAAATTATGTAAGGGGTGTTAAGAATATTGTCTCCTGGTTCCGTGATTCAAAACGGGACACTATTTGACTACCGTTTTAGTTTCACTTACCAACTTTGTGTGTGCTTTACAAAACATGCATTACGTGAACGCATAATAAAGAGATTGTTGTCTTTATTCCACTAGCTTTATATTCGAATCTGCTCAGAGAATTTCAGTAAAATGTAATACTGTGTTAACACCTAATGTTGCTTCAACAGACTATTGTATATATTGTGAATTTGTTTTTAATATGTGAACATCTGGTAGCATAAGACAAAAAAAAACCCTGAAGATGGAACTTTAAAGTTCCGAAACACGTGTAGGGAAATAGGCCAGAATAAAATTGGTCAATACAGTGCATTCGTTGGTCTTATTGTTTGATTTGCTGAGAGAGTTTTGTGGCCCAGTGTAGCCATTACGTTATGAACAGCCGACATTTTGTTCATTCACGCGTCTAATAAAGAGTAGCACACGACAAACGCCATTTTGTTTATTCACGCGTCACGACCAATTTAAGGATACCTGCACGCCCTTGAACTTAAACTTTTTGCAATGCTTATTTCAAGAAATAAAATATAAACGTAATGTATACTGTAATAATAAATGTTTATCTTCGTTGTGTTCGCAATTTTTGTCGTTAGTTTCTGCCACAAGGTTACAGCAGTCGTTGGATAATATGAAAATAAATGATATATAATTTATCAATTTTACCACGTTTTTTACCCGACTCTCTCTGACTCTGAATGTTAACGCAGAACGTTCCTGTAAAACGTTTGTGTTCACTGATACGAGAACGTGAAATTATCCTGAGTAAATTTATATGATATTAAAGGAACGAAGTTGGCAGCATGCTTTTTGTAGCCGGATACTTTACAGTGTGCTGAGACTGTGTAACACTACCAGTGAATGGGTTTTCATTTGGTGCTGTAATTTGAGCCGTGTTTTGAGATAATACAGGGAGATTATATTGTGTCCTGCCTTTGGAACGCACGTGTATAATATAGGTTATGTTGAAGTTTTGTGGTTCCATTGTTATGAATCTCTTTGTGTTTGACTGTCCTCTAATTGGGATTGGCGGCTACACTATAGACATCAGTTGATCTATTGTCATAAAGTTCGGCATTGTCATCATCTCTTACAGGACATTCGGCCCTTTCAAATTCCTCGCATTATGACAGCTTTTTTTTGAGCTGAGTTTTTCTATCTATTTAGTTGCATAATAATAATAATTAAATAATAATAATAAATACATTGTAACCGTACGAATAATTCGCACGTAGAAACAATAAAATATTTACTCAACAAAGATGTATTCATATATTTTAAACTTAAAGCACTTCTCAATATACAGTGTTTGATGTTATCAATCTATAATTTTCTGTACGATGTTGATGGCCTTTAATGATTGCAACAATGACGTTGTCAAATGCAGATGATCGGGAAAATGCCACATATAGCTGGCCATGGGAAGAAACACACGATGTGATGTACTTCAGCACGTCTAAGCGTCTGCCCTTGAGCCTTACCGATTGTCACAGCAAACGCGATTTTGATTCGAAATCATCTGCACAGTTTGAAGGTAATAGTAGGATGTGATGGACATTATTGAATCCAGGGTTTAGGGATAGTTTTCTATACCCATGAACTTCCACTGCTATGCAGTGCTCCTGCAAGCCTTTTACTATTATGTGCTGCCACCACCGGAGGCCAAGGGAAGCTAACACATTTCATGTACTTCCCATGGCTTCCGGTAGAGGCAGCACTATAAATTTTTAACGTTTGCTTTTTTTATGAAAAGAGTGATTTTTTCGAGCAGAGTTAATGAAGACAAAGGAGCTTGCCATGAATGCCTAAATATAAGCTTTCTAAAAATGTTTTTGAAAAGATCCATTCAGTATTCAGTAGATCGTGAGGTCGCAAACAGACGTTACCGTAATTAAAAGTTTTAATAGACCAACATGTGTACTATATTCTTATAACCAAGTCGATCACCCCTACATATGTTTCAGCCTATAGCAGGCCATCCTCAGGGGGTCAAAGTTTTTTACATAGACTTTTCATCTGTTAGTTCAATTTTAAAAACAGCTAGTACATCCACATAAAATATAATAAATCTAGTTCCCAATGGATTTTGATATTATTACTTCCAACTTCCAGTAGTAACTAGATTTATTCTACTCGTATGTGGATGTGCTAGATGTTTTTAAAATTGAACTAACAGATGAAAAGTCTATGTAAAAAACTTTGACCCCTAAGGATGGCCTGCTAAGGCTGAAACATATGTAGGGGTGATCGACTTGGTTATAAGAATATAGTGCATATGTTGGTTTCTAAAACTTTTAATTAGTTAACAAGAAGCACGGTGAATACAACGTGAATTTTGAGACGTTAACGAGTTAATATATTAATGGTGGTGGTGATAATATTTCTCTATTAATAAATGCTCTGATTATTTGTAATGTATTTTTATACAAGGGAATAGGAAAATAACGGAAGTTAGTAAGAATATATATTATTTTTGTGTGGATTTCTTCTGTGTAACATTTTTGTAACAAATTCTACAGACAGACTCCACAGTTTATTATGGATTTGTGATTCTTACGGTGATGAATTTACAGACTGGAAGTCTTCCGAAATGTGACGGCTCGTTGTCTGGTAGATATTACAACAGTTTCGGAACTGCTGTCTCAATCCATAGGATAGAAGAAATGATTTTTGTACTGAAGATGGAGGCAGCAGGTTCTTTGAAACCTGGTGGCTGTCACACGATAAAAGTCACATTCCTGATAACCATAGCTAGTAAAGCCCTTTTTTCTTCTAATATAAATAAATAAATAATGTGGTGAATATCGTTGAAAGATAAACATGTGATTAAAGCCAGGTCGTTGTACAAATTCAGAAGAAAGTAGGCATTGGAATAAGTCGTACGATCATTCATTTTGATTTATCTGTATTCGAACTGGAAATTCAATCAATGTATTTTACTTGATGTTTTAGCAGCCTAAGAAGCGCACCGATTAATTAAAAGCAGGTTAATGATTCTTCGCATTCTGTAAGTAATCATATCATTCTTGACATTTAAACCAGTTCTGCGAAACGCCAGAACACTGAAAGTTGATACCGATATCTCATACAACAACTCCGAATATCGATAATTGTTTTTTTTTTTTTTTTCCCGGAGAAACATTCCACATTTCAGATATGTATCTATATTCCTCATTTGTGAAGTTTCTAGCCACTGTGCGCTCCTGTCACAGTTTTTTTTTTTGTATAACAAAGATGCAAATGAAAAGAGCATACTTATCTCCCTTACAATTGTCTCTTTAATCCTGCTAATGTATCACGCGCATTGCATCTAAGTGCCCGTGGTAAGAGAGACAATTAATTACGCCCGAGTTTAGACATGGCTAACGTTAATCCAGTCTAGAAAGTTTCGTGATTACTTTGACGGGATTATGTTAGTTTGTCTGTCTTCTTTCTAAAATTAGTATTTTCTGAGAAGAACCGTCATTGTGTGCCAAATGCTGCCGTTTTTCATTTAGCAGCTTTATTTAAACGTAACTTATGTGAAAGTAGAAGAAATAATGGTCGGAAAACCTGAGGGAGAGATATCACTCTGAAGACCTAGTCGTAGATGGAAGTATAATATTAAAGTTACTTTTAAAGAGATAGGTTGGGATTTTGTACACTGGGTTTATTTGGTACAAAATAAGAAGCAGTGGCGGGTCGTTGTGGACACGGCAATGAACCTTTGGGTTCCGTGGAAGTTTGAGGGGCTCTCTTGAGCAGCTGAGTAACTGTCAGCTTCTGAAGAATCATTCTTAATATAGTTAATTATTGAACGGAACGGAGGCTGTATGTCTGTCTTGATAATAATTTGAACGAAGTATTTAAGTATCTGCGCTCTTCTGGCTTATTACGCAGCGTCGAAAGGTAGTCCTTTACCGACGTTTCGGGACAACGTATCGGTCCCATCTGCCCTTTAAGATGGGCCAGATACGTCCCGAAACGTCGGTAAACAATTACCACACGACGCTGCGTAATATCCCAGTAGAGAGCAGATATAATCAACATCGCGGCGGAAACCTGAAATCACGGAAGTATTTAATTATAGATACAGAGGTTATGATTTAAAAATTTGAAACTTTCACGGCGACTGAATTAAATTAATTCTTCTCGGGCTGACAGACGCTTTAGATGGTGACGTGAGTGAATGTTTTGTAGACCGACAGCGGTCTTACGTGACTCCGTAGCTAATGTTTTGTAGACCGACAGCGGTCTTACGTGACTCCGTACCTAATGTTTTGTAGACCGACAGCGGTCTTACGTGACTCCGTAGCTAATGTTTTGTAGACCGACAGCGGTCTTACGTGACTCCGTACCTAATGTGTTGTAGACCGACAGCCGTCTTACGTGACTCCGTACCTAATGTTTTGTAGACCGACAGCGGTCTTACGTGACTCCGTACCTAATGTTTTGTAGACCGACAGCGGTCTTACGTGACTCCGTACCTAATGTTTTGTAGACCGACAGCGGTCTTACGTGACTCCGTACCTAATGTTTTGTAGACCGACAGCGGTCTTACGTGACTCCGTACCTAATGTTTTGTAGACCGACAGCGGTCTTACGTGACTCCGTACCTAATGTTTTGTAGACCGACAGCGGTTTTACGTGACTCCGTACCTAATGTTTTGTAGACCGACAGCGTCTTACGTGACTCCGTACCTAATGTTTTGTAGACCGACAGCGGTCTTAAGTGACTCCGTACCTAATGTTTTGTAGACCGACAGCGGTCTTACGTGACTCCGTACCTAATGTTTTGTAGACGACATGGGTCTTACGTGACTCCGTACCTAATGTTTTGTAGACCGACAGCGGTCTTACGTGACTCCGTACCTAATGTTTTGTAGACGACAGCGGTCTTACGTGACTCCGTACCTAATGTTTTGTAGACCGACAGCGGTCTTACGTGACTCCGTACCTAATGTTTTGTAGACCGACAGCGGTCTTACGTGACTCCGTACCTAATGTTTTGTAGACGACAGCGGTCTTACGTGACTCCGTACCTAATGTTTTATAGACTGACAGCGGTCTTACGTGACTCCGTACCTAATGTTTTATAGACCGACAGCGGTCTTACGTGACTCCGTACCTAATGTTTTATAGACCGACAGCGGTCTTACGTGACTCCGTACCTAATGTTTTATAGACCGACAGTGGTCTTACGTGACTCCGTACGTAATGTTTTGTAGACCGACAGGTGTCTTACGTGACTCCGTACTCACCTCACAAATTATGATCTCCGGCCTTGTGCGGGTATATAATAAGGTAGGGCTGGGTATTGAGTCGTATTCATAACCCTGAAGATGGAGACGACACCAGTCTGAAACGCTGGTGTTCTCGAGCCATCTGAGTGGTATGCCAGCTCGAGAAGATTTTATTGAAAACTGCATTTAGATTGCATTCGGCCGGATGTTGAATTGACCTTCACCTTTCCCCAAGATTCACGATGTAATTTATGGCGAGTGTCAAACACACCCGCTGAAGCATGAAGATCGTCTAAATGAAAGCATTGCAACTAAAAACAAATCGTTTGGCTGATTATAGTAAGGTAAATAATCGCTGTTTTTCTCATAATTAGACGAAACCCGTACACTGTGTGCGAAACGTATAGCCATTTCTGTTGCAGCATGTGGTATATTATATATATATATATATATTATATACACACAGTCGAACCCGGTTATAACGACATCGGTTTATACGACATCTCGCGTATACAGTCAGATATTCTGTGGTACCAAATAATTCGTCACTGTTAACGATAACATTACACTCCTGAGTTATAACGACACAAAATATTCAGTCCCGTTCATGACGTTATAACCGAATTTAACTGATTTACCAATTTGTATAAGACGTCGCTCAGTGCTTCGCCGTCATCTGCCTGTATATTCCACATAGCTACACGTAACGTGCTTCTCTTATTAATTGACCCTGGGCTTTTCACTAACGCTCGAGTGAGCACCTGTAATATGTCACCCTGTCTGAAGTCCTTCGCTTTTAACGAACCGGAACGCTTTGAGGCTCAGCTCCTCTGCAGAGTCAGCAGTAATTACAGCAAGTGTTTAACTGTCAGGCGACAGATTCCATTTCCCCCTCTCGACCACGTGTTACCCGCGAGTTAAACGAGCCTCCTTAGTGTAACAACGTACCAAAACGAAATATTCTGTTTGTATGTTGTGCGAAGGTTCAGGCCTGCAAGGACACTTCTCAGGTTAGAAGCCTAGCGATTGGCCGATATCCTGTGCAAGGAGTCCTGTCAAATTATAGGCCTTCCGATGGGCCGATATGGTGTGCATGAAGTCCTGTTAGATTAGAGGTCTTACGATAGGCCTATATAAGGTATAGAGAGTCCTGTCCAATTAGAGGCCTTCCGATGGGCCGATATGGTGTGCATGAAGTCCTGTTAGATTAGAGGTCTTACGATAGGCCTATATAAGGTATAGAGAGTCCTGTCCAATTAGAGGCCTTGCGATGGCCCGATATGGTGTGCAGGGAGTTGTCAGATTAGAGGCCTTGCGATAGGCCGGTATGGTGTGCAGGGAGTCCTGTCAGATTTGAGGTCTTACGATGGGTCGATATAAGGTGCAGAGAGTCCTGCCCAATTAGAGACCTTGCGATGGGCCGATATGGTGTGCAGGGAGTTGTCAGATTAGAGGCCTTGCGATAGGCCGATATGGTGTGCATGAAGTTCTGTTAGATTACAGGTCTTACGATGGGCCGATATAAGGTGCAGAGAGTCCTGCCCAATTAGAGGCCTTGCGATGGGCCGATATGGTGTGCAAGGAATTGTCAGATTAGAGGCCTTGCGATAGGCCGATATGGTGTGCATTAAGTTCTGTTAGATTAGAGGTCTTACGATGGGCCGATATAATGTGCAGAGAGCCCTTTCCAATTAGAGACCTTGCGATGGGCCGATATGGTGTGCAGGGAGTTCTGTCAGATTAGAGCCTTCTAATGGGCCAATACACTGTGCATGGAGTTCTGTCAGATTAGAGCCTTCAAATTGGCCAATACCCTGTGCATGGAGTTCTGTCAGATTAGAGCCTTCTAATGGGCCAATACCCTGTGCATGGAGTTCTGTCAGATTAGAGCCTTCTAATGGGCCAATACCATGTGCATGGAGTTCTGTCAGATTAGAGCCTTCTAATGGGCCAATACACTGTGCATGGAGTTCTGTCAGATTAGAGCCTCCTAATGGGCCAATACACTGTGCATGGAGTTCTGTCAGATTAGAGCCTTCTAATGGGCCAATACCCTGTGCATGGAGTTCTGTCAGATTAGAGCCTTCTAATGGGCCAATACCCTGTGCATGGAGTTCTGTCAGATTAGAGCCTTCTAATGGGCCAATACCCTGTGCATGGAGTTCTGTCAGATTAGAGCCTCCTAATGGGCCAATACACTGTGCATGGAGTTCTGTCAGATTAGAGCCTTCTAATGGGCCAATACCATGTGCATGGAGTTCTGTCAGATTAGAGCCGTCTAATGGGCCAATACCCTGTGCATGGAGTCCTGTCAGATTAGAGGCCTTACGATGGGCCGATATCCAGTGCAAGGAGTCGTGTACGATTTAAAAGAACAAGGTGGCCTGATTCACTTTACCCATATCACTCCACAGAGAAGCTATCTTCCCCCGTACAACTGGTTAACAAACTTCCTGTTCGTGCAAATGTAATAGCCATCTTTACTGCTATCGAAAGACCGCCACTGTACAAGATATTAGTCAGTTTAATTTACAGTGTGGCCGTCCGTACGTAATAACTTTCAAATGAGTGGGTCGATTTCCGTAAAACACGCTTTGCATATTATACCAACAATAACCGGCCTGCCTTTGAGCCGTGTACCTCCTTCTGTGCGCTGTTCGACCTTCTGAGGTCGTAGCGATAATATCGCGCTATTTTAAGACCCTTGTATGCTTTATCATGCAGATCTTGGAGCCGCGTGTAAATTTTGTTAACATAGCTTCTTCGAGCAACGTGAAGTAACATCCATAGCAGTAAACTCTGTAGCTATTGATAGCTAATGAACCATTATGCGGACGCAAATGAATTTTAGCATGTAGAATGCTTTGATACATTGTTTATGTACTTAACAGTGATATTTTAACTGAATCATTTGTGAATGATGAATATGGAGTGATACGAAATGTAATGGTGTGACGTACTTCTAAAAACCTGCATCGAAATTTGCTGAGGTGGACAGAGGGGCAATTCGGGCATTCGGGCCTACGTTTGAACGTGGGACCTCTCAAACGAAAGTAAGTCGCTACGTTCAGTAAAAATATTTGTGTTTAAAATTTCTGCCGTGGGGACTGAAGTAAATTTTGTTTTATGTCGCAAATATAACAGAAATAGAAAGAAAGCCGTGGCCATGGACATAACCCGTGGTGTAGTTCTGTAATCTGTGCCGTTGTAAGTACGGGTACACGCACTCTGATGGCCTCTGCTTAAGACAGTATTTGTAAGATACTCATCGCTTAATTTTTCAGAATTTTTAAGACGAGTTTGCAATATTGCGAAAAGCGACAGCTTCGATATGTCTGTCCTTCCGTCCGTATGGAACAGCTCGGCTGCCAATGGATCGATTTCCATGAAATTTTACATTTTAGTATTTTTCGAAAATCTATAGAGAAATTTCAGTTTCATTAAAATTTGACAAGAATAACGGTTACTTTAAATGAAGACCTGTGTACATTTCTGATAATATCTCGCTGAATTCTTCTTACAATGAGAAATTATCAGGCATAATTTGTAGAGAAAATCAAGACACACGTTTTACGTATGTTAAAAACCTTTTCACGAAAATCGTGCCATTTATGAGGTAATGTGGAAAAATATGGTACAGCCGGACAGGCCACAGATGACAATATAATACGGCGCATGCGCTTTGCATGATGGATAACTAAGGCGAACTCAGAATATGTAATACTTAATGTTTTTCCATCGCAAGAATAGTTACGCGAACGGTCCTCAATGTTACGTTATATGTACACTCTCTTGTTTTCAGAATTTCTTGTCCATAACAACGTCTGTCATCCCACGACAGAAGTTTTTTTGTTACTGTATAGTTACACAGTGAAGTACTTAGGAATTTGTGCTCTATTAAAGGAATTTGTATCCTTCATCATCTGTGATTATGGTAATAAATACAGTAGCGTGAGATGGTTTGGGCTTGTAGCCTGCGGAAATATGGTGGTCATACACGATTTTTATCCAAAAATGTGAAAAACACTTACATGTGGATGGAATAGTAATATTAGCATAAGATGCAAGGGTATAGATTGGATTCATCTGGCTCAGGGCAGAGTACAATGTCGCCTGTTTGTGGACACGATAGTGAAACTTCAAGTTCTTTGACAGGCAAATGCTGCTACTTTTCAAGCACTGAAACATGGAGTTGCTTATAAACCTGATTCTCCTTGTTCCATTAACGGTGGATATGTTTTTCCTGCATGGAACTTTACTCAGACAATATTTGAACGGGTAACAGCCGTGGGCAACAATTTGACCTAAATCAATTCGTTTGCCTGTCCAGTGGAATCGAGCATTCTGTAAGCACATCTGACGCGTTCACTTGTTCAATGAAGAAGAAATGTTGGAAATTGAACTTGGCATGTAAGTTTGAAGATATGAGAAATACCCTTTCGGGTTGTTTGTGTAAGTGATCGATGTCCAATGCAATTTGTATGTTTTTGAGAGGGATATTTTTCAGAGAGGAGGCGTGGCCATTCGTCATAGACTCTGGGTGGTTGTGATAGGATGGAGAAGGGACTGTGTCCCCTGACGTCTCACACGTGAAACAGTATGGACCATCCGTAATAAAGTCTTTCGAAATATGCACTGAAATTTTAAATTACTTGTCAGTTGCCTTCGAAAAGTGCAAAGGGAAAATTCGACAATTCGTGTCTCTACCTCTATTTGCACATATCACCCACATATTGTTCCACTGTCATAATAGGGGTAATATTAATTCACAATTTCACTGAATATGCACGCTGTGTAATTTATTGTGGCAATGGCGGAGGCTGCATTGCCGACTGAAACGTAGGTACCATTCACTGCCGTTTAATGCTGCCATCTTTTGTCCTGTCTTTAACTACCACAGTTCATTCTTATTGATGAATAACATCTGAACTCGCACACACAATTGCTCGTAACCATATTTTGTTACATGCAAGTAATTGTCGTCAAGGAAACATTTACAGTCTCATGCCCTCGTGCCTGAGTAAGACTGTGTTTTTGTTGTCTAAGCTGTAGGTTCTTAAGTACGAATATATCATATTTCAGGTGGGTAGCCGTCGGCTGAATCCCAGGTTCAAACGAAGGGCATCCTGGTGGGATTTATGGTAGACAAAGTAACAACGGGGAAGTCACCATATATATTCCAACATTTCCACTATAATTAGATACAGTAACATACAAACCTGAGCAGATACCAGTGGCCGCGCGGTCTAAGGCGTGGGTTTGTGGCCCGCTCTCTTGCTGGGATTGTGGGTTCGAATCTCGCCGGGGGCATGGATGTCTCTTGTAAGTGTTGTGTGTTGTCAGGTAGAGGTCTCTGCGACGGGTTGATCACCCGTCCAGAGGAGTCCTACCAAATGTGTTTCTGAGTGTGATCGTGGAGCCTCGATAATGAGGAGGCCCCTAACTCGCTAGGGGCTGTTGCGCCATTAAAGAAAATTACAAACGTGGTAATCCTCCTACTTATGGCTACTAGCCATTATTGTATGCTTCTTTCTTGAATGCCTTTCTGATGATGGCCGAAAAGGCCCGAAACATGTTTGTATATTATTGTATTAAATTATAATGCAGTTTTTGGTATATATATATATATATATATATATATATATATATGGTGACTTTTCTTACTGCACGGAACATGTGTAATTCTAAAGTAAAAACGGGGAAGTTTTCTCTCCTCAGAATTCAGTGTTTTCCCGGGCAATAACATTCCGCGATTGCTCCATGTTCATTCATCTGTCATCCGGCGGATGAACAGTGCCGCTGTGAGAGGCTGCAGTTCCACAGACAAAACATGAAGTAGGGTGATCTTCTCAAGGATAAGACATTGCGAATGACCTGTTCGTTCCCTGAACATCAATTTCCTTTGCAATAACACGCGCCCTTGCTTGTGTCCCGATAGACCATATCGTCATGGAAAAGAATTGAAGCTACACGTGATGCTAACCGTCAAAACAATCCCAGAACTATTGTATTGTATTGTATTGTATTGTATGAGTTTTCTTTCTCTCTCTGTCCATTTGCCAGCAAGAACAGTGACCTCCCGCCTGTCTGATGTGCGTGGCGTTATATAAACGTGATTCAGTCGAGTGGTAAAAACATTCTGACACTAATATAGATCTGCATTATATGTATATATAAAGGTCAAGTTCGCACCTCACAGAGAACAAAATTTGTTTAGGTTAGAAAAACTAGCTGGTGACAGCTGCGAGGGAAAATAGTCGCTGGTTATTGTGAGAATCACACGGAACACGCAAATACACTGTGTCGATAAAATTCATAGTTTTTATTGTTAAGCGTGGCGCTGTATGAGTGTATAAATGACGCTAACCATTAGGGTCTAAAGGGTTAGACGCCATTTTGCAGGGTAGAGAGAAAGTCCAAAGTCATTTCACGATTGTGTGACGCACTGTGTAAAACTCTTAATTTGGGTTGTGTACTGTATATATTTAATACCAACTAATTGTACATTTAATATATATATATATATATATTATATTCACAGTCTGACAAAATGTACAATTCAGTCACATTAATTGTGCAATTCCACTGTCCTACATGTGAGTGAATTGTACATTTTGTCGGACTGTGAATATACAGTCAAAGTGTACGGTATGAACAATATTAGGTTTGTACATTTAATAATTACAATGATAGAACAATATTTCGCTGCGTAATCTCCTACATGTCATTGTGGTAAAGGGCCTCGCAGCAGATGCTACGGACGCACCGCAGCCTTGAGGATTATTGTGCGAACCTGTGATGAAGATTAATTTTTTTCTGTTTTTCCGTTGTAATGGAGCACCGATGGAAAGAAATTGACATGGGAAAACCGAACCACTCGGGTAAAAACCTGTCCCAGTGCTACTTTTTCCACCACAAATCCCACATGGACTGACCCGGGATCGTACCCGGGCCTCCGCGTTGAGAGGCCGGCAACTAACTGCCTGAGCCATGGCACGGCCAAATGCGCAGTTGGTGTTAAAAATATAAAATGCGTTTTTCTGTCCAATGGCGCAACAGCCCCTAGTGGGCCGGGGCCTCCTCATTATCGAGGCTTCACGATCACATACAGTATGATTACTGCACGGAATAAACACAACGTTAATTGTGGGTTCTGTACGTTTTCGTAGTTCAATAGAGCCCTGTTTCGGAGTTCGGTTCTTCTTCCATCTTCCGGAGAACAAGATACGAAGTGCTACTTATGGTTTCAAAGTAGCTGTACCGATGGGCACAGAGGAGTGGACTTCAGACCGTTATTATACATGCTGCTGTATGCAGGTATACGACAGTATATATTGTCATAAATCATGATATAATCTGTAGTCTGTGGCATGACACCTGCTACCTGCATCATAATGTACCCAGATGGTGGAGGCAGCAGGTTCCTCTGAAACGTCGGTGCGTTTCAACCAGACAACACAGCGGTCTACATAGTTACCGGGTGTGAGAACGACATACCTCAGTTCACGTCTGCATTAGCCGACAGCTTGCAGAACATTAGTCACGTTACTGGACAGACACGGGTTGACGCGCAGCGCGTCGTAATGAGTGTCTGATGTGACAGACACAATGTGTTGGTGCAATGGTGCAGGGAAACTGAACCAATACATTGTGTATGTGACGTCAGACATTCATGATGACTCTGTATTCGTCGAAATACGCTTCTTTATTAATAACTAACTCCATGTGGCAGATACCTTCCTGAGTAGCTAACATTTCCTCAGCTGGAACCCGAACGTTCATTACGCAGTCACAAAAGCCCTACACCTGTCCCTGTCCTGAGCCAGATCAATCCAGTCCATGCCCACGTCCTACTTCTTGAAGATCCATTTAATATTACCCTTCCATCTACGTTAAGGTTTTCCAAATGGTCTCTTTCACTCAGGTTTCCCTACCAAAACCCTATATGCACCTCTCCTCTCCCCTGTACGTCCTACATGCCCTGCCGATCTCATTCTTGTTGATTTGATCACCCGAATAATATTTGGTTAGGCGTACAGATCATAAAGCTTCTCCTTATGTATTCTTCTCCACTCCCCTGTTATGTATTCCCTCTTGGGCTCAAATATCCTCCTCAGCACCCTATTCTCGAACAACCTCAGCCTATGTTCCTCCTTCAGTGTGAGAGACCAAGTTTCACACCCATACAAAACAGCAGACAAAATTACAGTTCTGTATATCTTGATCTTTGTATTTTTGGATAGCAAACTGGAAGACAAAAGACTCTGCACCGAATGATACCAAGCATTCCCTGACTTCAATTTTGTTTTGTTAGGATTGTTCCAATACATGTATTGAATAAATCATAACATCCCACTTGTGTAACTTTATATACCACCTGCCGTAACATCAAGACTGTATTTTGGCACACAATGTATTGATGACTTTCGTATTATTCGCAGAATAAAAAGGTGTCATTTCCATATATATAACTTTAACTGATTGGATTGAGACGGAGTTTGTTCTCTGGATCCTTAAATGTAGGCTAATTGAGTTTAATTCTGATTTGACGGACGGACGGACAGACTATCTGAATGACTGTTAGCTGTAATGGGACTTGGCCATGGGCCTATAATCCTCGAAGGTTTAATGTTTATGGGACAATCACGAACAGTTAGACGAAAACAGGACCTCTTCTTCAAACAGTAGAATCGCTCGGAACCAATGAAGGCATTGAACCCAAAACTCAAGGCTTCGAGTTCGCCTTTTGGTCATCATTATCTAGGGAATGAGGAAGTTGTATGTTGGTTGTCAGGTTATTTTAATATAATATGACTGTGAGAACTGTAATTTTGCCTGTTGTTTTGTATGGATGTGAGGCGTCTCTCACGCTGAGGGAGGAACATAGGCTGAGGGTCAATAAACACTTATTAACCAACAGTTGCACTATTAACGTAGATTGTCATTTAAAATTCCCTACATATGTAGGGCATTTTAAATGATTTTAAGTGACAATCTACGTTAATAGTGCAAAAAATGCCCTACATATGTAGGGCATTTTAAGTGATTTTAAGTGGCAATCTACGTTAATAGTGCAAAAAATGCCCTACATATGTAGGGCATTTTAAGTGATTTTAAGTGACAATCTACGTTAATAGTGCAACTGTTGGTTAATAAGTGTTCATTAATACCACAATGCACGATGAACAAAGAGTAAAGTTAATAGGCTGAGGGTGTTCGAGAATAGGGTGCTGATGAGGATATTTGGACCTAACAGGGACGAGGAAACAGGGGAGTGGAGAAGACTGCATAACGAGGAGCTTAATGATCTGTTCTCCTCACCAAATGTTATTCGGGTGATCAAATCAAGAAGAATGGGATCGGCGGAGCATGTGGCACGTATGGGGGAGGGGAGAGGTGCATACAGGGTTTTGGTGGGGAGACCTGAGGGAAGGAGACCACTTGGAAGACCCAGACGTAGATGGGAGAATAATATTAAAATGGATCTTCAAGAAGTGGATGGGCGGGCATGGACTGGATGATGTGGCTCAGGATAGGGACAGGTGGCGGGCCTTGTGAGTGCGGTAATGAACCTTCGGGTTCCATAATATGCGGGGAATTTCTTGACTAGCTGAGGAACTGTTAGATTTTCAGGAAGAACTCTGCTCCGTGGAGTTAGTTGATATTATTGTGAACCAGGGATGCACAAATACAGGACACCGATGGCCCTGGTAACTAAATTTTGTACGATGGCGCCTAATATTTTTAGCGTAAATTTTGCAGCTTGTTCCCTTACAAACAGAATTTTCTATCGGTTCACATGCACCGCCACATAACAGTGAGGTTCACAGGTCACACCAGAATTGTGGGTCTTCAGTATGGAACTTGCTTCATGTCAAACATCTGGCGCCAAGAATTTGCGGGTGTCGCCTAGATTCTTGGGAAATTTATTCACCCTCTGTGAGCTACCGTCCGCCCGAAGAGATGTGATTATACTGCACACACAGTAGAGCAGTCGGAGAAGTTGCCGCCCGATCACGGCGCTAACTCGGGGAATACCTTTACGATTCAATATAGTCTTCTCGGGCGCACAGCCGCGTCAATTCGTTTGAATACAACGTTTCGGGGACTAGCTCCTTCCCATCCTCAGGCAAAACTTGCTGAGGATGGGGACGGAGCTAGTCCCCGAAACGTTGTATTCAAACGAATTGACGCGGCTGTGCGCCCGAGAAGACTATATTGAATCATGTCGCCGCGAAAGTTTTAAAACTTATACCTTTACGATTATCTCACAAGTATTTAGAGTGTAAACCAAGATTACTGTTTAGTGGAAGTGGCGCCGTGTAACAAGGGAGCTAGTTACCAGAGCTGCCATAGTAACGATAGTGCCTAATTACTTGGTTAGTTAGAAAGCTTATGACCATATCCAAAAATCCATCTTCAGGGCCGTATCCAGCTACAGTCGAACCAGTCTGTACCCTCGTACCCAATGGCGTCTTAATGAGATACTTTGACCTGAGGGGGGGGGGGGTAGGTAGGTGGGACTGCTGTAGTTCAGGATCATGTCTAATGGCGGAATTTGGTTCTGACGGTGTTTAACCATCGTGTTCTTTGTTGCAGATGTTAATTGTTAATTGGATACTTTGTCGCTGTTTTATCAAGCAGGCGAGTGTGGCGATTACGCATTATGCAGTACGTATCAGACTTATATTGGGGGTTTCCAGTTGGTATCTCGGCCGGTCATCGCTATTCTAACATTTTGTATGAGAAATCAAGTCAAAATCCGTCCAAACGTAACTAAATTCCATTTATTGTACAGAACTGCTTGTTTCGACCTATTTCAGGTCATCCTCAGGTTCACAATTTGTGTTTGAAACATATTGTGTTTAAACACAAATTGTGAACCTGTAGATGACCTGAAATAGGTCGAAACATGTAGCTATGTATAATAAATGTAATTCAGTTGTGTTTCGACGGATTTCGACTAGATTTATGTTATGAACAACACAACGGGGTGACATCCTTTAAAACTATCAGTTTGTTTCGTAATTTCCTTAATTTCCGCCAAGAAAATTTCGGAATAATACTTGTATTAGGCGGAGGCACGCGGTGGCGCAGTTGGTTGAGGCACTGCGCTACAAACCGGAACGTCGCGGTTTCGATTTCCGATGGTGTCACTGGAATTTTTCAATGACATAATCGTTTCGGCCGCACTATGGCCCTGGGGTCGACTCAGCCTCTAACAGAAATGAGTAAAGGCGGGTAAAAGGGGTAAAGGCCGGTGCGTAGGGCTTACAACCTTACCACCTTCATGTGCCGATTGTCTAAAAACCTGGGAGCCTCAACCTCCTGGAGCCCTAAGGGCCTGTGATGGGATTGCTTTACCTTTACTTGTATTAGGCCACGATAGATTCCTTCAAAGTTCCTTCCAGTTTGTCATTCTTCTGTTGTTGCTATTTGACCTGAAATACTTAGGGGGGGGGGGGGGAATTGCCCTCTGTCGCTGGGTGTTTGTTGTCCAACGTTTCAATACCGTATAATGGCCTTATCTTCAGGATCAGTGGTCCAATGAAGAATTCACTCCTGTGTGGCCTCTAAGACGACGTGTATTTAATCAATATCGTATCTTATATGTTTATTTAATGACTATCAATATGTTAGACTGAGTAATGTCGATGGTGAGATCTTTGGTGAATAATGAATTGGGAACGAACGTGAAAGGGATCTGTCCTGGCCAAATTAGAGGCACTACACGGGATATACCTGAAGGGGTCAGAAGAAATCCACGGAAAATTTATGTCCTGGCATGAACTTGAACTAGGCACCTCCCAAATACAAAAGCTTTCCCATCCGAGCCAGCGTGAAATATGGCTCATGGTTCACTTGTCATTAATTTTCATGCTGTCCTCGTAAAATAATGAAATGTGTCCAGATTTGTCACACTTTTAATCTCATTTACTTTCCAGATTTTATTACGGCTCTATATAGGCAATAATTCTCGTTCTCTTCTGTGATTTAAATGCTTTATCGATTCCTATACGTCCATTTCCGTGATTAAACTGTATGTGCTACTCTCTGAGAGTAGAGCGGTCCAAGGTAACAGTCTAAGGAAATTTACATGGAGTCTCTTCTAAAATATTGATCTACTCCCATCTGAATTAATGAAATGTCAGTTTAAAGGTCATGTTGTCATTACGCGTACAGTCATATTCAAGAATGTAGTTACATTTAAGCGGAATCTTTGTAAGTCTTAAGGGCTGCAGATACATGAATACTGGGTTCAGCTTTTAACTTCCTTGTGTCAGATTTGGGGTTCTGAAGGAGGTGACTATGAAGATTACTATGTTCTGGGATCTAGACGCCGTGTAATTTTGTAAATAAGTGCTGACGTTTCGGAGAATGTTTAAAACGTACTGGCCGTTCACATTGGTTAGTTTTAAACCTGAGTCATTGTTATTTATATCCCGTATGACTGATTTTTGTTCTTTGCGGTTTATTGTTCTACCCCGAAGAGTGAGGCAGCAGGTTTCTCCGAAACGTCGGTGCTTGTCTCCAGACATGCCATGATATCCGAGCATCTCCACGCAACCTTACCTCACCCCAGGATATGGCAGAATTTATGCGTATCACGGATGAACTTTCAGTGAGATTTGAGGTGCTCAAGGTGGTATCAAGTGTGCGACGTTTTGGGATGTGAGCCGTGTAGTTTGGCAGGTTAGTTGAGCAGGTTTACCTTCGTGGTACACAATCCGTTACGCAACCGCAGGTAACCGTCGGGTTTGTTCGGTCTGCGGATTGATAATATAAGAATTAGTTTTGTGGTTTTTGAACTTGACCGAAGTCTGTCACTGCTCAGTCCTCCAGCACTGTCTCACTTTATATGAGCCGGACATTTGAATGACTGAATGTTTATTAGCTGAGTTCAGAATTCACATTGACAAACTACAAAACACAGAGATTTTGCCCGATAATATCAGTTCTTAGGCGCGTTCGCAAAATTGCGAAAAGCGACTATTGACTTAGTTACATGTGTCCGTATGTCTGTCCGCATGGAACAACTGAGCTCCCACTGGACGGTTTTCCATGAAATTTGATATTTGAGTGTCTTTAGAAAATCTGCCGAGAAAGTTGAAGTTTCATTAATATCTGACAAGAATAACGGGTACTTTACATGAAGACCTATGTACATTTATGACACTATCTCGCTGAATTGTGCTTAGAATGAGAAATATTTCAGACAAAAGTTGTAGAGAAAATCAAAACGCACATTTTATTTTCAATAATTTTTTTCGAAAATCGTACCGGTTATGAGATACTGTGGAAAAATATGGAAGAATGCTGGACCCTTGATGATGGAACCGGTAGGTTGTCCCGAAACATCGATAACTAACTACCAATCTACGCTGCGTAAAATCCCAGAAGATCGAAGATCTTATTTACACCGAGGCAGAAGTCTGAAAAAACGCAGCAACTATTTCCTTCAACAATATTAAGCACGGGTATTGTTGTAATGGAGATTTAGTATCGCATGGTCGTCTTCTGGGATCTTACACCGCGCAGGATCATAATAATTGTCTTTCGACACTTCGGAGAAAACTGCTGTCTCCATCGTCAGGGGGACTCGATGTTAAAATGGCTGCAGAAGCGATTAAGAGCAGAAACAGGTAGATTATTTGGGATGTTGCAAGGATTTTGGCCAATCAGAGACACGTAAATGGAAGAGGGGATAGATATTGGGTGTAAAAGGTCTAACCCCTTCTCTTAGTCACTTCAACGGCTATTCAGTTGCCCTGAAGATGGAAACAGCTTCTTCCTCCGATGCATCGGAACAGACATATCTTACACGTTCTGAAGTCCAGAAGACCGACATTTGAGCAGCACGTGTCGTGGAGCCTCAAAACAAGGCTCGGTATGTTTTATGTTGATCGTAAATGAATTTTTGTAATATATTATTTGCGTGTCTGTGTCACCTCAACGCATTAAGTTACTACAGCGTTTCTCAGCCACTTTCACTTGTGAGAGATCGCAGATTGTGACGAATATATCTCGTCTAGTTGAGCGCAGTAGACCGTACACGGTTTGTGACGAATATATCCTGTCTGTTGTGCACAGTAGACCTTAATTGCGACGAATGAATCCTGTCTGTTGTGCACAATAGACCTTAATTGTGACGAATGCATCTTGTCTGTTGTGCAGAGTAGACCTTAATTGTGACGAATAATCCTGTCTGTTGTGCACAGTAGACCTTAATTGTGACGATGCATCCTGTCTGTTGTGCACAGTAGACCTTAATTGTGACGAATACATCCTGTCTGTTGTGCAAAGTAGACCTTAATTGTGACGAATACATCCTGTCTGTTGTGACAATAGACCTTAATTGTGACGAATCATCCTGTCTGTTGTGCACAGTAGACCTTAATTGTGACGAATTGCATCCTGTCTATTGTGCACAGTAGACCTTAATTTGACGATGCATCCTGTCTATTGTGACAGTAGACCTTAATTGTGACGAATAATCCTGTCTGTTGTGCACAGTAGACCTTAATTGGACGAATGCATCCTGTCTGCTGTGCATAATAGACCTTAATTGTGACGAATGCATCCTGTCTGTTGTGCAGAGTAGACCTTAATTGTGACGATGCATCCTGTCTGTTGTGCACAGTAGACCTTAATTGTGAGAATACATCCTGTCTGTTGTGCACAGTAGACCTTAATTGTGACGAATACATCCTGTCTGTTGCGCACATAGACCTTAATTGTGACGATACATCCAGTCTGTTGTGCACAGTAGACCTTAATTTGACGAATACATCCTGTCTGTTGTGCACAGTAGACCTTAATTGTGACGAATGCATCCTGTCTATTGTGCACAGTAGACCTTAATTGTGACGAATACATCCTGTCTGTTGTGCACAGTAGACCTTAATTGTGACGAATACATCCTGTCTGTTGTGCACAGTTAGACCTTAATTGTGACGAATACATCCTGTCTGTGTGCACAGTAGACCTTAATTGTGACGAATACATCCTGTCTGTTGTGCACAGTAGACCTTAATTGTGACGAATACATCCTGTCTGTTGTGCACAATAGACCTTAATTGTGACGATTACATCCTGTCTGTTGTGCACAGTAGACCTTAATTGTGACGAATACATCCTGTCTGTTGTGCACAGTAGACCTTAATTTGACGAATACATCCTGTCTGTTGTGCAAGTAGACCTTAATTGTGACGAATACATCCTGTTGTGGCCATAGACTTATTGTGACTCTCTGTTGTTGTGCACATAGACCTTAATTGTGACGAATGCATCCTGTCTGTTGTGCATATAGACCTTAATTGTGAGAATGCATCCTGTCTGTTGTGCAGAGCAGACCTTAATTGTGACGAATACATCCTGTCTTTTGTGCACAGTGGACCTTAATTGTGACGATGCATCCTGTCTGTTGTGCACAGTAGACTTAATTGTGACGAATACATCCTGCTGTTGTGCACAGTAGACCTTAATTGTGACGAATACATCCTGTCTGTTGTGCACAATAGACCTTAATTGTGACGATGCATCCTGTCTGATGTGCACAGTAGACCTTAATTGTGACGAATACATCCTGTCTGTTGTGCACATTATACCTTAATTGTGACGAATACATCCTGTCTGTTGTGCACATTAGACCTTAATTGTGACGAATACATCCTGTCTGTTGTGCACAATAGACCTTAATTGTGACAAATACATCCTGTCTGTTGTGCACAGTAGAACTTAATTGTGACGATTATATCCTGTCTGTTGTGCACAATAGACCTTAATTGTGACAAATATATCATGTTTGTTGTGCACAGTAGCCCTTACACATTTTGTTGACGAATACAATCTATCTTTTGTGGACGGTAGACCTTACATAGATTTTACTTAACCTATACAGGGGTTATGCATGTCGTGACAGCCTTCAGTAGCGACCTGAGCTGAGCATCACGTGACTGGGTTATCCGTTATATAGCCGTGGAGGAGAATAGAAAGGAATGTCGAAATAATGAAGGAGACAGAGGAACATTAAAATAAGACGGAGAATAGAGTCGATATTTGCTACGCTAGACTTTAAGACAGGGAATAGAGTCGATATTTGGTATCTTAGACTTTAGTTGCGTCAGTAGTTGTGTCTGAAACAGTTGACCGGTGCTATAGACTATCAGTGTTACCAACTGCATAATTGTAGACTGAGAGTACTGTGCGCTTCCTTTTTTAAATCCCCTTGATGTGAAAAATTAAGTGGGGCCCTGGGGACCCTGACATCAACTGTTTTTCTTCGTCTGCTTCGAGAGTCTTCGTTTTTAAACTGTGAGGCGAAATTCATAAATTTTAATGTCACGTTAGGTACCACTTGTATTTACCGGTAGATTTTAGTGGTTAATAAATGGTTTCCTAGAGTTTTAAAGTGTATTTGTGGTATGGATACATTGAGAAGAGAGTGGTTCAGTTCTAAACGTGTGTGTCTTACGGATTAATGATATTAGCCTCTAAAATAAACCGTTTTGTGCTGCGAAAGTTTATTACTTAAAATTACGAATTTCTTTTAAATTCTGTTGTTGCTTAAAATTACCGCTAGTTTTGTCAGATTTTTGTACACAGCTAAATTGAAACTTAAGTTACGTTCGCGTTTGACATCTTAAGTTTGTATTTCAAATGGTAACGACTGTTCATATTAATTGATCACGAAAATAGATGGAATTATTGTGCGTTAATTTTATATGGCAGATCTGTTTATGTGCCATCGATCAACTGCATTTTGTAGACTAACGTTTCGGTTATAGGCAAGCGTTTTGTGACAGAACTGATGCTAATTGCTTACCCAACTTTGTATGAGTTTAGTGTTGTTAAATCGGCCGAAATGTCGTTTAATGAAACGGAACCATTTACTTTACACGTGACGTCACATTAGAGGTATCACACTTCTTTTGCGTTGTGTAGTTAACACTATTCTATTGGTGATGGAGCGATGTAGTGCAGAGCTATTTGCCGCAACTGCTGGGCATTTAAATTAAAACATTCAGTTGATACCGATTTTAGTAATATTTTATTCATTATGAACGTTATTTCGTTATTGCTTTTTTTAATTTTTGCATAAATTTATGTTCGTGTTAGTGATATAGGCCCCATATAAAAGAAAGCATTACTGATATACTGCTGTATGAATATTTTAAAAAAATGGCAGACCACGTGATGGAATAATTAACTACGCCATTTAAATGAAAAGTCCTGTGTTTCATGGAAACCTTCATTCTAACCGTACAGTGCGCGATGTGATTACCATATGTACCACCTGATTTAACATAAATAATGTGTTATAAATGTATTACTGTATCAGTCATAAGGAATCGACATGTTTCGGCCGAAAAACTTCAGGACTTTATCAGGTCAAACGTTCGTATAAAAATAAAGTCGTGGGAAGATCAAGTTATTACAAGGTGATGTATGCAAGGAATTAGATCTTATTTCTTTCACATTTCTAATTTTAATAAAGTAATTTTTACAATTTATTCGTATGTATATTGGTCTTAATTAGATCCCTGCGCATGGGGTATTGTAAAGTTTGTGTGCTGTATTACATGTGTGCCTGAAATATAAAATGCAATTTGTGTTAGGATATAATTAGAGTAAAACAAGCTAACAATTTTAAATCAACGAATATACAGATTTTATTCTGAATACTGTGCAATAGGAAGACATTCTGAAAAGAATTTTATGGAATTCTGGAATTTAAAAGAAATTAGACCCATTCCTTGTGGACATAACCAGGTAATTGGAAGTATTTTTTTTTTGTGAAAATTTGACTTGATGATTGGTTGAATATTTGCGGTGTAAACCTGTCGCCAACTTCTGTGTGCTTGATTCATTTGTTTAAACGATACTCATTTTTTTTACACGTATTTGTGGCATCTCACACAACAGGATGCGTTTAGTGAAAATTAAAAGTTAACTGCAGTTTGCCCATAGAGTGCCAGATTATGACTATAAACAGATATCGCTGACGAAAAAAGAGAACGTATTTATTGTCCTAGTAATTGGACTTTTTTTGTGTTTTCTGTGAAATATTGTCCAAATTTTAAGCATTACTTACGTGAACGTTAGCCCTCAAATATCGAACAGTGTTGACAGTATCGATGCCTAAGTACGTATGTATTCTTCAGTTGTTCTTCGAAGCACGAATATAATGTAAGTGATATGTAAAAGTTGGGTTTGTGTCTGAGGTAAAACACTTCATCTCCATTCTAAAGATCAAGCAATAAGAAAATGTTCATGTAAGTTACTAAACGGTACTATAAATTGAATTAATAAATGAAAAACTTCTGATTTCTTTGGAAAAGCTGAAGGAAAATAGACCACTTGGAAGACCAAGGCGTAGATGGGATATTTTAATAAAATAGGATGGGGGGCGTGGATTACTTTCATCTGGCTTAGATAGGGACAAGTGGCGTGTTGCGTGATTTCGGGCTTCCGCCGCGGTATAAATGAAATCTTCACTCTTCTGGGATGTTACGCAGCGTAGATTAGTAGTTACCGACATTTCGGAACAACCTATCGGTTCCATCTTCAAGGGTCAAGCAGTCTTCCTGCTAACACAGTGCTTGTGAGTTGTACTGCGCACGGTGAGCCACTGTGTCGCTGCTAACACCGTGCCTGTGAATTGTACTGCACGCGGCGAGCCACTGTGTCGCTGCTAACACCGTGCCTGTGAATTTTACTGCACACGGCGAGCCACTGTGTCGCTGCTAACACAGTGTCTTTGAATTGTACGACATACGGCGAGCCACTGTGTCGCTGCTAACACCGTGCTTGTGAATTGTACTACACACGGCGAGCCACTGTGTCGCTGCTAACACCGTGCCTGTGAATTGTACTGCAACCGGCGAGCCACTGTGTCGCTGCTAACACCTTGCTTGTGAATTGTACTACACACGGCGAGCCACTGTGTCGCTGCTAACACCGTGCTTGTGAATTGTACTACACACGGCGAGCCACTGTGTCGCTGCTAACACCGTGCCTGTGAATTGTACTGCAACCGGCGAGCCACTGTGTCGCTGCTAACACCTTGCTTGTGAATTAAACGGCACACGGCGAGACATCAGCCATGCTGAACGGTGGGTCTACTCCGTTAATGGAATCGCTGGAAGCTCAAGGTGAGCACACGAAACGCAGCCTTTGTTAACCGTTAATGCACTGCGGTAACGATATATAACACCTTGCCGTAACAAAAATAAATTCTGCATTTGGCCCACTGCTTGAAATTTGTTGTTAGTTTCCACCCGTAAAGTTGTCGGACGGGTTTAAGTATATTTTAGTTTTGTCCAGTATAGGCCTCACTCGTACTTTACGTTAATTTAATATCGAACTTAATCGATTGTACACAAAATGTCTCTGATACTGACAGTGATATGCCATACTTGGCAGAAAAAGCAGACATAAAACTTCTTTACCTGGAGATGTGTCCAATGTCAGGTGTATGACGCGTATAGATACCTTGGTGAGATCCAGGGTTCTTATGGCCGCGGGTATAGAGATTCTAGTCTTACAGGACATCAAGCTGTGTAATGTTATTGTGTTGGTACCAACGTTTCGGGGCAACCTGCTGTCCCGGTCTTCAGAAAAGTATTGTGTAATAACTTTAAACGAAATTAGTAAAATTGGAACAATTTTACCGAAAGAAAATATTCCTCTACAAATAGTCCTCAAAAATTTAATTTTGCATTTCCTTTGTGTAACTAGTGTCAACAGACATTTAAATTTGCCACGAAACATTTCGAATTCTTTTTGATTTCCAAACAAATTCGGTGTGTATTAATTACGTGTATGTCTGTGTGCTTGTTTCAGGTAAGTCGGATGCTGCAACGTACCGTAGCTCAGGCGGTTAATCGCCGGTTTCTTATTCCGCAGGACTGGGTTCGTTTCCAGGTCAGTCCAGCATGGTCCAACAGCACAGTAATTACGCTGTTCAAACCCTAGTTTTTCATGTGTATCGTTAAGTAGGCCTACACATTACAACAGAAAGTATTTCATATGAGAATAACGCATCTTAGTACGATCAAAGGTTCTTTGATGTTTTGCTCCACGGTGAACGGAGTTGCTTTGTCACCGGGCCGTGTCCTAGGCCTGGTTTGTAGCCACTTAATTGACGAAGGGCAGGTAAGACTGTCTTCAATCCTTTAATTCATTGTGGTAACTACATATGCCGCGAGATTTAACAATGTAAAACACTGCATTTTGCCCACAGAGTGTATTTATATACCTAGTATAAATCTCATAGTAAACAGTGTTTTTAGGCGCGTTCGCAAAATTGCGGAAAAGCGACTATTCACTTCGTTGTGTCTGTCCGTCCGCATGGAACAACTTCACTCCCACTGGAATTTGGTATTTGAGTATTTTTCGAAAATCTGTTGAGAAAATTCAAGTTTCATTAAAATTTGACAAGAATAACGGGTACTTTACATGAAGACCTGTGTACATTTATGACAATATCTCGCTGAATTCTTTGTAGAATGATAAATATTTAGGCAAAAGTTGTAGAGAAAATCAAAACACACATTTTATGTTCAATAAGTTTTCCCGAAAATCGTGCAGTTTATGGGATAATGTGAAAAAATATGGTACAGCCAGACAGGCCACAGATGACAATATAATACGGCGCATGCGCTTTGCATGCTGTATAACTAAGGCTACGGACACACACGCAGAATATGTTGAATAATGGTTACTGTTTTCCACAGCAACAATGGTTACGCGAACGCGCCTAAATGTTGCGTTTATACGTACACTGCCTGTCTTGTTTCTAAATAAAATTAACCAGTTTGTTCATGTATTTGACACGGAATATATGTACTGTGAGGGACGAAGAGATTCTTCATATGAGGGCGGTCACTGAATGGGACTTTAAAGTAGAAATATGTGCGCACGTTATCATAGTAAAGAATTCCTCAGGGTCTTTCGTCCATGAAGAAATTTGTGACGTCAGATGTTAGTAACAGATGACGAATATAAGCCGGAGTCACGAAGTTGTTGGGTTGGAAAATTTCTGGAGTCTCGTGTATAGACCAGCGATCCTTAAGTAAAGAAATAAATTGCTGCAACCCGCTGAATGATGTGAGCTCCTGAGATGCAGTGATACGGTGTGCCAGGAACAGTAATGAGGACCTTCAGAATGACAGGGTGCTTGGAAATATCGTCGTTGCACAGCCATATTTTTATATAATTTAATTCTGTAGGGTAATTAAAGCTTGATGTACCATCCGGTCTGTTTGTGTCTGTTAAATTTTCGCGTTTTATTAAGCTGACCGATATGTACTAAATGTGGCAAGAATGTCACACGGTTGCTGCCCATTCGTATTCGTACATTTCGGTTCCTGAATTTAAATAATACCAACATGGCTGCCGTCCGTACTTTGGAGGTGGTATTAACACGGCGTCCATTTAATGTCTTGTGTTGTGATTTAAAGAAGATGGCGATACGTGTTACGTGATAATGACGAAGTCACCTGCAATCCGAAGCCACTACGGAAACGGAAGTTAGTTTCCTGGAAAATGCGTACATGTAAAATTTCTTTATAGAATAACCTCATCTAGCATACGTACGTATACGTGCATGCCTACATATATACATACATACATTCATTCATTCATTCATTCATTCATTCATTCATTCATTCATTCTGTAGTCTGTCTTACGACAGGTCCGTAGCCTCTTCCAAAGCGAGTTCTCCATAGAGTGCGATCTAGTGCTTCCTCTTTTAAATTCCGGTATCCTCTCGTTTCCTTAAGGTCATCCAGTAGCTGCTCACGTCTTCTTCCTCGTCCTCCCGTCACTTTTATCCTTCCTTCTATCTTTTCTTTAATAACGTGTTTTGTTCATATACTAATACAATGACGGCGACAATTATAAGTTTATTTATGTTAAGTTTAGATGATTTTGGTTAGGAAACAGAAAGATACAAAGATTCTGAACAAAGTAAGAGAACGTGCTTGTCTGACAGACAGACATACTGACTGACTGACTGACAAACCAACTGCATGGAGCAGACTCCTTCAGAAGCTAATAGTTCCTCAGCTAGTCAAGATATTCACTGCATTTTATGGAACCAGAAGATTAATTACTTCACAAGCGCCGGCCACTTTTACCTATCCCGAAGCAGATGGAAGATACATCTTAATATTACCCTTCCATGTATGCCTAGGTCTTCCAAGTGGTCTCTTTCCCTCAGGTTTCCCACCAAAACCCTGTATGCATCTCTCCTCTCCCTCATGCATGTCACCTGCCCCCCCCCCCCCCCCACCGTCTCATTCTCTTTGACTTTATCACCGAAATAACATTTGGTGGTGTGTGCAGATCATAAAGCTCCTCATTATGCAGTCTTCTCCAATTCCCCGTTACCTCCTCCCTTTTGGGCCCAAATAACTTCCACAGCACTCTATTCTTACACCCCCTCGGCCTATATTTTTTTCTTTAATATGAGAGACTATGTTTCACACCCATACAGAACTGGACACAAAATTATAGTACGTGTTTTTACAAGGACCGTAGTGTTAAAATTGGGTTCAGATTCCTAAACGGTTACTTTTCATCGGTAAACTTTTTAACTGTGACATTTTCTAGGTCAATTAAAAATATAATGACTTTGTACTAACATATAGAGGTCATTTAAAGAAGTATTGTATTAAATAATGAGTTTAGTTACCGATCCCAGTGGCCGCGCGGTCTAAGGCGTGGGTCTTCGGCCGCTCGCTTACTAGGATCGTGGGTTCGAATCCCACCGGGGGCATGGATGTCTGTCTGTTGTGAGTTTTGTGTGTTGTCAGGTGGCCGATCCCAGTGGCCGTGCGGTCTAAGGCGTGGGTCTTCGGCCGCTCGCTTACTAGGATCGTGGGTTCGAATCCCACCGGGGGCATGGATGTCTGTCTGTTGTGAGTTTTGTGTGTTGTCAGGTGGCCGATCCCAGTGGCCGTGCGGTCTAAGGCGTGGGTCTTCGGCCGCTCGCTTACTAGGATCGTGGGTTCGAATCCCACCGGGGGCATGGATGTTTGTGTTGTGTTTATTGTAGGACAGTAGTATGGAACATCAGTGGCATGAAGGACAAAATGGATTAAACAGTACAAAAATGGATCAAAGGGGAAAAACCCGGACAGGCAAAAAAAAAAAAAAAAAAAAAATCCCACCGGGGGCATGGATGTCTGTCTCTTGTGAGTGTTGTGTGTTGTCAGGTAGAGGTCTCTGCGACGGGCTGATCACTCGTCCAGAGGAGTCCTACCGACTGTGGTGTGTCTCAAATGTGTGTGACCATGAAACCTCGACGAAACGAGGAGGCCCAGGCCCATATAAGGCTGTCGAGCCATAAAAAAAAAGAGTTTAGTTTGCGTTTTCTGTACGTAACAGCCTTTACCGCTAATGACATTGGTTAGAAGCAAAATAATTCTGTTTTCATTCAACTCTTAACCTTGGTTCATTATCTAGAACTATCTGGTCTCGTTAATGCCTACATTCTCTTTCGAATTTTGTCTGTCTGTCCGTGATGTCTCCCTATTACCATATAGGAAATGATTGCGATACCCATGCAGTGACGCCAACCTGCGGAGATAAAATTACAGGAAAGGAACGTCAACATTCATGAATATTCATGGCCTCCGCGCACTTCGCTTGTATAACGCTGGTCATTTGTAATACGATGCAGAGACTGCGAGCGCTAGCTTTGTATTCTGTTCCAGTTTTGACAGGCTTACCAACTGAACTTTACTGAGCAAGACGGTGTAGTGATAGCGCTCTGGGTTTGTGTTCGGGTGGTGCCTGGTTTGAGCCTTGGCTGGGACGTCGACTATCCTGACTGAAGATTTTCGTGATTTTCCTCACTTCTTGCGTACAAATGCCAGAATGGTTAATCATTTGCACCACGAACGATTCCTTCCAAATACTTTCCACTTCACATATCCTGCTGCTGGCTTTCTGTACTCGGTACAGGTACAGACAGTGCAGTAATATAAAGCCGAGACCACTGCGCAGTTTATCCACAAGAGTGCCAGGGTATAACGAACAGGTTAGGTTACCGTTAACACCCTAAATTTGTATCTGGGGAATTGCATCATCGGCTGTCTTCCCACTTCTCTTGACTTTTATCACTCCCCCGGGCAAATACCGGGACAATTTCTTCGATCAGTCGGCTACCATTTCCTTCCAAATCCTTCCCAATTCATCGCCCTACCATTTGACGCTTTGTAATTTTAGCTACTCACAGCGTCGTTATATAAACCACGAACACCGGGACAGTAGCCTGCCCATACGTAGGCCATCATTATTTTTCTGTGACGCAACAACCATACTCGGACCTAGGCCACCTCATTGATAAGTTGACGCACAATTAGACACGCACACCCGGTAGGACTCTGAATGAGTGATCAGCCTGTCACAGAGGCCGCTACCTACACAACACAAGAGACAAACATCCATGCCCTCAGCGGGATTCAAACCCACAATCCCAGTAAGCGAGCGGCTGCAGACCCACGCCTTAGACCGCACGGCCAACGGGATCGGCCGTAGGTCATCATAATCTCCTCAGAATTGTCACCTAATCACCATTTTTTAACATCTTTGTATTTCATTCGCTGTTACATAACCTGCGTAGTTGATGCAGCGCGTTTATATAATCTGAATACAATAACAGCAGGGTTTTCATTTTCTGAAAATGTACACGACATGTGGCAGGTGTGTTGATGACTTTGTAAATGTGTTATTTAACAATGCTGTCAGTTGATACGTTTATATATTGTCGGTGATGGATGAGTTGATGAGTGGAGTGCTTTTGTTGAATGATACAGACAGGGGGAAACCAAAGTACTCGGAGATAAATCTCTCCCATTGCTACTTTGGCCATCACAAATCCCACGTGGATTGGCCTGGGTTCGCACTTGGGCCTCCGCGGTAAGAGGCCTGTGACTAACCGCATTTGGCAATACCAAGGCTGTGTATGAAGGAGATTGGTGTTCTGGGGAGCAACAATCGTGTGGGTGTAAAATGGTGTTCGTGTGGGTGTAACAAGCTGCCGGTTCCTTCACCGTGGACGATGGATACTTTAATTACTGACGGGCGTAACAAGAAATACAAGATACATACGTCATATTTTCCCTGTACACGCCATTAATGAATTTAGGGAGAGCAGAGGTATAACGCCCCCCGTTGCACTCCTATTTCCCACCTCCATGCCTCCATAGGATTTGACCACATACAGACATATACACTTTATCTTGCCTCCAGTTTTTACGCCAAATGCCATCTCCACCCTAATCCACTGGTCGGTACCATTGACAACTACACCCTCACTGACCTGACCGCCGTGTATAGGCGGTACAAGCATAAGCGACCTAAGCTTATACTGCTCTAAGTAGGGAGTCTGTTGTGGTAGTGTTTTTTCAAGATTTTTCACTGCTGTCCATGATATATATAATTCTACATTGCTGTTTTTCGAATTAGTGTCCATATGTAAGTTGGTGAACGGAACAACTTGTTGCCCGTCTGACTGTTATATGAGTACTTGCATGGAAATAAAGCTTTATTTAAAAAAAGTAGAGGTATGACTCCACTCATTCTTAACCTCGGTATTAAATGGAGGTGAGTGAGTAACTTCACGTCGCCAGCGCTTTACCCCCGGGAAAGAACCCCGGTACACATAGAATAGGATGCTGGATGTGCCCCAGGGCCGACCTGGATGGTTTGGAGAAGGGAAAAATATATTTTACTCTACCGGGATTCGAACCCCAGATCGCCCAGCCAGTAGGCTAGTCGCTGTACCGACTACGTTTAAGATGCTAAGTTAGACGTGAAATGTATATGTGCCACAAAAACACGGTATAGTGGTACCTGTAGCTATGAAACTCAGTTGCTGATGTCAGTGCAGGTCTGTCTGAATGGTTCGTTAGTTATCGGCATCAAACGAGAGCTAAAGACATTTTTTTTTCACACTGGCGCCACCTTGTCCTTTATACTTTCTACAAAAATGTTATTTTGATGGAAGTTGCTTGTACACCATTTCAGCACCCTAAATTGCGTGTCGTTAGTGTCGCTAGTGTCACTGCCTGCTATCATGTTGGCCCGTCCACCATTTTGTTATTACAGCCCGTCCCCAGACTCACGAACAACGGAATTTAAGACAAAATTTCCTTAAGAAGGTTTCAGTTCAAGATACTATAAACTGTCATTGAAATTTAATTTTGAAGTACATTTTGCATCGTGCGCACAGTGTTGATTGTTACAACGACCGTTATTGGGACAACAGAAGACTGCTTATTGGAATCCCCCTCAACCAGCTGGACGGTGTGTATTTCACCTCGTTTCGTATTTTTTACTTAGGTCCTGGTGTTCGAAGCGTGTCCTGTTCGTAAATAGGGGTGTACATGTACTTACTATCTGGAGGACACCCCAACGACGTAGAAGGTACAGTTCTGGGGTGTCTTCCGATAACGTAATTTTCTCATCAAATGTCCTATAAATCGCTCAGCCGTTTCAAAAATTCGAAATAGAGTGACATGCAGACAGCATAGCGATCGCTAAAGCATACTTTTGTACTTAGATATTAAATAAAAACCGTGCGAGACCGTCCACCGGACTAGACTGTCAGGATGGATTTCAGTGACGGGATGTTGTGAATACGGTGATGAACATTCGGGCTGCATAGAGGGCGAGGAATTCTGTGACCATCTGATTACGTAAAAACGTTTTCGAGTACAACCCCACATTATGTAATTTATTACATTTTGTATATAAGGACATAATATGCTCGCAGATACGAGTAGTAACATTTCTAGCCTAGTGTAGGACCGGACATAACTCACTCGGACAATCCGTCCGACAGATGCATGTTTTGGTAGTTTGTTAGAAATGCTTAAAACATTTTCATTGTATTTCTGACTGAACTGTATAGAAGATTAAATTTTTTAAAACATTGTGTAAGCCTGATTTACATAGGAACTTGTTATGTGGAGTTTATAAATTTTAATATAAATCCTTGGCTTTTTTTTTCGTTGAATTTTAAAATACATCCCGTTTATGTCATAATCAGGCGAACTGAATGCAAAAGACGCGGCACTGTCGAGATTATTTTTGTGTTAAAAGAAAAGTTTTTATGAAATTTTTGAGTTCGCGAAATATTTCGTGACGTGTACTTTCACTGAAATGCTTCAGACTATAAATGTGAGGCTAGCAGAAACTGCAAATAGGTCTAAGGCGTGGGTCTACGGCCGCTCGCTTTCTGGGATTACGGCTTGGAATCCCGCCGGAGGCAGGAATGTCTGTCTCTTGTGAATGTTGTGTGTTGTCAGGTAGAGGTCTCTGCGACGGACCGATCCTTCATCCAGAGGAGTCTTACCGAGTGTGTGTGTGTGTCATTTAGTGTGATGAGGTGCACTAAGAACCCTCTACACCTACAATGAGTAGGTAGAAGGGGTTGGTAATATCGATGTAAACCAGGCCTCTTTGATTATCATTCACCAACAAATGCACCAAGATAAGTTTGTCACTAATTACTTTATTAAAGGATTTCCCTTATACGAGGTCTGTCCAAAAAGTATCCGACCTTGGGCCGGGAAAAAAAAGTTCTGTATCTGGGTGGTTACAATACCTAATCCCCTTCAAAGTAGGCCCCTTGTGACTCCACACACTTAGCCCAGCGGTCCTTCCATCGCTGGAAGCAATTCTGGAAGGCTCGTTTTGGAATGGTGTGCAGCTGCGCCGTCGCGTTCTGTATGATGTTCTCGCGGCTGTCAAAACGGGAGCCTTTTAGCGGTGTCTTCAATCTCGGGAACAGCCAGAAATCACAAGGAGCCATGTCAGGAGAGTAGGGAGCCTGGCGAACCTGCGGAATGCCGTGCTTAGCCAGGAAACCCTGGATCAGGTGTGATGAATGAGCTGGGGCATTGTCATGATGCAGCTGCCAGTTGCGTGCGTCCCACAGCTCCGGTCTCTTTCGCCGAACTGCATCACGAAGATGACGGAGGACTTCTTGGTAGTACTCCTTATTAACAGTTTGGCCTAGTGGTGCGTACTCATGATGCACAACACCCCGGTAATCGAAGAAAACAGTCAGTATCACCTTCACATTGCTCCGAACGTGTCGTGCTTTTTTGGGCCTCGGGGATGTTGGATGCTTCCATTGTGACGACTGGACCTTGGTTTCCGGGTCATATCCGTACACCCACGACTCGTCACCAGTGATCACAGTCTTCAGGAACTCAGGATCCCTGTTGGCGCACTCCAGCATGTCCTGCGCGACCTCGAGGCGGAGTTGTTGCTGCTCCGGCGAAAGCAGCTTGGGCACAAATTTTGCCGCCACTATTCGCATGCCCACATCCTCAGTTAAAATCTTGTTTGCGGAACCTCTGCTGATCCCAACCTTATCAGCAATTTCCCGGACGGTCAAACGACGGTCCTCCATGATCAATGTCCGCACTTTGTCAATGACATCAGCATTTCGGCTCGTTAACGGTCTCCGGAACGCTGGTCACTGTCCGCCGACATGCGGCCATCTTTAAAGCGGTTGAACCACTCTTTAATTTGAGTGACCCCCATTGCATCATCACCGAAAGCCTGCTGAATTTTGCGGATTGTTTCCGCTTGGGTATCCCCAAGTTTCTGACAAAACTTGATGCAGTATCGCTGCTCCAAACATTCTGTCATCTTGAGCGAAACGAGAATGCGACGAACACGTGTTACACCACTTCGCTATCTGGCAGCGACAGACGCATCCGGCGGTGTTGCGAGGCAGCAAAAAATCACGCATGCGCATGAAAGTCCCTTCTACCACTACGCTCAGTTTCCTCACCCTTTCGCCATTACTTACCGCGGGAAAAAATATAGTCGGATACTTTTTGGACAGCCCTCGTATACGTATTTCGGCAATTTCTATATTACCATATTCCACCCCCTGAAGATGGCAATATAGAAATTTCCGAAATATGTATAGGGGAAATCCTTTAATAAAGTAATTAGTAACAAACTTATCTTGGTGCATTTGTTGGTGAATGATAATCAATTATACAAAAATGCACGGTGAATATAACGTGAAGTTCAGGCCTCTTTATTCCCTTCTTTCCCGTTTTCTGTGTTGTTTTGGCTGCCCTTTAGTGTGAGTGGTGTTAGAGAACCTGTCAGTAAAGTTAAGTGTGTCTCTCTGAATCTCTTCAGGGCTAGGTCCTCGCTCGTCGCAAGTCAGCGTCGTTCAGTACTGATGTATTTAGTTTAGGTTGGAATATTGGGGTTCTGGTTTGGCTTTGATTGACAGAAGTTTCAATTAATTTGCCGAATGCTTGCGGCGAGGAAGGAGGAAAGTTTAGATGTAAGTACGTCTGAGAGAGGACGGAAGGATCGTTTGAGTTTGTTTTGGTTGTTTGTACCCTGCTGCCTTTGCTAGTGAAGTAAATTGAGTGCGTTGATGATATAAATGCGTTTTGTAAAACACGCAGATCGCCCGTAAGCAATACGTGGACCATATCTACATTTGTTATACTTGTATATATTACTTGTTGTACATAATAATAATAATAATAATAATAACCATGGCTCAACAGCCTCGTTCCGAGGTTACTGGGTCGTGCGCATTCGTGGCAGTTGGTGACTGGTCAACTGGCCGCGCTGCTGTTCTATCGATCCTGATGTGACCGCCAGAGCCATCTGGCAGGCAGTCAGGAGACTTGGGTGAGAAATTGGGGTTGAATTTGGCTTACGAAACATTTCTATTCATGCCCGTAAGGTTCTTTTACATGCCGTAAATCTACGACATGGGACCGACGGCTTTACTTCCCCTCCGAAGGAAGTGGTGCTCCGGATTTTTATCACCCTTAAAAATCCTCGGTCGGGATCGAACCCGCGAACCTTGGGTCCAGTGGCGAGCACGCTAACCACTAGTCCACCGAGGTCGACTACTTGTTGTACATTGCATTATCCATTATTGGTTTTTTCCTTACTGATATCTCGCCAAGTGAATGGATGGGTAGTGGAAGGGGCGAGAGAGCTCGCACCCTCTTCGTTCCCTAAGGGATGGGTCACTAGTAGCAGCAGAAACATGCTGTACCATGGCTTTGATAAATTAATTTTACAACCACCTCGTTTACTGCCTCGTTGTTTCTAAATAGTCTTTGACATATATCGAGGTCGCATCGTAATTGAACTTGTGTTATATTCTTTATGCTTTAGTTCAAAATTTGTTTCGCCCCCTTTCATAAATGAAATTAATCAGATTTTCCTTTAAAGGAGCATTATTTAAAGAAGTACAGGCTGATTCAAACATTTATGAAGTTATTATTGTATTATTGTATTTATGTAGTAAAATGGGTTGGGTAGGTAGCAGGTTTTGGTGGAAAAAACCCACAATAGACTTACTGCAGAACTGAACTAATGTTATTCAATAATGACGCAAGTTACAAAAAAAAATTGATATTATTGTCCGCGATTGACTTTAGCATGTGTATAAGAACTGCGTATTATTTTTGAAGTGGTTGGCAGCACTGTGTTCGGATGTGCATGCAAGTCACAGTGGACAATTGGAACTGGTAAAATATTTCCTTACTAAATAATCCTTCTGGTTTCAGATTGAGTAATTGTGAGATTCTTAATAAAAATCCTTATTTCTGGAACGTTGTGTTTCTTTCACCTTCACACTCTCATGACTTCTTAAACTTTCCGAATTAGTTCCTTGTTAATAGGACGTTACAATACTACAATAACTTATTAACTTCGGCAGACTCATCAGAATCACCCTGTATGAATGAGTACAGCAGCTTGTGGTCATGTTGGCAGTAATGTACTTATGAAGTTTGACAGTCTCGTCAGAATCACCCTGTATGAATGAGGGCAGCAGCATGTGGTGACGTTGGTAGTAATGTACTTACGAAGTTAGCAGACTCATCAGAAACACCCTGTATGAATGAGTACAGCAGCTTGTGGTCATGTTGGCAGTAATGTACTTATGAAGTTTGACAGTCTCGTCAGAATCACCCTGTATGAATGAGGGCAGCAGCATGTGGTGACGTTGGTAGTAATGTACTTACGAAGTTTGGCAGACTAATCAGAAACACCCTGTATGAATGAGTACAGCAGCTTGTGGTCATGTTGTCAACGAGTACAGTGCTTGACAGTGTTTTTTGTAGGCCACACTGGCTTGCTGGTTCATAAATAACTCCCTACATGTGTGGTAGATGACACGGAGAGAGACGAACAGACGTAATGGAACGCTATTGATGGCTTTGGTGTGTGTGTGTGTGTGTGTGTGTGTGTGTGTGTGTGTACACGCGATACTATAGATCAGGGATGTGAAAGAACTTCTGCGAAATAATTCAGTTTTATTTATTGTGTTATTAACGCTGTATAAACTAAAATGTGTAGCTTAAGATAGCAAAGATCGATTAATTGGCAAGGATTGACAGCAAGCCGCTACATCGAAAGTCTCAGTACAATGGATTGCACTCCATAATAATAATAATAATCACGCAGTCTGTCTTACAACAGGTCCGTAGCCTCTTCATTCTGTAGTCTGTCTTACAACAGGTCCGTAGCCTCTTCATTCTGTAGTCTGTCTTACGACAGGTCCGTAGCCTCTTCATTCTGTAGTCTGTCTTACGACAGGTCCGTAGCCTCTTCATTCTGTAGTCTGTCTTACGACAGGTCCGTAGCCTCTTCATTCTGTAGTCTGTCTTACGACAGGTCCGTAGCCTCTTCATTCTGTAGTCTGTCTTACGACAGGTCCGTAGCCTCTTCATTCTGTAGTCTGTCTTACGACAGGTCCGTAGCCTCTTCATTCTGTAGTCTGTCTTACGACAGGTCCGTAGCCTCTTCATTCTGTAGTCTGTCTTACGACAGGTCCGTAGCCTCTTCATTCTGTAGTCTGTCTTACGACAGGTCCGTAGCCTCTTCATTCTGTAGTCTGTCTTACGACAGGTCCGTAGCCTCTTCATTCTGTAGTCTGTCTTACGACAGGTCCGTAGCCTCTTCATTCTGTAGTCTGTCTTACGACAGGTCCGTAGCCTCTTCATTCTGCAGTCTGTCTTACGACAGGTCCGTAGCCTCTTCATTCTGTAGTCTGTCTTACGACAGGTCCGTAGCCTCTTCCAAAGCGAGTTCTCCACAGAGTGCGATCTAGTGCTTCCTCTTTAAATTTCCAGGATATTCTCGTTTCCTGAGGTCATCCATTAGGTGCTTCCTCAGCAAGATGTGACCAATCCAGTTCCTGCTTCATATTCCGGAGATCCAGAGTTCAAATCTCCACGGCGAACACCCACTAACCTGAGGTTCTTCATGTTAGGTCTCAATCCCTACAGGTGAATGCAAGGGCAGTATCTCAAACCAGGTTCTTTCCTCATCTCTTCGAATTCGTCCACGATCAGCCTAACATTACAGACTGTATTTAAGTAGCTACTTAAAGCCCCCACTGCGCTAGAAGCCGGAAGGTCGCAGGCTCGATTCCGGTTGGGGTCATCGAGGCTTTTTATTGACTTATTCCTTCCGGCCGCACTATGGCCCTGGGATCGACTCAGCCTCTAACATAAATGAGTACCAGGGATGTCTCCTGGAGGGTAAAGGCGGCCGGTGCGTAGGGCTGACAATCTTGCTACCTTCATGTGCCGATTGTCTAGAAATTCTGGGAGCTTCAAACTCCTGGAGCCCTAAGGGCCTGTCCAGGGCTGTAATGGGGTAGCTTTACCTTTTAACTAAGGCACAGTCAACTATACATCAGACGAATATTTTGATATCACTATATGACTGGGTCAGATACAGCCTTGTTGCCACATGTACACGCATGTCGCTACGTGTTTCGGTACCTTTGTACTATCTTCATGCGAGCTTGGGACGTTACCTTCTGCAGTGTATTAAAATTAATAGCCTCTCACATCGAAGTTATGCAGGTTAAAGGATTAAAACATAAATATATTTAACTATAAAGTCACTTTTAAGAATTAAGTGTGGGTACTTTTGAATATTTTAGGCAGTGGTATTTGATATTTAGCCTGTAACGTTTCTGTATGATGAGCTTTTCATTTTAATGCGCTGCGTAAGTGAACTTTCGAAGCTCGCATGAAGAGGGCACGGTCGTGTAATAACACACTGCGACATACGTTTGGCTGAGACATGGAACAAATGCAGTTTGGCACAAGTATCTAGTTCCAAATATAATCTGTGGTCTTTTGGGTAATTACACGGCGTCGTGTGGTAATTATTTACCGACGTTTCGGGACAACGTGTCGGTCCCATCTTCATGGGTCAAGATTCCTAGATGGAAAGAAAGCTTGTGACAAGGAAACTTGGCAGCAAGGCGGGGTGGGGAGCCGTGCGATGTGACAATGGCCAATAGGATGAGAGGGTGTCTGGGGTTTGGATGTAAGGTCACAATATGTTGTCCCGAAACGTCGGTAAATAATTACCACACGACGCCGTGTAATTACCCAAAAGACCACAGATTACATCAACATCGCGACGGAAGCCTGAAATCATAGTTCCAAATATGTTTATTATTGAATAGGCTATATTGTAAGCGGGCGTCTATTTTATGTAGGTATTTTTACATTTTTTTTTGGATTATTGCTTTCCTTAACCTATTTAAATCCCAGTGGTTACGTTATGTAAACTACCATCAGAGCTAACATTAAAAATATTCTACATTCTATTTTAACGACTGATTAATAAACCTGCCGTCAAACATAGCTATATTTATCGTATAACAATATCCTGTTAACAGTAAGCTACATGTGATCTGCGCTCTTCTGGGATTTTACGCAGCCTAGAATGGTAATTTTTTTTACCGGCGTTTCGGGACAACGTATCGGTCCCATCTTCAAGGGTCTTGGACTGTTTGATTCTTGAATATAGGAAAGTTAGATTGTCCCGAAACGTCGGTAACTAACTACCATTCTGCGCTGCGTAAAATCCCAGAAGAGTGCAGATCTCGTTTACACCGCGGCGGAAGCCTGAAATCACGCCACAGAAAGCTACATGTTTCGGCCCATGATGGGCAATCATTAGGCTTTATATAAAAATATAAAAGAAATCAAATAGGTTATACTTAGTATACATCTTTAGTGTTAGATCTCACCTTTACACGATTTATGTAATTAACACTGTAAATGAATCATGTAAAGGTGAGATCGCACACTAAATTATATACATATATATTTGTGTGTGTGTGTGCGATAAAATTTATTTTCTTTCCTTTTATATTCTTATACAAAGCCTGATGGTCCGTTTGCCCTCATATGTCTTATGTCTCCTTAAGAGACGAAAATGAACCAGAATTATGTTTAAATATTCAGCTCGTACCGCGCAGTAAACACTCCGTTACGGTTACAAAAACCAGTCAATTAATGTTGTACAGTGAAATAATCGCTGTTTGTTCTGAGATCCACACAAAACACATAAATACAGTCCGTACCGCGCAGTAAACACACTCCGTCTCAGTTATACAAACCAGTCAGTTAATGTTGTACAGTGAAATAATCGCTGTTTGTTCTGAGATCCACACAAAACACATAAATACAGTCCGTACCGCGCAGTAAACACACTCCGTCTCAGTTATACAAACCAGTCAGTTAATGTTGTACAGTGAAATAATCGCTGTTTGTTCTGAGATCCACACAAAACACATAAATACAGTCCGTACCGCGCAGTAAACACACTCCGTCTCAGTTATACAAACCAGTCAGTTAATGTTGTACAGTGAAATAATCGCTGTTTGTTCTGAGATCCACACAAAACACATAAATACAGTCCGTACCGCGCAGTAAACACACTCCGTCTCAGTTATACAAACCAGTCAGTTAATGTTGTACAGTGAAATAATCGCTGTTTGTTCTGAGATCCACACAAAACACATAAATACAGTCCGTACCGCGCAGTAAACACACTCCGTCTCAGTTATACAAACCAGTCAGTTAATGTTGTACAGTGAAATAATCGCTGTTTGTTCTGAGATCCACACAAAACACATAAATACAGTCCGTACCGCGCAGTAAACACACTCCGTCTCAGTTATACAAACCAGTCAGTTAATGTTGTACAGTGAAATAATCGCTGTTTGTTCTGAGATCCACACAAAACACATAAATACAGTCCGTACCGCGCAGTAAACACACTCCGTCTCAGTTATACAAACCAGTCAGTTAATGTTGTACAGTGAAATAATCGCTGTTTGTTCTGAGATCCACACAAAACACATAAATACACAGTGTGGACAGAACGTAGAATTTGTGAATGTTAAACATGGTGGTACATATAGTGGCCACTGGGCTTTAGAGGGTTAAACTGAATTATAAAGACTCAGTCCGTACCGCGCAGTAAGCACACTCATTTATACAAACCAGTCAGTTAATGTTGTACAGTGAAATAATCGCTGTTTGTTCTGAGATCCACACAAAACACATAAATACAGTCCGTACCGCGCAGTAAACACACTCCGTCTCAGTTATACAAACCAGTCAGTTAATGTTGTACAGTGAAATAATCGCTGTTTGTTCTGAGATCCACACAAAACACATAAATACAGTCCGTACCGCGCAGTAAACACACTCCGTCTCAGTTATACAAACCAGTCAGTTAATGTTGTACAGTGAAATAATCGCTGTTTGTTCTGAGATCCACACAAAACACATAAATACAGTCCGTACCGCGCAGTAAACACACTCCGTCTCAGTTATACAAACCAGTCAGTTAATGCTGTACAGTGAAATAATCGCTGTTTGTTCTGAGATCCACACAAAACACATAAATACACAGTGTGGACAGAACGTAGAATTTGTGAATGTTAAACATGGTGGTACATATAGTGGCCACTGGGCTTTAGAGGGTTAAACTGAATTATAAAGACTCAGTCCGTACCGCGCAGTAAGCACACTCATTTATACAAACCAGTCAGTTAATGCTGTACAGTGAAATAATCGCTGTTTGTTCTGAGATCCACACAAAACACATAAATACAGTCCGTACCGCGCAGTAAACACACTCCGTCTCAGTTATACAAACCAGTCAGTTAATGTTGTACAGTGAAATAATCGCTGTTTGTTCTGAGATCCACACAAAACACATAAATACAGTCCGTACCGCGCAGTAAACACACTCCGTCTCAGTTATACAAACCAGTCAGTTAATGTTGTACAGTGAAATAATCGCTGTTTGTTCTGAGATCCACACAAAACACATAAATTCACTCTGTGGGCAGAATACTATATAGAGTTTCTGAATGTTAAACCTGTTTGTAAATAAAGTAACCACTGATATCTAAAGGGCTAATTAGACGCAGTTGTTATGAAACAGTAGTGATGTTGAATTTAGCGGTTGTTCTGAACAATAAATATAGTTTCTTGTTTGGAGAACGTTAATTAACTAGGATCCCATAGTCCATTTCAGTTTCTCGTTATTTTGTATCTAATTATGTGCCAAATTGTGCAAAGACCGAGTGGAACTCCTGCAAAGTGAAGCAACTTACGTGGTTTATCCGATTTATTTCGATCATGACGTCATTCGTAACCTCTGATCTTCTGTTCCTCTTTTTTCTTCACTTCACCCTACCTCGTTTTTCACGCCGTTCAAACCCCTTGCACTTAATCCCTCACCACTCTTCGTATGGAGCCTACAAAATCTGCTTATGTACTGCACTATTCCCTTCGGTGTCGTTTCTTCTTATGCTCCAGCAGACAGACCCAGCTTGCAGTCTGTGGACTTGGGCAAGTATGGTCGATTTTATCATACTGATCTAACAGGACGTCCAGTTGCACCCGTGGGGTAGATAAGTAAAAAACGGACCACAGAGGTGTATATGGAGGAGAAAGTTCAGAATCAGTGCTTCAGCTAGACTGCAATGCGTAGCCTACAGCGAGTTCCCTTTTTAGGCGCTTTCGCAAATCGTTGCGAAAATCTACTGGTTGCTTCCTAATGTCTGTCTCTCCGCAGGGAAGAGTTCGGCTCCCGCTGGACAGATTTTTGTGAAATTTTATAATGGGGGCTTTACCAATGCCTGTCACCAAATTAAAATTTGGTTAATGTCGGACTAAAGTAACGAAACCCTTTGCGTGAAGGTCTAGTTACATTTATGTTCAAAACTTTGCCGTTTACGAGACACGTAAAAAAGTACGGCAGAGTCAGAGAGGCCGAAGAAACAGTTGACGATCTAAATATAATGTGGAGCCACGTAGGTGACGGGAAATCAAGGTCAAGGTTCCGAACACGCCACAGTGTACATTACCTGTCTTGTTATACTTTGCGAAGAGACACATCACTCTTGGAATTTGGGTCTAGGGAGGTGAAGTAACAACACTTCGTAGATAGAAATGACAGTGGAGACGCTGGTAGTTAGCTGCTGACACAGTCTCTGAAGTTTACTGTTAGATACGTAGCAACATTTCAGTGGAACCCGCTGCCTAAATGTTCGACATCGTGAAGATGGGCAGCAGGTTCCTTGTGAAACATTGGTGTCTGTCTAGCATAGTACACGGCGTCACATCCCAGAAGGCAGTCACCGCCGTGAGGACCTCAAATCGCATGGACCGCTATGGGACCTGAAGGTCTCAAGAGACCACCAGTGAACTCAAGACCGCAGCATTTGACCCATTCAACATCCTCACACCCAAATTATTTGATGGCATATTTTTAGTATTATCTCCCTCGATTCAGAGGTACCGTAAGTGGCTTCTTCTGTTTAGGTGCAGCTAAATGCTCTGTGCCTTTTCATATTTCCCATGCATGCTACAAACCCTGATCTTCCCAATACAATCTTCGTTTTCACCCAGTTTTGATAGTGTTATTGAAGGATACAGAGGACATGTACGAGATGTCTATCACACAAGGTGTAAAAATAGGTAAAGCAACCCCATTACAGGCCTAGACAGACCTTAGGGTTCCAGGAGGTTGAGGCTCACAGATTTCTAGACAATCGGCAGATGAAGGTGGTAAGGTTGTCAGCCATACGCACCGGCCGCCTTTACCCCCCAGGAAAGATTCCTGGTACTCATTTCTGTTAGAGGCTGAGTCGACCCAGGACCATAGTGCGACCGAAACAATTATGTCAATGAAAAATTCCAGTGACACCATCGGGAATCGAACCCGCGACGTTCCGGCTTGTAGCGCAGTGCCTCAAATCACACAAGGTGTAGACACTAAAAATATTTATAAAATCAAGTCCGTGAAACAAAGGAAGAATTCCACTCGAGAGACCAAGGCGTAGATGGGAAGATTAACTAAATAAATCCATGCAGCATAGGCCATTTTCGAAGCTAATATTTCCTAAGCTAGACAAGAAATATCCCGTGTTTTATGCAAACCAGAAGATCGCCGTGTTCAGAAAAGCCTGCTTCTTGCCCCTATCCTAAGCTGTCTTAACTCAGTCTACGCCCTCCTTTTGAATTTCTTTAAGATCCATTTTAAAATCATCTTTCATTTTATGCTTAAGTCTTCCGAATGGTACTCATTCCTGTTCTCCACCAAAACCCTCTACGTATTTCTCTTCTCCTTACGTGCCACATTCCCCTCCCATCTTATTCGCCTTCATTTGAACACCCGAATAACATTTGATGAGAAGCATGGAAAGATTATATTAAAATTTTTATTCATCTTAAAGAAATATGCTACGCTGTGTTGTGGACTGGTACATATCGGAATTTTGTGAAAATGTAATGGACATTCGGATTTCCTAACCTAATGGTTGCAGCAATTATGTATTGCCGTTATCAAATCCTACGTCAGTTAGTTACTTTGTTAGTTAGTGGACAGTGTCTGATGTAATTTCTTATATTTAAGTTGTTGCACTTGAAACACGAATGGGATACTTTATTCTGCGGGAAGGCTTTAGATTATTTCCTGTCTTAGTGCCAATAATTACTGGGCTTGTACAAGAGTAGAGAAACTGACCGGGCAAAATGGCTTTCGAAGTCGTGCTGTCTTAATTGACCTTTCCTTGTGCATTCCCATTTTCTTTTGGCAAATTCCTGAACATTTCCTTAAAAGTCCACTGCCCGTTCATTCTACATATTTGCTGTTTCTCATTCCAGGTTAGGTAACTTCTGAAGCTGTCACTGTGGTGTAACGCAACGTAACGTGACCTAATTAACTTACCTTGTATCACTAAGTTCTGTCTCTTGTGTAAAACCAGTTAAGCATGCATTTAATTGTGTGCTTTAAAATTATTATTAACTAATTTTGAAGCACACTGTGCTATTGCGACAGTCGCGCAAAGTTAACGGCGTTGCTCATAATAGAAGCGAGTCCCGATTAATTTGCGACACAGTAGCCGTATCAGATAGGAAACTTTATAGACGTACCGTACATTGCATTGCACTGATTTTCAAGCAACTTTGAAACATGTCCACAGCGCGACTTAGAAAACAGTAGCGTATTTGAACTTTGAGGTTAATTGCGTTGTATTCCGGAAAATACTTCTCTTATGATTTGAGAGAAATTGTTTTTGTATTTTTAGGCGCGCTTGCAAAATTTCGAAAAGCGACTATTAGCTTCATCATGTCTGTCTGTCTGTATGTCTGCCTGTCCGTCCGTCCGCATGGAACAGCTCGGCTCCCACTGGACGGATTTTCATGAAATTTAGTATTTGATTATTTTTAGAAAAGGTGTCGGGGGGGGGGAAATTCAAGTTTCATTAAAATCTGACAAGAATAACGGGTACTTTACATCAAGACTTACGTACCTTTATGATAATATCTCGCTGAATTCTTCTTAAAATGAGAAATGTTTCAGAGACAGAATTTGTACCGAAAATCAAGAAACATTTCATGTTCAATAACTTCTTTCCCGAAAATCGTGCCGTTTATGAGATAATGTGGAAAAATATGGTAGAGCTGGACAGTCAACAGAAGACAGTATGGGCTAGATAACTAAGGCTACAAACACAGACTCAAAATATGTAATACTTATTGCTTTTCCACGACAATAATGGTTGCACGAACGCGCCACAATGTTACATATATACGTACATTGCCTGTATTGTTACATTATAGGCAAGGTCTGTGGAGAATACTTTGGTTTAAGAAAGCGACCATCCTAGCGATACGAAGTTAGATCACAAAGAACATAATTGTTAATATGTTATGGAACGTATTAATAACCTTAGATTTTTTCACATTCATTTCCATTGCATAGCATCTTCCAATTTCAATTAGTCTATCATTCATCCCCTGTATTACCGTTACTTCATGTAGTCATGCGTTTTAAATTAATTTGTAGCTCAAAGCGGCTGTAGGAACATTGAAATGTGGTTCTAGAGTAGGTCTGCTCTGAGATACGGCGCTGTTCATAACTATTAACGTGAACACCCAACGTGGCTTTGCAGTGATTAGATTTGCCATCAGTAGATAACCCAAACCGTAGTCGCTTCTTCCACAAACTCCCCAACCTATTTTGTAATGTTGGTTGACTCTGTGCAACATCTGCAGTTGAAAAAGCGTCGACGAAGAAGCAAAGAAGAATGTAAGGTGTCCTGAAGTTAGTTAATTCCAGTAACTTCTCAGCTGAGAATCAACGTTACTCTTCAACATTTAATTATGACATTACGTTACGTTAAGTGGTGTTATGAACCGGTCTTTACTTCGCAACATGGCACTATAGAGGCGCACAAAGGAAAGCTAGTAAGTTCTGTGAGTTGGTATTATATAGAAAGAGCTGGAGCATGAAGGATAGGAAATGGATTCAGCAGAGGCTGCCTGAATAAACACAGCGTGCTTCGTAACTTGATAGCCGTGTTTATTGTAAAGTGATTGGTTATGTAACGACAGTGTATCTAAACAGAGTTACTACCACCCAATTAGGCGCAGCAGTTATCTTTCTTTGTCTTTGTCTCTTTTATTTTAAAAGGAATTCTGAATCACAAAGAGGCAGATCTGTGATAAAAAAGGAAGTAGAATGAGCAATTACGTCATGAATTTTCGCCCTTCAGTTTTCTTCCCTTCACCCAGTTCCTAGTAGCTTGTATCTTTCAGTCGTATCATGAAAAATGTAGTTTTGTATTCTCGTATTGAGAATTCTGGGAGATGGTTTTTCGTCAGAGATCATTCGTTGCCTAGAAACGAGACGAGAATGAAGAAATACTGCCGTGTTTAGAAGATTTCCCCAAAGGAGAAATTTATGAAGAATGCTGTGTTTCGTGACGTCAGACCCGTTTAGTGTGGAATAAATTTACAGCTTCAGATCTATACAAGTAAAATAGAGTGGCCTCCCCATAGATGAACATTATTTGAGATTTGAAGTTTGTGCTGTGACGACTACGAAGTGCCAAAGTACACTACGTCACATGCCGAAAGGTTAATATTACGTAAGTATGCTGTTGACTTGATGCAGAAACTTTTAATAAATGCTGTTTGTTAATGGGTTAATGGTTTGTAGAGGGAGCGGACATGAGCTGTATGGTAGGGCTACGTTAGATGTAGGTGTTCATCTTCTGGGACATGACGCCGTGTGGTCTGGTGTTTAGTTATTCACAGCTTGGGAGAAACTTGTTGAATTTATGCTGGAAATATAGACAGCAACCTGATGGAAGACATTCCGTTGTATTTCGTAAATTATTAATATTACAGGAAATACAGTGTAACGTAACTGTTTGATTATAGCTACTGATTTTGTTTTTATAAAATTGATACATGTTTCGACCCGATCGAATCATCATCAGGCATATAAAAATATAAATGAATCTTAGTTGTACATCATTACATGTAAAAGGGGGTTAGTTGTATATCAATACATGTAAAAGGGGGCTAGTTGTATATCAATACATGTAAAAGGGGGCTAGTTGTGTATCAAGGATAGTAGTGTATTATTGCATCATGATAATGCAAGTAGCCTAGATGTATATAATTGTATAACGATATACAGCTAGCCTCCTCTTACGTATTTTTATAATCCTATTGTGGACCCGATCCTTTCGAAACATGTAGTAATTTATAAAAAAAACAAAAATTTAATGTTTTTTGTAGTAAAATATTTGTTTTAGACTTTATTTTTGTTATATTAATAATGTAGACAGCTAGATGTTCCGAATAGTTTGTATCCATGTACAAACTGCATGACGTCACATCCCAGAAGATCGCGTTCTTGATACCGACCACCGTGACAACCTTAGAAACTCAAGCGCTCGCTGATTATATGTCGCTGTTAAACAATTTTTGTGTGAATGTGTAAGCTTCATGCCGTTGCTGTAGTGTGAACACTGCTGCCATATGCATGTGAAGTGACCGCGTGAAGGCTGGTTACTGATATAAAGAAGGATTTTATTTTCCCTCTTTTCCTCTTCCGCAAAACAAATTGATGTCTTGAGTTTTGTAGTGTTCCCAGCGGGACGTGTTCAGAATTGTTGTAACGCTCTTTTCCATGCAAGGAGCCTGGAACACAAAGCTTGTTTGTCAGCACGGATTAGTTTTATATCGAAATGACCCGTCAGTTGCAGACTCCTGCGTAGCAAGCAGCTCGGAGTTGGCAGCCGAACACACCAAATATCTACGGTTAATTTTCACAGGTTTTACAGACGTAAATTGACATTTATAAAGAACAAACGAGAATTTCTGGCTAATTGACCTAAGCAAAAATAACTTAGTAACTACATGGAGCAGAGTCCTTGCTGAGAAGCTAATAGTTTCTGAGCTAGTCAAAAAATTCCCCGCATTTTATGGAACCCGAAGGTTTCTTACCGCATTTAAAGCGCCCTATACCTGTCCGTATGCTGAGTCAGATCAATCCAGTCACGGTCTCTCCATCCCACGTCTTGAGGATCCATTTTAATATTATCCTCCCGTCTATGCCTAAGTCTTCCAAATGGTCTCTTTCCCTCAGGTCTCCTCATCATAACCCTGTATGCACCTCTCCTGTCTCCCATACCCAACTAACTCCATGGAGAAGAGGCCGTCTTGAGAAGCTAATAGTTTCTCAGCTAGTCAAGAAATTACTCTATATGGAACCCGAAAGTCCATTACCGCTTTGAGAAGAGCCCACCACCTCTTCCCTTCCTGAGCCGAGATCAATCCACTCCACGCCCCACTCCAACCGTTTGCTTGAAGATTGATTTTAATACGGGTATACACAAAAGAATGGTGCGGTTTTAATAGTGAACACTATTAAAACCGCACCATTCTTGTGTGTATGCCCTGTATTATTCTCCATCTACGCCTCGGTCTTCCAGGTGTTTTAAAATATCACTAATTACAAGTAAATAATTATGGAATTCATTATTTTTGGCCCTAAGAGGGAAGCGTAACGAAGGATGTATAAAACTACATAATCAGGAGCTTCATAATTAATTAATTAATACGCCAGGCCAGATATTCTTACGATTATCAAATCGAGGAGACTGAGATAGACGGAGAATATCGCACACATGGGAGAGAAGTGCGCGCAAAGTTTTGGTAGGAAAACCGGACGGGAAGAAGCCACTGGGAAGACCCATCCGTAGATGGATAAATGATATTAAAGTGGACCTTACAGAAATGTAATTGGTGTGTGTGGATCGGATTTTTTTTTGGCACAGGATAGGGGCCAGTGAAGGGCTGAAACGTCGAGTTTCATAAAATGTTGCAAGTGTCTTCACCAGCTGAGCTTCTCGATAGGTTCTTGCGCTATGGAATTAGTTGTCATAATTTGGTGTTAGGTGCTGACACAGATTTACTGTACAGGCGGAAATGGGTTGAGTTTCTTGTGGCTCGCACGGGTTGTCCAGCATCAGGCCTTTGCTTTTCTTGGATGTTACGGGGCGTATATTGATTGTTTATCGACGTTTCGGGACAGTATCGACCCCATCTTGGACTGCTTGATCCTTAGAAATGGGACCTATAGGTTGTCCCGAAACGTCGGTAAATAAGAACCAACATACGCTGCGAGACATCCCAGAAGGACGAAGGCCTCAACTACGCCTCAGCGGATGCTTCAAATCTTGCAATAAATGCAGCGTATTTCACATCTTAACGGGAATACATGTATTACAATATTTCATGAAGCAGTGCATAAAATGATAAAAGCGGGGAAGCTCAGTCAGTGTAGTGTCTAGGCTGGTGGCAGGATTATCAGGGAATCGAGGTTCGATCTGTGGCTTAGCAAACGTCAAGACCGAAACTTTTGTCCATTTCGCAACCGTGGCTTTTTCGTGTGGTATCGAATGCCGCGCTGTTAAGCTCACCACTTATCTGCGTCCAGTACCAAGGTCAATAGTGCGTGGATCTGTGCCTCCACTCTCCCATACATATTTTTGACGTAGCAGCATGTAACCGATAGTCATATTATTTTCTCTCATACATGTTTGTTTAACAAATTCCATGCAAATTGACTGCGCAGAAAAGCCACCATTTAATTCCCGCACACAGTACAGCGCCGAAGTGAAATTTTGTGTTATATCTCGGTCCGGCTTTAGCGGAGGAGCGCCCGACTCTTCTGCCTGAGTGAGGGCTCGCAAAACGCTCACAATACAATGGCGACGGACAGTATATCGGCAGTGTAAACGAAACTCTGCAGTTTATTCATTAGTAACTGATAAACACAAACGAAGACTTAGTCTGCAAGGACACTCCGCACAATCTGCTCCGTCCGAAGGACACTGTCACCAATTTTATTACGAATATCCCCAATGTTGAATTTGTGTCTTCGCCAGCAAGATCAAATGATTGTGAGGTCCTCACAGCGGCGTTGGTGAAGAGTCAAGTCTTTTGGGATGTGACGCCGTGTCGACTGGTAAATTGTTGCTGACGTTTCGGAGGGGATTGCTGTTCCATTCTTCAGTGCGTTAAGAATCAAAGGTGAGTTCTCAATCTTCTTGGGCTATTTACACCCTGAATATGGTGGTTGTACATTCTTCCGAAACGTCGATAACAGTGTACCAATAAAAGCGACGTCATGTCCAAGAAGACTTAAATCTTTAAGATAAACACGTTACAGACGCTTGTCTACAAGGACGTGTGGCCCAGTTCGAACACGTTTAACTTGAAACTGTAGGTACGTAGATGGGTGGATGGGTAGGTAGTGGGTAGGTGGGTGGATGGTTGGGTAGGTGGGTAGGTAGGTAGTGGGTGGTAGGTGGATTGGTTAGGTTGTGGGTTGGTGGGTGGTGGTTGGGTAGGTGGGTAGGTGGTAGGTAGTGGGTGGTAGGTGGATTGGTAGGTAGTGGGTAGGTGGGTGGATGGCTGGTAGGTAGGTAGGTAGTGGGTGGGTAGGTGGATTGGTAGGTAGTGGGTAGGTGGGTGGATGGTTGGGTAGATGGGTAGGTAGGTAGATGGTATGGGTAGGTATGTAGATAGGTAGGTGATGGGTGGGAGGGTGTGTAGGTAGGTAGGTGGTAGGTAGTGGATGGGTGGGAGGGTGGGTAGGTAGGTATGTAGATAGGTAGGTGGGTGGGTAGGCAGGTAGATGCATAGTTGAGCTTTTACAGGCACTCTTGGATCATTCTATGTTCTTCGATAATTCATTCAGCACTATGGCAGAAATGCGCAGTAATCGTTGAATGACAGTACCGTTAAGGCCTGCATTGTGCTTGCCACGATTAACAAATCTCTTATACGAGTATTTCCGGATTACATTTGATGCACAGTTGCATATTCAAAGGGCGGTGGCCAGCTGTAACTCGGAGAATGCGCATTGTGCTATATTGTGCATCAGACATTAATTTAATTACATTGAGTAATATTGAATTGCGGACAGTGAACCAGTTGTTTTCAGTTCCTCTATTGTTTTACTTTCATGTCGTAGCTGTCCTCCCTCTCTCAGTTGTTTACACGTATATATATATATATATGTTATGAGCCGTCGGTATGGAAACATCGGACGAAAAAGTACCCAAGTGGCATTCGTTTTGATTTTACTCTATCGAGTATAAATGAAATACTAACAAGGGAACATTTGTACATTACTGATAAATATGTGTACCACATACTTGAACATTAAATGACATGCCATTTGTGGAGTAGTGGTAAATATGTGTACCGCAACTTGAACATAAATAACATGATATTTGTGGCGTAATGGTAAATATGTGTACCACATACTTGAACATTAAATGACATGCCATTTGTGGAGTAGTGGTAAATATGTGTACCGCAACTTGAACATAAATAACATGATATTTGTGGCGTAATGGTAAATATGTGTACCACATACTTGAACATTAAATGACATGGCATTTGTGGAGTAGTGGTAAATATGTGTACCGCAACTTGACATAATAACATGAATTTGTGGAGTAATGGTAATATGTATACACTACTTGAACATTAAATGACATGCATTGTGGAGTAGTGGTAAATATGTGTACCGCAACTTGAACATAAATAACATGATATTTGTGGCGTAATGGTAAATATGTGTACCACATACTTGAACATTAAATGACATGGCATTTGTGGAGTAGTGGTAAATATGTGTACCGCAACTTGAACATAAATAACATGATATTTGTGGAGTAATGGTAAATATGTGTACCACATACTTGAACATTAAATGACATGGCATTTGTGGAGTAGTGGTAAATATGTGTACCGCAACTTGAACATAAATAACATGATATTGTGGAGTAATGGTAAATATGTGTACCACATACTTGAACATTAAATGACATGCCATTTGTGGAGTAGTGGTAAATATGTGTACCGCAACTTGAACATAAATAACATGATATTTGTGGCGTAATGGTAAATATGTGTACCACATACTTGAACATTAAATGACATGGCATTTGTGGAGTAGTGGTAAATATGTGTACCGCAACTTGAACATAAATAACATGATATTTGTGGCGTAATGGTAAATATGTGTACCACATACTTGAACATTAAATGACATGGCATTTGTGGAGTAGTGGTAAATATGTGTACCGCAACTTGAACATAAATAACATGATATTTGTGGAGTAATGGTAAATATGTGTACCACATACTTGAACATTAAATGACATGCCATTTGTGGAGTAGTGGTAAATATGTGTACCGCAACTTGAACATAAATAACATGATATTTGTGGCGTAATGGTAAATATGTGTACCACATACTTGAACATTAAATGACATGCCATTTGTGGAGTAGTGGTAAATATGTGTACCGCAACTTGAACATAAATAACATGATATTTGTGGCGTAATGGTAAATATGTGTACCACATACTTGAACATTAAATGACATGCCATTTGTGAGTAGTGGTAAATATGTGTACCGCAACTTGAACATAAATAACATGATATTTGTGGCGTAATGGTAATATGTGTACCACTACTGAACATTAATGACATGGCATTTGTGGAGTAGTGTAATAGTGTACGCAACTTGAACATAATAACATGATATTTGTGGAGTAATGGTAAATATGTGTACCACATACTTGAACATTAAATGACATGCCATTTGTGAGTAGTGGTAAATATGTGTACCGCAACTTGAACATAAATAACATGATATTTGTGGCGTAATGGTAAATATGTGTACCACATACTTGAACATTAAATGACATGCCATTTGTGGAGTAGTGGTAAATATGTGTACCGCAACTTGAACATAAATAACATGATATTTGTGGCGTAATGGTAAATATGTGTACCACATACTTGAACATTAAATGACATGCCATTTGTGGAGTAGTGGTAAATATGTGTACCGCAACTTGAACATAAATAACATGATATTGGAGTATGGTAGAGTATGTACCGCATACTTGAACATAAATAACGTGATATTTGTGGAGTGGTGGTAAGTATGTGTACCGCATACTTGAACTTTAAATGACATGACATTTGTGGAGTAGTGGTAAATATGTGTACCGCATACTTGAACTTTAAATGACATGACATTTCGCCCGAATATTTTGTAAGTGCAGTTACTTTTTCGTCAGAACCAACAGCGATTATTTCGCTAACCATTATTAAACATGTCTTTGTAATGGAGATGCACGCTTTTCCTCGACAACTCGAATATATAAACAGTTTAATCCTGTAAAGGTAACAGTCTTCCTAGAAAAGGCCATGAACACACAGAGGGGGAGTAGTGGTATAGCTCTACTCTTTCTTTAACCTCGGCGCTAGATGGGGTGGTTGGTAACGCCACGCCCCAGCCTCTTTACCCCGGGAAAGAGACTCGGTACCCATTGCAGAGGACGGTGGATGGGCCACAGGGCCGGTCTGGATGGGTCTGGAGGGGAAAAATTTTTGTCCCAACCGGGTTTCGAATTTCGAACCATCCAGCCCGTAGCGAGTCGCTGTGCCCACCACACTATTGGGACCCCCACCTTGACCTGTAAGTCAGTTAATTCGCAGTGGCCATGTGGTGTACGGAATGCGCAACCCTGATCCGTACTGCAGATTCGAGTGCTTCTCGAAGTGTGGATGTGCAGTCTTACTTTTTAATCTGTGTTCAACCCTAGAAATAAGAATGTAGGTCTGTGAGAGCACCCTGCCGTATTTGTTTATATATGTGTGAAAGATAATGATAAAGCTTATAACCGAACTTTGCTGGTTACTTTTTATTATTAATTTGATATACATTAAATTAATAGACTGTTCTCTTCCAAAAGGTTAACTTTGTTTATTTTTATTACAACACAACGTTAGCACAAAACCATCCGTCTACTCTTTTCCTTTTACTCCCGCCAACTGACGCGGGACACCTGGTCCCTTGTCGTTGCTGCTATTTTTAGAAGAGTGGAAGGGGAGAGCCGAACTGCTCCAACAATACTAGCATTTAATAATGTTTCAATAATGTTCGTCTACAAGCTGTCTTCACGCCATAAAGGGATATGAGGTAATGAAGGTATTCATTCATTCATTCTGTAGTCTGTTTTACGACAGGTCCGTAGCCTCTTCCAAAGCGAGATCTCCACAGAGTGCGATCTAGTGCTTCCTCTTTCAATTTACAGTATCATCTCTTTTCCTTAAGGTCATCCAGCAGCTGCTTACGTCTTCTCCCTCGTCTTCCCTTCATTTCTATCCTTCCTTCTAACTTTCCTTCAATCACGTGTTTCAGAAGGCAGTTTCTGCGCAAGATGTGACCAATAATGGAGGTCTAGCTCCAATTGTTTTTAACCTCGGCGCTAGATGGAGGTGAGTGGTTTGAACTTCACGCACAGGCCACTTTACTCCCGGGAAAGAATCCCAGTAGCTATGTAAAAGGAGGCTGGGTGAACCCCAGAGCCTGCCTGGACGTTTTGGAGAAGAGATCTTGCCCCTGCTGGGATTCGAAGATCGAACCGCTCTGCCCGTAGCCTGATCATACTGACTATGCTATCCCGCATTCTGTATATCTGTGTGGCCCACCATTTTAACTCTCCGACACAGCTCACTGATTTTCACGTTACGTTTCTGTTTTTTAAATAACCTTCATGCCGTCAGAGGCCACTGCACGTGCTATTCAGTGATAACAACATGGCGGACGAGCGAAGTTACGAGGCTAGATAACGGATCTTGGAAAAATATTTGGCTCTGTGAAAGTAATATCCTTATAGCATGTAAAGTGCTAAAATGACGATAACTAATTCCTTTTGACTGGACATATGGAATGTGATGAGATAGATCGTAAAAGTACTTATTCATTATATACGATCTGTTGTACGTAATCCAACGAGCACAAAAAACATGGCGATGATACGAATCTTTGAGCTTATGTACTACGTATTTATAGAAGTCAGAATATGTACTTAATAAGTCCTTCAAAAATGTAAAAAAAGCAACAACAATACTGGTAGATATTTTGAACTGTAAATCTGTGTAAGAGAAGAGCAGGATTTATGGTCCTACTCGGAAATCTTGTTATATTGTATCATCGATTCTAGGTAAATGCGTTGATGCGTTGCCCGGGAGACTTGCCCGATATGTAAAACTTCGAAGTACAGGGTATACACAAAAGAATGGTGCGGTATCAATTTTATTCACCTTTGAAACCGCACCATTCTCTTTGTGTATGCCCTGTATAAACTCTTAGAAGCTAAGGAAGAAATATATTTAAAACACAGTTTGGCATAACCTTCATGACTGATATGGCATCGTTAAGAATCCATTTAGCCGGTCCCGGTGGCCGCGTGGTCTAAGACGTGGGTCTGCGACCGCTCGATTGCTGGGATTGCGTGTTCGAATCCTGCCAGGGGCATAGATGTCTGTCACTTGTGAGTGTTGTGTGTTGTCAGGTAGAGGTCTCTGCGACGAGCTGATCACTCGTCCAGAGGAGTCCTACCGAGTGTGTGTGTGTGTGTCTGAGTGTGAGCAAATGCAACAGTAACTCTCTACGCCTACAATGAGTAGGCCTAGGTAGAAGTGGTGAGAGTGTGAAAGAAAGAATTAATACGTTGAATAACCCTTATTAAACGAAGCGTCAATCAGATGGCAACTTAACAGAGGAATTTCATTACATACCGTCATTATTTGGTTCGTACCTTCATGTTAGATTGTGCGGAATTTGTGTTACAGCAGTTAGAGTAACATAAGGCTAATGTGACAAGCTTTGACGTTTGAACCGTGAGGCCACGTTCCAGGCGCTTGTTTAAGTTAGTTACTTTTAGCATGTCACAGTTCACTGTGGCCAGAGACTGCAGCTTCAGCATACGAAATTAACGTGGTCACTGCTGTACCATGGATGTCCGTCCTGTGACACGCAGGCGCTTGTAAATTTACGTCCCTGTAAAGGGCACTTGCTGTCAACGAACTTCACAAAACACGGTCTTTATTGAGAAGCTGATAGCTGTTTGTAATGAAATTTTCCGCATTTTATGGAACCCGAAGCATAATTACCGTGTTGGCAATAACTCCACTTGTCCCTATTCTGGGCCAGATGAGTGCAGTCCAAATACATCTAATTTCTAAAGAACAATTTTAATATTATCACCAATTTATGCTTAGATGTTCCAAATTGTTTATTTACTTCAGATTTCCACATCAAAGCACTGTATTCCAGTAACTCGTATGCGTTCCACATGCCTCGCCCATCTCTTTCCTTTAATCTCATCATTCCAGTTCTGGTGAGAAGTGAAAATCATGAAGCTCCTCATCATGTAATTTTTACCATTCTCTTATTACTTTCTCGCCATTAGGTCTAATTCTTCCTCAGTACCCTTTTCTCAGACACCCTTAATACGAAAGACCAAGTTTCACACCCATATGGAACAACAGAACTGTCACCCGCAAGTGGCCCTGTGCAAGGAATTAAATTTGTTTAGGCACTGGGGGAGAGGTTTTACGTACCAGTCCAGACCTGCTCCCAAACCCACCCAGCCTCCTGTATAAGGGGTATCGAGTCTTTACCGGGAGTAAAGCGGCCGGGGCGTGGCGTTAACCACCCCCCCCCCCCCATCTAGCGCCGGGATCGAGTATGGGTAGGCCTGTACCTCTGCCTCCCCTGTGTGTTGCTTGGCTTGTTACGGGAGAGCGCCACTTGATTCTTTTCTCTACAAGGGCGGTTATAATAAAGAATGTATGAAACAGGTAAAGCAATCCCCTTAGGGTTCCAGGAGGTTGAGGCTCTCAGATTTATAGACAGTCGGCACGTGAAGGTGGTACTTTTGTCAGCCCTACGCACCGGCCGCACTGTTACTCATTTCTGTTAGAGGCTGAGTCGACCCCAGGGCCATGTCAATGAAAAATTTCAATGACACCAAAGGGAATCGAACCCGCGACCTTCCGGCGTGTAGTTCAGTGCCTCAACAACTGCGCCACCCCGTATGAAATATGTGGTAATTTGTATTTTGTTTTATCATTGTATATGGTGCTCCAGTAGTCATGAATATATGCAAGCTATTGGGGCCATTAAAGTCATACTGTATATAGGCCCTACGCCTGTAAGTCTGTGTACAGCATTAGTACAGACAACATACAGGGCATACACAAAAGAATGGTGCGGTTTCAAACCAGCAGACAAAGTCCAAAGCACCATTCTTTTGTGTATGCCCTGTATAAGTCAGTTCAAACAGCATAACGTGAAGTTAAAGTGTATTACTGATCCTCTGTCTTCTCCCTGCCTTCGTACGTGTCCAATGCATGTTTATCTAATATCCCGTATGATATAGGGGTAATTTAAAATTAGAAACAAATTTGAGGATTTATTTTACCAACTTATGCACAATATTACAATAGTGTCATTTACCCCTATACGTATTTCGGCTTATTTTAAGCCATCCTCAGGGGGTCGTAGCCGAAATACGTATAGGGGTAAATGACACTATTGTAATATTGTGCATAAGTTGGTAAAATAAATCCTCAATAGTGATAAGATGCACGGTCAATACAACGTGAAATTTAGAAACAAAGTGTTGAACAGTGTGTGGGCCGAAGACAAAGGAAGTCCGCAGTGTGAGATGTACTCACAACTAGGCACTTGCTGACTTAGTCACTACTAGACACATTTGTTGGCGTATTCACTACTAGGCGCTTGCTTAGTGCTAGGTACGTGCGTAGTCACTACTAGGCACTTGCTGACTTAGTCACCACTAGACAGTTGTTAACTTAGTCACTACTAGGTACTTGACTTAGTCACTACTAGCCATTTGACTTAGTCACTATTAGGCACTTGAATTTGTCACCACTAGGCAGTTGACTTTGTTACTACTAGGCGGTTCTTAACATAGTCACTATTAGGTACTTGACTTAGTCACTAATAGGTAGTTGTTAGCTTAGTCACTACTAGGCAGTTGTTAACTTAGTCACTACTAGGCAGTTGACTTTGTCACTAGTATGCAGTTGACTTTGTCATTACTAGGCACTTCCTAACGTAGTTACTACTAGGCACTCGTTGACTTAGTCACTCCCAGTCATTTGACTGTCACTACTAAAACTAAACACCTCCTAACTTACCCACTGCTAGACACTTGGTTTAGTCATTACTAAGTACCTGCTAACTTAGTCACCTTTGGGCGCTTGTTGGCTTAGTCACTACTATGAACTTGCTGACTTAGTCACTGCCTGGCACTTGCTGACATACAGGCAAGTTGTGTTCTGTGGGTAGATAAACCGGCAGGATGCAGTGATTTGGAATTGCAGCTCGGTTAGACGAGGATATAGCTGTATGTGCTGCAGAATTGTCATGGCAAATACTCGTTACAGCAGTCACCTGTAGGAGCAGAAGATTGGAGAGTGACGGTAAGACGCTGCACAAAGTACAGGGCATCCACAAAAGAATGGTGTGGTTTCAAAAGTGAATAAAAAATTTATGTCTCACATTACACGGGCACAACATACACCATCAGCGGCGGCAACTGTCCAAGTTTCTCATGCGCTACCAGCAGTTCGCTTTTCATGCTTACTGAGTGGCCGCGGGGCCAGTTTCAAAGAACGCATGCACTGCAGGCCATTACAGCGGACATGCTACACCGGGTCTGGGATGAGTTTGATTACCGTGTGGATGTGTGTCGTGTGACCCAGGGTGCACACATTGAAGGATTGTAATTACCAAATGAGAAACTTGGACAGTTGCCGCTGCTGACGGTGTATGTTGTGCCCGTGTAAGGTGAGAAATACATTTTTTATTCACTTTTGATACTGCACCATTCTTTTGTGTATGCCCTGTACAGTCTGAGGTTGCGAGTTCCCAGTGTCCCAGACACATCACAGAAGGGGACTTTGTTAGTAGCAGCGCTAAGTCGTTCGGCTCTGTTGCCACAGAAGCTGGCTTAGTTTACTTGTTAGGATGGAACTTGTGCCTTTGTTTGGCTGTCGGCGAGTGCTGCCTTGCCTCTTATCTTCCTCAGCATAGCGGTTTGAAACTTAATGTCATTAATTCTCCTTTCGGTTCTCTTATTTTTGCGTCTCAGTTCATGTCGTCGGCCGACGTTCTGAAACTGGATGTTGTTTCTTCTCCACGTTAGATGTAATGATTATACCACCATGACTCGGTCGTCAGAACCTCTTTGATGACAAAGAATGTATTTTGGGAAGGTGAAAGTGACATACATGTCAGCGAGACTTTGCGGTAAGCATCCCAACTTCTGTAACTGTTAATGACGCGTGGTTAACCGTAAGATTTACATTAACGTAGTTTCGGAGTATGACACACGCTCTTTCAGTTTATTTCAGAATGTAGCCCGCATCCAGTAAATGTAAACACATCATCATATCTTGACGTTGTAATTTTACATGTTGAGCGCTGCGCAAAAGCAAACAGCTTGTTCAGTATAATGTTAAATAGATGTCACTGAGTTCATTGGGTGTACGTTGTGACGTGCAGCTGCCACGTCTGTTCGGCACAAAGCATTGCAGTTGTGTTGAGGACTGTAAACGCAGACAGTCGTACATAATCTGAAGCTTCCATGGCAACTGAATGCAATAAAACTGGGAGCTATGTCCGTCCTTACGACATGTTCCCGAAACGTCGGTTTTTTCGCTGTTTGATAGCCTGGACATGGCTGGTAGCCGAAGAGGGCTTTATTGGAGAATTTTTAAAGTCTGTGTTATTTTTAAAGTAGATCGATGTAAAGCCTTTGTGTGTTGTATGATTAATTTAGTCTTGGTAGTCTGAAAAGGGATTGAAGGATAACATTAATATAGGATTTGGGGGAATTAATAGTGAGTATATGAATGGAAGCACCATAAAATTAAGAGAAGCTTATGTTCGGGCAATGCCTACTATCATTCGGTCCACAATCTTTGTTCTTCCACTTTGTTATGTATGATTATCAAGACGACACAAAGGGTATAATTCTGTATTGTGTTTTATGTGGGTTTAAAACTTGGTGTGTTACAATAAAGCAACAACATTGGCTGAGGGTGTTCGAGAATCGGGTGCTGAGGGAGATATTGTGGCCGAAAAGGGAGGAGGTTAAAGGAGAATGGAGAAGACTGCGTAATGAGGAGCTTCATAATCCATACCCCTCACCAGATATTATTCTGGTGATCAAATTAGGACGATTAAATGGGCGGAGCATGTGGCACGTGTGCAGGAGAGGAGAGATGCATACAGGGTTTTAGTAGGGAGACCTGAGGTAAAGAGACCACTTGGAAGACCTAGACGTAGACGGGAGGATAATATTCAGGTGGATATTCAAAAAATAGGTTGGAACGGCGTGGACTTCATTGACGTGCTTTGAGAGTGGTAATAACCCTTCGGGAACTATCAGTTTTTGTTGTAGGACTATGTTTCATGTGGTTAGTTAATTGTGACTGGCTTTGGTATTATCAGCGTTGGACCCATTGTTACTGCTGTCAAGTGGCTAGTTAAGTTGATGGAGCGTTGTAAAATGAACAAAGCAGATAAGATTGTTATTGAAAGAGGGAGCAAAGCAAGTGTTATGCGCCCGATAAGTTTTCAATTACGTACATATTCAAATTTTGGTTTTGTGGGGTATACACCGTGAAATATTACACATGGATGCCGACGTTTCGGAGGTACGTACTGCATCTATCCAGAATACCACAGTCTGAACCATGTTCTCTTTATGTACTACATGCATGTTTTTCTTCTCTTCTCTCTTCGCTGGATCTTCTCTGCAGCCTCCGTCCTCCCTCCAGTGATTCCGTCTGACTTCACCGACAGCATGAATGCCTTAACAATATTTTATGTACGATTTTCTGACCTCTTTCTCTTTATGTACTACGTGCATATTTTTCTTCTCTTCTCTCTTCTCTGGATCTTCTGTGCAGCCTTCGTCCTCCCTCCAGTGATTCCGTCTGACTTCACCGACAGCATGAATGCCTTAACAATATTTTATGTACGATTTTCTGACCTCTTTCTCTTTATGTACTACGTGCATATTTTTCTTCTCTTCTCTCTTCTCTGGACCTTCTGTGCAGCCTTCGTCCTCCCTCCAGTGATTCCGTCTGACTTCACCGACAGCATGAATGCCTTAACAATATTTTATGTACGATTTTCTGACCTCTTTCTCTTTATGTACTACGTGCATATTTTTCTTCTCTTCTCTCTTCTCTGGACCTTCTGTGCAGCCTTCGTCCTCCCTCCAGTGATTCCGTCTGACTTCACCGACAGCATGAATGCCTTAACAATATTTTATGTACGATATTCTGACCTCTTCCTTTTAGGTTTGTTACTGTGTTCTGAGTAGCTGTATGAAGTTTACTGTGGGCTGGGTATGTAACGGGAGAGTGAAGTCGGGATTGGCTCAAGGAATTGTGGCAGATAAACCTCTTTGAATGCGGCAGCTCGGAACGTCAGTGAGAGTGGCTTGTAATATTAATATGTATGCTAGAGACGGAGGTTGTGTGTGGTATTTCCGAGACTTTAAATCAGGGATAGACAAAATAGTCTACTGTATGTGATTTGAAGTTGTCATGGCATTGATTTCAGGCTTACGCCGCGATGTTGATGAAATCCGTGATCTTCTGGGTTATTACACGGCGTCGTGTGGTAATTATTTACCGACGTTTCGGGACAACGTATCGGTCCCATCTTCACGGGTCAAGATTCCAAGTAGGAAAGAAAGCCTGTAACAAGAAAACTGGACAGTACGTTTCCCCCACCCCGCTATGCTGTCCATTGTCTTTGTTACAGGCTTTCTATCCTACTTGGAATCTTGACCCGTGAAGATGGGACCGATACGTTGTCCCGAAACGTCGGTAAATAATTACCACACGACGCCGTGTAATAACCCAGAAGATCACAGATGTCATGGCATTGACAGTAATTTTTCTAATTCTAATATGTGATGTAGATAATTGATTTCTAGATCCACCAGACTGTACGGTGTAACTTCAAAGTAATGTATTCTTGGTGATGTGAAAGGCCAGCCAGAAAATTTAAGGTTTCCTGAGGCATGTCAAACTCCCCATATTATTAACAAGATAGGAAAAGTACGTATAACGTAACATTGAGACGCGTTCGTGTAAGCGTTTGGCAGTGGAAACACAACAATGCATTCTGTGTGTGTTGTTGAGCTACATGTCGCTGTCAACTGTATACAACTATTGAGTGTTGCACAACAATGCTTTTATGATAAATTTATGTCACCGGTAACAATGCAAATTGTACGTACCAGTTTTTGAAAGAAATTATATTCCAACTAATTTACTCTATTTTCACACGCTACATATAAAGGCTGCATTGCAAAAAAAAAAGGAATGTTCGTTTGGTTCTGGCCTTCTTTAGAAGTGCAATTTGGCTAAACAGATCGTAATGACAGACAAGTCGTTGCGCAGTTTCTCAGTTTTTTGTAAGTGTTGCCGTACAGTGTTTTACGAGGTTAGACGGAATTAATCAATAATGAAGCAATATGTATTAATTGTTATGATTGTGTGTCTGTATTCTTGCATTAGTTATCCAGCATGCAAAGCGCATGCGCCATATTGTAATCTGTGGTTTGTCTGGCTCTACCATATTTTTCCACATTATCTCATAAACTGCACGGCTTTCGGAAAAATGTATTGAACATAAAATGTGTGTTTTGATTTTCTTTATAACTTTTTCTGAAACATTTCTCATTCTAAGAAGAATTCAGCGAGATATTATCATAAATGTGCATAAGTTTTCATTTACAGTACCCGTTATTCTTGTGAGATTTTAATAAAACTAGGCTTTTCTCGGCAGATTTTCGAAATATACTAAAATATCAACTTTCATGAAAAACCGTCCAGTGGGAGCCGAGTTGTTCCATTCGGACAGACGGACGGACAAAATAAGCAACCGGCTTAGATTCAGTCGAGCCTGCCACTGGTTGTTTTCGGAATGAATGGTTAGTCGCTGAAAGTTTGCTGTAGTTAGTGGTGATCCTTTCATGACAGGGCAGTTGGTCGTAAGGGCAAAGGTTTTAATGTAATAATAGTAATAATAATAATAATAATAACAAATTCAACGACGAACTCCTCTGTTTGCGAAGCCAGAAATCGTGTATAAAATCAAAACCGGACAGTCCCAGTAAATTTATTATCTCATAATTAGTTTTTATAACCATTTTCCGAAACAGGACCATCATATTGCAAATACGTAAATAACCCTCTAATTTTTCAAACTGATTAGCAGTTAATGACAGTATACGTTCATACAGTCTAAGGCGTGGATTTTCGGACGCTCGCTTGCTGGGATTGCGGGTTCGAATCCCGCCAAGGGCATGGATGTCTGTCTCTTGTGAGTGTTGTGTGTTGTCAGGTAGAGGTCTCTGCGACGGCCTGGTTCCTCGTCCAGAGGAGTCCTACCGACTGTGGTGTGTCTCAGATGTGTGTGATCGTGAAGCCTCGATAATGAGGAGGCGCTAGCCCACTAGGGGCTGTCAAGTCACTGGGGGGGGAATGTGTTCATAGAAGGAAAAGCTGCTTTACGGATCAGTATCCTTCATCTTCCTTCTTACGCACCTCCTTGTATCGTTACGTCATTACGGTCCATATCAAAATTAGCTGTCAGTTGGTCTCACTTTTACGCGACTTACCTATCTTCAGGTCCTTAAACATTTTACCGCAACTAACGGAAGTCAAAACTTACAAGTCAAAACATAATGGCCCTTCTAATACACAAATAAAAAGGAATACTGAAGAGTACAGAACTGATAACAAAGTAACAAATACTTTTACAAGTTTAATATTTGGTTAAGCTGATATATTGACGGATATGGGCAAGACGAGGGACGTTAGATGTATAAAGGTAAACTTCTCCCTAGAAGGCCCAGAGGGGGAGTACAGGTATAGCTCTACTCTTTCTTTAACTTCGGCGCTAGGTGCGGGTGGGTGGTCAACGCAACGCTCCGGCCCTTTCACCGCCTGGAAAGAGAGGCGGTACCCATACAGGAGGCTGGATGGGCCCCAGGGCCGTTGTGGACTGGTGCGGAAAATCTCGCCCCCACCGGGTCGCGTTCCCCGGACCGCTCAGCCCGTAGCGGGTCGCCATACCGAGTACGCTGTCCGGGACGTTAGATTTGTGTGTTCAGTGACGTATCGAGCCCGGCTGGGCTGTCCTCCTAGTCTCCCATCTGTGAGTACTGAAGGGGTTTTACCCTCTTAGTTAACCGACTGGAGAGAGCACTTGACCATTACCATAAGCGTAGTGTTTAAAGTTAAGAAATACTGGATTTAGACCTCCAGTGTCTTATACTTCATTCCTTCCGTGGTACACACATTTACCTTAACATACTGTGTACAGGAAACATAGACTCCATGAAAGTTCGCCCGCGTCTGTGTTCCTCAGTCTGTACACGTAAGGATTATGAAAGTTGCGCAGGCGTTTTGTATCTTGTCATGTCTGCCAACACAACAACCACATTATGTTCTGCACTTTCATTGTTTATGGCGGGTTTAGGCTACATTTCTGTTCTTGTAACGTCTTTGATCTGAAACTCAAAGCTGCTAAACCCTGTTCAGATGTTAACTCCTGTTTGTACCAGAACTCTGTGTTGCCATGCGGCGTGTCCTTTGATGTGTCTGTCTTTTACATACACGGCTGTTTATTTTATTTAGATTATTGTGTCGTGGACTTCCCCTGACCCCACTTGAGTGATTCACAGCAGACGGTAGAGTATACGAGTAACAAGTACAGACCACAGACCACCAGATGATTCCCACGGCGGGGTGGGCGTGTCTGGCGCGGTGCGGAGGACTGCTGGCTATAAGCGGGACTAATAGACTGCTATTGGTAGGAGCGACAGACTGTGATAGTACTACACACGGGCTGAAAACATCTAGAGTACCGTGTAGTGAGGGAGTGCACCGAGGATGGAATCTTGCGCATGCGCTTATGTCGCATTCCTAGCAGGGATCATCTCCTGGTGTGTGGACAGTAGTGAGATCTGTGTTCTTTTGGATGTGGCATCGCGTCACTCGGTATTTTGCGATTATCACGCAGTGATGCGATGCCAAATTCCAGAAGAAACGAGACAACACCGCTGCGAAAGCCAAAAAACCCGCGAAGTATTGAAGCACTGAAGAATGCTGTTGTTGTGGGATGTGAAGATTTCCAGTCTTGTTGAAGTGTGCTGACGTTATGTACGTATCCTGATGGTGGGGGCAGTAAATTCTTCTGAAGCGTCCGGACACTGATACAAGACTACACGGCGTCATATGCCACATGACAACATTGTTCGTAATTACCACTCTTAGAGCTTCAAATCTCCTAGTGAACTATTGTATGAGATAGTGGGATTTTCCCGATTGTCAGTATCCGTGCACTTCATAAACTTACTATTGCATCTTTTCTGTTTTTTGTTTGTTTGTACTTGATTTAAAGACTCTGTCAGGAACTCGAACTATATAGCGTCGAATGGTAAGATGATTGAAAATATTGAATTGTTTTTATAATATAATATAGTAATAATATAATATAATATAGCAATAATATAATATATAGTAATATAATATAATATAATATAATATAATATAGCAATAATATAATATATAGTAATATAATATAATATATATAGTAATAATATAATATAGTAATGATATAGTATAATATAATATAGTGATAATGTAATATAATATAGTAATAATATAATATAAAAATAATGGAATATAGTAATAATATAGTATAATATAATATAGTGATAGTATAATATAGTATAGTTATAATATAATATAGTATTAATATAATATAATATAGAAATAATATAATACAATGTAGTATAATATAATGTAATATAATGTTAATATAATATAATAGAGTATATATAATACAGTAATAATATAATATAATATAGGCTATATTTGCTGAGTTACAGTACAGAATTCCAGGCATGTGCCTGCTGACAGACTTGGATTTGATTACCCCTAATCGAGATCGTATATAGACATATACGTGGAGGATCTGAGGTAAATCACGAACCGTTGAATGAGGATAGCCGATAACCCAACTGGCACCCCCACAAAACAGTTCTAGGTCGTTACCGTTACAGGGCCCTGTTTGTTTCGCGGCTTGTCGAAGAGTCAAGAGGTTATTAACATTTAGGCGGAACTGATACCAGCTCGTGAAAAACACACATGACAGCGGCAGCAGCATTTGGTATGTTCTGATGAGGGTGACTGATCATTTGTGTAACCACACGCAACATTTGCGTTTGCAGCATCTTGACCGATCATAATTCATAAATTTAGTTTTATTCTTTGCCAATTACAGTTCACAACAGTGTGTTGTACTGCATAGTTACAAGCTTCGTGATTTGTCTTCCTCGCCAGGTATTAGCTCATTGATCACATTACCAGGTTCCTACTGCAGTATATGGCTGAATGTCCCTAAGGACCGTAGTCTTCACTGCGCAGGCGTGAGCACCTTAGATTTTCCATTTATTTATATTCTCTTATATTTTAAAACTGCACACATTTCAACCCTGAAGGTCAGCAGCAGTATAACACAGTGTTCTGTATGCGCACAGTATTCTTTTTATGGAGAAGGGCCCCGCAGCAGATGCTACAGACGCACCGCAGCCTTAAGGCTTATTGTGCAACCCTGTGATGAAGATGATTAGTTTTTTCCGTTTAATGGAGCATCGGTGGAATTAAATTGACAGGGGAAAACCGAAGTACTCCGGGAAAAACCTGTCACTGTGCCACTTTGTCCACCACAAATTCCACATGGACTGACTGGGTATCGAACCCGGGCCTCCGCGGTGTTAGGCCGGCGAATAACCGCCTGAGCCATGGCACGGCCATGCGTACAGTTACTAGTAGCTGATACGAAGTCCGAAACCTCTGTGACCTCCCAGAGGAACACTTCTCGAGGATTCTTGTACTGATTGCTTTAATTTGTTTGTGTGATCCCTCTGATTTGAATTGCAACCTCTGAGTATAATTTGCATGCAAGAGGATGATGGAGGTAGAATGGTAAAGTGGTTTACCAGAGGTTGCCTTCTCTGAAATAAATGTAAATTGGGCACAAGTGTTACACGAACAGGAGCGCCATGTTGCTGTATTTGTGTCGGTATGTTTTGGTAGCTAGAATTGTGTTGGGTTTAGACTTTCGCCTTATTTTGTTCGAGACATTAAATTAAGGGCGATGTAGCATGACTGGAGAATTGGGAAATGTAGCGAGTATGGGGTAATGATAAATTTAGCTGATGTGGGGAAATTATAAATGTAGCTTATATGGGGAAATGAGAAAAGTGGCAGGTATGGAAAAATGAGAATGTAGCACGCATGGGCGAACGTGAAATGTAGCAAGGACCGTCAAATGAGATGTGTAGGATGTATAGGGACATGAGAAATGTAACAAGGACGTGGAAGTGAGAAATGTAGCTTGTATAGGGAAATTTTACACATAAAAGAAAACTCCATGGAGTAGAGTCCGTCTCCAGAACTAAACAGATTCCAAATTGACCATGAAATACCACGCTTTCTTTTTATGGAGGGCGGAGGTTTATTGCCGTATTGAAGGATTCCTGTTACTGGCACATGTGATGACCCAGAAGGACCCAGTGTACGACACCACAATTTACTGCGTGTGATCAGTGTTATTCTTCATTCACATCTAGGTCTTCCAAGGGGACCTCTTACTTGAAGGTTTCTTATCCAAAATAGTGTATGCATTTTTAAACTCTCACATGTTGCTGTAATACCCTCCCATCTTATCCGTCGTGATTTAATCACCTTAATAATAATAATAATAATAATAATAATAATAATAATTGGATAGAAATACAAATTATGAAGCTCCTCAGTGTGCTGTTTTCTTCTGTTTCTTGTAGCTTTCTCCCTAATGCATACAAAAGAAGGAAGAATGATTGTATTTTTATGTATCTTTTCTTTAAGTTTTTAAGACTATTGTATTTTTGGATTTGACGCCGTATACTTTAGTGGGTACGTAATGTTGTTTCGGGGGGCGACATATTCTGCCGAAACATTGGTACGTGTTAAGCTACACGGCGTCATAAAACCGTCCCGTGACATTTAGGCTCGAGATAGCCTCACACCGCGGTCGGGATAGCGTAGTCGGTATAGCGACTCGCTACGGGCTGGACGGTCCGGGGATCGAATCCCGGTGGGGGCGAGATTTTTCGCATACGTCCAGACCGGCCCTGGGGCCTACCCAGCCTCCTATACAATGGGTACCGGGTCTTTCCCGGGGGTAAAGCTGCCGGGGCGTGGTGCTGATCACCCACCCCCAACTAGCGCCGGGGTTAAGAATGAGTAGAGCTATACCTCTACTCCCCCTTTGGGCCTTCATGGCCTGTTATAGGGGGGAAAAAAAAAAAAAAGATAGCCTCAGACCTTACTTAATAATTCGTCACATCCAATGCTCATCGCGGTATTTTGCTCTCTACAGATTTCCCTTCATAACGGTATACTGAATATTGACTTAAAGAGTAGCGCTATGGTCCACTCTTGCTCGGAGCCTTTCAATTTCAGCAGCAACAGAAGAGAGGTGTAGCCTGTCAACATTTGTTCGACTACGGTGCTTATGTGGATCCTGTCTTCATTTCAGTCCAACCCCCCCGTGTCGCAATTAAATGTTACTTCACTACAGCCAAGATTTAACTGGCCCCTTTGTCAATGTTGATATGTGGAATCTGAATTAACGTTACAGTAATTGCAGCCCGCAGACATTGAAACTGTGTGTGTGCTGTGAAGCGTATTGAACAGCAGATCCTGCCTGTAAGCACTGTATGAAACAAATTCCATATATGGAAATGGATTTCAGCACAGATAATCATAGAACCAATTTACCAATTAAAAAAACTCAAAATTTCGCCTATAGAGAATACTTTCTAGATCGAATTGATTTTTAGAATAAAAAAGATAATTCTCCTAAACGTTATTAGTGTGGGCCGCGATAGCTCCGTCGGTATAGCGATTTTATACGGGCTGGACGGTCCGGGGATCGAGTCCCGGTGGAGGCGAGATTTTCCGCACCCGTCCATACCGGCCCCGGGGCCCACCCAGCCACCTATACAATGGGTACCGGGTCATTCCCGAGGTTAAAGCGGCCGGAGCGTGGCGTTAACCACCCACTCCCATCTTGCGCCGAGGTTAAAGAAAGAGTAGATCTATACCTCTGCTTCCCCTCTGTGTTTCCATGACAGGTTACAGGGTGAACTTTAACGTCATTAGGAATGGTAACTTTATAATAGATACGTTGCGTGTTTTCCTGGAGGTATGAACCTATCTTTTGTTTGCTACTGAGAACAATTTCGGACTCTCAAGACCTAAAGTACTAAGATATTAATAAAATGTGAGAATACGTTATATTGTTTAATGTCGGACGAAGTAACGCAGTTTGCTTACGTGCTTGTTTGCCTGCATCTCATGTGTAGCTTTCTGAACATTTGTGGGAGCAAGGGATGTTTCGAACAAAAGTTGTAGACGAAAATGAAACACGTGTTTAACCACCAATAATTTTTTTTTTCTGTTGATCTTGTTGCTGTGAATATGATGACACTGCAATTTAGTGAATATCCCCCTATCGGTATGCTGTGCGCACATTTCATAATTGATGTATTCAGTTAGCCTTTGAAGTCTGACTTTCATGTATTTTATATATAAAGTTTCAGTTCGTACCTTACAGAGAACACAATCAGTGTCCACAAAAAAGACTGGTCGGCTAATGCTTTGTAGAGAAATACTGTTGTGAGAGTTATGCGAAAACACAAATACATTGTGTGGGCAAGAAAGCGGAGATTTTGAATGTTACAACGTGCCATTGAGTAGGCTTTTTTTTTGTGATGAAGGGCCCCGCAGCAGTTGCCACGGACGCACCGCACCCTTGAGGCGTATTCTGCAACCCTGTGATGAAGATTATTAGTTTTTACGTTTTTACTTGTAGTCCAGGGGAAAACCGAAGTACTCGGGGGGAAAAACTGTCCCAGTGCCACTTTGTCCACCACAAATCTCATATGGACTGACCTGAGATCTAACCAGGGCCTCCGCGGTGAGAGGCCGGCGACTAACCGCCTAAGACATGGTACGGCCATTACCTGGGCTTTCAAACGATAAGCGATAGAGGCCTTCGGAACACGCGCGAAGATTACCGAAGTGTGAAGGTTCAAGTCTGAATGTCACGCCGTGTACAGTTATATTTCATTTAAATTAATTTTGGTATCTTATAGAGACACGTCTTTAAATTCAGATGGGAAGAAGTATTGTGCAATTACTATCGACAATAAGACTTCCATAATACAGGGTATACACAAAAGAATGGTGCGGTTTTAATGGTGAATAAAGGGAAACCGCACCACTCTTTTGTGTATACCCTGTATAATGTTATTGTTTAATTTTGTTAATCTTTTAAAAAAAATCGTAAGTCTGAAATTGCGTAACTTGAAACTGCGTAAGTCGGGGTGGGCTTTGTACCAAAAAGTCTCTAAGACGCAGGATGATAACATTACGTCATATCTACCCTTCTACTGATGACAGAAGTTGTTTGAAACATTCACTTGCACATGTTCAATTACAATAGTGCATCGAAGTACTGAACTTTATGTGTGATGAGACGATATGACTGTCACTAAAGACTGTTTTCGTCCGCGTGTTATTTTTCGGATCATGCAGCTCAACTTTTCTTTTCAATCCTTCATCATGCTTGAGTCGGCTGATCAGTGTTCCGGACCGCCACGCACGCCTGTCCTTTATTTTGCCTTTATATCATCGAAGGAAGTAACTCGTGTTGAAACATTCTTTTGCCCATTCAGATAGAACCTTTAATTCAATTGATTCTAGTCTTAGTATTTATATCCTCCTCTAATCAAGCCTCATAAACCAATGAACAGATAACAGATTTCGATTATCGTGCCGACGAACAATCGACAATCACCATTCGAGAGGAAACTTGAGCGCCCCTCGCGGTTAGTGTTTGTACTACTCAGGTGTGTGAAGTGAAGACGCGTGTAGGAGGTATTCAGTAATGATAGTGGTATTAAACATGTGACCGGGATAGCGTAGTCGGTTTAATGACTCGCCACGGTCCTGGGATCGAATTCCGTTAGGGAAGATATTTTCCGCACCTGTCCAGACCGGCCCTGGGGCCCACTCAGCCTCATACACAATGTGTACCGCGTCAGTCCCCGGAGGTCAAGCAGCCGGGGCGTGGAGTTAACAACCCACCCCCATCTGGCGCCGAGGTTAAAGAAAGTAGAGCTATACTCTGTGCCTTCAGGGAATGTTACAGGATGAACGTTACCTTTACCTTAACGATATTAAGATATTTTGTTGCCTGGTAGGGAGAACTGACAGTACGAAATCTACATTTCTGTAAATAGTAGATCAAATGCGTTCTGCAGGTAGAATCCTGACACCTGAAGTATGGGTAAAGTTGTACATTTTGCACGGAATGAAAATGTATAGGGTTGCAGGTATAGTTTCACTAATTCTTAACCTCTACGCTGTATGTAGGGAGTGGTCACCTTCACGCCCCGAATGCTTCATCCACGGGCAAAGAACGTCATGTAAAAGGTAAAGTTTACCCTAGAACAGGCCATGAAGTCCCAGAGGGGGAGTAGAGGTATAGCTCTACACTTTCTTTAACCTTGGCGCTAGATGGGGGTGGGTGGTCAACGCCACGCCCCGGCCGCTTTACCCCCGGGATTGACCCGGTACCCATTGTACAGGAGGTTGGGTAGGCCCCAGGGCTGGTCTTGACGGGTGCAGAAAATCTCGCCCCCATCGGGATTCGATCCTCGGACCGTCCAGCCCGTAGCGAGTCGCTATACCGACTGAGCTATCCCGGCCCACAAAGAACATTCTGTGCCTACTTAATAGGAGACTGGGTGTGCTCCAGGGCCGTCTGGACGCTTTGCAGAAGACATGAATCTCTTTCCCCGTCCAGGGAAGGAAATACGGTACGTCGGACGTCGGACGTCCATCCAGTAGTCTAGTCGCTGCAATGACTCTGCATTCTTGGCTCACGGCATTTAAGTAGGGAATAGAAGCCTGTTTTAAAAACTAAGTTTTCAGATTTTGTTAAGCCTGGAATTAAGCTAAACGGGCCATTGTGTGGTGGAGGGTACATACATGCAAGTAATTTATTAACCACTTGAATAAATGTTTGTTTATTTTCTTCTTTTCATTTCTATTTTTCTTCCTTCCTCATAAGAACTGCTGAAGAAACAGAGTATTACGTGGTTAGTTTATTTCTCTCTCGTAATGTTTTCAGCACTGCAGTTGGGCTGTAAAATCCGGGGCAAAAATGACGCAGCTGTATGGAAGCGTTGCGATGCAGAAGACAGACATAAAGTATATGTCGTCTTTGGCTTGCCAGAGGATTTGAATGTGTGTGTAATACTTTTATACGGCGCATACACACCAGAATAATATTGTAGCAAGCTGCATGTGGTGTCTTGCCCTTTACATACCGCACTGTCGCGTTCCACCACCTAATCCTCTGTGATTTATCGTTATAACATGCAGACTTTGCGCATTAGTCAAGAGGAACTTGTGCAAGAGGCTGAAGAATTCATCGCCACTAGGCATGGATTTGTATGAATGAGCGGAAGAATGTCAGTGTTTAAATCACTGTGTATGGAGAGGATTGTGGCTTGTTTTTTTATGGAGGCGGAAAATTATTTACCATGTCAGAAGCTTTTTTTGAACTACCCTATATATGATGCTGTCATGTGTCATGTTACTGACAGTCTCAATTTTGACTTCAACTGGAAATCAAAGAAGAAGATCGTGAGAAGTGACAAGCATCTTGCACCGCGACGAACGTCGATCTTCGTCTGTTGCAGCCTCCAGAGACATCTATTGAAAGTTCTAAGAATGAATTTAAATTAGGCATGCTTTTTTTGTCGGTTTTTAAGGGGAGTTTTTTTTTTTTTTTTAGAAAGCGATGTCACTAAAATATCGAAGTGTAAACATTGTTGATTGATGTCGTCTTTAAAGTGTTGGCTCTGTTTTCTAAAATATCTTGTTTATTAACTTTGTCTTGTTTATTTTTTGACAGCCTTGTCAGTTCTTGAGTGACTAGAAAAACAACAGTTCGCCAAGCAAGCCGTGTGAGCTGTATGTCTAGAATCGGCTGTCGATTCATTGTTATGAGTAGTAGGTCTGCTCTTCTATCATTCTCTGAACTTCACTTATTCGAATTTAGGTAAACAGGCGGCTGTCGTAAGTGATGTGTCTGGTTGGTTTCCATAGGTTCTCTAAGTAAATAGTTAAATCCTGAAATAAGTGACAGCAGTTTTATTCCAAGTTCTTTTGTAGCCATCGTGTTCCAAAATATTCTGTAACCACTTTCTTCCAAGTTCTTCTGTAACCATTGTGTTCCAAGTCCTCCTCTAAACATTTTGTCAAAGTTCTTCTGTGACCATTTTGTTCCAGATTCTTCTGTAACCATTTTGTTCCAGATTCTTCTGTAACCATTTTGTTCGAAGATCTTCTGTAACCGTTGTGTTGCAAGGCCTTCTGTAACCATTTTGTTGCAGGCTTTACCGTAACCGTTTTGTTCGTGGTTCTTCCGCAACCATTCTGGTCTCAGATCTTCTGTAACCATTGTGTTCCAAAATCTTCTGTAAGCATTTTGTTCCAAGTTCTTCTGTAACCATTTTGTTGCAAGTTATTCTGTAATCGTTTTGTTCCAAATTCTTCTGTAGCCATTGTTCTCCAAGTTCTTCTGTGTTCACCGTTTGTAGTAAGCCTGTAATTCCACTCTGTGTAAAATAATCACTAGATAAATCATCGTTGATTAAGGAGCAACTAATAAACCGGCTGCAATGTACGGAATGATCCAGGAATTTCATTTAGTTTGAATGATGAAGTGTAAGGCCGGTGGTATAAAGAGTTATGGCCATCCTGTAAACTCCTTACAGAACACTGGGTTCGATATATATATCTTACAGCCAAATTAACATCAGAAACATCTGCATTATATCCACAGGGTGTATTTATATCTTTTCATATCATACTGACGTAAAGTAGGTAGTATTTCCCTAAACACCATTATTGTTTTGGTATTTAAGATAGAAAAACAGTTTGTTTTTTGTGAGGTAGGAAGTGTCAGATTAATTTCTGTCTCAGAAGGTTAGTGGGTTGAGGACGGTACACGTTGTTCTGGATACCCCTGTTTCTCCGTCTTTCTCATCATGTCAATTTACGATTTCTCATATCAGTGCAGCATTTCACACGTGTTGCAGTATGTGGTTGTCGCAGAACACCGAGCCATATTGCTGACAGCCAGTATGTATGCTTGCTTGTGTATGTACTCGTGTGTGTTTGTGTACCTTCTTGTATTATAACCCTCCTGAATACAGAGTTATATATGTCTTGATGGCGCTACTGTTATTTTCACCTGTAGTTTATATATGGAGGGACAAGGAGAAAGCTAGGAGGCTGAAGGTAACGTCTGACCTAGGTGTGAGTTACGTCATGTGTCAAAATATCAGACGTACGCGAAGCAGCCACATGAATTCATTCCTTAGACAAATAACACGTTTCGTTGAATAAAAGATTAATGTCTTCTGGGACATGACGCCGTGTAATATGGGAAATACAAAGGAGTTTCAAAAAAATAAGGCAGTAAAAGCTCCGATGCCGAGAATTTTTTTCTGACTTCGAGTATATATGGCACATGGGTAGCAGATGGTATACATCAGACTTCCACGTAGTCACCGTTGGCATTTAAGCTTTTGTCCCACCGTGGCATCAAAGCTTGTATCCAGGTGTAGGAGACATAAGGGTCAAGTGTCTGTGGCTAGGATGTGACAGCTTGCTTGCCGTCGGCATCTGTTTCAAATCGCTTGCCAGCCAGTTGCTTCTTAAAGTGTCAAAAGATTGTAAATCACTAGGCGCGAGATCGGGAATGTAGGAGGGTAGTTCATAACATCCCAGCCTTAGCCTCTTAACCAGTAACCGGTCCGGTTTGCAGTGTGGGACCCAGTGATTTCCATTTTTTGGACCCCTTAAGAAGCACCTGTTTGGAAAGCGATTTGCAACTGACACCGTAGTGAAGCAAGGTGTCACATCATGGCTACAGATGCTTGACACTGATACCTTCTAGGACGGGATACAAGTCTTGGTGTCACGGTGGTCCTAGTACAGATGCTTAAATGTCAGTGGTTACTGTGTTGAGGTCTGGTGTGTATCATCTGCTACACATATGCCATGCAGACGTCGAAGTAAAAGTAAGTTCTCAGCATTATTATTTTGAACTTCGTTGTATGTACTGAATGTTGGAGGAACTTGCTGATTCCGTAACCAGGATCTGTCTGTCTGTGTGTCTGTCTATGTGTCTGCCTGTCTGTTTACTTTCGAACAGCATTTAATCAGACTTAGTTGTGGCTCATCTTGTCCGCTGTTCTTATTACCACCTTGAAGGCCGATTTGAAATCGCGTTGCGATGATTTTCGTAGACAGTGTTGTTGTGGATCACACTAAAGTAATTGTGCTTTTGTAATATTTTTTTTATTTAATAATGTAGTCAGTAAAGTGACTAGGCTACGTGCTGGACGATCCGGGGTTCGAATTACGGCAGCCTCATTTTCCATGTGCGCCAGGGTCATTTCCCGTGGGTAAAGAGGCCGGGATGCGAAGTTGACCAGCTCGCCTCTATCGATTGTCGATGTTAAGAAGGAATGGAGATATACCTCTGCGCTCCTCTATGTGTGCATGGCGTGGACAGGGAGAGCTGTTACCTTTATTTTATTAACATTTTTTAATTATACTCTACTTACTATCGATATTATTAGCCGTTATTTAAGAAGTGAAACAAAAACGCCTTATGTTGAGGTTATGTTTGTCCGTCTAACTCGGTATGTGTCTGTGAACTAGTGTCAGCGCCTGAGTTTGTCTTTAAAATATTGGAGACTTTCATTAAAATTTAATGGGTCAGCCTGTTGACTCACCATAAATTCCACTTTACATAAGGCCGTAAATGGACTTCTCTTGTATATTATTAACTGCTAATCAAGTTTAATGGATAGCAAGTAAGTTTAGTCCGACGTTGTGTAATGTAACCCATTGTCAGCGTCATGAAATTACACACGTAAAAAAACAAACGAGTTTAATAAGCTATTGAATACTCCGATAGATATTTTGTGTACTGTAGCTCAGTCACTGTAGTGCTGGATTAGGGCTGGACATGGGAGAGTCGGGGTTTGACCACCGTCAGGAGAAGAGATTTTTGTATTTTACAGGGTGCCCAGATTGACTTTTTGGGGGATCTAACCAGCCTCCTGCCCGCTGGATACCTGCCGATCTTTTCCTTAGGGAACATGTTTGCGGAGTGAAAGTGACCACTCATTTCCATCTGGTTCCAAGTTTAAGAGTTAGGGGAGCTGTAACTCCACTTCCCCATGTCTTTGTGGCATGGTACTTAGTTCCTTTAAACTCTTTTATTAACAACTTGTACAAGAAATGCATCCCAGCAATCGGTGTAGCTCTGTAGATGCTCTAATAATAAACCATTTAAGGGGGCACAAATGAGTAGAAATCTTTATTTTTTTGGGTGTGTTATTCCTTAGTGGCTGTGTGACTTTATTTTTTTAAGGAATTGTCTTTTATACTCAAACGTTAAATTGAACGAAATTCTCAGGGCATTATGATCCAATTAAAGTCAAAGATAAGCTTTAATATTGCCGTCCCTTCTATACTTAGGTCTTCTAAGTTATATCTTCCACTGAGATCAGAACCTCAGATTACGTTCTTAAAAACATTCTTTGTGTACCCATTTGTGCTTGTTGTACAAATCCAGTTTCACCTGACTGATCACTTTAATAATATTTGGCGAAGGGTACAGTGTTCGCATACGGCTATTTCCGAAGGTGAATCAAAAAAGTAACGTGAATTTGCCTGTAGAGGCGCTGCAGTCGATGCCCTGCGAAACCTATCGGTTCTCTCAATGACTACATAATAAGCATTTTCGCTACGAGTCAGTGTCAGGTTTAGTTAATGTTGTGTTTGTTTACAGACCTTTTTTAAAGATGGCGGCTTCCTCTACCGTAGCCTCAAACATTGTCCTTAGTAGGCCGTCCCGTTTTACGCACTCTGAAGCTGTTTGCTGCTTATGCAGTTAATAAACACTTATAACACATTACAGGGCCGTGATAGCTCAGTCGGTATAGCGACTCGCTACGGGCTGGACGGTCCGGGGATCCCGGTGGGGCCAGATTTTTCGTAGCCGTCCAGACCAGCCCTGGGGCCCACCCAGCCTCCTATACAATGGGTACCGGGTCTCTTTCCCGGGGGTAAAGCGGACGGGGCGTGGAGTTGACTACCCACCCCTATCTAGTGCCAGAGTTAAAGAAAGAGTAGAGCTATACCTCTACTCCCCCTCTGGGCCTTCATGGCCTGTTCTAGGGAGAACTTTTCCTTTACCTATAACACATTACATTGCTGTTGAAGCTATGGTCTTTTGGGACGTGAGGCGTGTAGAACAGAATACGTTTCGGCATAACCTGCCGCCTCCATTTTTAGAATAGCCTGATTTATATAGTCCGGTAGTCATCCCAGATGGCGCGCGGTCTAAGGCAGGGTCTGTGGCCGCTCGCTTGATGGGATTGCGGGTTCGAATCCAGTTGGAGCCATGGATGTCTGTCTCTTGTGAGTGTTGTGTGTTATCAGGTAGAGGTCTGCGTCGGGCTGATCACTCGTCCAGAGGAGTCCTACCGAGTGTGGTGTGTCTAACAGAGTGTGATCGTGAAGCGTCGACAATGAGGAGGCTCTGGCCCACTAGGGCCTGTTGCGCCATAGACAAAAATTAGTCCGGTGTATAGAGTGTGAGTATTTTGGATGAATCTCCTGCCGCCATCTTCAGGGTAACCTAAGAGTCTGACAAATATGTATATACAACATTAAGGTGAAAATGGCATCCTCTTTCTTCAGAGCAGGCTTATATATAGCGTGATAGATTAGTACCAGTGTTTCAGAGGGACCAGTTTACCAAACTACACGGTATCACATTTCACAAGACTTTAACATTCACAGTTGTGGGGACTTCAGAACCAATAAACGAAATTAAATCTATTTATGGTCAGGTTTCCATGTTATAGACTTTATGAACCGCCACGCCAGTTCATGTAGTGAGGTGGGACACCAGCAGCGACTGCTTGTTTCCCTAACAGAGCGGAAAAAAACAGAGTCTCAAGGTGGAAAATTCCAGTACCCAGACCAGGTCACGTGAAACTGAGCCACGCGTTCAAGGGAATCCCCAGGGATCTAGGCTTTCAATCGTGATTTAGAGCTCGACGGGGTGGTATAAACAACGGCACAGCAGGCGGATGTAGAGTAACATTACGATGTGGGAGAAAATGCGACCAGAAAGATGGAGTTAGAATGGGGAAAAAAGCAAAATATTAGTAACAATATAGAGTCTTTGATGGCGCTGGAAAGGAAAGCAGGATAATATTTACGTCACATGTTCTATTTGCGTTTTAAAATTGTACTCAGGAATGCTACCATAAGCTGCTGGTTGTGTAGATAGTTACTAAAGTTGTATTGGAACTCACCGTTTGTTTCTTCAGGGTAGGTGGTTATACGTTGCTGAAATTGTCGAGGAAATTACTGCATTTATTTTCACAGTTTCTGGTTAGGTAGTTTCCATTATTTCGGAGGAATCTGCTGCCTCCATCTTCAGGGCAGGTGACTATGATTCTTGGGGTTTCGGTGGAAAATACTGCTTCTATCTTCATGGTTGGTGGTCAGTTAGTTACCCAAAGTCTATTGTTTCCATCTTTGGAGTAGATGTGCAAGTAACCACAAGCGTTTCGAAGGTACCTACTTTGTCATTCTTCAGTGTAAAGTGTGGGTCAGTAAGTACCTTCGGAGAGTTCGTAGCAACCCAGAAGTGCGTTGTGTAGATTTTCACTGCACTCTGAGCGTCAAAACTCAAAACTAGAAGTGTCTTAGTTTAGAAACGAAATTAGTGACGGAAGCACACGACTCACTCCTGTCGATGGTGGCAGATATCTCTACTATCAAACCGTGCGTTTGATTCCCGGCGCTTGGTTTCAAAGAAGACAAGTTTTATGCAGTAAAGTAAGCGAGTTCAGTGGTAGTATTACGGTTTCAATTTGATCTAACTAACGCCCCGATATTGAAAGATTGAATTTAAGACCAAAATAGTGACTAGGCTACGGGTTGGACGATCTGGGCTTCGAATCCCGGCAGGAGCGACTGATTTTGTACCGTAGATCGGTTTTGGGTACCCAACCAGCCTCCTATTCCGTGGGTACTGCTGGTTCTTTCCCCGGTATAAAATCGACCGGGACGTCAGGCTGACCATTTTCGTCTATTTAATGTCGAGGTTATGAATGAGTGGAGCTATACCTCCACTCTATATGCCTTCATGGCGTGCACAGACACCCTGACTTTTTTCCAATGGCTCGACAGCCCCTTGGGGGCCTAGGCCGCCTCATTTTTCGACGCTTCACGATCACACTCAGACACACCACACTCGGTAAGACTCCTCTGGACGAGTGATCAGCCCGTCGCAGAGACCACTACCTGACAACACACAACACTCACAAGAGACAGACATCCATGCCCCCGGCGGGATTCGAACCCACAATCCCAGTAAGCGAGCGGCCGCAAACCGAAGCCTTAGACCGCGCGGCCACTGGGATCGGCACCCGGACCTTTACCCTTATATACACTCATTTGTATATAAATAGTTTTAATATCTTTCGAACCAGGACTGCTTTCCATCACACCGAGCAACGATTGACTTCGTGACGAAGTGGTTATTCTGATACAAATAGGCGTTTCGATTCGGTGGCCGAGAAACTAGCAATAATGACGCCCGCGCTTTTCTTTTCCAGATATGACGCATCGTGATTTGGTGGATACATTCAGATGTGTCTGATGCCCATTCTTGGCTTGTATTCTTGAGATGTTCCTCTAGTCTCCGTATCGGCCGCTGTGAACGAAGGTTGTACATTCAATATAGTCTTCTCGGGCGCACAGCCGCGTCAACTCGTTTGAATACAACGTTTCGGGGACTAGCTCCGTCCCCATCCTCAGGCAAAACTGATTATTGGTTGTACATGCTTTTATTCGGCTTCTGCATGATAAAACTTGATACTGCCTCCAGGTATCCAGTTCTTTCCACTCCAGTATACAGTCATGGTTTGTTTTGATTGACTCCAAATGACCGTTGTGTTTAACACGGCTTGCTGGAATTGCAGTCTGTGTAGATAAACCACGATGTACGAAGAGAGTGGAATAGTTGTTAGTTTGTTTATCGACGTTTGTTCAGATATGTAAATTACGTGACAGTACCATCGAGTGGCTGAATGTTTGCCAACGGTAAATTGGAGAGGATTAGGGTGGAAAAATGAGATATATTTTTAGATAACTGTGCGGAGTGATTAAGAAAATCACAGAACTCGTTTGCCTCACTTTTAAAATGAGGCTTTATTTCGAGATTTCCGGGCACGAATCAACATTACGAACCGCCAGGCTGTGATATTCGTTTCAGCAGGGCGTTATGGGGTTTGTGAGCCGCAATTTGAGTGTTTTTGTCGCGAAAGTTCGAGTGAGAATGACGATTTGCTAATTCATTGAAATGTGAGACACGGATTTGGACAACTTCTCCTTATTTTGTGTGTTTGTAACGGCTGCTGGTGACTCCGCCACGCTGATGTGTGTTAGAAATGACGGACTGACCGAGGACAAGGCGGCTTGGTCAGCTCTCATATGTCAGTTCACCGCGCTGACATTGACAAGGCATGACAGTAACATCCCTGCATGTTTCAGTATAAATAGCCTGAAGATATGAAATAAATTGGGCAGTGAGAGTGACAAGATTCTCGTGTAATAGTGCCCTAGAAATGTTCTGTACAATGGATCATTACGTATGTTCTGTCATCTCTATATAAAATGAGCTTGCTGCCTTTGTTCACAGCTTGGTAACTTGGTTCTTTACGTATTTCCCGCAAGAGTGCTGGACATGGTAGATTGCCTGTTAGTGGTCTACCAATGTCGAGGGCTTTTTCTTCGCTACAGTTGTTGCTAGGTTGTGTATTTCCCGTAAGAGAGCAGAATATATAATTCCTAATATAATTATCATTCTCGCTGTACGAATACACCTGAATTTGTTGGAATTGTTCTTTTTTCCTGACAGGTCTGAGTGAAAATTTTCGTCCAGTCCAAGCTATGTCAGTAGATAGTTCCCATCTTTTTAGCATTTATTTTAGAATAACGAAAAAAATGCCAAAAATATGTGTTGGTGAAATTTCAAGGTCACCATATGACATGCGTATGCAGACACGGAAGGGAGCCAGAAGTAGAGGTCCAACCCATTTGCAACCCAGCACTATGCCGGCGGTAGCGTAGCTACTGGCAGACTCTCCCATGCCGGACAGGTGAAATGTGATGTTCCGGACGAAAATAGTTACCTGATCCTCCAGGTTGGGTGTTGGGCTTGAGACCGACAACCTCACCCCATAAGAGTTTATGTCGAGAAAACTTCAAAGATGCCTAGTATAGGACTAGAGAAGAATGGATGCCAGGGCCCAGAAGGTGCTGCAGCGCCGCGCATGGATGGCCTGAGGGACGGTTGAAGTAGCAGGTGATTGAATAAAATTGCATAATGAAGATTTTCATAATGTGTTTTTACTCCTTTTACTACTAGGGCGATGTGTCCAGGTGAACGAGATGGGTCGGTTATGTGGCGTGGTTGAGTGTATAAAAAATTTGTACACTGTTTTGGTTAGGAAACCTGAAATAACAAGCTCCCATGCAAGACCTAGGTGCAGGTGGGAGGATAATATTAAAATGAATCTTAAAGATACAATGTAGAAGGACGTAGAATGGTTTCTTGTGTCTGAGGGTAGCGAAGAATGGCGGTCTCTTGTGAACAGTGGTCATTTTATAGATCTTTATGGTTCTACAAAATGAGGGAAATTTATTGACTGGCTTAGGAACTATTAGCTTATAAGAAGGACGGCGCCGTATGGAGTTAATTAGTTTTGGTCTTCGTAGTCTTTTATTTTACATTCTTATGTATTCTGTTACCGGCTTCTTTCTATTCTCTTCTTTCTACAGGTTTATAGCTCCATAAACTCCTACCCTCTGGCAGTCGAATCATCACCCTTATACCAAACCTCCCCATAGTATAGTATCTCTAAACAATCCGCCCAAGCCACACAGTGGCAGTAAGAAGAAATAAGTTTTCCCTGTGCCTAATTAAACACCATGCCATAAAGACGTACGGGGTTGAAGACAGCTACACGAACTTTTGACATCGGGACTACGTGGAAGTGTCAGCTTTACCCTGCCAGCATTAATCCTCGCGAAGAAAAAACTCTAAATATATTTTATGGAATGCTGGTGAGCCCCAGAGGCATTGACGATGCTGTGTTCAAAAGAAACAGGAATGCCCCTTCATAGAGTCCATCCCAGAATCCCCGGTTGTCCAGCCCATAGCCTGGTCACTACATACACTCTGCCCCTCTAGTCGGAGCCCACGTTACATGAAAATTATTGAAATTAAACATAAGTATTATTTTTGTACTCCACTGTTTGCAGCCCTTTAACACTTATTAACAATTATTTCACTTTAACCGGAAGTGTTCAAATTTCTGAAATTCTGAAAGCCCATAGCCTGGTCACTACATACACTCTGCCCCTCTAGTCGGAGCCCACGTTACATGAAAATTATTGAAATTAAACATAAGTATTATTTTTGTACTCCACTGTTTGCAGCCCTTTAACACTTATTAACAATTATTTCACTTTAACCGGAAGTGTTCAAATTTCTGAAAGGTTTTGGTGTTGTACATTCCGTGAGATACCATATAATTCTTGTTATAAACCAACATTTTGCACATTCAAAGTATTTACTAAAATACAATTCTTTGTGCTACATGTTTCTGCGGTCCACCGCCGAAACATGTAGCACAGGGAGCTATTATTGTAAATATTTTGTATGTGTAAAACGTTGGTTTTATAATAAGAATTTTTGTAAGGTGTTAATCCAACAGAAGTGACGCTATTGGGATGATAAGATAAGTCATAGCAGACACTTCGGTAATTAGGAGTTTGTCTGGGAACCAGATCAAGAGGATTTAGAAGCTTCGTCGCCACAGGCAGGCTTAATTAATTACATTGACGCTGCAGAGATTTTGAACGATTCTGATTTCATGGAAATTTATGTAATTAATTTCCATTAAGCTGTAACAGCTGAGTTAGGTGTACATTGTACCGCAAAGGAATAGGCCTGCTGGCAGATATTGTGATGCAGGTCTGATGTAACAGGTGTACCACCAGGTTAGAATGAGAGTTGACTCTCTCGAGGTTGTTTCCTGGAATGTGGTCAGGTAGATTATTAGTTAGCTATCAGTTTTGGGAGAAACATTCTGCCGTCTTCAGGTTACAATGGTATAAAAACGTTTGTAGCCCTCTATGAAAATACACTGCGTCATATTCTGGGAGACCATAACCTTCATGAGGTGAGAATATTTGACGTCACTACCACATGTTTTAAGTAGCCAGCCTGAAGGTTTTTGACATCCAAAGTGATGTAACTATGCAACCAATAAGCTGGTAGCATATCCCGATGGTTCGATACAGCTAAAATCATACGATTTCGAGCTGCGTCCATGTACATTCCTCCCTAAGAACCACATTCTCTAATGTCAATTTTAATATTATCTACCCATCATTACCTCGGTTTTCAAGTGACCATTTCTTCGTAAAAATGTTCTGTGTATTACGCTTCATGTTAGTTATGTTTCAGACCCTTCGTGACCTCCCGATGGTGTCATTGGAATTTTTCATTGACATAGCCCTTCCGGTCGCACTGTGGTCCTGGGGTCGACTCAGCCTCTAAAAGAAATGAGTACCAGGAATATTTCCTGGAAGTAAAGGCTGCCGGTGCGTAGGGCTCACAACCTTACCACCTTCATGTGCCGATTGTCTAGAAATCTGGGAGACTCAACCTCCTGGAACCCTAAGGGTTTGTCCAGGTCTGTAATGGGATTGCTTTACCTTTACCCTTCATGACCTTCTAGATATGAATAACGCTAATGTTTTATCAATTAACTTTGTCGTATTTTGGGATCTGGCACACAAGCTAGAGGACGACTTGCCTCGGAAGGTAGTGTGGTGTTATCACTGGGCCACGAGGGCCTCAAATCTTCACAAGTTATCTGGCATGTGTCACGGAATTTCATATAAATCGCAAGTTCTTACTTCTTGCTTCCTAGTAGTGACCATTTTTTGAGCAGTCACTATTTACATACACCAACTGGATGCACCTTCATTTAAAAACTTTATAAAACCCGACATATGTTTCGGTTCTTCATAGAACCATCTTCAGGGGTTTATTGTCGTTAAACATATGTCGGGTTTTATAAAGTTTTTAAATATGTTTTAAAAAACTATACAGTTTCTTAAATGAAGGTGCATCTAGTTGGTGTATGTAAATAGTGACTGTGAAAAGATACACGGTGATTACACAAAAAATCTTTTTTGAGCACTTTCGGTTTCCACATTTGTATTTTGTCGCTCAAAATAAAAGGTGAAATTCAACATCCATACAGCAAGCTACGTGTATGTTCAACTGATACGTTTTGGAATGATGTGTGGTCTCCTATTTTGGACTGATTTAAAAATTTAAAATTGACTTGTGTTGCATACGTCAGGGAGCCGAGATTTTATAGTGTGTATCGTTACTAGACTAAGGGCTGAACAAACGTGAAATCCAGTTCCATTCCTGGCAGGGACGATTTTCTTTCCTCAAAAATATTTAGACCGGCCCTGGAACCCAAACAACCTTCTAACCAGTGGGCAACGGGCGCTCTTTTCCTGGGGATAAAGCGGCCACTTTTGAGTGCATGGAGCTATATCTCCACTCGTATTTTCATAACGTTGTGCTGAATTAAGCAAAGGGACAACTGTACCTTGTAAGTCTGTTTCATATACGTCGTATTTTAATGTGGTCGATTAATGACGCACGGTTAGGGTAGCCGACATCCTGCCTGGCATCAAACCCTGGACATTCCAGGTATGAAGCAGCGCTAACCCCTTCAGCTTTATTATTTTCATCTAAGTGTGACCAAGACTCGTTTCAGCCAAAACTCTTCTATAACCGAACACCCTTCTCCTGCCAGTGTAACTGTTGCGGAGCTTTACCTCCACGCATGCAGCGCGCCTTTATGCTGTGTTGCACAAAGTTCCTTTATGTTGATATTTCTTGCATCCAAAACTTGCTGTCTTGTTATTACCGCCGTTACCTCACCGTTTGCTTTTTATATGCGGCAACTTCTCCGACATTCTTGTAGTGCGTGTAGTATTACTACCAAAATTACAGGCGTTCGATCGCTGGGGTTGGAGTGATTCTTGAGCGTGATTTGAGACATAAATTTTAAGAGTTTGGATATAATTTATACAGACCAGGATTTTTTGGTGTGGAACATTTAAATCTGTTAAATTATTGTTTTTAGTTCCGGTTTATTCATTTTACAAAGGCTTTGTATGAATGAGAAGTATCAGAAATGCAGTATGAAGGAACATTTGGTAGTGACGGAATTATCCCATCAATGCGCAGGAAGGTCATCTTCGAAGTAATACTTTTTTTTTGTTTATCCTACCCATTTCTAAGCGAAATTGCCTAGAATGGGTTTACCAGATGATACGGAATAAAATTCCCCTAAAATTGAATCTTGAGAGGTCAAATATATAAGAAAACCTTAATTCTCACAAATTTATTACCAACTAGTTGCATAATATTTTTATATTTATTATACAAAGCCCCTACATCTTTCGGCCATCGAAACTGTAATTATTTTCACATAACGTGCTACAATTACGTATATTTATCGCTCTTTACTTTGTTGGTTATAATTCCTGTTTCCACCTAATAAGTGGCTGATTTATATGGTAATTGGAATTGTGAACATTTGTAGTGTGTAAGGTTTCGTGTAGAAGTTATTGTATTGTGCCAGGTTTTGTACGGAAGTTGTTTGTATTGAGTCAGGGTTTACACAGAAGGTATTTGTATTGAGTCAGGGTTTGTCCAGAAGTATGAGTATTGAGTCAGGTTTTGTACAGAAGGTATTTATATTAAGTCAGGTTTACCCAGAAGTATTAGTATTGAGTCAGGGTTTGTACAGAAGTTACTTGTAACGAGTCAGGTTTTGCACAGAAGTTATTTGTATTGAGTCACGGTTTGTCCAGAGGTATTAGTAAGGCGTCAGGTTTTGCACAGTTACTTGTATTGAATCAGGTTTTGTACAGAATTATTAGTATTGAGTCAGGTTTTGTACAGAAGTTTCTTGTATCGAGTCAGGTTTTGCACAGAAGTTATTTGTACTGAGTCGCGGTTTGTCCAGAGGTATTAGTAAGGCGTCAGGTTTTGCACAGTTACTTGTATTGAATCAGGTTTTGTACAGAATTATTAGTATTGAGTCAGGTTTTGTACAGAAGTTTCTTGTATCGAGTCAGGTTTTGCACAGAAGTTATTTGTACTGAGTCGCGGTTTGTCCAGAGGTATTAGTAAGGCGTCAGGTTTTGCAGTTACTTGTATTGAATCAGGTTTTGTACAGAATTATTAGTATTGAGTCAGGTTTTGTACAGAAGTTTCTTGTATCGAGTCAGGTTTTGCACAGAAGTTATTTGTACTGAGTCGCGGTTTGTCCAGAGGTATTAGTAAGGCGTCAGGTTTTGCACAGTTACTTGTATTGAATCAGGTTTTGTACAGAATTATTAGTATTGAGTCAGGTTTTGTACAGAAGTTTCTTGTATCGAGTCAGGTTTTGCACAGAAGTTATTTGTACTGAGTCGCGGTTTGTCCAGAGGTATTAGTAAGGCGTCAGGTTTTGCACAGTTACTAGTATTGAGTCAGGTTTTGTACAGAATTTATTTCTATTGAGTCACGTTTGCACAGAAGTTATTTCAGTTTGACGAAGATATATTGTTAAACTGACATACTTTATCCATTTTGTCGCGTTTTTTTCTTAAAGGCCTGGCGTTTCCGAATCTGGCCTCGCTAGCGTTATCAGGAAATATTAAGGGAGCAGTAGATCGCGCTAATTTCTGCCCTTACACGGATTGACTTTCTGGCGCCACATGTTTTTATTTTCTCTCCAGAGGACGAATTGTCAATATTTTATGAAGGGATGTAATGAGCTTAATATTTATACCTAAATAAATCACTGTACGTTTCATGCTGTGCTTCCTATGGAAGTACAAGCAAATTCAATGCATCAGCATGAAACAACAATTTTCTTCGTGGCGTGTGCAATTTCCTGCAATTGGGATTGCTACGTTGCTAACTTTAGTTACAGTTGGTTACTGCATGGTCAGGCTGGTGGGTTTAGTGGGATAGGATAAAGGGGTGGGGTGGGGGGGCTGTGAATTGTCCTGCTGTCCGGAAATACATATAGTGGCGGCTGTGAAATTCATAAATACCGTCAGCTGTGCATACACCTCGGACAGACAGACAGACAGCAACACATGCATGAGCAGTGACAGACACTTCCAAGCAAAAAGAATAATTCTTTTGTTCGCAACTTATTGTCACAGTGTGTTAGACAGGTAAATGTGTCCCAATATACGATGTCATATACAACCTTGATTAAAACATTATATCGTCTGTCATTGTGTCTATACAATCGTCACACTTCTTTTATTTCTATCGTCTGTCTATGCAGACGCTATGTAATGGTTTTGGATTTTCATGGCGGCTATGTCGGTCGTATTTTCAGTGACTTGTCCTGGTCTTAATTTCCGCAATTTGAATGACTAAGAACAAAATACTTAGAATAACATTTGGCCTTATACGGAATAAGTAACAACGGAAGAGGAAATTACGTAATGAAGATTTTTTTTTTGTATGGCTCGACAGCCCTATATGGGCCTGAGCCTCCTCGTTTCGTCGAGGTTTCACGATCACACTCAGACACACCACACTCGGTAGGACTCCTCTGGACGAGGGACCAGCCCGTCGCAGAGACATCTACCTGACAACACACAACACTCACAAGAGACAGACATCCATGCCCTAGGTGGGATTTGAACCCACGATCCTAGTAAACGAGCGGCCGAAGACCCACGCCTTAGACCGCACGGCCACTGGGATCGGCGAAGATTATTTTTACGGTGATGAATTTTAGGATAATGAAATGAGCATTTTAAAATTAATTAAAATTAATTTTAGTATTTAATATTTTACGTATGTATTGGTTCACATTGTTCCACAAACTTTTGTAACATCTCAATTCTTCTGTTTGCACCCCAGTCCCCGCCAACACATGATCCCGTCGTCACATACAGGCTCTCTTCCGCAGGCAAGGAAAACGCAGTGGCCCTGTAAAGGGCCGTTTTCTCACAATTTACTCTTCACTGGTCCAGTTGACTTGGACTGGGGCCAAGCCATTCCTCGTTTCCTTCACCTGAGTGATCACTTGTTCTGTATAACTCGACTGCGACCTAAGCCCAGTCACTTAGACCGCGAAGATGGAAAGAGGATTTTCCGTCGAAACGTTGTCACTCCAAACATACGGTACCAACTACCTAACTAACTAACTAACTTACTAACTAACTCCATGTAGCAGAGTCCTTCTTGAGAAGCTAGCAGGTCGTCAGCTAGTCAAGAAATTCCCCGCGGTTTATGGAACCCGAATGTTCATTACCGCACTCACAAGAGCCCGCCACCTGTCCCTATCCTGAGCCATATCAATAATATACGGTACCAGTATACAAAAAATTAGGTTTATATGAATGACTTGTGCTGCCGGGGTTATGTTGGTTTCAGGTTGTTAGGTTATTTAACGGTGCTGTTTCAACTGCAAAGTAATGTAATGTGAATTAAGATGCGTTGAGTATTTTGCAGGAGGCTATCGTAATATATTTGACGATATATACAATATTTGCTTTTTTAAATATAACAACTGTACGCTGTTGTTGATTTTCATTGTTATACTGAGACTGCGGACAGGTGTCACTTGTACGGTGCGCGTGACGTCACCAGCCCAGCACGCTTGTCACTAGCGAAGTTTATTACGTGATTATCATTAATAATCGCTATGCGACAGGAGGGGGAATATAGGGAAGTACTTTGGAGGGGAGAAATGTAGACCTGCGAGGTAGAGGTGGAAGGTGTGTGTTCTGGGACATCTTTCTGTGGCCTTAGTATACCAGCTCTTAAATTCGATTGAAGTATACGAAGGAAATTATGCGTCGCTCTTACAGTCTCTTGCTAATAATTGAATTAAATTTGATACAGTGAATTGCTAAGTGCGTTGGTTCTAATACATCTCGCACTTTAAACTGAATTTGTCAATTCAGTTACCAGTATTAGGGATAAAATCAGGAATGAGGAGAGGACAATAAAATGATGGAGTTCTGAGGGAATTCAAAATAATTTTATGTTAAAAAGGAAGTATTCTATGTGGATTATCAGTTGTGGATGCCACTGAATGCTACCTGAGCCTTGGGAATAATAGTGGAGCACTCTGAAAGGAAAGGCCACGTAATGAAAGAGAGAGTATGCGGTAAATGTGGATGGAAACATTTTGTTACGAAACATGCTGTGGATTCCGAAGCCAAGCCTATTATCAGAAAGCTACCAAAGAATCTTTACGCGAATGTAACGGGACCAGCTCGTTAATATGACCTCCGTCTTCTGCTGAGTTTAAGATGACATCATGGTGACGTAATTCCACGCTCCAACACGTCTTCTTGGAAACTTTTAAACGTAGCGGAAGATTGACTTCTGCAAATTAACTGTATACACACAGCCACACAAATGCATAATGTACATATCACATTTTTCTGAAAAAGAACATCGAATTTGCGAAAAAGTGGTACGTAATTATTGAGCCGGTTTATTACTGAATTCTCCAGCACAGGTTTCATTATTGAGACAGTCATTTCTATAGAGTGAGTGAGCAGGGAATACAAGGACTGAAGGAATTATAACAATATTTCTTTACCCTTTCAAACCGGAAATTCGTATAGATAATATTTAAAAATTCAATTTCTTCCTAGAGGCAACACACAGTATGCCCACATTGCAGTTATTTACGCTGTATAGGTGTTGATCTAAGTTTATTGTGAAAACGATAAAATCAATACAAAACACAGGGTGTTTACTGTGAGAACAGTTCTTTTAAACGTGAAAATATCGTGCAAGTACAAAGAAATTACCAATGTTCTAATGTTCAAGATGCTGTTCGAAGAAATGTGCATTTATTTTAATGATGAAGAAACAAATGAAAGCAACGTCGAGGACCTCCACGAGTCAGTTACGCTACGTACGAAAGTACTGAGACAGAAAATTGCGTTCACATTCGTCACTCAGTCACGCTACGTACGAAAGTACTGAGACAGAAAATTGCGTTCACATTCGTCACTCAGTCACGCTACGTATGAAAATACTGAGACAGAAAATTGCTTTCACATTCGTCACTCAGTCAGGCTACGTATGAAAATACTGAGACAGAAGATTGCTTTCACATTCGTCACTCAGTCAGGCTACGTATGAAAATACTGAGACAGAAGATTGCTTTCACATTCGTCACTCAGTCAGGCTACGTATGAAAGTACTGAGACAGAAGATTGCTTTCACATTCGTCACTCAGTCAGGCTACGTATGAAAATACTGAGACAGAAGATTGCTTTCACATTCGTCACTCAGTCAGGCTACGTATGAAAATACTGAGACAGAAGATTGCTTTCACATTCGTCACTCAGTCAGGCTACGTATGAAAATACTGAGACAGAAGATTGCTTTCACATTCGTCACTCAGTCAGGCTACGTATGAAAATACTGAGACAGAAGATTGCTTTCACATTCGTCACTCAGTCAGGCTACGTATGAAAATACTGAGACAGAAGATTGCTTTCACATTCGTCACTCAGTCAGGCTACGTATGAAAATACTGAGAGAGAATATTGCTTTCACATTCGTCACTCAGTCAGGCTACGTATGAAAATACTGAGACAGAAGATTGCTTTCACATTCGTCACTCAGTCAGGCTACGTATGAAAATACTGAGACAGAAGATTGAGTTCACATTCGTCACTCAGTCAGGCTACGTATGAAAATACTGAGACAGAAGATTGCTTTCACATTCGTCACTCAGTCAGGCTACGTATGAAAATACTGAGACAGAAGATTGAGTTCACATTCGTCACTCAGTCAGGCTACGTATGAAAATACTGAGACAGAAGATTGAGTTCACATTCGTCACTCAGTCAGGCTACGTATGAAAATACTGAGACAGAAGATTTAGTTCACATTCGTCACTCAGTCAGGCTACGTATGAAAATACTGAGAGAGAAGATTGCTTTCACATTCGTCAGTCAGGCTACGTATGAAAATACTGAGACAGAAGATTGAGTTCACATTCGTCACTCAGTCACGCTACGTATGAAAATACTGAGACAGAAGATTGCTTTCACATTCGTCACTCAGTCAGGCTACATATGTAAATACTGAGAGAGAAGATTGCTTTCACATTCGTCACTCAGTCAGGCTACGTATGAAAATACTGAGACAGAAGATTGTTTTAACATTGAAAATGAGGTTGAAACAGGAGCTGCTCTAAAGCAAATTTACAAGTTGATTGAGAACCACAAACAAAGTGATGAAAAGAAAGATGGGGAGGAGGAAAAGGAGGTAGAAGGAACTTCCCAGAAACGACTTTTGGAGTAGTGCAGACTAAAATCATACCATGGTGCTTTAGAAACATCAGACAGGATCAAGGATTTCCACTAATTAAAAATAATTCAGAACTATTTGATACAATTTGCAGAGTGAGACTACTGATCGGAAACCAAGCCTTTACGTCAACAACTTACATGCAACAAACTTTGTTGCAATGCTGGAAATAATTAACAGTGTATATAGTGCGGTTAAAACTATTTAAACTCTTTGCACAAGAAATACGTGGGGTACATACTATACCAAATCTTCAATTTAACTTCAAGGGATTGTACGTAACGGAACCTGCCTGCAAAAAAAAAAGAATCCTGTCCGTTGCTGTTCTGTTATAGGCAGGTTTCACTGTGTATATTAATTTATAGTTTATTAAACGTGGCTGTCACTAACAATACAGTGTCAGGCAGTTGGATGATCGATGGGTAATGAATTTGAGCGCATGTAGAAGGAAGCATTCATGGCCTATTTTTAAGCACGTTCGCAAAATGCGAAAAGCGACTGTTAGCTTCGTCATGTCTGTCTGTCTGTCCGTCCGTCTGCATGGAACATTTCGGCTCCCACTGGACGGATTTTCATGAAATTTTATATCTGGGGATTTCTCTAAATTACCTAGTATGTCGAGAAAGTTTTAAGTTTGATTAAAATCTTACAAGAATAATGGGTACTTTACATGAAGACCTAACTAACTAACTCCATGGAGCAGAGTCCTTCTTGAGAAGCTAACAGGTCCTCAGCTGGTCAAGAAATTCCCCGCGTTTTATGGAACCCGAAGGTTCATTACCGCACTCACAAGAGCCCGCCACCTGTCCCTATCTACCAAAGAATCAGTCCTGGTCCGAGGCTTTGTGATCTGTTTCGTAACATGGCAATTTTTTACGGCGAGGAGTTGTTAGCACCTCGCCCAACCCCCAAGCTGGAGGACCACCCCTTGTCGGCTGTCCGCGACTGCTTATTCAATGTATTCGCAGTTACCCTCCATATCTGGAGGTCGTTTCTCCATCCTCAACCTGAGGACGCTCCATGCCGTGGTGACAGGGACACACACTCACACATGAAGACCTATGTACATTAATTACATCTCGCTGAATTTTTCTTAGAATGAGAAATGTTTCACAAAAAAGTAGAAAAAATGAACATACATTTTAAGTTCATTAAATTTTTTTTAAAGAAAGTCATGTCTTTTATGGTAGAGCCAGACAGGTCACAGATGACAATATAATACGGCGCATGCGCTTTGCATGCCGGATAACTAAGGCTACAGACACACACTCAGAATATGTAATACTTATTACTTTTCTACGGCAGCATTGGTTACGCGAACGCGCCTCAATGTTACGTCATACGTAAATTGCCTTTCTTGTTTCATGTTACTCTTGAAATTTTTCTGGATGAGCTGAGAAAAGCCACGAGAAACATCAGTAAGGGTGGTCGTAGTCCTGGTCGAGGTTCGAAACGGTTATGTGTGAAATATAAGTGAGAAGCATTACCGACTGAGCCACCTTGCTCGGTAACGTTTGGCACATTTACAACTTCTTAAGATCATGCAGTTGAGTTACAGTGTTTTATAATAGCAAAGGGCGCAACTCTGAACGAAAAGAAATATTTCTCGGATAAGAAGATATCTGAAGGCAATTCTGTTTTAGTGACTTGTTACATTGAAGTTAGGGAGAAATGAAATCTCTTTGATGAAAAAGAAATATGAAATCCGACGCAAGACGAACAATTTGTTCATGAAAGACCAGCGTCTGAATAATGAGTCGTAAAAGTCCAGGACTTGAACTGGAAGCAATTTGAGAGTTGGAGAGGGACGGGTCACAAAATTATATGGCGTAAGATTGTTGAGCCTTGGGATTCTACAGGATGCTTCACTGACAGGTTCTCTTTACTCTACTGATCGAACCAAAGGTTGTTTAAAGACTTTTTAGCCACAAAGTTTATATAGCATGGAATGTTATTAAAATGAGATCATTCTTCAGGGACTAAGGATTTTGGGAAAGTCGATTTGTATTTTTAAGACAGAAATAACGAATGCTTCGTTCTGTCTAGCAGTAGTACACCTACACATCACTAAACTGGAGATGTTTATAGACATGTGTTCACGTCGCCATTCGGTAGAGGCTCTAATGTTTTCAGTATTCAGGTTATCACAGCGCAGTTGTTGAGATTAGAGTCTTTTGGGTTTTTAGAGTGTGTAGGTTTGTAGGTTGACATGTTTCGAGGTAACATTTTGCCCCCATCTTCAGGGATGATGTAACTGGGTGCAAAATAACGCTGACACTTTATGTCGTCGTGATTCAGATGATGTGGCATGTGTTTTTTGAACACCGATTATCGCTTTTTTTAATTTTGTAAGTTAATTTACAGAGTTACACCGTTGATTGTTAACAGTTTTCTTCTTTACGTTTTTTCTTCTACGCGTCGTTTGAAATGCAGCGTAAGGTTTCTGTAATCGTGTTTAAAATGCGGCCGGGTTTAGAACTCTTGGCCTGATTGCTGGATTTATCAGTATTACTGAGTTTTGTTCAACGGTCGTTTACATGCGTAGGGAATTGCAGATCTTAATTCCGTACGAAACTGGTTGAAATGGAAGCAGCGAAGAACATTGCATAATAGAGTAGTTTTCTGGATGTACAGAGTGTCTGTGAAGTCTGGAGACATTATAGAACGAAATTAAACGCAAGGTTCTTCTCTTTTGTTTTACAGATAGGCGTCTGACGTTTTAAAAATGGCTCCTACGTAAGATGAAAAAGTGTATGCTAAACTTCATGCATTGCATTGATTGCAAAATTTGCAGAAGGGGGGAAAAAACGGTGAATGACTTTATTTTTCTATGTCTGCAGACATTATAGACGCTATTGTTTGTATTGGGAGACGGGTTGTAATAATGTGTATATAAAGTGTGTTATATTTGTGATATACAGAAATGTGTGTACATTATTTCTCTAGCCGTAGTAGTTTTCGCATACACAACCAGGTGGCAGCTGTGTGTTCCAGACTGCCATCTTAAGGGTAAAGATGTAACTTAATTCACTGTTTTAACGGTGAAAGGAATACGAATTTCAGCGGCCTCCGTGCTAAGGAAATAAAATATCCCTGACCTTTGACATTTCCCCGCAAGAAAGTTCATTTGATGATTGTACTGATGAAGACAGGGGTCATATTGTTCCTCGTTAAGTTTTTATAGGCTCTTCTGATAGTGTAGGATTAAAGACAGAATCTGCGGAAATAAAGCTGAGCACATTAAGTGAACCTAACCGAAACTGAAACCTATATGAACTAATCCAATACAAAGCAGCGCTTCCCACAGCTGCAAATGACGTAGTTATGTGAACACATCTGCGATGAACAGCATGTCGACATATGAAGACATTTAACTGCATTCAGTGAACCTGTAAATTTGAGCCTGTAGTTAACTTCCATGTGTTTGTAAGCACCCAATCCCCCCATGCTGTTACACCGAACTGCTGGGGATAGTGTAACTGTAGCTGGGGTGTAGGTATTAATTGGCTGGCACCGCTACTGTACTGATTAATTGTTAATCCACTGTATATAATTAATAGCTGACTTTTTGGATAACTTCTGATCGGAGGCTGGAATGTATGACACTTGTCTGGATAATCATACTGCAACATTATAATCATACTGCAGCATTATAATCATACTGTATTATAACTAAGAATTCTGTATATATACAGTATTAGAAAAACTTAAATCGGTATAGCGACTCGCTACGAGTTGGACGGTCCGGGGATCGAATTCCGGTAGGGGCGAGATTTTCAGAAGCTGTCCAGACAGACCCTGGGGCCTACGCAACCTCCTGTACAATGGGTACCTGGTCATTTCCGAGGGTAAAGCGGCCGGAGCGTGGCGTTGACCACCTACCCCTATCTAGCACCGAGGTTAAAGAAAGAGTAGAGCTATACCTCTATTCCCCCTCTGGGCCTTTATGGCAGGTTCTAGGGTGAACTTTACCTTTACCAGAGTCATTGATTCTTCATTTTGGTGCGGTTGAATAAATTTAGCAACGCGTTTAGTCTGGATAAACAGCCACGGGACTGGGATTCAAACCCGCGATCTAACAAATACGGACCAGAAGGACAGCAGTTAAACAGCGACACTCGGTAACCGAAATGAAGTTTATCTCTTCTCATGCGCAGCGGTAATCATATGTACCACATTATTTAATATTAATAGTAATTTAAATGTTCCCACAGACTGCATTTGTGTGTCTTTATGATTCTCAGAAAACAAATCGATTGTTTCAGTAACCAGTTGATTTTCATAACAGAAACGGCGTGTGTTTACTGCGCGGTACGAAATGAATTTTTAGATATTATACCTCATGTGAGTTTCATGTTAGGTTTCTCAACTTGGCATCTTGGGTTCGGGCCCGGGCTAGACGATGAGGGATTTTTGTTTTACAAAGTGATACTGGGACAGGTTTCTATCCAACTAACTCGGTTTTTTCTCTGTCATTATCATTCCACGGTTCCCTCTTACACATCTTTATGTTCGAAGTCACTCATTAACAATGAAACGGGCCGAGCCTGGTAATATTGCGACCCAAATGATGCTGATTTAAAGCTTCCGTCGCAGTGTAAATGAGCTATTCGCTGTTCTGCGATGTTACGCACCCTTTATTGGTAGTTATCGACGTTTCGGGACAACCTATCGGTCCCATCTTACACAAGTGATGCTGTTTCGGAAATCGGGGAGCACAAAGAAATACTTTCGTTGTTTTTTTTAAGTTATTCTTCATGAGCTTTAGTTGTTAATAACAGACTGTATATCGAATTGTGTGATATAACATGTTATGCTGGTCTGGTATGTGATTACCAGCAATGGGGAGGAGTATAGGCCTACCTCGTCCTTGTGGTATAAGTTGTCTGCCCTGAAGATGGAAGTAGGTCGTTTTTCCGCAGCGTCGTTAACCACATATCAGACTACACAGTGTAATAAGTCGGTGGGCGGTAATCCAATATTCTTCGTCGTGAGGACCACTAATCTTATATTAGTGTCTTATATTAGCATCAAACAATGATTCCACGTACAAAGGATATTGAGGATAATGGAAGAGCGCAGATGTTATGTTACGCTATCGATCTGAGTCAAGCGACGAATCCAATAAGAGGCACGGGATGTATACGTTCTAACAACATTCTGTATGAATAATATTTGTACAGAGTCTCCTTCAATAGTTGATGTTTGCAGAGCTGGTGAAGATTTTTTTCTGTATCTGGAATACAGCTTAGTTATATCTTTGGGCGCCACTGCGTTAAAGGTAAACTAGATTTTTTCCTTCTCTTAATTATCCCCACACCATGAAGAGTAATGGGGACTGGAGATAGAGCTTCACCCATTCTTAGCTCCGGCACCAGATTTTGGCTCGACAGCTTCACGCCCCGGCCTTTTTATCTCAGATAAAAGGTCCCTGATACTCAATGGATGGACCTCTTAGCGATTTGGACGCTTTAAACAGGAGGAAAAGTTTGTCCGTGCTTTGAATCGAACCCCATGTCCTCGGCAGATTACCCCCATAAACTAGTTACTGTACTGACTGAGCTATCTGGGCTCCAATCAGCTGAGGTTTGTTTATTTAACGCATATTTTAATTTAGTTGTAATATTTCCAATTTTTGTGATACTGGATGGCCTGAAGATGACCATCATTGGTTGAAACGTGTTGCCCTGTTACTATGACTGATTAACATTAGCATCAGTAAAGTTGTGCTGACGGTAAACATGCGCTGCTTTGAAGAAGATTTATATTTTTGGGCGATGACGAAGACATTCGGTCTCAGAAACATGTGTTCGTAACCGAAAGGAGACGAGGGAAAGTATTCAGCATGCAAAGTGATAAACAAAGTAAACAACAGACACTCCGATGCCGAGAACTTTATTCCAACTTCGATGTGGACATGGCATGTGTATAGCAGATGGTACACACCAGACCTCCACGTAACAACCTTTGGCATTTAAGCATCTGTTCCAGCATGACACCAAGGCTTGTATCCGGGTGTAGAGGACATAGGTGTCAAGTGTCTGTGGCCAGTAGGTGACAGCTTGCTTCACGTAGGCGTCTGTTGCAAAGCGCTTGTTAGGTGCTTCTTAAGGGATCCAAAGAGATGGAAATCACTGGGCGCAAGATCGGGACTGTAGGGTGGGTGGTCCGTAACGTCCCAGCTATGGCTCCGTAACCAGTCACGAGTCCGATTTGCAGAGTGGGACTGAGTGATTCCAGTCGCTTTGGACCTCTTTAAGAAGCATCCGGCTGGCAAGCGACTTGCAGCAGACGATGACGTCAAACAAGCTGTCATTTCCTGGCTGCAGACTCTAGACATACGTACACCTTGATACAAGTCTTAGTGTCACAGTGGTATAAGTGCTTAAATGTCAGTGCTGAATAGGTGGAAGTCTGATGTGTACCATCTGCTATCGATCTGCAATGCATACATCAAGTCCGAATAAAGTTATCAGCATCGGAGAGTTTGTTGTCTTATTTTGGAAACTTCCTTCTATATGCCTGATTAATAAAACATCAAAGTGAAAACATTTTTATCACAAAAGTTTAGAAGTAACTTACATTGAACTTGATCTAGTGTGGTGTGGGTGACTGCTTGACCCCACTTTTCCCTAACTTTTTCTGGATTTTGGCCAATAAAGACTACTCCGTTACACAAATACGTGTGTAAGTCTGCCATTTTATGGCTACGACCATGGAATGGCGACTGTCGTAGATGAGTCGGGGTTATATATATTGTCGAAGTAACTGATCTCTAGGGAAGGTCCTGGTGGAATATATTTTAGTGTTAGAGGGAACCGATTGCTATAAATGGTGTCTATCTTTGTCGGAGTCTGATGGTTCGCTTTGATACACTGAACAACATTCAGTCAGTTTGGATGGGAGAGCAAGCGATGAATTTTGTTTTGTTAAGGCTAATACAATGCTGGACATGACACGACCGATCTGTAAGCCTTTCAGGTTGTCATGGTAACTGTACACCCTGTATCACAATACACCGAGATTCTAAACTCTCATTGTAACATACATCGGCGGGGAAATGGGTATAATGTTGCTACTTCGCGGAAGAGTGGTTTATGTTGCTTTATGTAGAATTGCGGTGTGCAGCGTGGTGTTGGTTAGGACACCATGTAAACAGGGCAGGTTGGTGTTGCAGCAACGGTCGGGAGGTTCGCAGTTCGAATCTGGGACGTGACACCGTCTGTCCTGAAAGAAGTTTATCGTGGTTCTCCAAAGTCCCTCGCTGGTGTAGTACCTCCATCAGGTCACGACTACTTCCAGAGTATTTTAAATTTATCCTCGCATGATCATCTCAGCACTGATGTTGCATTATCCATGTAATATCTATTTATATCTATAGACTACGGCGATTTTTGAGAAGCTGATAGATTGCAGCTTGTCAAGAAATTCCACTCTTGTTATGGAACCCGAATATTTATTACCATGTCCACAAGGGCCCGCTACTTGTCCCTATCCTGAGCCAGATGTATCCAGTTTATACTCTTCCATCTCGTCTTCCTAAGATCCATTTTATTGTGCAGTATTTAACCCAACAAACTGCACATGTAACCATAAACAACCATTTTCTATTCTGTGATGCTCTGCCTACATGTTTCGGCCTCTACAGGCCATCCTCATTTACATTTTACATCATTTACAAAGGAGTACAGTTATAACAAATGCTGTCAAAGATGTGCATATGCTGAGTTAAAATACAATTTTATCTATTAAAACATTGCAAAAATGTACAGGGCATACACAAAAGAATGGTGCGGTTTCAAAAGTGAATACAAAATTTATTTCTCGCATTACACGGGCACAACATACACCGTCAGCGGCGGCAACTGTCCAAGTTTCTCATTTGGTAATTACAATCCTTCAATGTGTGCACCCTGTGTCACACGACACACATCCACACGGTAATCAAACTCATCCCAGACCCGGTGTAGCTTGTCCGCTGTAATGGCCTGCAGTGCATGCGTTATCCGATCACGAATTTCATGGATGGACGTGGGCAATGGTGGTACATAAACGCTGTCTTTAACGAACCCCCAAAGAAAGAAATCGCACGGTGTAAGATCTGGCGAACGGGGTGGCCAAGGGAGAAGGTTCTTGTCTCCATTTGCAGCAGCACATCCGATCCAGCGCTGTGGAAGAACACGATTGAGAAGCACTCGTACATTCCTGTGAAAATGGGGGGGGGGGGGGCACGCAGTAAGCATGAGAAGCGAACTGCTGGTAGCGCATGAGAAACTTGGACAGTTGCCGCCGCTGACGATGTATGTTTTGCCCGTGTAATGTGAGACATAAATTCTTTATTCACTTTTGAAACCACACCATTCTTTTGTGTATGCCCTGTATAAAATGTAGATTAATTACAGGTATTTTTACATTTCTTGATAATTTTATGTTTAGTTGCAAATACAAATCTGTGTCACTGCTGTCATCTTTATTCTGTGGGAGTTATATCGCTGTGTTTATACCAGATGGCAGTAGTGACATAGAAGTTTGCAACCAAAGATAAAATTATCAATAAATGCAAAAAAAACCTGTAATTAATCTACATTTTATACGTTTTGGCAATATTTAAATTGATAACATTGTATTTTATTTAACTCCATACTTGCAATTCTTTGATAGCATTTGTTATAACTGTATTCCTTTATAAATGAACTCCCTGAGGATGGCTTATTGAGGCCGAAACATGTAGGAGGATTGTCACATAATAACAAATGGTTATTTATGGTTATAGCCTATGTGCAATTTGTTGGATTAAATACTACATAGTCAATCTATTGCACGAAATATGGACCACTTTAAATCCACTTTATTATTACACTTCCATCTGCGACTGGGTTTTGCAAGCGGTAGTTTTCCTTCAGATTTTCTTTCTCGTCTCCTCCATGCATGCCATGAACCCCGCGTATCTCGATTTCCCTATTATCCTGTCGCCCTAATAATTTTGGGCGAGAAACAAATGATTAAGCCCCTCATTATTATATTTTCTTCAGCCTCCTGTTACTTCACCTTCTTAAGCCCAAACTTTTGTCGAGTACCTCCACTTGTCTTCTTCCCTTAATGTGAGGGACCAAGTTTCACACCCATATGAAACCCGAAATATTGGCAGATTCATAAACTGAATTACAGGGTAAGACACTGTGTAGTCTGGAGGTGATGCTAAACATTGCTTACGTCACTACACTATACCATGACACGGACACTGGGCAAGCATGGTCTGCTATAACGTAGTGTCAGTTCAGAACTGTTATGACTTTTTGAGGACGAAATTTATTGAAGAACTGGGCCACATGCAATCTGGTGACAGCTAGATTTACTTCTCACAGTTACGGGCCATTTTCTCTCTGCACGAGGGGTTTTGTTTGGGTTAAATTTGCCAGTAGACGTGGGTGTGGTGGCTTACGAAGAGGGGCTAATATTTCAGCTTCCTGGTTGTTGTACGTCTTCATTAAATTTGGCATAGTAGCCGCGCGCTGTTCACATTCTTGCGGCTACGGCGAGATGCTGCCTGCCAATCATTTTCCGCTTACAGTCTCAGTAATTTTGCTGCATAGCAAGTTCCGTATCCACCATCCTAACTGAGATTGTATGTGGAGTGTACTCGTTTACTCTAGACCAGTGGTATTTAACCTTTTTTGTTCGCGTACCCCCACATATAATTTCTCTTCAACTTTGTACCCCCAAAGTTGTTGGTGCATAATTCAAGTTATACATAGTCTATAATCTACATCTAAAATAAGTTAAATAAATTACATCCAAAATAATGTATTAAATAATAAGTTTTAAATGAAAAAAGGAGAATCAAGCTATTAAATAACAAATATATTATTGTCTATCATATAAAAATTAATAAAGGAACAAAGGTATTTTAGCAAAACAAAATTATATACACTATGTGGAATAAAATGAAACTAGCCGCCCAGATAAGAATCGCATAAAGGAGAGAGAGAGAGACAAAATGGCTCTCCCAAATCGCATGCCCTTACGTCCGGGTCTCTTGTGGCTAACCCTAAATCTGGCCCTGATTATTCAGTGTTTATCATGAAATAATATATATTTTTTTAATTTTACGTACCCCGTAAGATATGTTCGCGTACCCCCGGGTGTACGCGTACCCCAGGTTGAATACCACTGCCCTAGACTATGGTCTGTCAACCTTGTTTACCGCTACACAGTGTTGTGTTGTCCGCGGAGACATTAGAAATGAGAAAACGTCTTGTAAACCTTCCCCTGGCACGGCCGAGATAGAACGCCGAAGGAATTTTGGAAACTTACGAGCTGTTTATTTATGGAGACATACATTACTTTGTCAGCCGATTTTGTACAAATGTGCTAAAATTCGGGACACGCTAGCCTATGTGGTGAATTACTCGTACACTTTTTTATACTTTTTCGTGTTGATTATTAGTACATTTGTATTGCACATGATTTATAGAAAAATACACAAGTAAAATTATGCATACAATTTTGCGTATAGGTCTTAATTCTGTGTGTAAAATTTCGTTTTGTCCGCATACACACCAAATTTTGTAGAAGTAGCCCGCGTCACATAAAAGGCTGAGCATGCTTGCTCTACAAAGTGTGTGTTGCATAGCTCTTTGAAACGGACACGACACCTTCTACATATTTTATAAGTAATTATGTAATTAAATAATGGAAGCAGTTGAAACCAGACAGGCAATGCACGTATAACGTAACACTGAGGTGCGTTTGCGTAACCATTGTTGCCACGGAGATGCAATAAATATTACATATTCTGAGTGTGTGTGAAGCCTTAGTTTTCGGACATGCAATGCGCATGCGCCGTATTATATTGTCATCTGTGGCCTGTCTGGCTGTACCATAATTTTCCACATTATCTCATAAACGGTACGATCTTCGGAAAAATGTTATTGAACATAAAATGTGTGTTTTGATTTTCTCTACAACTTTTGTCTAAATAATCCTCATTCTACAAAGACCTCAGCGAGATATTATCATAAATGTACATAGGTCTTCATGTAAGGTGTCCGTTATTGTTGTCATATTTTAATGAAACTTCAATTTTCTGGACAGATTTTCGAAAAGTATTCAAATACCAAATTTCATGAAACTCTGTCCAGTTGGAGGCGAGTTGTTCCATGTGAACAGACAGACATAACGAATTAGTAGTCGCTCTTCGCAATTTTTCGAATCGCGCCTAAAAACACTGTTTACTATGAGATTTATACTAGGTATATAAATACACTCTGTGGGCAAAGTGCAGTGTTTTAGATTGTTAAATCTCGTGGCATATGTAGTTACCACAATGACTTAAAGGGTTCAAGGGCAGTCTTACTTGCCCTTCGTCAACTGTTGTCTCAAAAATTTCTCATTTAATAAGAATTCAGCGAGATATTTTCATACATATTATCGTGCGTCTTCATGTAAGGCACCAATTATTGTTGTCAGATTTTAATGAAACTTGAATTTTTTTTCGACACGTTTTCGAGAAATCCTCAATATGAAATTTCATGAAAATCTGTCCAGTGGAAGAAGAATTGTTTGATGCGGACGTTATGAAGCTAACAGTCGCTTTTCTCTTTTCTCAGTTTTGCGAACGCGCCTAAAAATCGTTGTATTCGACATTAGATGCAGAACAGCGAAGAGTTGCACGCTCCGTCAGGTAAAGGATATCACGGTAGGCGTTGATTGACTTTCACCGCCGATTTTGACGCATTACCTCAGCCTGGATTGGAACCCAGGTCTTCGAATTCGACACCCTAGATAATCACTAAGTTTTGGCCCTGTTGATGCTGCGTGTAAGCCCTTCTACACTTGGATTCACCAAGGTTGCGTTACTTCTTGTACTGACCATCAAGAGACGAAATCACATAGGTTGTCAGTAACACTGGACGCCCTGCGCAAGTGGCTGTGTGAGAGGTTACATTTTCTTTGTGTGTTGGTGACAGTTGCTGCGTGTGCAAGAGGCAACTGAGCCCCTGACGAGAGGGTAGCGTAGTGAGGTCGCTGGTTCTCACAGGGATGATTGTGAAGACAGTCTTGTGATATCTAACGCCGTGTAGTCTGGTAGATGTAGACCGATATATCAGAGGAAGTTTCTGCCTCCATCAACAAGATTTTCTAGGCTGTAACTTTTCTGTTAATCACTTAATTGTTTGGTAGGTACCGCTTGTAGTACGGTTGGCACGCAACAGATGGCGCAAGAATCACTCAGACGCTATTCAGGTGATAAGTTGATGTGCAATGGCAGCGACATTGGAAACTTGTTCCCGCGATGAAGTTCGTAATGTGATTCAATTTTATGGGCCAAGCATGCTCCCTTCATCGAAATACACCTCCAGTTAATAGAGGTGCATTTTAGTGGCGTAATGAGAGAACAGGCATGTCAGAGAATGGCGTATGGAGTTTGAAACTGGTCGAACGGAAATCCATGTGTTGATCGCACCGGTCGGCTCGCCACATCACGGATTAATGTGAACGCAGCGTGTGTGGAGGAACTGATTTTGAAAAACCGACGGGTCACACAATTGGAGGTCGCCGATTCCACGATAATGGGGAAGTGGAAGTGGCTGTTCGCGAACGGTTGCGACTGTAAGAGCCCGATTCCTACGGCGACGGAATTTTTAAACTCGTGCCATAGTGGGACATGCCTCAGCGTGCTAGGAGATTATTTTGAAAAATATTGATTGTTAGTGGAATAAGTGAGCCACATTTAACGTAGTAATTACTTCTCATTTAATTTTCATGACCTAGGGAAGTTATTTGTGGAATATTTTGCGTGTGTGATCGTAGATGATCTACCCTGACAATATAAGTAGCAGGTTCGTTTGAAACGTCGGTAAGCGTTACGCGTCTACACGGATGGCATCACGCCCTCGAAGATTTTATCTTCGAGAGGGCAGGTGTCTGCCATTCCTTGCTGTGTTCCGTCTCATCTCTCTTCCCTAGTGCACATGCAGTTACCTTCAACCCAGCTACAGCCGTCTCTTGTGGCTCCATCGCAGAATATTGAACCTGGAGCGCCAGATGTAAGAACAAGAAAAAGTTTTATAACTACTAGAGTCTCTAATTTCGTACTGCTAGTAAAATAAACATTTTAAAAACGTGAAATTCGGGTGACTATTAAAGTATTTTGTATATACAGGGTGATCCAGGATAAAAGGTAAATATTTTTGGAGGTGATAATATCGGTCATTGTGACAAAAAGAAATTCGTATGAACATGTGTCTAATTCTGAATGGTTAGCGAGATAGAGCTGTTTGAATCTAGAAAACAAAAGGCATTGTGAATGGCAATAAAGAAAGAGAAATTACTTACTGTTAATTTAATTTTAATTTAATGTTTAATTGACAGATTTGTTACATAGAAGTGACAGATTTGTTACAGTTCACAATAAATGTTCGAAAATCCCACCGTCAACCTCAGTGCACTTTGCAACTCGTGTGCGAAGATCGAGTGTTGTTCGTCTGAGTTGATCTTCACGTTTCTTTATGCGAGCGAGCAATTCGTCTCGTGTATCCACCTTTGTTTTGTAAACTTCACCCTTCATCCAACCCCACAAACAAAAATCTAACGGAATTAGTTATGGAGATTCAAACAGTTCTATCTCGGTAACCATTGAGTATTAGACACATGTTCGTATAAAATTTTTTCTCACAATGACCGATACTGTTACCTCCCAAAATATTGGCCTTTCCTCCTGAATCATCCTGTATATGCCACAGTTCAGGTAGTACCTACATATACAACGGTGCAGCGCCTTCTCCATTAATGCCCCCCTCACTCCCCCTGTATTATCTCTCTCCCACATACCCACTCTCATCTCTCACACACACAAGCACACGTGTTTGTGTGATGTGTTGCATAATTACGAGGATTACTTTTAATGAGACGGTTCGCTTCTGAGGTTTACTTAGCTCACCATAGAAGTCGATAGCTGTAGCTGCTCCGGGAAGCAGCCGTGCCTCTGTGAGGTAGAGCTCGGCGTATTGAACTTGTTTTTCAGTGCTTTGCTTATTTCGATACGTGTTTGACGTTCGTGTGTGTCGAATGTTTGCGACTTACCGCTGCTTCTCGTATTTAGTGATGTCTGATTCTCTATTCCAGCGTTTCTAGCTTTTGCATTCGACGTATGTCACCTTTTTCTCAGGTATCCTTTTTAAATGCCGATCCCAATGGCCTCGCGGTCTAAGGCGTGGGTCTACGGCCGTTCGCTTGCTGGGATTGTGGGTTCGAATCCCGCCGAGGGCATGGATGTCTGTCTGTTGTGAGTGCTGTGTGTTGTCAGGTAGAGGTCTCTGCGACGGGCTGGTCCCTCGTCCAGGGGATCCTACCGAGTGTGATGTGTCTGAAATTGATTGCGAAGCCCTAATAGTGATAAGGCCTAGGCCCCCCTAGGGGCTGTTGAGCCACTGGAAAAAAAAATCTTTTTTAAATGGCGATATAATTTATATCTCAAAGTACATGTCATTGTACATAATAACGTTTTTATTGTAAGAGACTTTGTATGTATTCCGTGCACAGAAAAGTCTGTGCCATGCCTGTCGAGCTCAAAATACGTCTGTGCCATGCCTGTCGAGCTCAAAATACGTCTGTGCCATGCCTGTCGAGCTCAAAATACGTCTGTATCATGCCTGTCGAGCTCACAATACGTCTGTGCCATGCCTGTCGAGCTCAAAATACGTCTGTGCCATGCCTGTCGAGCTCAAAATACGTCTGTGCCATGCCTGTCGAGCTCAAAATACGTCTGTATCATGCCTGTCGAGCTCAAAATACGTCTGTGCCATGCCTGTCGAGCTCAAAATACGTCTGTGCCATGCCTGTCGAGCTCAAAATACGTCTGTGCCATGCCTGTCGAGCTCACAATACGTTTGTGTCATGTCTGTCGAGCTCAAAATACGTCTGTGTCATGTCTGTCGAGCTCAAAATACGTCTGTGTCATGTCTGTGGAGCTCACAATACGTCTGTGTCATGCCTGTCGAGCTCAAAATACGTCTGTGCCATGCCTGTCGAGCTCAGAATACGTCTGTGTCATGTCTGTCGAGCTCAGAATACGTTTGTATCATGCCTGTCGAGCTCAAAATACGTCTGTGCCATGCCTGTCGAGCTCAAAATACGTCTGTGCCATGCCTGTCGAGCTCAAAATACGTCTGTGCCATGCCTGTCGAGCTCACAATACGTTTGTGTCATGTCTGTCGAGCTCAAAATACGTCTGTGTCATGTCTGTCGAGCTCAAAATACGTCTGTGTCATGTCTGTGGAGCTCACAATACGTCTGTGTCATGCCTGTCGAGCTTAAAATACGTCTGTGCCATGCCTGTCGAGCTCAGAATACGTCTGTGTCATGTCTGTCGAGCTCAGAATACGTTTGTGTCATGTCTGTCGAGCTCAAAATACGTCTCTGTCATGCCTGTCGAGCTCAAAACACGTTGCGGAGCGATCCTAAATCCGACTTGACGTCTTTGACCGCAAAATATAGTGTCACATTACCTCATTCTTCTGTGTAACAAGTGCAGGGATGTTAAATAATCTTGCGTTTAATTATGTAGGATTTATTTGGTATATTATGCTATAAAAATAAATGAGATCATATTTTAAAATTGTCTTTCACAGGTTGAAATGAATAATGGTTGTCAATGTATGGGTTACCTGTGGAAACCACATCTGTTGATAGAAATTGCCAAACTTGCCGGTTGAATTTTCAGTGGCATCAGAGAGTATTGTGTATTTATGAAGCAGACCTGTGCCGTTGTTCTCCCGGCACTGTAGATGTCTCTGAAGTAGATCGGTACGTATTAACATGGCAAGCAGCGTCGCAGTGGGCTCAACTTGCAATTGTCCAAACTTTTCCGGGCTTCATTTTTCAATGATTCGGACAGATCCCTGTGAAAGTATAGTAAAGTTGTATGATATGTGTTCATCGTGGGGCCGCTACATTCATCTAATGTTCATCGTGTAATTAACGTCGTAGTGGGATAGTTACTACTGCAGAGTCCTCAGCATTAATTCAAACTGTCATTGTGCCTCGTGTATGAATTGTTTGAATGTGTTGCAGGTGCAACTTTCTGGAAATACTGACATGATTTTGAGAAAAGAATCATGTCATTGAAAGCGTTGTTTCGGTATTTTGTTCAAATACTTTTATTAAAACGTGAACTAACATGAATACTAATTACAGTTGAACTCGGTTATAACGTCATGAAAGGTACTGAACATTTTGTGTCGTTATAAACGAGTGTTGTTATAACCGAGGAATATAACATTACGGTTACAAGTGAGGAATTAATTTGTACCATAGAATACGTGACGCTATAGACGAGATGTCGTATAAACCGATGTAGTTATAACCGGGTTCGAGTGTAATTCATTTTAAGGGAAATGTAGATGGTAATGGCACATGAAGGCTAAAATTGATTAGGTCTTCTAATGTGAAAGGAGGGAACAAGATACAAACGTGTGCTGCACCTCATCTACGGCCACCTTTACCCTTGTGAGACAACTCCGCCAAGAGAAGCAGATTGGAATATCAATGACGCTGTAGACTTGTCATCCAGAGGCGCCGGGTTCTGATTCCGGCTGGGGCACGGGATATGCTGACTGAAGGTTTTTCATGTTTGTTTTTACACTATTCAAATAAATTCTTGGAGGAGAAGACTGCAAATAGTCTGCGATATCTTTCTTACATTCCGCCACATGTCGTTTACACTCTCCCCACAAATCGTCTGCATATAATTAATCGTATTAACAGGTGGAATACGTTCTTGAATGAACTTATATGGGAGCCGGGATAGGGATAGGGGCTACGCTGTGGACAGGACGACCGAGGGGTCGCGGTTCAATTCCCTGGATGGCAAAACATTTCTCTGCTCTTCAGAAACTCTAGACCTACTCAGAATATACCGGGGACACTTCCGCCGGGGTTCAAGCGGCCGAGGATTGAAGCTGACCACTAAATCTCCATTTAGTTCCAAGGTTAGAAATGAGTGGAGCTACATCTCCGCTTCCCCTCTGCCTTCATGCTGTGCACAGGGACAGCATTACCGTCCTTTACAAACAGCCCCTATATATTGGTTTCAGGCTTCCGCCGCGATGTTGATGTAATCTGTGGTCTTTTGGGTAATTACACGGCGTCGTGTGGTAATTATTTACCGACGTTTCGGGAAAACGTGTCGGTCCCATCTTCATGGGTCAAGATTCCGAGATGGAAACCGCCTTGCTGCCAAGTTTCCTTGTCACAAGCTTTCTTTCCATCTCGGAATCTTGACCCATGAAGATGGGACCGACACGTCCCGAAACGTCGGTAAATAATTACCACACGACGCCGTGTAATTACCCAAAAGACCACAGATTACAGCCCCTATATATATTTGTAGGTCACACCTTGATGAATCCCTGATAGATTTTTGTCAGAAAGATCTACAGAGCGCAGGACCCATATCGTATATTTTTTGGCGGTGGAACTCTCCACCAATTTCTCCCGGATAAAACGAGTTCATATCGTGGTCTTTATTTATGTGGCGCCTTTTATTCCGGTAGATACATGCCAACACAGTCAATATATTACACGAACCAAATGCACTCCAATATCCACATATGTGTTATACACAAAACTGCGACATGTTTCGGTACCAGTGCCCCATCCTCAGGGAGCACAGGCTGCCAGATCTAAAACCAACCGTCACTGACGAGCCACTGTTTGTATGGTTCCACAATCTGTTGTAGGCTAACTAAACTAAAAACTAACTCCATGGAGCAGAGTCCTTCTTGAGAAGCTAACAGGTCGTCAGCTAGTCAAGAAATTCCCCGCATTTTATGGAACCCGAAGGTTCATCACCGCACTCACAAGAGCCCGCCACCTGTCCCTATCCTGAGCATCAGTCCAGGTCCGAGGCTCTGTATGGTGTTTCGTAACATGCTAATTTTTTACGGTGAGGATTCGTTAGCACCTCGCCCAAACCCCAAAGCTGGAGGACCACCCCTTGTCGGCTGTCCGCGACTGCATATTCGCAGCTACCCTCCATATTTGGAGGCCATTCCTCCATCCACAACCCGAGGACGCGCCACGCCGTGGTGACAGGGACCGACTTATCGTGGTGACAGGGACCGACTAATCATGGATCTGTTGTAGGCTGCGTTGTTAATATCTCTGTCGTATAAAAGGTACAGCCTGTTTTAAAATACATTTAGTTAAAACAGGATTACCATATTCTATACAAGATAAATATGCTTTTTAACAGACTAATTATGTTGGTGGTGGTGGAAACCTCTAGTGTTGTGGCATTATGTGTTGGACCATAGCAATATAATTATCGAGGCTTCACGATCACACTCAGACACACTACACTCGGTAGGACTCCTCTGGACGAGTGATCAGCCCGACGCAGAGACCTCTACCTGACAACACACAACACTCACAAGAGACAGACATGCATGCCCCCGGCGGGATTCGAACCTACCAGCAAGTGAGGGGCCGCAGACCCGCGCCTTAGACCGCGCGGCCACTGGAGTCGGCATGCTTCATTGTGCTTGTGTGTTACGATTTACCTCCTGAAAATTTTAGCGAACTAGGCGTGAATTTATCTGCTGAACACGTTAGAACACTGTGTGTTTGTAGGTCTGTTGCTCATTTTTTTTGTAATGCACATACGTTTTGTAACCGTCCATTTTTTAAGATTTTTTCAAGATACTTCAGTCCGTCAGGTTTAGGAACTTTTCAACTACCTTATATTTCATATATTTTGTGGTTTATTTTAACACGTTGTCAGTGGCTGAGATTACGTGTTGTTGAATGATAGGGTAACTATTGTATAATGAGTGGGAAGGGATGTGAAAGGAAGCAGTTGTGGTCTACTTTGAGATAAACTTTACGTTATTTGTACCTTACATTTTTAATTATATATATGTTATGCAGACAAATGTACACTGTTTTATGTTATTTAACACAATTTTTATTATTAAATGTTGCCCAACATGTTTCTAGCCTATATAAGGCTCATCTTCAGGGGCTCTTTTGTTGAAATTACAACAGCTATATTATTGGTATATAAAATTCTTAAAATGCCGTTAGATGTACCTGGTTATTGATATCTGTAACAGTCATTCTGCTTTCACTATAGATTTGTTGGAGGCCTACTCTATAGTGAAAGCAGCATGACCGGTACAGATACCAATAACCAGGCACATCTAACGGCATTTTAAAAATTTTATATACCAATAATATAGGTGTTGTAATTTCAACAAAAGAGCCCCTGAAGATGAGCCTTATATAGGCTAGAAATATGTTGGGCAACATTTAATAAAAATTGTGTTTAAATAACATATACTGTGTACATTTGTCTGCATAACATGTATATATATCTAATTTGAGATATCGCGGTATTTTTATAGACGAACCGAAGAAAACCGTGAGAAACCTTAGGATAACCGGCCTTCGGTTTTGAACTCAGAACCTCCCCGAGTACGAAGTAGAGATTTTGAGCGTTAGCAGCGACATTAGACAATTTTTCATACAAATTTAATGCGAAATGTTCAGGGAAATATGTGGTCGTAGGAATACAGTTAAACTAAGCAGTTTTGTGATGTTACTTAGCTGCTTAATAAGGACGTTCCTGGTTACATGTTGTTAGAATAACGAAGTTGGGAGGTGCACTGTGTTTAGGGTGCTGGCAAACCGATGTGGCCCGCGGGCCTGCAGTTGCGAACACTGGCTCCAGTGTCTGTGTCATAGACATCCGTGACGAGACGTGTTGTTTACCGCGTGTTGCTGCTGTATCTAGGCGGAGACTTGCCGTCGAGAATATCTGTCAAATGAACCAGAATAACAGACTGTCTCCACAGCACTAGAGGCCGTAGTCCTCCCTGATGTAAGAAAAAAAAAAGAAGATATATATATCTTTCTTTTTTTTTACATCATTATATATATATATAATGTTCCAACGAATTTGAGCTGATTGCTTTCTTCCTGTACATAAAGTCAAAATCTACACAGCGCAATTTTCTCTTTTTTTTTAGCCATGCTGCATCATTAAATGTTATCAATCTCTGTTACAGGGCGAGCAACAAAATCATTCATAGCCATGATTTCAGGCTTCCGCCGCGATGTTGATGAGACCTGCGTTCTTCTGGGATATTACACGGCGTCGTGTGGTAATTGTTTACCGACGTTTCGGGACAACGTATCGGTCCCATCTTCGCCAGCAACCTATAACGTAGATTCTGTCTTAGCTGTTTGCATTCTCGGTACCCCTAGCAGCTTTACGCTGTCTCTATCCACCCCTCTCTCACCCTGGTTCTACCCTATTGACTCTTGACCCGCGAAGATGGGGCCGATACGTTGTCCCGAAACGTCGGTAAACAATTACCACACGACGCCGCGTAATATCCCAGAAGAGCGCAGATCTCATAGAATGATTTTGTAATAACTTTTAAAATCAGTAAATGTATATTGCGTATTGTTGGAAACGTTTAGACTGCAATTTCAAATACAGTTTGTCACGGTGGTTCGGGATAGCTTAGTCGGTATAGCGACTCGCTACGGGCTGTACTGTCCGGGGATCGATTCCCGGTGGGGGGGAGATTTTTCGCAGCCGTCCAGACCGACCCTGGGGCCTACCCAGCCTCCTATACAATGGGTACCGGGTCTCTTTCCCGGGGGTAAAGCGGCCGGGGCGTGGAGTTAACCACCCACACTCATCTAGTGCCGGGGTTAAAGAAAGAGTAGAGCTATACCCCACCCTCATCTAGTGCCGGGGTTAAAGAAAGAGTAGAGCTATACCTCTACTCCCCCTCTGGGCCTTCATGGCCTGTTCTAGGGAGAACTTTACCTTTACAGTTTGTCACGAAGATACGAAAGATGGCCGCTGTCCGATATATACATACAGCATATTTGTACGTGGGCCTAGCCGGAAAGTGTTTCAACATCACGGTGCGCAGGTTGGTCGTATGGATTGGCTTGCGCTTTCTCATCAACACTGCAAACGGAATGTCCACCAACCGTCATACGTACGATCACAAATGACTGCTAGACAGAGACCTTAGTTTTTTTAATATTATATGTACCGTGCATTTTGTCAAAAGTTTAAGTCAAACCAACAAATGCACAAGAATTATTAACAAAGTATATTTGTAACCCCTACATACGTTTCGGCAATCAAGTTGCCATCCTCAGGGGGCGCATCAAAGAATCACAAGTATTTATGGCATCCAGATACACATACATTTGGCATTATAATGCAAGTACAAATGCCGCTCATAATATTAAAATGAATAGATGTCTATAGTCATAAAACTAAACGTTAAGAGTAAATAATACAATGTGTCTAAGTCAGTGATGTAAGCTGATACTTCATATAACACAGTAAAAGTTATTATATACAAATATTGTTACATGATTCGACTTAGACGTTTAAATATATAAAAGTTTTTTAAAAAAAAGTTGTACTGGCTGTTGGCCATGTGTACAGTCATATAGTTGATCTACGTCGATCTCGTCCTGTGGCTTGGGATGTTGTGTGTCCGGTGAAGTGTCGTGTACTGTGGCTTGAGATGTGTGTCCGGTGAAGTGTCGTGTACTGTGGCTTGGGATGTTGTGTGTCCGGTGAAGTGTCGTGTACTGTGGCTTGGGATGTTGTGTGTCCGGTGAAGTGTCGTGTACTGTGGCTTGGGATGTTGTGTGTCCGGTGAAGTGTCGTGTACTGTAGCTTGGGGTGTTGTGTGTCCGGTGAAGTGTCGTGTACTGTGGCTTGGGATGTTGTGTGTCCGGTGAAGTGTCGTGTACTGTAGCTTGGGATGTTGTGTGTCCGGTGAAGTGTCGTGTACTGTGGCTTGAGATGTGTGTCCGGTGAAGTGTCGTGTACTGTGGCTTGGGATGTTGTGTGTCCGGTGAAGTGTCGTGTACTGTGGCTTGAGATGTGTGTCCGGTGAAGTGTCGTGTACTGTGGCTTGAGATGTGTGTCCGGTGAAGTGTCGTGTACTGTGGCTTAGGATGTTGTGTGTCCGGTGAAGTGTCGTGTACTGTGGCTTGGGATGTTGTGTGCCCGGTGAAGTGTCGTGTACTGTGGCTTGAGTTGTGTGTCCGGTGAAGTGTCGTGTACTGTGGCTTGGGATGTTGTGTGTCCGGTGAAGTGTCGTGTACTGTGGCTTGGGATGTTGTGCGTCCGGTGTAGTGTCGTGTACTGTGACTTGGGATGTTGTGTGTCCGGTGAAGTGTCGTGTACTGTGGCTTGGGATGTTGTGTGTCCGGTGAAGTGTCGTGTACTGTGGCTTGGGATGTTGTGTGTCCGGTGAAGTGTCGTGTACTGCGGCTTGGGATGTTGTGTGTCCGGTGAAGTGTCATGTACTGTGGCTTAGGATGTTGTGTGTCCGGTGAAATGTCGGGTACTGTAGCTTGGGATGTTATGTGTCCGGTGAAGTGTCATGTACTGTGGCTTGGGATGTTGTGTGTCCGGTGAAGTGTCGTGTACTGTGGCTTGGGATGTTGTGTGTCCGGTGAAGTGTCGTGTACTGTGGCTTAGGATGTTGTGTGTCCGGTGAAGTGTCGTGTACTGTGGCCTGGGATGTTGTGTGTCCGGTGAAGTGTCGTGTACTGTGGCTTGGGATGTTGTTTGTCCGGTGAAGTGTCGTGTACTGTGGCTTGGGATGTTGTGTGTCCGGTGAAGTGTCATGTATCTGGATGCTATAGATATATGTGATTTTTGATGCGTCCCCTGAGGATGGCAACTTGATTGCCTAAACGTATGTAGGGGTTACAAATATACTTTGTTAATAATTCTTGTGCATTTGTTAGTTTGACTTAAACTTAATAGATATTAGTGTTGACCGTTCGCTACCGGAGATGCGAAATTCTGTGGTGCAGTCACTTTTGAGCTAGGGTTGTCAAAAAACTGTGTAAGGACAGAAATTACATAAAAATAAATAGTCTTCGAAAACATTTCTAGGTGCCTCAGGGACCTAGAGCCCAGAATGTATCCAGTGTCGACATAAAGGTCATCACCTGTATCCGATCACACATTACAGCCATTAGCATACAGAAGCTAAAGTTTATTATTTACCGGGGTTAGAATTTATGATATGGGGATAGCAGTGTGGAATAAGACGAAGAATTTTAGTACCTTTGAGGTACTTGTGGGTTTCCTAATTTGACTGTGAAATAACTAAGTTTCGCCTCACGTGCAGGGGTCTGAGTGAATCTCACAGTGCTCGCTAGTGTTCTTAAAGGTTGGCAGGTGGAGTGGTAATCAGCCAGCCATCTCTTCCTTTTGTTCTGACTTCATGTCTTTGTGTTCTTTTATTTGTATGTCTCCGGTTTTTTTTTCCACTTTTTCTCCTTACTCTCTTTTAGACAAGTCTGCATTCCTCGTGGGTTCCTGTTAATACAAAAGTCGATCCGTTAGTCTGTGTACAGGTAAAAACTTGTGAGCTGCTGAACGTATTTTTATGAAATTTGATATTGTGAACTTTAACTGAAATTTGGAGATCCCTCGGTGAACACTGTACGACAGTCGTGGGCACTTTGCGTAAGTCCTACACGCGATACTGCCCACGTACCAAACATTCCACACTGTATAACCAATGCGCTAACTATAAGTGTTACGGGTTTCGATATGTTAAACAAGACAGGCAATGAACGTATAACGTAACATTGAGGCGCGTTCGCGTAACCATTGTTACCGTGGAAAACCAATAAGTATTACATATTATGATAAGTGTCTGTCTGTAGTCTTAGTTATCCAGCATGCAAAGCGCATGCGTCGTGTTATACTGTCATCTGTGGCTTGTCTGGCTCTACAGTATTTTTCCACATTATCTCATAAACTGCACGATTTTCTGAGAACAGTTACTGAACATAAACTGTGTGTTTTGATTTTATATACAACTTTTGTCTGAAACATTTCTGATTATAAAATGAATTCAGCGAGATATTATCATGAATGTACTTACGTCTTCATGTAAGTTACCCGTTATTCTTGTCAGAGTTTAATGAAACTTTATTTTTCTCGACAGATTTTAGAAAAATCATCAAATATCAAATTTCATGAAAATCCGTCAATTGGGAGCCGAGTTGTTCCGTGCGGACAGACGGACATGATGGAGCTAATGGACGCATTTCGCAATTTTGCCAACGCGTCTAAAAGAGGAGTGAATATGATAGAGCTGTTAGGCTGTGTGTCATCTCCTTACTTGTTTTTCCTGTCTGCGTGTTTTTGTTGAGACTTTAGGCTCTGACACTGATCACTACGAAGTTTACTGTTTTCTGGTATATGACGCCGTGTAGTTTAGTAGAAATTTACTGACTTACCGGAAGGACCTGCGTCCATCTTCAGTGTGGAGGATTGACTTCTACGAAACCATACGGCGTCATATTTTACAATATATTTTCTTTCTTTTTTTTTTCGCTTTTACTCAAGTTTCAATTTCCTGCTGTCTCTGTTTTTATCACATTCTCAAACTACTGAATTTCTTTTCATGTTTTCCTTCTTCTGTTTCTTAATGTATTTGTATTGTTCCGTCTTTCTCTGATATTAACTTGCATATTTAATTGTCTTAGTATTTACCTTCGTTGCTGGTTAATGTAATTTTATCTTGATTTCAGGCTTCCGCCGCGATGTTGATGTAATCTGTGGTCTTTTGGGTAATTACACGGCGTCGTGTGGTAATTATTTACCGACGTTTCGGGACAACGTGTCGGTCCCATCTTCACGGGTCAAGATCTACTCCTTTCTCCTAAAGAGAAAATCTTGACCCGTGAAGATGGGACCGACACGTTGTCCCGAAACGTCGGTAAATAATTACCACACGACGCCGTGTAATTACCCAAAAGACCACAGATTACACAATGTAATTTTATGTTTCTATCTACTTTCCTCCACACTCTGTTCCCCTTACACCACATATCCTTTTTTAATTCCTGCTCGTTATTTTCATTGTTTTCTCTCCATATCTCTTTCTCCACTTAACCAATATATCTTCCCCCCCCCCCCTCTTTCAAAACCCTTTTTTGATTTGTGTGTACAGTTGTGCGCTTCTAATCCTTTGGAAATAATCCAATTTCTTCACAACCCGCCTGACATACTTTTCTGGCTTCATACATTCTCCCCCCCCCCCACCACGTGAATGCTTGTAAATAACCATACATCCAATAAATGCTGACCTTCATATTTTATTCTTCATACAGGCCTGATTGTCCACGATCGGTATTCAATCCTCGTAACTAATTTGGGGAACGTACAGTAATAAATTTAAATTTCCGATAGGTTGAACTGCCCATACGTATTTCATTTCCCAATTTTTAAAGGAACTGTCCAATCTCTAATGGAGACTGGCTGTAAGGTTCGCAAGGTCGCGGAATTAGAATTGTATAGCTTCAGAGCTCTTGACACAAAATTGGAGAGTTGTTGACTTCGCCCTGAGGCCAAGCAACGGGCGGGGCACTTAACTGCAGACGAGCAATTTCGTTAGCTGTCCCATCCGGGTAACGTCTGAGTCTTTGTGCGCAGAACTGGCGTCCTTTCTTCTGTCTCGCTTAGTGGCCAGCAGGAATCTGTGGAGTTAGGTGGCTGAACACTTTATGCTAATGCAGAAGTTTTTTTTTTTTTTTGCGTGGTGAAGGGCCCCGCAGCAGATGCTACGGACGCACCGCAGCCTTAAGGCTTCTTTTGCAACCCCTGTGATGAAGATGAGCAGTTTTTTTTACCAAGTTTTACAATTAATGGAGCACCAGTGGAATGAAATTGACAGGGGAAAACCGACAACTCGGAGAAAAACCTGTCCCAGTGCCACTTTGTCCACCACAAATCTCACATGGACTGATCCGGGATCGAACCCGGGCGTCCGCGGTGAGAGGCCGGCGACTAACCGCCTGAGCCATGGCACGGCCAATGCAGAAGTTAGTGTTTGGCTGTGATGATTGACGAACCATTGAATTGTGTTACTTGTCTGCATACAGAGTGCGAATCAAACATTCACACAGTAGTCATTTTTCTTTTCCCCCATTGGTGGAAGTATATTGACATAGTAAACCTGCTCTGAAGAAGGGCTGTATCTAAAATGATACAAACAATATACTCTATAACATTTATCGGCATAAACACGGAATTGATACGGATTTTATTCTATGAGACCTTAACCTAATATTCTCTATATGTAAACATCTATACCTACAAATATTACGGTTTGAGAAGATATAATTTACGTCATCGGTTACTCATAAATAAAATAGTACGCTTTACAAGTAAAGAAACAAAACGCAATACCAAATATATTGCTTTTGTAACAAAAAAGAACGTTAATTATAGCCAGCATAATTGATGATAAATTTAAAGAGATGAAACAAATCTGTACGCAACCTAATATAGAAACAAGATTTAAGGCAATCTATACTGTAATACTTTTGTAAGGAACGGAGATATCATTCAAAATTGACAGGGGAATTTTTAATTTTGTACAGTAGTTAGAATTTTTACATTTTTTAGTTGCCACATTAGCCGGAAGATGACAGATTATATTATTGTTTATTGATTATTTTACCTGCTACTAATTGTGTTCTGCAGTACGAGTAGAATGGTTTATGTTATTTGTACCGTACATTTATGTTATTTGTACTGTGCATTTATGTTATTTGTACCGTACATTATGTTATTTGTACCGTACATTTATGTTATTTGTACTGTGCATTTATGTTATTTGTACTGTGCATTTATGTTATTTGTACCGTACATTTATGTTATTTGTACCGTACATTTATGTTATTTGTACTGTGCATTTATGTTATTTGTACCGTACATTTATGTTATTTGTACCGTACATTTATGTTATTTGTACTGTGCATTTATGTTATTTGTACCGTACATTTATTTATTTGTTACGTAATTTATGTTATTTGTACTGTGCATTTATGTTATTTGTAAACCCTACATTTTATGTTATTGTACCGTAATTCATGTTATTTGTACTGTGCATTTATGTTATTTGTACCCTACATTTATGTATTTGTACCGTACATTCATGTTATTTGTACCGTACATTCATGTTATTTGTACCGTACATTCATGTTATTTGTACCGTACATTCATGTTATTTGTACCGTACATTTATGTTATTAGTACTGTGCATTTATGTTATTTGTACCGTACATTCATGTTATTTGTACCGTACATTTATGATATTTGTACCGTACATTTATGTTATTGTACCGTACATTCATGTTATTTGTACCGTACATTTATTGATATTTGTACGTACATTTATGTTATTAGTACTGTGCATTTTTCTTGATTACATAAATTCGTGATCCGACAAATGTACACTCTTTATTAACTGCTATTTAACACAGTTTATATTAAAAATAATCCAACATGTTTCGAACTATGTTACAGTTCATCTTCAGGGACTCAATTGTTTATTACACCAGCCCCGTACATGTACGGTACTCATTAAAATATATAAGTTTGGTAGATAAAATGTTGTTAACTGCATTGAGTTTGTGGACACTGAAAACAATATTAAAACGTTCGTAAGCTAAGATAATTTTGATTTGAATCTTAGATATCTTAGCTTAAGGTTCATTACCGTGTTCACAAGCTCCCACAACCTGTCCGTAACCTGAGCCAGATAAGTCCAGTTCATACCCTCTAAACTGATTTCTTTAAGGCTTATTCTAATATTATCCTCTCATCTACGGCTAGATCATGAAATGGTCTCTTCCCCTCAGTTTTAGCCACTAAACCCCTATATACATCTCTTATCTGCGCCGTACGTGCCACATGCCCCGCCAATCTCACGTAACTGAAAACAAAAAACGTACATATTACTGAGTTTATTAGGGTAGTAGACATTCAGAAAAATGTTTTTTTTTCTGAGGACCAATTTAAACTCTGGTCGAAATGCCTATGCCTGGGAAAGAGTTTCACAAGTATTTACATATGATATCGTCACTTACTGAGTACATGTAGCCTATGAAACTAACACTTTGATTATATATAAAACATTGAACGTGGTACACTGCGTGACGCAGTACAGTGACTTTAACAAGGCATTCTTTACTTTCAGAATGCCATATGGTATTTATGGAATGCCATTTACGCCCATAGTAAACATATGCTTGTGTGTAACAAGGAGAATGGCACAGAAACTGACGTGTATGTGCATCGAAAACTGATTACGTAATGTAATAGACTTCTTAATAACCAGTTGAACGTCAAAACTTTTAAATTAATCAATGCAAGTAGACTAATTTGCCTTGTGTGAGAACTTCACACCTTCCATTCCTCATCAAATATTGGGATGATAAAATAAAGGAACTTTAGATTTACGTGTTATTTAGCACGCATTGGAAAGAATAAAAATGAAGTCAGAAAGACGTAAAGGAAGTAGGTCACTGAGAAGACCTAGATGTAGATGAGTAAGTAATATTAAATGTGTCTTAAGGAAAGAAGATATGAGGTTATCGACTCAATTTATTTTGCTCGGATTAGGGATTGGAGCCTTTTTAAATACGGTAATATACTTTGTAAATACGGTAATAGCCTTTGTAAATATGGTAATATTCTTTGTAAATACGGTAATAGCCTTTGTAAATACGGTAATATCCTTTGTAAATACGGTAATAGCCTTTGCAAATACGGTAATATTCTTTGTAATACGGTAATAGCCTTTGTAAATACGGTAATATCCTTTGTAAATACGGTAATAGCCTTTGTAAATACGGTAATATTCTTTGTAATACGGTAATAGCCTTTGTAAATACGGTAATATCCTTTGTAAATACGGTAATAGCCTTTGTAAATACGGTAAAATCCTTTCGGGGTCTGGAAAGTCCTGTGATAGTTTTGTTAACTTCTTGTCAAGAAGGACTCTGCTATCTGCAATTAGTCATATCTTACCCAAGCAGTCTTTCCGAACAGTAGTGGGATGTTGCTTTAATGCAAGGTACAGCGTATCGTTAGTGAAACACGAGTGAGTGAGGCAGTCGAGGCAGCATAGTTTAGTTACGGGAATTGAATTATGCGTTGCATTAAGTTTTATATGATCCTTTTTATGCACGCGCTCCATTAGTCCCGTGGCTTCATATACCGTTACGTATGGAAGATTATTTTTTTGATAGAAACGGTGGGTGGTCGTAAAATTAACATTACCAAGATTAGTGAGGACGAAACTGTCGTCCCGGGGAGGGGGGGGGGGGGAGAAATGGAATTTTAGAACTTAGATGGACCCTCCAGGTCAGTAAATATGCCAGCGGGAATGACCAAACACATATTGCTAATGAAATTGTTACAATTCGGTTTGGGCAATTCGTTCATACATACAGTACCGCTGCGCCTGGTGTTTTGGTAGCTGGTTAACAGCATTGGCTCATGTTCCTCCGCCAGTCTGGGTGTTCGACTGTAAGAGTACACAATGTCACAGCCTAGAGGACCATAGTCTTAAAATGTATGATATTCTCGGATTGCCTTACAATACCAAACTACTCGGCGTCACATTCCACTATACCTTAAATTCAATGCAGAAAATCCACTTAAATAACAATACAACATATAGATTCTAGAGGCATTGCGCTACAAGCCGGAAGGCCGCGGGTTCGATGTCCGATGTCATTGGAATTTTTTATTGACATAATCCTTCCGGTCACACTATGGCCCTGGGGTCGACTCAGCCTCTAGCAGAAATGTGTACCAGGAATATTTCCTGGGGGGGTAAAGGCGGCCGGTGCGTAGGGTTGACATTACCATCTTCATGTGCCGAATGTCTGTAAATCTGGGAGCATCAACCTCCTGGAACCCTAAGGGTCTGTCCAGGACTGGGATGGGATTGCTTTACCTCTACAACATCTAGATTCAGACTCACCCTCTCTTTAAGGCAGAAATACAAAATGGGCACCTTGAAGCATTTTTTCTAAATTTATATTTTTATCTCTCAGAGAACATGTTGCGGGTCTGTTACAAACACAGACCAGTTAATACTGTTAGGGAAATACGTAGTAGTACCTGTATAAACTTCTTCGTATAATCTGCCATATAGGCACAGAAGGAGAGTAGAGATATAGCTCTAACCTTGAACCTCGGCACTAGAGGTCACTAGGGGGTGGGTGGTCAACGCCACGCCCCTGTCGCTTTACGCCCGGGAATAAACCGGTAACCACTGTACAGGAGGTTTGGGCTCCAGGGCCTGTATGGACTGTACGAAAATCTCGCCTTCGCCGGCATTCGATCCCCGGACCGTCCAATCTGTAGCGAGTCGCTATACCGACTACAAATATCCTCCGTTTAATTGGGCCGGAATAGCGTAGTCGTTATAGCGACTCGCTACAGATTGGAGGTCCGGGGATCGAATGCCGGTGAGGGCGAGATTTTCTGCAACCGTCCAGACCTGCCCTGGGGCTCACCCAACCTCCTATACAATGGGTACCGGGTCTCTTTCCCTGGGGTAAAGCGACCGGGGCGTTGAGTTGACGACCCACCTTCATCTAGTGCCAGGGTTAAAGGAAGAGTAGAGCTTTACCTCTACTCCTCCTCTGGGCCTTCATGGCCCGTTGTAGGGAGAATATTACCTTTACCTTTATTGTGATAATTATGTATAATCTGTAACCATACTCTGTAGACGGAGTGTAAAACTTCGTAATGGTAAAGTAGGTGGTACATATGGTTACCATTGTGTGTCAGAGTGTTAGACGTATCGGTCATTTGTCTCGGCATGTGTCTCGTGTTTGGCAATGTTAACTTGGTCATCTGTGTTTCTGGCTGCCTGTGGGACAGGTGTTGCCCGCGTATCGGTACAGTGGGGGTGCCGGCAGTATCGATCCCTAGACCTGGAGACTCTGCAGCTGTGTCAGCCAGGAAGCGGATGAACTCTTGAGAGCTGCACAGGTTGCATCCCAGGCAAGGGGTAGTACTCCCATCGGTGCGCCAAGACGTACGGACACGTGACGGGAACGTTGAGCTCTGTGGATTGGGTTACCAGTTCTGGTGCATTTCTTTCATTTTATTTAATTATCGGTAAGAAGGCTGTTGAGGTTTCCAAACAAAAAGTTGACAGTTCCCATCTCTAGCTACGAACGTTGTGATTATATCAGGGGAATTCGTCGCTGAGCGATTATCGTCTGTTCCCAGGGCTGAAAAGATATATTGAATTAACTCCACGCAGCGACGTCCTTCTTGAGAATCTAACAGTTCCTCACCTAGTCAAGAAATTCCCCGAATTTTATGAAATCCGATGGTTCATTGCCGCACTCACAAGACTCCCCCCCAACCTGTCCCTTTCCCGACCAAACCCTTCAAACGATTTCTTGAATATCCATTTTAATATTATCCTCGCATCTACGACTGTGTCTTCGAAGTTGCCTCTTTCCATCAGGTTTCCCCATCAGAACACTATATACACCTTTTCTGTCCCCCATACTTACGTGCCCCACACATCTTATTATTCTTTATTTTGTCACTCCAATAAGATTTGGTGATGACTTCAGATAATGGTAGCCACAAATTTAAAGATGATAGCGAGTTTGAAACAGGTGAGATACGTTGGCTGATAAGACAGGAACGGGCTGATATCGACAGGGAATAGAGAAGCTCGTCCCACGATATGATAAATGCGTTAGTTATGTTGAGGACTACGTGGAAATGTACTGGAACAGCAGTGCAATTGAACGTGAAGTGTTCTTATTAGAGATGGAAAAAAAAAAACCAAAACGTATGCATTGTAGACTTACTTTTGATGACCTGTCTTCGAGTTAGAGAGATAACCCTTCCATTTTTACACTCTTTTACTCTACGGTACAGGCCAGAGGAATATTACATGACAGTTTCACTGAGTATGCACACCATGACCTTATAAAGGCCTTGAAAGACAGATTGCTACATTAACGGTGATACTGCCTGTAGGTAACTTCCTACCAACAAAGTTCGAGGCTGCAGTACCGACCTAAGCACACGTATCTTTTGTTTTATAGCGACAGATTGTTTTTGGCAATCGCGGCCATCGGGCGAAACAATCTGTAACTGCAATAATGACTGCTACCCTTTGGCAGATATATTATTGAATTCCAGGTTTTGTAAATATATAAATATATAATATGTATGTCGAACACATTTCATCGAAATTAAACCTCGAATCTGAAATGTGGAACAGTCAGTAATTAAATATTATAACAAAGCCTGCAGCTGATCTGCACACGTATAGCAATCAGCTGCAGCTGTTGCACCAAGCAGACCTTGTGTCATAGCCTTAGGGTGAGACATCCCGTTGTGATGCGTGAGTAAACATGGATAAAGTGACAGTGAGTCGCAACTGTGTTTTGTTAGGCAGCATGTGATTGTGTCATTAGTAATTAATATACGATAGTTATACATCTATTTACTACAAATATTTATTAGCACTCCGTAGTACCAAGAAGCCAAAAAGAAATAGATTTTTTTTCTCCCAATGGCTCGACAGCCCCTTGGGGGCCTAGGCCGCCTCATTTTTCGAGGCTTCACGATCACACTTTTTTAGACACACCACACTAGGTAGGACGCCTCTGGACGAGTGATCAGCTCGTCGCAGAGACCTCTACCTGACAACACACAACACTCATAAGAGACAGACAGCCATGTCTCCTGTGGGATTCGAACCCACAATCCCAGTAAGCGAGCGGCCGCAGACCCACGCCTTAAACCGCGCGGCCATTGGGATCGACAAAAAAAAATAAAGAAATAGATGCCATATTAAAATCAAAATAAGCTTCCGGGCTAAGAATATTATATCTAAAATAAACAAAAGTCCATCCATCCCTGGAGCCTTCCCTCCACACCAATTTCTCATCCGAATGTTTTATACATCACAGACAGGAGCTTAGGTCAAGTCTTTTAACACGAGTACTACATTAAATTACCACACCATTGTAATGTATTAATTTAAAATATATTTGAATACTAATTTCGACACAGTTTCGGGTTATAGAAACAGAACCCATATAAATGTGTGTAGGACTGGGACCTCATTCGATTTGTAAACTAATAATGTGTTGTATATGACTCCTTGTTTTCTAAAATATTTATGTACGTCTGCCTGATGATGGCTTGTGAATAAGCCGAAACATGTAGCACTTAGAGAATGAAAGATATTTTCTAATAAAATATGGGTGTTTCATAAACACCTCCGGGATTTCGGAGGTCTGTAGCTCAGGAGCCAAATCACACACGGGGGATGAGAACATGTCAGTGAAAAGAGTACATATCCAAGGTTTGAACCCACCTTACAAATGTTCAATATGTCCCCCTTTGGTGACTCGACAGGCGTCAATCATGTAATCTAGCTCCTGCCACACACGGCCTACCTGTTCGTTTTGCGACACACAAACAGTCAGTTTCCTCGAATTTTCTATACCAGTCTCTTACTGTTTTTTCCGTTGGTGGTTCTGTACGATACTTGTTCGAAAACCACGTTGCACTGTTACAATTGACTGGGTTTTAGCAAATTGCAGGACACAAAAAGCTTTCTGTTCACCTGAAAACGCCATGTTTGCACACCACTTCCTCCTAGCGGAGAAACGGGTAACTACGCCATCGCATCTGTCACGAAAAACCTTTTACATTTCCTCTATCCGTTGGCATGCTATTTATCTCTTATATGTGGGTTTGCTACTGCACGGCCAAGCCTCTAAATCCCGGATGGACTTATGAAACACGCTGTATTATGGTGATTGACAATCTATCTATTCATATCCATTTGTTTCTTTATGTGTGACATCTCGTGGTATAAAAATAAAGAGTAGAATGGGGGCGGTCAATCAGAACTACATTGTGCAGTGATCTAGTAGATACATATTATGCAACATGTTTCGGCTTTTTTTAAAAAAAACCGAAACATTTTTCTATTGCGTCATAATTTTGTATTTGACCTGATGACGGGAACAGAGCCGTGTTCCGAAACGTCGTGTCTTTTAACAAAAAACGAGGAGGTGGGAAGTCAGATAGATAGCGACCTCAGTAACTCCACATCGCTATAAATGTCTACATTTATCTAGACTGAAATGCCTGATGGTTGTCTCGAATGGCAAACCGAGGGGCGTCACATTCTCTTGCCATACTTGGTGTGACTATCTGCCTGTGTGTTTTCACTCCTGTGCGGTTATTAGATATCGATTGCTGCAGCCCAGAAACTGCGAAGTGACTCTACAGATGTCGATATCGGGCGGGCCGTGTCAGGCTGTCGGGTTGTAAATCATGGTACGTCTTTATTATCGACATGTACACCGACACTGGAGAACCTGATACACGAGGTTTCAGGATGAAAGTGACTTCCGAAATATCACATTTATTAACCTTTTTGAAGAGAGACTTGATATAGAGAAAGACGTAGTGGAAAGTTCCTTAATTACATATTCTAACGGTCATACGAAATAAACACAACGCGATTTAAAGAATTTCCGTGATTATTTCTCACACAACATTGTTCCTTTAATTAAAACAGTAAGTAAACTTCAAAATAACCATTACAGAAATGTATTCACCGATCCCGTAGCAACTGGTCACACACTGGAGTACACTTTGGGAACCAGTGGTCTAGAGGCAAGATGAGGTTCGAGGACTTTTCTGACATATGACACCGTGTCTACTTGACTTTTTTACACTGAATATGAAGAGCAAACCTTCGCGAGGCTCTATAAATATTTACCAATAGGCAGGGCGTCGGGTGATTAAATCAAGAAGAATGAGGTAGGCGGGGCGTGTAGCACGTATGGGGGAGGGGAGAGGTGCATACAGGATTTTTGTTGGGGAGACCTGAGGGAAGGAGACCACTTGGAAGACCCAGGCGTAGATGGGAGGATAATATTAAAATGGATCTTTAAGAAGTGGGATGGGGGGCATGAGTTGGATTGATATGGCTCAGGATAGGGACAGGTGGCGGGCTCTTGTGAGTGCGGTAATGAACCTTCGGGTTCCATAAAACGCGGGGAATTTCTTGACTAGCTGAGGATCTGTTAGCATCTCAAGAAGGACTCTGCTCCTTGGACTTAGTTAGTTAGGCAGGCGTCATAACCCCGAAGGATTTAGTCTTTGTGAACATCGCTTTGTGAACAAGGCCCGAAAAGGAAACTTGTTTTTCTCTGAAGTCTGATATTCGCACTGCATGTCGATCGGTAATCGAGGTTTGTCACAAAATGTCAGCGTTATATTGTACTCGTACATCATAAAACCGATAGACAATATGCCGATATATCGTAATAGAGGGAAAACCCCGTTGACAAGGCAGCAAGAAGTTTTGTAGTTGAAAGTGTTCACATGTCGAAACAGTGTGACGGTTAGCGCCGTCTGTCAGACATTGAGAATTTTGTGTATGTGAAGCTGTGTACATGGCGAGACAGTCTGACAATTAGAGTCATCTGTCAGGCTCTGGTTACTTCTTATAGGTGCAAGTATGTACACGCAGGTGAACACATTTGCATGTCGAGGCTGTTCGATGTTTAACACCATCTGTCAGACGCTGAAGGATTTCTTGTACGTATGCTAAAGTATGTACAGTTTGTGACAAAAATTAAACGCCTAGAATTTTGTGAGCTCCAAGCCGGAAGTGATATAAGCGTACGTCTCGTTTAATATTTCAGTAATTTATTTTTCCCTGTTCATGTGTGGCTTTTCTGTGTCTTCAGTTATTTATAATTACTGACGCCAGATATCTGTTAACCAAAGACATCAATATGTGTGCGTAATTTTAACACACGCAACGGTAATTCGATATAAATGCGTAGCCTACTTGTGCACTAGGTCTGTGTAATTGTCACTGTATCAAGATATGCTCATAATCACCAACTAATGCACATAAACTTTGTTCACAATAGTTTATTCTTAAAATTCCCCTATACGTATTTCGGTGGTTTAAACCACCATCTTCAGGGGGTCGTAGAGATTATTTTGCGTAGACCATACAGTTATTACGTATGTGGTTATATTCGTATATGTAGAATATGAGTGGTCTGATATTGTCCACTTCGTATAGTATTGTAAAATAAGTTACTATAAAATGGAATAAAAAGTTGCTAAAATGATTGCATAATTTGTAGTCAGCAAGAAAATTAGTGGCAGTTTGGTCTTGTGGTTTTTTGCAAGTACATTTTAATTTGCAGTAAGGAGGTCATCTGTGTGTACTGGATGAGCTGCGTGACGTCCGTGTCGTGTGGTTGCAGTGCGATGACTGGTTGATTGAGAATGCACGGTGAATACAATGTTAAGTTGTCACTGTATCGTTCGACCCGGTCTCTTCATATTCCTATCTAGAGGCTGAACGTCATATTGACTCAAGTGTTACCGTGTAATGTGGGCCTGTGATTTGTAACAAATTTTATACTTTAATTTTGGTGAGTGTTTAATTACCAATTTACGATGACAGACTTCATTACATGAAGTAAGAAACTCATGTAACACCAACAAATGCACTATTCTGTATTTTATTCGTACTGTCTTTTACATAGCTCCTACATGTTTCGGCGTTAGAAACTTTGGTGTCAGCTCTCTGAAGATGGCGAGATAATAACGCCGAAACATGTAGTAGCTATGTGAAAGATAGTATGAATAAAATATGGAATACTGCATTTTTTGGTGTTATATGAGTTTCTTACTATGTCACAATGCACGGGTAGTTAGTTAGTTAGTTAGTTAGTTAGTCAGTCCCCTTGTCGCTCCAATCGCGGAGCATTGGGGGCCTCCTTTCGGAGGTTTCTATGGTCATGTGCTTTGATGTAGCGGGTGACCAGCCCACTGACCGCACAAGTTTTACTCAATCCTGATGTGACTGCCAGAGCCATCTGGCAGGCATGCACGATATAAAAGTTCGGTATATGAAATTAGAGGTTTTCTCGGCGTGTGTATGAATATTATATCCTTATATAACTTTTAGAGGTACCTGCTAGCTCTGTTTAGAAGATGATGAAGGATGGAGGCAGCAGTTCCACCGAATCATTGGTACATATGTACCAAACTTTACATCGTTAAATCCCAGAGAACAATATTCTTCACTTTATTTTTGCGTTGTGTTGTGAAAAAATGGTTTGTCACTAAGAAGCCTATAACGTGCACGCGGTACAGTCTGAACAAATTATGGTTTTTATTTGTCTCCCACATTTTTCGAAATCTGTTGCATTGCTCTTTACTAACTACTGTTCGATAAACTTATAAGTGAGAACAGTTGTTGGCCTGATAGAGATTTGAACTAGATACAGTCTAGTTTGTTACAATTTTTTTCCTTTTTTTTCCTATGGCTCGACAGCCCCTAGGGGGCCTAGGCCTCCTCATTTTTCGAGGCTTCACGATCATACTTCTAGACACACCACACTCGGTAGGACTCCTCTAGACGAGTGATCAGCCCGTCGCAGAGACCTCTACCTGACAAAACACAATACTCACAAGAGACAGACATCCGTGCCGACGGTGGGATTCGAACCCACAATCCCATCAAGCAAGCGGCCGTAGACCCACGCCTTAGACCGCGCGGCCACTGGGATCGACAGTTTGTTACAATTACAGCAAAATATTCTGGGCCAGGGACATATTCCACTCTTCTGTGAAGCTAACGATTTCAACGGACTCAGTCTGTTGCAGTTCCACGTTATATGGCTTTGTAAACCTCGAAGGGAGAAATATACAGTCTCAAAATTTCACATATTTAGAATCCGACAGCGTACCTTAGTTGAACTCCCCACGTCAGATGTGAAAGCATCATATATATATATGCACGATTTTCCCTTCTGTGTTTTGTCATCCGTAGGTAGAGGTCTGACGAAGAGTCGATTCCAACCCCATGGTGTAACATCAGGTACTCAAATAGGATTCATAGTTTCAAGGCCTAAATCTGCATATGAACAGGCCGGTGGTCCTTAATAAAGACTGACCGAAAGCAAGAATAAATGTACAAAGCATGTTTAATAAGTAAGAATTTCTAGGTTATAAAAATTAAATTAGAAGTCAATACAACATTAAATAGAGCGTGTCTGTTCCACTGCATTGTGATTATTTTAGCATAATTCCTGAGCACATTGATGCGTTTATCTCATCTTGTCACGAGTTAAAATTCCGTCGCTCTAGATATCAGGTTTTTCGATTCGCATCCATTCACGAACAGTCATTTACGCTTCCTCATTATTGTGAAATCGCTTACTCCAGAGTGTTGCTTGGGGAGTCCAAACAAGTTATCTGTCGCGAGGTTTGATTCGTCAGCACGACGAAGGAATCGAACAGCGCCTTTCAGACACGAGGTCTGTTACAGTCATCTCATTTGGAACTTCCAGAATGTCCCTCTTTCTGTTTTGGCCACTAAAGCAACAGATTTCAGGCGTCCGCCGCGGTGTAGCTGAGGCCTTCGCCCTTCTGACTTGTTTGGCGACGTAAGTAGGCAGCTGGTTAAGTACTCAAAAAAGAATTCTTCCTGGACTGCTTGATACTTGAAGATGGGACCGAAACGTCGGTAACAAGCTGTCAACCTAGGCCGCGTAACGTGTGAGAAGAGCGAAGGCTCAAGACTTGGGGGATCGCCGATTCCGAAATAATGTTCAAGTGCAAATGCCTGTCTGTGAATGGTTGCGAATGCCGGAGCCTAGTTTCTAACGACACAGTGTTACAAATGCATCAGTGTTCCCGGGGTTTATGTTGAAAAATGACACTTTAGGGCAGTAACTGAGCTACATTTAACATAGTAACGACAGTTTTTGTGACCCGTGGAACCTTAGTTGTTGAATATCCGCATATGTAGACCAGTTTGTGCTGTAAGAGCGTAAAACAGGGCATCGGCCTGAATATCGAGACCTCCTGGCCTACACTCGTGACGTCATCCACCCCTCCTCCCTTTCCACTGCGGGGCCTGCCACCCCATTATGATGACGTCACGGCTGGCGGCCTATTCCGGCGCGAATCTCCGAGTCAGCGCCCCGCATTCACGTCCTGATGACACGGGTGCGAGCCACAATCGATTTCTGTGAGGAACACGTGTACCGCCGGGGCAACAGCCCTTGCAACTGGGTCAATGGGCTTTCAGATTCAGGTCACGCTCTTCCTTTTCTTATATCTCTAGTTGGACCTGCTCAGTAATTCCAGTAAAACGCTGTAAATTACTAAACACGTAGTTTAGTGGTATGGTAGCCTAATTTTATTCTGGGGATACTGGGTTTGAATCTTGGCTACAGCATTGAATAACCTTGTTCAAGATATTTGTAGTTATAGTCTGTTTTTGTGATTTCGGGGACAGTATATTAAGATAGGCCACCATTGATTCCTATTTATTATATATAACATGTAATATACAATATATTAGATGTATATATTATATTATGTATTATGTTATATATTATATATTACAAGGCTTACAGAAAAATATACTGGGTGTGAAGTATGTGTATTTGGTGTGAAGTATGTGTATTTTGTGTGAAGTATGTGTATTGGATATGAAATATGTGTATTTGGTGTGAAGTATGTGCATTGTTTTCACGTTACTTTTCCCTTCAGGCTGATAAATATTTAGCAAGTCACCCTCTGTTTGCGAGTAGAAACACACTTAGGTCTTGGTGTAGAGCAGGGGTGCCCAACCCTTTTGGCAAAGAGCCACAGCCATTATTGTGGGCTGGTGCATTTGGTCACAATAACATGTATTTTTTTCCTATGGCTCGAAAGCCCCTAGGGGGCCTAGGCCTCCTCATTTTTCGAGGCTTCACGATCACATACAGACACACCACACTCGGTAGGACTCCTCTGGACGAGTGATCAGCCCGTCGCAGAGACCTCTACCTGACAACACACAACACTCACAACAGACAGACATCCATTCCCCCGGTGGGATTCGAACCCACAATCCCAGCAATTGAGCTGCCGTAGACCCACGCCTTAGACCGCGCGGCCACTGGGATCGGCCAGTAACACGTATAACCGCCTAAATTATAGTACAGTCTTTACAACACACCCGTGATGTAGAGTGTCCAATTATTGTTGTCCAATTTTAATCGCGACTGGACTAAGTCGACATACGCCTATTGTTAGAAAATATCGTGAAGATCAGCGGTGTTAAAGAGTTAATCTTTGCATACGTTCAGGTGTGATTGAGTGCGGAGCGATTGACTACGCGCTCTGGCTGGAATGCGAACGTCCTACAGACAAGCTGATACTTCGTGCTACGTTCTACGTCCATCTCAGCCCCTTTTATTTGATAACTGTCAGCACACAGTGAAGCCTCTTATTATGTAATTTTCTGCAGCCTCCTGATACTTCGTCTATCTTAGCTCCAGATTCTCATAGACGTCAATGGACGTGATCCCGTAGGACCGATACGTCTGTGTACATTGACCTGTATATAACAGCAAACTTCATTTTGTCTATCCATCTTAGTTTCTTGTTTCTGTCCTTGACTCACTACAAGTGCCTAGGACATTCATCAGACCTGACATCTGTGTGTGTCAATGCACACTTACCCTGGCGTGTTACATTTGTGCAGGAGAAGCGACAGTGAAGTTCAGTGCCAAAGTTTACAACTTTCCAACTTGATAATCCTGAAAGCATGAATTGACCGTAGGAATGGGTGAGGAACTTGGTAGCGCACTGTTTTGGTAGACGATATACGATTGAGAAGTGGCTGAAGAGGGAAAAAGTTTTATAAAGAAACGATAAATATAGGGCCCCATCTGTTTATATTTTTTCCTATAGAACCAACAGCTACATACAACATACACACAGCTACATGTTGCTTAACATCTTCAGGGTTGTCAGGGTCCTGACCCTGAAGATGGGACAAACAAGTGATCCCAAAACGTTGGTCATACACCAAAAAATGACGCCGGGTAACAACCCAGAAGATGTTAAGCAACATTACGACAAGCGGAAGCCTTCAGTTACACACAGCTACATGTTTCGAATTTTTTTAAACTGCTCCGCCATAATGCCGTGAAGGCATTATTGTAAGGTGCGCGATGTTTATGAATCCCGGTTGTGACAAGTGTGTCTCAGTACTGAATAGTTTTCATTGCACTGTTGAATTTTTTTTGTCCTGGCTCGACAGCCCGTAGTGGGCCTAGTCCTACTCATACTATCAAGATCACATTGACACACCACATTCGGTAGGACTCCTCTGGAAGAGTGATCAGCCCGTCGCAGAGACCTCTACCTTCACAACACGCAACTTTCACAAGAGACAGACATCCATGCCCCCTGGTGGGTTTCGAACCCTCAATCCCAGCAAGCGAGAGGACGCAGACCCACGCCTTAGACAGCGCGGCCACCGGGATTAGCTTTGTATGTTTTACCTGTCTATAATGTTTGTACAGTCTAATGATGGCTTAGGTTAAAAAATGCCGAAACGTGTAGCAAAATATAAGTTGTGTTTGACGGATATATTTGTATTTTTATACAACACAAGGGATGCGGAACGTGAAGATGATGTGCTTGGTACTGAAGACTGAAGCAGTGACACTGGAGGGAAGAAAATCGTCATAATCTAAAGTACCTAAATTTGATCTAAGTACCCATTATGCCCAATTTACATGATGTTCGTAACATCAACGGATACTATAACGGGGCTATTAACGTCCGTCAGTCCATGCGCATATCATCGAGAGAGCCAATAGACGAATTTCGATTGGACGCTTTCGTGAAGAATCGTATAGCCATAGTTTATTTTCTATGTGACCTAGCAAAAGTGCTACAATCTAGCATAACAAGAAGGAAGCAGTATTGTGGTAATGTTACTAGCGTCTTCATCAAAGATATTCGGAACATGGTGCAAAAAAATGCCTGTGCAAACTGTATGTACTCTGGTACGTACTTCACATGCCTAACTTGTTGCTGGGCATCCTGAGAGTGTTATTAGGCCGAAACGTATGAAGTAAAAAGTACAGGATGCCTATAAAAGTGTACATTAGTGAGGAATATGAGTGTAAGTACAGGATGCCTATAAAAGTGTACATTAGTGAGGAATATGAATGTAAGTACAGGATAAGTGTAAAAGTTTACATTAGTGAGGAATATGAATGTAAGTACAGGATGACTGTAAAAGTGTACATTAGTGAGGAATATGAATGTAAGTACAGGATAAGTGTAAAAGTGTACATTATTGAGGAATATGAATGTAAGTACAAGATGACTGTAAAAGTGTACATTAGTGAGGAATATGAATGTAAGTACAGGATAAGTGTAAAAGTGTACATTATTGAGGAATATGAATGTAAGTACAGGATAAGTGTAAAAATGTACATTATTGAGGAATATGAATGTAAGTACAAGATGACTGTAAAAGTGTACGTTAGTGAGGAATATGAATGTAAGTACAGGATAAGTGTAAAAGTGTACATTATTGAGGAATATGAATGTAAGTAAAAGATGACTGTAAAAGTGTACATTAGTGAGGAATAGAATGTAAGTACAGGATAAGTGTAAAAGTGTACATTATTGAGGAATATGAATGTAAGTACAGGATAAGTGTAAAAATGTACGTTATTGAGGAATATGAATGTAAGTACAAGATGACTGTAAAAGTGTACGTTAGTGAGGAATATGAATGTAAGTACAGGATAAGTGTAAAAGTGTACATTATTGAGGAATATGAATGTAAGTACAAGATGACTGTAAAAGTGTACATTAGTGAGGAATATGAATGTAAGTACAGGATAAGTGTAAAAGTGTACATTATTGAGGAATATGAATGTAAGTACAGGATAAGTGTAAAAATGTACATTATTGAGGAATATGAATGTAAGTACAAGATGACTGTAAAAGTGTACATTAGTGAGGAATATGAATGTATGTTTTACAGGTTCGGCCATTGAAATGTGGCATATTTTATTCGCCTTGTCTTAAGTTTACTTCGTTCCTTAAGGTAAAAAAGTAGGCTTGAGACGGCAACCTTTGTGTGAGGTTTCAGTTTCTCAATGCGATTTTGCAAAAGATTGAAGTCTTCTTGGATGATCCGGGAAGAATTATATCTCCACATTCCATTTTATGCATTTTCGTGTGTTTGTGCATTACCCAATTCAACTTCTGTATCATTTGAACGATTTTCACGAAAATTGGTGTTATGAACGCGGACGCGCGAAATTGTAAGTTGGGATTGATGGCAGCGCCATTTAATTAGTGTCTTGTAGTGTAAAGTAGTAGATCGTGGAATATGCAAAGTGACTTAAGACAGTTTTTTGTATAATGTAATATTTCGTTCTTTCTCATAACATTAATTACATAGAAACGGCACGTCCAACGAAGCATTGCTATCTGCCTGCCAAACTAAACTGCTTACAGTTGCGTAGACAAAATAGGGAAACAGTAAAGTGAAGGAGTATCGGGGGTTGTTGACGTACAGCTCCACTCATTCTTAACCTGGAGATGAGTTGGTAACTTCACGTTCCGGCTGTTTTGGCCCCCAGGAAAGAACCCTGGTACCAATTGAACACGAAGCTGGGTGGCCCCCAGAGCCAGTTTAGACGAATTGGAGGAAATATTTCTCTTGGTCTTGCGGGGATTCGAATCCCGGTTCGTCCAGCCCGTAGCTTAGTCACTGTACCGACTGAGCTATCCCGATTCGTCGTAGACATACGCTTCATAAAATGCTGCTGCGTGTTATTTGTCTCGCGGTTCTCTGCTCTCTACATCCTGCAAACAATCGGTCCTGCAAAACAGGAACTGGTTCCCTGTTAAGCCCATTACTCTAGCTGATCGATGAAAGCATTAATTGCAGTCTGGAATATAGATCGGGTTCCAGTTGTTCCTGGGACGTGAGAGCCTGAACCCTGGATAAGAACATGTGGCTGTGTGCAAATGTGTGACAGTACGGTTGCACAGACAGACGCACAGACCGTATGTAAGGACATGTGGCTGTGTGCAAATGTGTGACAGTACGGTTGCACAGACAGACGCACAGACCGTATGTAAGGACATGTGGCTGTGTGCCAATGTGTGACAGTACGGTTGCACAGACAGACGCACAGACCGTATGTAAGGACATGTGACTGTGTGCCAATGTGTGACAGTACGGTTGCACAGACAGACGCACAGACCGTATGTAAGGACATGTGACTGTGTGCCAATGTGTGACAGTACGGTTGCACAGACAGACGCACAGACCGTATGTAAGGACATGTGACTGTGTGCCAATGTGTGACAGTACGGTTGCACAGACAGACGCACAGACCGTATGTAAGGACATGTGACTGTGTGCCAATGTGTGTGACAGTACGGTTGCACAGACAGACGCACAGACCGTATGTAAGGACATGTGACTGTGTGCCAATGTGTGACAGTACGGTTGCACAGACAGACGCACAGACCGTATGTAAGGACATGTGGCTGTGCGCCAATGTGTGACAGTACGGTTGCACAGACAGACGCACAGACCGTATGTAAGGACATGTGACTGTGTGCCAATGTGTGACAGTACGGTTGCACAGACAGACGCACAGACCGTATGTAAGGACATGTGGCTGTGCGCCAATGTGTGACAGTACGGTTGCACAGACAGACGCACAGACCGTATGTAAGGACATGTGACTGTGTGCCAATGTGTGACAGTACGGTTGCACAGACAGACGCACAGACCGTATGTAAGGACATGTGACTGTGTGCCAATGTGTGACAGTACGGTTGCACAGACAGACGCACAGACCGTATGTAAGGACATGTGACTGTGTGCCAATGTGTGACAGTACGGTTGCACAGACAGACGCACAGACCGTATGTAAGGACATGTGACTGTGTGCCAATGTGTGACAGTACGGTTGCACAGACAGACGCACAGACCGTATGTAAGGACATGTGGCTGTGCGCCAATGTGTGACAGTACGGTTGCACAGACAGACGCACAGACCGTATGTAAGGACATGTGGTTGTGTGCAAATGTGTGACAGTACGGTTGCACAGACAGACAGACGCACAGACCGTATGTAAGGACATGTGGCTGTGTGCCAATGTGTGACAGTACGGTTGCACAGACAGACGCACAGACCGTATGTAAGGACATGTGGCTGTGTGCCAATGTGTGACAGTACGGTTGCACAGACAGACGCACAGACCGTATGTAAGGACATGTGACTGTGTGCCAATGTGTGACAGTACGGTTGCACAGACAGACGCACAGACCGTATGTAAGGACATGTGACTGTGTGCCAATGTGTGACAGTACGGTTGCACAGACAGACGCACAGACCGTATGTAAGGACATGTGGCTGTGCGCCAATGTGTGACAGTACGGTTGCACAGACAGACGCACAGACCGTATGTAAGGACATGTGGTTGTGTGCAAATGTGTGACAGTACGGTTGCACAGACAGACGCACAGACCGTATGTAAGGACATGTGGTTGTGTGCAAATGTGTGACAGTACGGTTGCACAGACAGACGCACAGACCGTATGTAAGGACATGTGGCTGTGTGCCAATGTGTGACAGTACGGTTGCACAGACAGACGCACAGACCGTATGTAAGGACATGTGGTTGTGTGCAAATGTGTGACAGTACGGTTGCACAGACAGACGCACAGACCGTATGTAAGGACATGTGGCTGTGTGCCAATGTGTGACAGTACGGTTGCACAGACAGACGCACAGACCGTATGTAAGGACATGTGGCTGTGTGCCAATGTGTGACAGTACGGTTGCACAGACAGACGCACAGACCGTATGTAAGGACATGTGACTGTGTGCCAATGTGTGACAGTACGGTTGCACAGACAGACGCACAGACCGTATGTAAGGACATGTGGTTGTGTGCAAATGTGTGACAGTACGGTTGCACAGACAGACAGACGCACAGACCGTATGTAAGGACATGTGGCTGTGTGCCAATGTGTGACAGTACGGTTGCACAGACAGACGCACAGACCGTATGTAAGGACATGTGACTGTGTGCCAATGTGTGACAGTACGGTTGCACAGACAGACGCACAGACCGTATGTAAGGACATGTGGCTGTGTGCCAATGTGTGACAGTACGGTTGCACAGACAGACGCACAGACCGTATGTAAGGACATGTGGCTGTGTGCCAATGTGTGACAGTACGGTTGCACAGACAGACAGACGCACAGACCGTATGTAAGGACATGTGGCTGTGTGTCAATGTGTGACAGTACGGTTGCACAGACAGACGCACAGACCGTATGTAAGGACATGTGGCTGTGTGCAAATGTGTGACAGTACGGTTGCACAGACAGACGCACAGACCGTATGTAAGGACATGTGGCTGTGTGCAAATGTGTGACAGTACGGTTGCACAGACAGACGCACAGACCGTATGTAAGGACATGTGGCTGTGTGCAAATGTGTGACAGTACGGTTGCACAGACAGACGCACAGACCGTATGTAAGGACATGTGACTGTGTGCCAATGTGTGACAGTACGGTTGCACAGACAGACGCACAGACCGTATGTAAGGACATGTGGCTGTGTGCAAATGTATGACAGTACGGTTGCACAGACAGACGCACAGACCGTATGTAAGGACATGTGGCTGTGTGCCAATGTGTGACAGTACGGTTGCACAGACAGACGCACAGATCGTATGTAAGGACATGTGGCTGTGTGCCAATGTGTGACACAGCACGGCCGCCTGTATGAATGAGAATTGGAGATTATTTTCCGTTTTTCCGCTCTTCGTTTAATTGTTGCCTCTTTCTTATCATTCACATTTTCGTCGTAATTTTCTCTTTCCGTGTCTCTCTTTTCCTATCCTTCTTTAGCTCTGCTGTCTTTGTTTTGTCATGGGCTAATTTGTCTACAGTGTTTAACAACTGTGCTTTTAGTTAGGGAGATCTCGGTTCAAACCCCGGCTGCTGTTGCTGCTATTGAAAATTGAGGAATTTTTGCTGTTTTACTCAGTTCTTCGAAGCGAATTTTAGGATGTGATTTCAAAGTACGCCATGACTGCTTCCTTATGCGTTCTTTGTAATTCATTATTAGTATCTTTTGGCGCTTTGTAAACAATCGTTCTTCGATCGTTAACAAACTGGAGTGTTGATAACGAAACGAAGAACAGGCAAGTAGATATAAATAAACTTCCCTTGTTTTTAGGCGTGATTTACGAAGTGAAAGACACGCCTTATGTGGAGGCCACGCCCGCCCGCATCCCCGTGACCGATTCGTTCGTCACATATCATGAAATTCGGTAAAGGAGATGTTTTCACAACGTTGCCAGTCGATAGATATTTTCATGAAAACCGACTGATTGAGATAGTCGTACTTATCTGACGTGCGTAAATGAATTTCTGTACGCATTTTTCCATATTTATTGTCGGGTTTGGGTGAAGTTCCGTATCAGAGATCTGTATATAAAGTTGTTGATTGTTTGTGATTTGTCATGGAGACCGGAGCATGGAAGACCGTGTGTACGGTCGTAAATTAAATTATTTATACGTATACAATGAAACGGTATGGCGTTTTGTAAGCAAAGAATGCCTTGGTATATCTGGGTAATACGTCACGGAGTACACCATTTTCAGTCCTGTTGCCTTCTAACTGTCTGTACGTTACCGTATAAAACACAGTGGCTACTCCAGGTACCACCTGCTGAAACGTTAAAAATCGTTTAATATTGTCTGCAGAGTATATTTGAGTTTTTGTGACTGCTGAAGAGTATTTTATCGTTTATCGTTTTAGTGGAGGATCAAGGCGATTTAGTGGAGGATCTGGGTGATTTAGTGGAGGATCTAGGTGATTTTGTGTAGGATCTAGGCGATTATAGTGGAGGATCTAGGTGATTTAATGGAGGATCTAGGTGATTTAGTGGAGGATCTAGGTGACTTATTAGAGGATCTAGGTATTTAGTGGAGGATCTAAGTGATTTAGTGGAGGATCTAGGTGATTTAGTGGAGGGTCTAAGTGATTTAGTCGAGAATCTAGGTATTTGTTGGAGGATCTAGGTGATTCTTGGAGTTAGAAACTGAATTTTTCCTACAATTTGCATAAACTGCAGGCGTCAGTGATTTAACCACGTCTGCGTGTGAAAGGCATTTAAGTAGGTAATACTCGCCGATATGGTAAAGTCTTCAATTTGAACTGCCCTACCTTGTACGTGTAGTTGCATTACTGCCATTAGTGAGACTTACGCTGTGTCTGCACTAATGTCCTGTGTGCTTAACAAATGAGATCCTGTAATTGGACACGAGAACAGAAGACGGTCTGCTTTCGTGTATCTGTCACACGTTTGATGTGAGCTGTTAGTGGCGTTAAATTATCGCTTCGAAGGCTGATATCGATTGTCGCAGGCGACCTTCAATTTATCGAAACCTTTAATTTATGTACGCCCTTATAAAATTGTATATTACGGCCTTCAGTAATGGGTGTTTCATTTGTACCTACATGCATCACTGAGTCCAGTGCTTGCCGAGAATATGATGGTGATGTTTGGATCTAAAAAGGAGGATAGAGAGAATTATATAGAATAGGAACTTCAGTATTTGTACCAGCTATTATTTGTGTTATTCAAGTCATAGCAATTGGATGGGATCTCCGAAAGACACCACTTTGGAGGTCTTGGCGCAAGTGGGGGGGTAATATTAAAATGTATGTTGGAGAAAGGCGGAGGACTATTGTGACTGCTGTATTTAACTGACGTTGGTTGGGTCCAATGACAAGCTTTTGTCAGCATGGTAATGAACCTCCGGTTAAAAGGAAGGAATTCATTCACCAGGCCATGAGTTGAAGACAACATTCAGTGTCAGGCACCACGTAGTTAGAGCATTTTACGTACATACATACATACATACATACGTACATACATACATACATACGTACATACATACACATACACACACACATACATACATACATACATACGTACATACATACATACATACATACGTACATACATACACATACACACACACACATACATACATACATACATACATACATACATACATACATACATACATACGTACATACATACACATACACACACACATACATACGTACATACATACATACATACATACGTACGTACATACAAAACACATACATATATACACACATACATACATACATACATACATACATACATACGTACACACACGTACATACATACATACATACATACGTACACACACGTACATACATACATACATACATACGTACATACATACATACATACATACGTACATACATACACATACACACACATACGTACATACATACATACGTACGTACATACAAAACACATACATACATACACACACATACATACATACGTACACACACGTACATACATACATACATACATACGTACACACACGTACATACATACATACATACATACATACGTACACACACGTACATACATACATACATACATACATACATACGTACACACACGTACATACATACATACATACGTACATACATACATACATACATACACATACACACACACATACATACCTACATACATACATACATACATACATACGTACGTACATACATACATACATACGTACACACGTACATACATAATACATACATACGTACATCATACACATACACACACACTACATACATACATACATACATACGTACGTACATAATATTACATACATACGTACGATACTACATATAAAACATACATCACACATAATACATACATACGTACAACAGTACATACATACTACTACATACTACTACACACACACTACATACTACATACATAGTACATACATACATATACATACATTCGTACATACATACCATACACAACACATACATACTTACTACAACATACATAGTACGTACATAAAATTATACATACATACGTACTACATACAAAACATACATACATACACACATACATACATACATAATACGTACACACTCTACATACATACATACATAGTACACACAGTCATCTCATACATACATAAATACGTAATAAATACATACATAATACATACATACGTACGTCATACATTATACATATACATACAAAACATACATACCACATACTAAATACATCAACATACATACTAATACTACATACGTACGTACATACAAACACATACATACACACATACATACATACACACATACATACATACATATACGTCACACCGTACTACATACATACGTACACACGTACATACATACATACATAGTACACACACGTACATACATACATACGTACACATATACATACATACTACGTACGTACATACTTTATACATACATACGTACGTACATACAAAACACATACATACACACATACATACATACATACAATTACTACACATACATACGTACACACACGTACATATACATAGTAAACACGTACATACATACTACATACACGTACTCATACATCGTACCATACATATACTACATACTACACATACATACATATAATACTATACATACTACATACGTACTCACTACTTACAATATACATAATCATACTACAATACATACATACATATACGTAACATACATACATACATACATACATACGTACAATACATTACATATAATACATACATACCACACATCATACTACTACATCATACATACTACATACAACTACACACATAATCATACATACATAGTACACAGTACTCATAATACATACATACATACGTACACAACTATACATACATACTAACACATACATACATAATACATACATACACTACTACATACATAATAATACATACGTACACATACAAACATACTACATCATCATACATACATACATACATACATACGTACACACAGTACATCTACATTACGTACAACGTACATACATACATACTATCGTACACACACGTACATAATACATACGTACACAAAATACATACATACATACATCTCTACATACTACTACATAACATACTTACATACATACGTACATCTACATACATACATACGTACATACATACAACTCATACATACATACACATACAAAACATACATACTACATACGTATACTACATACATACTACGTACACACACGTACATACATACATACATCATACTAAACGTCACATAAAACATACTACATACATACTACGTAATACAAAATACACTACACATACATACATACATACATACGTACATACATACATACTACATACTACTATACTACACATACTACACACACTACATACATACATACATACATTCGTACATACATACATACATACATACATACGTACATACTACATACACATCTACATCATACATACGTACTACATACATTACATACATACTGTACGTACATACAAAACACATACTACATCACACATACATACATACATACATACGTACACACACGTACATACTACATACATACATCGTACACACACGTACATACATACATACATACATACGTCATACATACATACATACATACGTACATACATACAATACACACATACGTACATACATACATACGTACGTACTAATCAAATACACATACATACATAAACATACATATCATACATACGTACAACACGTACACATACATACTACATACGTACACACACGTACATACATACATACATACATACACATACGTACACACACGTACATACATACATACATACATACATACATACTACAACTACTACATACATACTACATACGTACATACATACATACATACATACTAACACACTACACTACATACCTACATAATACATACATACATACATACGTACGTACTACATACATACATACGTACTCACACGTACATACATACATACATACATGTACATACATACACATACACACAATACATACATTACTAATACTCATACGTACGTACATACATATATACATACATATACGTACGTACATAATCAAAACACATACATACATACACTCATACATACATACTGTACACACACGTACATACATACATACTCATACTACGTACATACATCATTTACATACATACATACAACTACATACATACATACATACGTACATACATACACTAACACACACTTACATACATACATACATACATACATACGTACTACATACATAGTATACATTACATACTACGTACATACATAACACATACATACATACAACATACATACATACATACATACGTACACACACGTACATACATACATACATACGTACATACACGTACATACATACATACATACATACTGTACATACATACATACGTACACACACTACATACATACATTACATATCGTACATACACGTACATACATCATACATGCATACATACTACGTACATACAATACATACATACATACGTACACACACGTACATTCATGCATACATACATACATACATACATACTACGTACACACACGTACATACATACATACATACGTACATACATACGTACATACATACATACGTACATACATACGTACATACACGTACATACATACATACATACGTACATACACGTACATACATACATACATACATACGTACATACATATACGTACGTACATACACACACACATACATACATACGTACGTACATACATACATACGTACATATATACGTACATACATACATACATACGTACATACATACATATATACATACATACGTACATACATACATACATACATACATACATACGTACATACATACAAAACACATACATACATACACACATACATACATACATACGTACACACACGTACATACATAATACATACATACGTACATACATACATACATACATACGTACGTACTATACAAAAACACATACATACACACATACATACACATACATACATATATACATACATACATACATACGTACACACACGTTCATACATACATACATACATACATACATACATATATACATACATACATACGTACACACACGTACATACATACATACATACATACATACATACACACATACCACACATACATACATACATACATACATACATACATACATACATACACATACATACATACATACATACGTACATACACACATACATACATACATACACACACATACATACATACACACACACACATACATACATACATACACACATACACACACTGTTGTATGTGTTGTTTCCATATTATTTATTGATAATTAAACATAAACTTATACTGAATTAAGAATCATGCCATAAACACGTATGACGGAGTGGAGGTATAAATCCTCGCATTCCTAATCTCGGCACTAGTTTGAGTGGCCAGCTTAACATTCCGGCCGCTCTACCCAATACCTACTGGGCAGGAAGTTATGTAGGCCACGTAGCTAGTATCGCCCTGGTGGACAATAGCAGAATCTTTTCCCAATGCCCTCTTCATTCAGCCAGTAGATTAGAGACGTACCGACTGAACTATCAGGTATTGTTATTTATTTATTGTTTCTAATTGTTTTAGGATTCGAGGTAACAGAAAATTAGTTTTTCTTTTACTAATTTTTGCTTAGCAAATGACTTTCATGGGATTCATCTGTTTGTACAGTGAGACAGCAAAGAACAAGTTGTCAGGGACTTCATCAGTATGCTTCACTTTGGTGGGGGGAAAAACAATTTCTGACAAAGTGGTTTTTGCAGTGACGGTTAAAAGCTCCAAAGTATAAAAATGTTATGTATTTATGCATGGAATAAATCGTCTGATATGCAGTATCTTGGTTTCCGTCTTAATGAGCTTGATTCTCTGCTTTCACAAAACCGCCATTATTCGACTACCTTCAACTTTCCCCTCTAATCTGAAGACTGAAACAAAGGGTTGGACAATAAATCTTAGTTAACTTTCTTTCCCATATATAACATCACTTCAGATTTCCACCTTCTCTTTCTTAAAAGTTAGTTCTGAGTTCTAGAAGAAGAATACGTCTTTATTCTCCATTACGAGGCCCTATTAGCATAAATTGCGTTAAATTAACGCATAACATTCAGGTTCATGTATGACAGGTGGCATACGTATATCGTATATCCATGAAGTGCCTGTCTGTTTTGTGACTGTGTAAATTACGAATTTACTTCTCGGTATGTTCAGGCTTCTAAAATTATTTTCCAAACTCTTCTCTAACTTCTTCCTTGGATTTTAATTTCTACTGCCCTTTCACATTCTATTGTCTAGAAGAACATTATATGTGACTTATTTAAATAAACTACAAAGGAAAGTTATGGACACGCTGTATCGGAATTCAAGATCTACAATATAAGTCCTGAAGAAAATTGTAGTGTACTATTATTTCAGGAAATTAGAGAGGAAGTTTATGGACACTCTGTGTTTGAAATTCAGTATGTACTGTACACGTCAAAAGGTGAATTTAAATTTTTGCCAGCCTACGTGGCATTTAGTTTCAACCGCTTAGCTTACGTCAGTCCCAAATAGAACTGCATTATATTTCTGACAAACTGCTCTTTCTACGAAAAGAATGCGTTATATAAAATACAGATGTAATTAAAATATAAAGAATTATTGGATTTTCTTCCGATGTGGTGGGTATTTTTTCCAGATGGGGTAGTTTATTCAGTATGTTGGCTAATAACTTTGGGAACGGGGGGGGGGGGCAAAATCGACCATGGGTATTAGGAAATTTAATTTACGAGGGAGTCAGGTTAGAAAGAGGGGAAGATTGGTGTGTACCAGTACGTAATACACATACACCCATTTCCCCCACACTCGCCCTAATTTTTTTTTCTGTTTACACCTCTTAAACTCATTAGCCAAAAAACTATTCTTGAGTAAAAAAAAAATATTGGGCGGGCATTTGTCCCCCCTCTTACCCCCCTCGCAAAAGTTACGTCTATGCTGCTAAAGTAATAAAATGGATAGAGATTCAATCGACAAAATGGACACACGTGAAGATGGTCGTCACATAAACCAAGCTGTACTTACTGTCGCATGTAGTGTTTCTCAACCTTTTGAATCCGAGACCCAGATTAGGCCGGTGGCTTTGTCTCGCGACCCCAGAAGACAAATAAAAACAGGTGTAAAATAAGAAAAGCATGAATCCTCTAAGGAATGTAACATATTAATGATTTAATGAAATTAAGATAAACATACATGCATTTACCAATATAAGGAAGTCCTTCAACGGAGAATAGTTGTTGTAATTTTTGTATGGATCTCAGTAATTTCAATTGTTTTGTTTTACATAAAATCACCAACACCGCCACAGCAGGCTCAAATTGGGCATATGGAGTGTAATCATGCGTAATGGCTGCAGCTACTGCGATTAATTAACAGTTGGTGTGTTAGCCGGATGTGACGTAACGAAATGGGCTCTATTTATCTGAGTATCATTTGTTACAATACTCGTCTATTGTTGCCTGGGGGATGTGCTTTAAATAGAGTGTGTTATGTTATATTATTTGCCAGTGGGCTGGTCACTCACTGCCACAAATGCACAAGACCAAGTAACCTCGGAAAGAGGAGGCCCAAGCCCATATAGGGCTGTCGAGCCATGGTTATTATTATTATTATTATTATATATTATATTATTTGGATGCTTCATTGAACCTTATGATTAGTTTCCCAGTGTGTGTAGAGCTTCGGGGTTTCAAGTTGTTTCATGTAAAAAAAAATTTCTGTTATGGCTGGTTCCTACATGGTTTGTATAAAGCTATGTCCCTTTTTGCCTCTGCAGTAGCCCCAACCAATAGTCGTTGTCATCTGCAGGCAGTAATACGGAATACAGTCGTTTGTATCCCTCATTGTTGTAACGGCTGCTGAAAGCAATGCACACAGAGTTTTGTAGCGGAAATCCAGAGACGTCCATTTTGAAGGCCTCGACAGAGATGGCATTCACATTATCATGCATTTTAGGGAGATTATGAGGATCAGAACTGGATTAAATTGGCTTTAGATATTTTCTAATTTCGGGATTTGATATTAACAGTTGCGGATATTAACAGTGGCGGATATTAACAGTGGCGGATATTAACAGTTGCGGATATTAACAGTGGCGGATATTAACAGTGGCGGATATTAACAGTGGCGGATATTAACAGTGGCGGATATTAACAGTGGCGGATATTAACAGAGGCGGATATTCGGTTTATGCAACACAGACGTAATTAATTACTAATCATTTGTGATTATTCATTCTTTTATTCTTTATAAAACTGTAATGTATGCAGTAAAAAGAAAGCAGTTTAATGCTGACATCATTATCATCTTTATGATCATCATAGGTCTACCTCTTTATTTTTACACGTGGATGTATTTTATATTGAAGATAATTGTTTCATCGGAAGTGATACCGTGTAGTCTGGTAGATGTATATGCTGCCTGCGTCATTGGTGTAGATGAAACATTGGTGCATATACAGGGTTATTCAGGGTGAATGGTCAGTATTTTGGGAGGTGATAGTGTCGGTCATTGTGAGAAAAAACTTTGTATGAACATGTGTCTAATACTTAATGGTTACCGAGATAGAGCTGTTTGAAGCTCCATAACTAATTCCTTTAGACTTTTGTTTTGGGGTTGGATGAGGGGTGAAGTTTACAAAACAAAGGTGGATACACGAGACGAATTGCTCGCTCGCATTTTGGATGCTGCTGCCCGCATAAAGAAACGTGAAGATCAACTGAGACGAACAAAAACGCGATCTTCGCACACGAGTTGCAAAGTGCACTGAGGTTGACGGTGGGATTTTCGAACGTTTATTGTGAACTGTAACAACTTTGTCACTTCCGTGTCACAGACTTGTCATTTAAACATTAAGTTAAAATTAACAGTAAAATTAAATCCACAGTAATTAATTTTTTCTTTATTACCGCCCACAATGCTTTACTATTTGTCGATTCAAATAGCTGTATCTCGGTCACCCTTCACAAATAGACCCATGTTCATATGAACTTTTTTTTCTCACGGTGACCGACAATATCACCTCCCTAAACATTGACCTTTCCACCTGAATCACCCTGTATATATATATATATATACCAGATTACACGGCGTCGTATCCTAGAAGACATTCGTCTTTATGATCATTGTGACAACCTCTGAACTGTGACCCCTTCTTCTATATGAAACGTATGGAAGAGAATCAAATAAAAGAAGGAATATACACGGAAAGAGAGAGAGATAAGTAAAGGAACTTATCGGTGAAGGATACAGTTAAGTAATGAAAGGAAGTTTCGAGAGGCTGTAATATCTCCTCTTCTTTAAGTCAAATTAGTAAGGAATCAAAGTGGCCTTCTCGTGTTCTGTTTGTAGCGAGAAAGAAACCAGTTTATGTTTATTCGTTGTCGACACATTTTATTGTACCAAATGGCTGCATTCGTCTTGTGTAATTTGTTTTTGATGTTGCTATATTAATGAAATTCTTTTGCCTGTCTGGCATTAATAAGCTTTGTTATTATTGTTACGTTATTATATTATTTATGTTATGTTATATGCATGAATATTGAACAATTAATAACAACATGACCTTGCTCAAACAGACAAATAAGTGAACATCTGTGAATTCTTTGGAACAATTTTGTATTCAACTATATGCTCAAAACAAAAAACTGGTACAAGAACAAAACACGGCAGAATACAACCCAATATTCCGGCTCATTTCCGAGACACAGTGACGTCACTGCAACACGTGACATTGACCTAAGTATATCCTGTTCTATCACACCACAGTTAGTACTGTCCCAACCATCCACAAGCGAACATACAACCTGATATATATATATATATATGTACAGAATTACTATTACAACTTTGTTCTACCTGAGTATTCTACAAATAATATTTTACTCGTATATATCTTATATACAGATTTTAACTGTTTTAACTTAAGTATTTTAACATTAATCTCAGTAACCACAAGACCAACAAAGACAACATTTTAAAGTGTATAACCCAACATGTACCTTTGAAGAAGGGCTGGTGTAATTTAAAACAGATGTCCCTGAAGATGAACCTCATATAAGGTTCGAAACATGTTGGACCATCTTCAATGCAATATATGTATTGAATAATAGGAAATACAAGTGTACATTTTTCGGATAGAACTAAATAAAGAAATCAGTGTGTTCAAAGCACTGGTATGGTGGTCTTGCTTGATCGTTAAGTACTCTCCTTGTCAAGTTACTGCAGTCTTAGTTTTGTATTAAGGTGGAGGTAAATTTGTCTCTGTGCTTGTGTGTCCCTCTGGAGACGAAAAATAGCTGTATTTAAATATTCAGTTTCTACAACGAGGCTTACCTGAGCGGCGTATGTAGCACGAATGGGAGACAAGAGAAACTGAATAAAAGATTTTGGTGGGAGAACCTAACAGAAATAGACTGCTCGGAAGATCGAGGCGTAGATTGGAGGATAATATTAAAATGGATCTTACAGAAAGATGTAAGTTTGCTGACAGTGTTTATCTATGTGAAATTTGAGGTTGTCACATCGGTGTTGCTGAAGATTCAAGTCTTCTGGGATGTTACGACGTGTCACTGGGTAGTTTCAGACGTTTCGAAGGATCGTAGTCCCTTCTTGGACTGCTTGACCCTAAAGATAAAGGCATTACCTTTCCTTGTATCCGAAGGTACCCGTTTACCCCAAGCGATTTAACAATAGAGAATAGAATCAGCAACACGGCTGTGGGGACCCCCAAGCCTCGCATTCGGCATGCACCTTTGAACTTCATTACGGTATAAATATAAACCAGTGCCTTGTGCCATTGTGCTAATACTTCTACTCAAGTAATATAACGAGCAAACCCACAAACGTAGCAAGCTTATGACCACAACATGTTTCGGCCCTGTTTGGTCATCATAAGGAAGCATTTCTTTAAACCAACATAAATGGCCACTACCTTCGCATTTAATCCTGTCCAGTTTATTGATAGTAAAGTGTATGGTAGTTAAATGTATTGTAATTTTGAAGTCCCTTTACCATGTCTCAGATCGTCACATTAAACGTATTAGGATTCTTACCACCTTCGGAGTTAAAATTATTTTAAAACCAATACATTAACTACTTGTGTGGTGTTACTGTGTTACAAGGTCATTATCGTGTGTAGTAAATTACAGCAGTTGATTACTGCACATTACTGACGTAATGCACACACGCCATAGCGTAGTGTGACGTCACAGTGACTAATTTTTTGTGCCTTCGTTTTCGGCGTTTAAGGTTTTAAAATTGTTTAATAACGCTGCTCCAACGCCAGTGGTTATATCAGGGCTAACTCAAACCCACAGGAGGGCCACATAATTCGTTAAGGACTCACCTGAGGGCAGCACTTGTGTATACAGTGATACCTCGGCTAACGAAGATAATTCGTTCCGGAATCACATTCGTTAGCCGAAATCTTCGTTAGCCGAAACGTGATTTCCCGTAGGTTTCTATAGAAAATCGTTTAATTCGTTCTGGATGCTGCCCACTATTTAAAGATAAGTTTTATAAAATAGTAAAAAGCACACTATAAAAGGGCAAAAACTCACCAAAGGCTGAGATGAACAGCTACCGAATTGGTTGAAGGAGAATGGAAAGTAGAATGAAAAACTGACGATCTTTACGCTATTATACTGAAAATATATTTATAAATATATATAATTCTCGCTGTCTCGAACATAAACAACCCAGTCGGGTTGGTGGGTCTCCCCTATGTGATGTGGTCAGCTCATTTCTTTGTCACACACATACAGACGGAAAAGATAAGCTCCTGGAATGGCCCGACCGTTCATGTTTGCTGCTTTATGTTAGCGCGAGCATCCACTAAAACATTCGTTAGCCGAATCCATATTCGTTAGCCGAGTCCGAAAAACAGCGAAAAAAAATCTTCGTTACCCGAAAAATTCGTTAGCAGGGTCACTCGTTAGCCGAGGTATCACTGTATATACAGGGCATACACAAAAGAATGGTGCGGTTGAATTGATAATTCAATTGATACCGCACCATTCTTTTGTGTATGCCCTGTATATCGAAAGGGGGTAGTAGGCCGTACCGAACTGGGTAAAACAAAAATAAATGTTGGTTTACTGTACTCTGTCTTAAGAGTGATGAGTTGTAGTTTGTAAACGTTTGCTGTACTAATAAAGTTGCCATGTTATGTTTCGTAGACCTATTATATTATGTTTGTTAAATTGTATTACTGAAACTATTCAGGTTCCTCGAGGGCCGCGTGTTGTCCAGCCCTGGGTTATATCATCAAGTGTGACGAAAGTGGACCAATAATATTGCTAGCATGAGAACTGTGGGAAACGGGGTTGCATAGTCGGTATAGCGGCTAGGTTACAGGCTGAACGGTCCGGATTCGAAAGGGCCGATCCCAGTGGCCGTGCGGTCTAAGGCGTGGGTTTGCGGCCGTTCGCTTGCTGGGATTGTGGGTTCGAATCCCGCCGGGGGCATGGATGTTTGTGCTGTGTTTGTTGTATAAGGACAGTAGTATGGAACATAAGTGACATGCAGAAGGACGGAAGGATCTAAAGGTACAAAATGGATCAAAGGAAAGAAACGGGACAGGATAAAAAATCCCGTTAGGGGCAAGAGATTGTCTCTTCTCGAAAAACCCGTTCATACAATTTCTGGGGCCTACCCAGCCTCCGAATGGGTGACGGGGTTCTTTGACGGTGGGTAAAGCGGCCGGGACGTGAAGCTGACCGTTTACCTCCATCTATTGCCCAGGTTAAGAATGAGTGAAGGTACACCTCTACTTCCCCGTACGCCTTCATGGCGTGGACAGGGATAACTTTTTACTCTTACGAGGTGACCGGGGTTTACCTCTGGAGAGGTTTTAAGAGCCGTGAAAGTCCTCATTGAGCCGATCCCAGTGGCCGTGCGGTCTAAGGCGTGGGTCTTCGGCCGCTCGTTTACTAGGATCGTGGGTTCGAATCCTACCGGGGGCATGGATGTTTGTCTCTTGTGAGTGTTGTGTGTTGTTGTCAGGTAGAGGCCTCTGCGACGAGCCGATCCCTCGTCCAGGGGAGTCCTACCGACTGTGGTGTGTCTCTCAGTGTGATCAAAAGAAATTCCACCTCGACACTGAAACGGGAAATCCGGAGTAGGTAGAAGAGGACGACAAAAAAAAAAGCCTCATTGAATTTTGCAGTAACCGGACTAATTGTCAGCGTGAGTTTGAAGTAAGAAAGGATCCCGAATGGAAATGAACCAAGGCTTCTCGTTTCGTGGTGGTCCTTCAGTCTGTTGCAGTTATTAACAGAAGTAATTACACAGTATGATAAGAGTTTTATATAGCCGTCATTAGCCATGAAGTTTAGGTAATAAAGTTAGTTTATTTTGTTAAAGGGAAATTAAATTTTAATTAAAATCTACGCTATCTGTCCCTCGTAATTAATGCAGGCGAGACACAAGCAATATGAAACTGAACCGTAACACACGTGTCATGATTGTATCTTATCCTGCTCCATATACAGGGCGTACATAAAAGAATGGTGCGGTTTTAATAGTGAACACTATTAAAACCGCACCATTCTTTTGTGTATGCCCTGTATTTGCCCTTTCAAAAAATAGACAACCTGCAAACGAGGTTGATGGATTTCAGTATTTTATTACGTAGTCTGTCTTAAGACAGGTCCGTAGCCTCTTCCAAAACGAGTTCTCCACAGAGTGCGATCTAGTGCTTCCTCTTTCAAATTCCAGTATCTTATTTTAAAACATAAGTACACCTCACGGAATAAGATGATACAGTACCATGCATCCGTACAATAACATCTACGAAAATACTAGTCTATCAGTTCAACACAGATACAAAGTAACTGTGCACATCAATAACAGTGAAGGTGATAAAATTGTGCTTAAAAAGTGAACCAATGAATAGACGTTTGTATTATATTATATATATATATATATATATATATGCAGTTTTAGTGACATAAACCCCTGAAGATGGCTCAGTGAGGAGCCGAAACATATGTCGGGTTTTTTATAATGTTTTAAAGAACTGTACAGTTTTTTTTAAATAAAAAAGTGCATCCAGTTGGTGTTTTTTAAATAGTCCAGTATCTTATTTTCTTCGTAATATCATCCGTAGCTGTTTACGTCTTCTTCCTCGTCTTCCCATCCGTTCTATCTTTCCTCCAATAACGTGTTTCAGAAGTCAGTTTCTACGCAAGATGTGACCAATCCAGTTATCCTTCCTTCTTTTTATTGTATGTACGATATTTCTCTCCTCCTTGACTCTATGTAATACTTCTTCATTTCTCACACGATCGGTCCAACTGATCTTCTCCAGCCTTCTCCAGCACCACATTTCAAAACTTCCAAGTATTTCTGATCTACACCCTGAAGCGTCCAAGTTTCAGCAAAGCTATGCTCCAAATGTTAACATTTCAGTAGTTTCTTCCTTAAATCTGGGGGCCTAGAAGGCCGGCCAGGCAGTTAGCGCTCCTCTGTCGATCCATCCGCCAGGCATCGTGTGATCAAGGTTATTGCTCGCCTCGTTTTGTATCTCAGAGAAAACACACTGTGCTGCCAATATAAAGACCATTCAGTGAATACTGCGCTGGTAAGTAATAGCCGTTTGTTGTAAGGATCATACGAAACCGTAAATACACTGTGGGCAGAGCTTTATGTGTTGAACCTGTCGGTACGTAGAGTAACCACTGAGCTTAGGAGGGTGAATTATCTCCAGTCTACCATTAGACGTCCTATAATCTTAGTGCTCAAATCGTAGCTTATGCAACTGCAGATAAATAATACAATCGTCCGACGTAGGAACGAATGTATTTTTTTTCCATGGCGCATCAGCCCCTAGTGGGCCAGGACCTCCTCATTATCGAGACTTCACGATCACACTCGGTGGGACTCCTCTGGATGAGTGATCGGTACAAAATACTCACAAGAGACAGGCATCCATGCCCTCAGCGGGATTCGATGACCGTGCGGCCACTGGGATGGACAGGAACAGGTGGTTTTAAGGTGCGTTATTTAACGACGCTGTCATTTGCTAATATTATATAGCGTAGATGGTATATGAATTAGGGACTGGAACATTAGTGGAATCATGCTGACGGGAATAAGAAGCGCTAAAACATAAGCCTATCCCATTGCGAGGTTGCCCGCCACAATGCCAACGTGAACTGGCCTGTGATTGAAACCGGGTCACCGAGGTGAGAGGCCTGCTACTGACCACTTGATCATGGCGCTGCCAGAAAAAATTTCCGGCTTTTGTGAACACGGTAATGGACCTGTGGGTTCCACAAAAGGTGGAATATTTGAGGCGCAGCTGAAAAACTATTAGCTTCTGAACTGTGACTTCGCTCCATGATCGTAGTTAGTACTGTGTGGTGTTTATATACGTGTATGTGGGGACAGACATAGAGCTGGATAACAAGACATGTACGAGTATTGAAGGTTGTTAAAAGTGGATACAAAGAAAACGAAACACTTAAACTCATTGAACTGCGTGTGGCAGCAAGTTTAATGGGCCGGCGCCATTGAGGAAGTGACGTCAGCAGTCTGCCGGGTTACGCCACATCCGTAGCGGACCACAATGGGAACGGCTGACGTGTATAGAGCCTCTGAACACAGGCCGTGGTTTGCTTTGGTTAAACGAACTGCAGGTAGCAGTTACTGCTCTTGACTTCTGAGATCATTGCATTTGAGGCTCTGAACTAACTCGTAGTCTGACTGAACGATTTTATTTTACACCGTGTACAAACTTTAACAGTAGTCAACAAGACAGCCTCACAGTACAGACTTGTAACAGTAGTCAACAAGACAGCCTCACAGTACAGACTTGTAACAGTAGTCAACAAGACAGCCTCACAGTACAGACTTGTAACAGTAGTCAACAAGACAGCCTCACAGTACAAACTTGTAACAGTAGTCAACAAGACAGCCTCACAGTAGACTTCTAACAATATTCCGCAGGATACATTGACAGTGCACTTGAGGATACATCAGTTCTTTATGTATTCATGTATGTATGTTTGTATGTATGTATGTATGTACGAGTATGTATGCATGTGTTTGTGTATGTATGTGTGTATGTATGTATGTATGTGTGTGTTTGTGTATGTATGTGTGTTTGAATGTATGTATGTATGTATGTATGTGTGTGGATGTATGTATGTATGTGTGTGTATGTAAGTGTGTATGTATGTATGTGTTTATGTATGTACGTATGTATGTGTGTATGTATGTATGTATTACGTATTTGTGTGTGTATGTATGCATATATATATATGTATGTATGCATGCCTGTATATATGCCTGTATGCATGCATGGATGTATGTATGTATGTATGTGTGTATGTACGTATGTATGTATGTATGTACGTATGTATGTATATATGTATGTTTTTGCTGCGGTGACATGAGGGTTATGTTCTTCTCATAGGCTTGTACGTCGTGAAGTTTGGTTTAAATTTACTGACGTTTCAGACGAACCTGATGCCTGCATCGTTATTATATAATAACAGTTATACCCTTGTGTCAGATACGAGATTCTGACCACAGTGTTGGTGACTTGTCAAGTCTTCTGGGGTGTGACGCCGTGTCGATCGGTAAATACGTTGCACCGACATTTCGAAGAAGAGGTGGAACGGTCCAGTGTGATCGACTCGGCGTGACGTTTCAGGAGACTTCAATTTTCAGTTCTGCTGTGTTTCTCTACGTTTGTACCTGGCCACACGGCTACGCAGCAAAGAAGGCTGTAACCTTCAGCGTAAAAGTAAATGGAATGGCTGCGACTTGTGTTGTGGTCACGGAAATGGAAGACAATCCATGAGTGGTCTCGTTTTATATACGTCAACAAAGAGCCATTACATTGTCCGCAACCTCCATCTTTATTCTTGTCCACATTTTGTTAAAATTACGAGGGCCATCAAGTCATTTTCACCTCCACTACTTACCGGAATGCACTTCCATTACTGAAAAGCGTCTGAACTGACCTCTGTTTTTCTCGGAAATTTTTTATACAAGAGACTGTAAAATGTGTTTTATAATGAAGCTGCATGTTTACTGGTGGTGATGAAAACGCTGACTACATTACTGGACATATTAACACTTACCTGCAACAAGGGACCATCATATCTCTTGTAATTGTTGACACTCTGTTTTAACGTGTAAGTCGGTTTATAAACAAACAGTTCTGAGCGTAACTCAGAAACTCACCTTTCTGTTGCAAAGGTTGATAAACAGACAATTCTGAGCGTAACTCAGAAACTCACCTTCCTGTTGCAAAAGTTGATAAACAGACAATTTTGAGCGTAACTCAGAAACTTACCTTCCTGTTGCAAAGGTTGATAAACATCAGTTCTGAGCGTGACTCAGAAATTTACCTTCCTATTACAAGGTTGATAAACAGGAAATTCTGAGCGTAACTCAGAAACTTCCCTTCCTGTTATAAAGGTTGATAAACATCAGTTCTGAGCATGACTCAGAAATTTACCTTCCTGTTACAAGGTTGATAAACAGGAAATTCTGAGCGTAACTCAGAAAGTTCCCTTCTGTTCCATAGGTTTCTACTCCTGCGTGTCTATTAGTATTATCATTATTATTGTTTTTAGTTGTAGCACAATACTACGGTATAAAATTCGCGATACAATGCATAATTCGAAAACAGATGATTTTATTTCGTGAGATACATTTTTGAAGACATCTTCCTCTAACAATGCGATGGCTTATGTGAGATTTTTGGGTTCTTTCCTGTAAGACACAAGATAAATGTACTCAGACATACAATAACAGTACGGGTCTCGAAGGTGCCGTATGTAACCAGTCATGTCTGCCCGCAACTCCGTAACCGCGACCAACCCCCCCTCAAAAATAAACAGCGCATTTGCTCCCAGATCTCATAACAGCGATCCAGAACACTGCATTGTGTCATAATAATGGAATCTACTCCGAAAGAAACCACAAAAAAACTTAAAATTCTGTATGTTTGGGGGCCTCGTGACCTTGGGGCCACCGGCGCCTCGGAGTCTGCAGGGACCTTATCTGCGCCATTGATATTACCACTATGTTTGTCACATGACATAACATGCAGATGTCATTGTGTTTCACTTATGTCGTTTTACACATTTATTGGTATTGTTTTTTTTTTTGGTCATTAAGCATCACTGGTTCAAATGATTAGGTTATAGTGTGCTGAATGGAATCAGAGGATAAAGAATTGTACATGATAATTTTTTAAAAATACTGTCCTGTCGTACTTGAAGGTACTGTAGCACCTGTCACGGTCGTGGCGGGACTTTCAGAAGCCACTACAAGCCGCAGTGAGGATAATCCACCTGAGACTGGAAACAGATGTTGCCTGTATGCGGAAGGACTACACAGAAATTCCGTTTTGTGTAATATGTGCGCAGTGTGGAGTTTGCGTAAACCAGTTTTACTCAACCTCCTTTTGGTCGTGGCCCCCTCTGAGCTTGATTTATCTGTGTGCCCCCCCCCCCCCACCCTTCGTAGACACTGTTACTTATGAAAAGAAGTTACTTTATTTCCACATTGTTGATTTATGTATTAGAATATATTTATATTACTTCTATTTACAATGTTATGTTGTTTTTAAATTGTTATTTATGTATAACACATTATAATACAAGTAGAAATATTCTCTTAATAATTGGTATTATATTCAGTGTGGCTAAAGCAGCATTCAACAAGAAGAAGAATCTTTTCACCAGCAAACTGGACTTAAATTTAAGGAAGAAACTAGTAAAGTGCTACATTTGGAGTATAGCTTTGTATGGTGCTGAAACGTGGACACTTTGTAAAGTAGATCAGAAGTATTTGGAAAGTGTTGAAATGTGGTGCTGGAGAAGGATGGAGAAGATCAGTTGGACCGATCGTGTGAGAAATGAAGAAGTATTACACAGAGTCAAGGAGGAGAGGAATATCGTACATACAATAAAAAGAAGAAAGGCTAACTGGATTGGTCACATCTTGCGTAGAAACTGCCTTCTGAAACACGTGATTGAAGGAAATTTAGAGGGAAGGATAGAAATGATGGGAAGACGAGGGAGAAGACGTAAGCAGCTACTGGATGAACTTAAGGAAAAGAGAAAGATACTGTAAATTGAAAGAGGAAGAACTAGATCGCACCCTGTGGAGATTCGCTTTGGAAGGGGCTACGGACCTGTCGTAAGATAGACTGCAGAATGAATGAATGGATGAATGAATACTCAGTGTGTTCCTTGGGCCTGATGCACACTTGCAAATTTTTTAATATCCGGTTGCAGTGTGTCAGCGATAGACTAAGATCAGCTCTTCACAGCATCAATGCGGTTACGTACTTGTGACAGCAAATAGGTCAACCAACTGAAACCAGACTCAACCAGATAAAAGATGTGAGAAAAGCAGTAAAATACAAATTTTCTTTGTGTGCTGCGGGGGGGGGGGGGGGGGGAGTGAAGGGGAGAATGGAACCTTTCATTCAATTTTAAATTTGAAATATTTTATTCAGGCACTGACGTTTCGATGACCCACTCAAAAGTTACTGTGGCCTCTAATTTTCCATCATTCTCCTGTGGCCCTTAGAAACTTGGTGTGACCCCCTGGGGGGGGGCATATGACCCACGTTGAGAACCACTGGTACAATCCAATGCAAGGGGGGATAGACACTTCAGTGTGTCCTGTGTCCTGTGGTTACGTTTTCTAAAACAAATACCTTCGGCTAAAACTCCAAGTCTACTTTTTTTATCGACTGTCTGCCTATTTCTTGATATTATTAAGATTATTATTTTATCTTATTTCGAAGAATTTATTATTTAAAATATAAATTGTGTACATCACGTTATGTGTATCGGATGTCACTAAAATTGCGCACTGTTGCCCTGCTTGTAACTGTTAGAACACGAACAACATTTTTCTGGGTAACATATGTGTATATGCTTGACTGATCTCCGTACACAAGTTCACGTGTCTGTGCACAGTAGTTCATTAGTTGCCAACATCAAAACGAAAATCCCAAAGAAAAATTCGTGACCAGCATGTTATTATTTTAGACTACACATGACACCTTAAAAACTTGACATATTTTGCGATTATGTGTTACTGTGCAACATTTTAGAATTAAAAATTAAGTGGCCTCAAGATTCTCTACCAGTTCGTCGTGTTGTTATTGATGATTATAGATAAAGATAAAGTTCAGTCTGGGGTTGATATCTGGTGCAGTAACGTTCGTATGAATTTTCATGAAAATTGGTTAATCTGTTTGAAACTTGACACACACACACACACACACACACAGGACATCATGGTGGTCTCATAAGCCTTGTCTTGCTTTTCTCTTCAAGAAAATTATTGCCATATATCAGCAGTATACCTAAATGAATGCCGAAACCACTGAGATAACCTGAAATGGCGAAGAATGTCGTAGGAAAAACGTGTCTGCATACTTGCTATTGGAAAGGCCCTTTTTACTCTAGCTTTTGGGGCAAGCGGGCTGTTTAAGCCGCAGACTTTGATGTATAACCCACATCCCCGCAGGTCACCCAGAAACTCTATAATCTCTTCACATTCCTCGCCATAACACCGGGTATATGGACGTTAAGCTACGTGCTTTATGGATCCTGTGTATAGCTGCTGGGGCGCGTATATGAACTTTAGGGGTATAAACAGCCAAAAAGTTTAACGTTGGAAGTTGGACTGAGGTAACAATAGAGGCGCGTTTATAGAGGAAGAGACCCTAAGTCCCTGTGCTGTTGCGCACAGTAATACACACTGTGTAAGTACCACGGCTCACCTGCAGAGTACGGACAACAAACCTACAACACCCTTATGTACATGTCTTTATTTGAAAAACAATTTTGAAGGATTGAAGGGTGTGTGACCCCCGTCTGCTTGTAATGGACATCTAAACTCGGACGGACGGTGTGGCGCTGTTGTCGTTCATTTGAAATCCAAACGTGAGATGACGCAATAGCAAGCTTGTAGCGGTCGCAGTGTAGTAATAACCAGACAATTTGGCTGATCTCCGTGACATTATTCACAGCTGCAGTCGGCACGTCGTGGTCGCTTATAGGCTTACCTTGGAATGGCCAGGCAACGTTATACCACTTTTAGAAACCTTATTCTGTGGCTTTGAATAATGTAATTTTATTGCAATTAACAACAGCTTTTCTACACCTTAAAGCCATTCACCAGTCATATGCTTTTCGACGCGCTTAATTACCGGTGACTATTTTACACTACGTGCTACGTGCTTAGCAATATTATATTTACATCATGTCATTTATGTATTTTCTGTAGTGACTGGTATCTTGCCAACAACTCTGATGTTCTCGCTAACTTCACCGCTAGTTTCCGCGGTCTTAATATCCTGTTTTTATGTAAATTTAAGTTTCTTAGTGTATAGTTTCGAAACTATCTGCAGTGCAGTTCTTGCGGTTAAGACTGCCAGATCGTGCAACCAGAACTGTGAACTGCGACATGTCTGAAGGATTTATTACCATATTCGGCGTTGGAGGTAGTCACAAGCAGGAACATGACTTGGTTATTCGGTTGTTGTGTGACGCTGAAAGAACTTGTGAAGCATTGTAGCTTCTAGTTGGATACAGCAGCGTAACTAGTGATGGATACTTCAGAAGGGATGTAGGGAGAAATTATTGTGGCATCTTTTAAAGTTATGTAATATCTCCTCATTCAGACAGGTAGCTCAGTCAGTATAGTGATTAGGCTACGGGTTTATCGGAGAATTGGATTCTTGTTTCAAACGGGGGAAGGAGACTTATCACTTCGTTTCCAAGTTTCCATCGACTCTGGCGTCCATACGTGTTCCCGAAACGTCGGTACCATATACCATATTACATGTCGTCTCCTCCTAGAATACCGCAGACTTGATAGATTTATTGATTTGTAATGAAGTACATAATTCTTTGAAATAAGTATAGAAGTGGGAGTTTTATTAAGGAAACATTGATGAGCTTGTGTGGCTTATTTGACGATGCTATCTATAACAGAGTTTCGATCCCGACCGAAGTCGATGGATTTTTAAGGGTGATAAAAATCCGGAGCACCACTTCCTTCGGAGGGGAAGTAAAGCCGTCAGTCCCATGTCGTAGATTTACGGCATGTAAAAGAACCTTCGGGCATGAAGAAGAACCAGCAGTGTCCGTAAGCAAAATTAAGAGGCCATTTCTCACCCAAGTCTCCTGACTGACTGTCAGATGGCTCTGGCATTCACATCAGGATCGAGTTGAAAATCGCGGCCAGTCAGCCGGTCACTCACTGCCACAAATGCACAATACCAAGTAACCTCGGAAAGAGGAGGCCCAAGCCCATATAGGGCTGTCGAGCCATGGTTATTATTATTATATCTATAACAGAGTACACAATACACCACAGGACGGTCCCGGTGGGATTCGAACCCACGATCCTAGTAAGCGAGCGGCCGAAGACCCACGCCTTAGACCGCACGGCCACTGGGATCGGCAATTAGAAGATTTAGTTTTAGGAATTGAAATGACTTCTTTTATATACGTCTCCCTTTGAGGACGTAACAGTTGAAATCCTTCGTCGTTGGGTGTTACAGACGAATAAAGCTTTAGATAGTAATTTAATGTACTTAAATTCATTAAAGTGTTTGTCACTGCAGGGCATTGTAGATGAGATTAAAGGTCCATAGCTATGAAAAGGAAAGAAAAAAGGAAGTATAAATAGAATCAAAGTACTTTTTTTCTGTTTTTACTAGTAGGGCCTATAATATATTTACTGTATCTCCTACATCGCGCATTATATTTTCTGTGTCTTTTATATTGTTTTATTTACTGCATTTCCTATATCCGGTATAAAACACAGTGATCGAAACATCGCGCAACCCGAAATTTGATATTCAGTGGTAACTGGGAGTTAGTGTGATGAAGCTGAGTTGGTGGATTAGTATATTGGTATGACTGTGCAGAAGGTGTGTAAAGGCAAGCACAGGTCACGTGACCTGACGCGATCTCAGCATCGGCTTTAAAACCGTGCGTCTACCGACATATTATGCACGCCACTGAAACATCTGTTAAAAATATAAAAATAAAAAGTTTCGAAATTTTTCCCTTAGGACAGAAAATTTTTTGTCCGTTAAATCCGAAGTCCGTTAAATCGGGATCCGTTGAATCGAGGGCCTACTGTGTAATGAAGGAATTCCGCAAAATAGTGACAGCCAGAATTTGAGGTCTAAGGAAAAGAGGAAGACCACGGATAAGATGGACTGATGAGTTTGAGAAGGATCTGAAGATAATGGGCATAATTTGGCATACAGTGGCCAGAGACCGGAAGGAATTTAGGCGGATTGTATTAGAAGCCAAGGTGCACAATGGACTGTAGTGATTGAGGAGGAGGAGAAGAAGAAGAAGACGATTTACGCCATTAGAATACATAACTAACCTCAATTCTTGTCTCGAAATTTTGCGTCGAAATCCCAGTGGTTAGGACCAGTGAATATGGGGGCATTACAGTGTTAATTCATGTACTGACGTCATAGGCCCATGATTAAAGCTTCTTTTGCATGTTGTGTGTTTACTCATCTCTAGAAGTTCCTTTTCTGATACTTAACTAGAAGCGCCGCTCTGTGTCGTCGCCGCTCACCTGCGCGTCATTTATCTTCATCCGCCTCTGTCTTCTTATATAACCTCTTTTACGCGTGTCTCTCGCTGACTTCCCCTTACGTCAGAATCTGACCCCTTTCCTTAGAATCCGCGATGACCTTCTAATAGCTACAAGGGAAAACCTTAAACGGCGTCATGTCTATGGTCTAACTCTAACGCCTCCACACCTTTTGTCTCATATAAGCCCTAATATCACATTATTTGCTGTAGTCGCACGGTATGTTTCTCATTCTTCTTCCAAATCATTACTGGATGCCACAGATCCATTCCGCTATTCGCAAGTTAGTGTCATAGCAGGATGTATCGCACACCTTGGCTGAGCACTCAGGCGTATGATAAGCAAACTTAAGATGTTGATACAGCACTGATTCACGCCACTGACCAAGCTCTGCAGACACAGCAGATAGTTCTCTCTGCGTGTTGTCTCAGGCCGTCGGAATATTAACATTGGTAGATGCAACAGAGATATGAATTTGTCAGGAATTGCCATCCACGTACTGATTTCAGTGCTGCAGTCTCCTTAACTATTTATCTGTCTGTCTGTCTGTCTTCTGTCTATCTGTCTGTCTTCTGTCTATCTATCTATGTGTCTGTCTGTCTTCTGTCTATCTATCTACGCGTCTATCTACCTACCTATCACTATCTGTCTTTCTATCTATCAATCAATCAATTTATCTCTCTATCATTTGTCTATCCATCTATCAATCAATTTATCTCTCTATCATTTGTCTATCCATCTAACAATCAATCAATTTATTTATGTATGTATGTATCTATCTATCTATCTGTCTATCCATCCATCCATAAATCTATCTATCTGTCTATATATCTATCTGTCTGTCTGTCTGTCTATCTATCTATCTATATGTATATCTCTCTGTCTATCTATCTATCTATCTATTCTATCTATCTGTCTGTCTATCCGTCTTATCAATCACTCAGTCAATCACTCGATATACTATCTAAAAGTTCCATAGATTCGTCAGTATTTCGGGTATTTATTTGGATGGGAGTAAGTTTAGGTAAGGCTGTTAACATGTGGCTTAATCAGACAAGATTTAGATTACTTGATTTACTAGGCATAATAAAGAGTTCTGGAAAATAGTTTCCCTGACTTTTTTATTCCTTGTATCCGCCCTTTACAACTAACCCGCTCTTCGAATACTAGCAAATTAATTTAACCAATACTACTACTGGTAAAGGTAAAGGTCACCCCATGACTTACATATGCAGACACAGAGGAGAGGCGGCAGTATAGCTTCAACCAATCCGCAACCTCGGCGCTAGAAGGGGTTGGGTAGACAGCACGACGCCCTGGCTGCTTTACCCCCGGGAAAGAGACCCGGTACCCATTGCACAGGATGCTGGGTAGGCCTCGGAACCAGTCTGTACAGGAACGAAATGTCTCGTCCCCACCAGGATTGGATCCCCGGACAGTCCAGCCCGTAACGAGTCTTTATACCGACTGAGCTGTCCCGGCCGTCCTACTGCTTGTAGTTCCCTATAAATAGGAAGTACTTTGAGTATAACCAGTTCTACAATTGCCCTCAGATTCAGTAGTGTGCTTTGGACTGAGGTTTGCCTTGTTGTAGAATCTGGTACAGTAGAAGACACGTTGCTTACAGCCTCTGACCTCTGACCTCGCAGTCGTTTTCGAAGATACAGAAAGTATTATGATAAGAGGACGGCGACGATTGTCTCACATCAGGTATTGGAAAAACATCGCTTTGGTCTTTGCTGGGGGTTTATATCGGCCAGTTAAGCTGAGTGCTCTGGAAGAAAGCCTTTGTCGATACGTCATTTTACTGCCGCGTTCCGGCGCTATACACGGCGTATTATTGTCACATTTACTATCATACTGTCTACTTCAAAGTGCTTACCTGCTAACATTTTATGATCTTTCCGTCTCTTGTGATCAAATGCGGAAGTGGCTTTTCGGAGCTTTGTAGACGCCCAGGAATCAGTTAAAGAGCTCGACGTGTGACGAACTCAATGCACAGGGAATAATAAGCTATAGGTTCGCGAAAAGTGAGTCGTCGCTGAGCTGTATTTTACGCCACTTGTATCCCTGCTTGCGACGCCTTGTAATGTACATAGTTGAAAGTGCGTCGTTAGATCGTCAGGTAATAAATCAAATACCCTGCACACCGTTGAAGTGTGTCCATATAAAAACATGACTGATGTTACATATCGCCTGGCCCTTACGCTGTACCAAACTTCCCGTGAGTTTTATGAAATCGGCTTTCGTTGAAAGGCAAGCGATGCTATCAAGCTGGAGTTAGGTCATGAGGGAAATGGGTTTTGGACGTAGGGAGAAAATAACCTTTCGATTTTGCCGGATTAGGTTTGAGAGCACATGGAGGAAGTGTTTTTCCGTGTCCTGCCTCCTCTTCTCCTATTCGTCACTACAATATTTTCAAAAGTATAATACTGTTTTCCATTATGTATACATAAATGGAGAGGGAATTGTGTGGATCTCTCATTGGAGACGAAGAATTTTGAAGTAATTTTATATTGCTTAGGGAAAGAAAGGAAGAAAGTTAAAAAATAAAGAAAAGAAAATGATTGCATATTTATAAGCGAATAAACTAACGAAAACTCACATTCGTACCCATCACCCCATGCGAAAAAAAAAAGTCTTACTTATGGATACCCACAATTCCACACCCACAAAAAAGATACTTGTTTGCATTTCAATCATTAAATTTGTCTGTCTTACGACAGGTCCATAGCCTTTTCCAAAGCGAGTTCTCCACAGAGAGCGATATAGTGGCTTCCTCTTTCAATTTCCAGTAACCTCTCGTTTCATTATGGTCATCCAGTAGCTGCTTACGTCCTCTTCGTCGTCTTCCCGTCTCTTCTGTCCATCTGTATTTCCTTCAATCACGTGTTTCAGAAGGCAGTTCCTACGCAAGATGTGACCAATCCACTTAGCCTTTCTTCTTTTTATTGTATGTAGGATATTCCTCTCCTCCTTCACTCTGTGTAATACTTCTTCATTTCTCACACGATCGGTCCAACTGATCTTCTCCATTCTTCTCCAGCACCACATTTCAAAACTTTCCAGATACTTCTGGTCTACTTTCCGAAGTGTCCACGTTTCAAACCCATACAAAGCTACGCTCCAAACGTAGCACTTTATTAGTTTCTTTGTTTACGTTTAGGCCTTTGCAAATAGGTTTTTGATGTTATTTTAATGCATATTACGATATGACTTTGATGCTTCACTCGTCACGCGTATTACACACATTGTAACTTACATCCGTATTCTAGCCAAGGCGCTATATCGAGTGTCATCGATTGTAGCGCTGTTGCTAGAATACGGTCATAACTTATTGTGTATATTTTTTAAAGAGTTTAAAGTATACGTTTATCAGCCTTTTATTGAAATCATCAGTAATTATCATTTAAGGATGTAAAATGTGAAAGTACTAACGAAGTGATCGCAACAGAAATGCGGTAATTTCTTAATTTGTTTCCTTCTACCGTTCTCCCTTTCTTTCTTGCTGTATTTACTGCCTTCGTTATCCTTTTTCTCCATCCTTCCTTGCCTCCTGTTTCGCACTAAGTTCACTGTACAGTAAATAATACTGTGAATTTCGGCCATAATGTGCCTTCAGTAACCTTTGACCTTATGATCTCTCTCATACGCTGGCTCATTCACCTGCTACTCAAATTTCAATGCACAACTTATGCAGTGGGCTTCAGTAAATGTACGGAAACCGTTCGTAGGGTTTCCATGACGATATCTCCTGCAGCGAAATTCGTATTTTGAACATTTACAGTGGCGTGCAGAGTCATTAGTTCACACGCGTGCAGTTCAGGGAACCATATGGTTCTGTTCACACGCGTGCAGTTCAGGGAACCATATGGTTCTGTTCTCAGCGTCGAAGTCCCGGTGTTCTGCTTAAAAAGAATTACTTACAGCAGAAGTAGCCTCGGAATGTGTTCTTCCCTACTTTGCTGACCTTATTGAACTCCGTCTGCTTTTAACCCATCACAGTACTCAGGTAAACACGTAGATAAATATGTAAAACTAACGGTAGAATTCACCCTATAACAGGCCATAAAGGCCCAGGGGGGGGACTAGAGGTATAGCGTTAGACTTTCTTTAACCTCGGCACCAAATGGGAGTGGGTGGTCAACCCCACGCCCCGGCTTCTTTATCCCCGGGAAAGAGACCCGGTACCCACTATGGAGGAGGCTGCGTGGGCCTCAGGGCCGGTGAGGATAATGTCATCTACACCGGGATTCGATCCCCAGACCGTCCAGCCCGTAGCGAGTCGCTGTACCCACTACGCTATCCCGGCCCACATCTAAATATGTATCGTACGTAAAAGTCAACTTTGAATGAAGATTTTTTATCATGATTAAATACATGTTTCATATTATATCAGTGTTTTTTATGTGTTTAACAGTTTTGATGGAAAAATAAATTCAGTTGGTTACAGTATCAGCTATACTAGTTTCCCCACAGGTGTTCCGCAGAATATCGTTAGGGATTCCGCGAGAAATCTTGGAAAAAGAACTACAGGTATAAAAATGCAGCGAAAAATTCCAAATACCCTTTCAAATTTCGAGGAAATTTTTGTGCGGCAATTGAAAATATTGGAAACTGAGAATAATGTAACTAATTAAATTGGGTTCCCCGCTGCCAGCTTTTTCCGGCCTGTAAACGTTTTCGTAGGTAGGGATTTCTCGAGACGTAATAAATTGTTATAAGGGGTTTTTGTTTCGTGGACAAACGAGCTTTGGAACACTTGTCTAGCTACTGCTTATCAATTTTCTTGAAATCAAAACATATTGGATTGCTACAAATGATAATATAAGAAGAGATACAGTTTATTCGTTACTAAAACTTACAATTGTTTTCTGTACTGACAGTGGCTTCATATGTGCACAGAACAAAACTGTGATTATTTTCAGGGCAAGATTTACCTGACATCTGTGGAGTTATTATGTAGCTTTTGCCCTTTTAAATTATTGCAGATTTGATGGGGCTGATTTTTGTCCCATACAATAAACAGATTCTCCCTGCAGCATTTGCTGTTCATCCAAAGTATCTACATGTAATTTCATGTAAATCTGGTGTGCTGCTTGTGTGTGAAGCACACCTGTGCACAGACGCGCATTTTGTGCACAGGTGTGCTGCTCGTGTATGAAGCACACCTGTGCACACGCGCATTTTGTGCACAGGTGTGCTGCTTATGTATGAAGCACACCTGTGCACAGACTCGCATTTTGTGCACAGGTGTGCTGCTCGTGTATGAAGCACACCTGTGCACACGCGCATTTTGTGCACAGGTGTGCTGCTTATGTATGAAGCACACCTGTGCACAGACGCGCATTTTGTGCACAGGTGTGCTGCTCGTGTATGAAGCACACCTGTGCACACGCGCATTTTGTGCACAGGTGTGCTGCTTATGTATGAAGCACACCTGTGCACAGACTCGCATTTTGTGCACAGGTGTGCTGCTTGTGTATGAAGCACACCTGTGCACAGACGCGCATTTTGTGCACAGGTGTGCTGCTCATGTATGAAGCACACCTGTGCACAGACGCGCATTTTGTGCACAGGGAATATAATGCGTGACTATATTAATGCATGAATATAGTTTATGATAAGGCATGAAAGCTGCTGGATTCAATAATGTCAGTTTTACTGAATTAACAGGATTTATACAAGAAAATGTTTCGATAGATATTTGTTTTATGTAGACTGCTGCACGCCACTGGCACGCCTACATTTATAATACACGCGTTTTCAGTCATTAATGAAACGCGTATCGTCTTAGTACGCATACCGGTGATGCAGTGTTGCAGACCAGAGCCATTAATAATTATACGTAACAAGAGACATTATTCGTATTAACTTCATTGCTGCAAGCCTCTGCAAGTGTCTTGCACATGTACTAAAGGTTCAAACTGTGACCACGCCATTGTAGAGTAAGTGTTCATTCCACTGAATTCACTGATAATATATCAGTGTAATTGTAATCTAGTTAATAATACATAGATAATGCAGTCCAATAACTATTTTTGTTACAAAAACAATATCTCTTATGGTTTTATAAAATTGCTACGTGTTTCGATCCTATTGGGACGTCATGAGGCTCATGAAATGTACAAACATGTACGAAAACAAAAGTTATTTTTTCTTAATAAAAATTGTTCTATACAGACAATTTATTGCAACTATTGCACTGGTATATATGCATATAAACGTTATTCCAACTTGTTTCGGCTGATACATGTAGCCATCGTCAGGGAGTATACATAAAGGTCATATTTAGTTAAGAATATATAACATTGTGCAAGATAAGGATAAAAATGTTATATTCCAGAGTAAAGTACAATATATTCGTATGCAGTGGGCGATCATATGTAAAATAGATAATATAAAATATATACAGAACTGTATCAATAAAAATTGTGTAGTTTTATTAATTTTATTTTTAATTATTTAACTGTATTATTTAATTTTAATTTTATTTTATTAGTAACATATGTACATATATATATACCAGTGCGATAGTTGGAATAAATTCCTTAAAGATTTAAAATAATTATGTTGGCCTGCATTATACTGTGTATTAATAATTTACGAAATACAATGTGGTGTCTTTTATCAAGATTGCAGTTTGTGCTGGGGACACTACTACGTCACGGCTGCACGCTGCTGTTATTTTCTGTATAGAAGAACCATTTATATAGAGTCCGTTACCTTATTTACAATTATATAGAGAATATATAACGTTATGTGCATTTTGCTTATACTCCTTCAGGTAAGTTAAAGAAACCCAGACCTAAAAATTGTAAGGAAACCTTCGTTTGTAGCTTTTCGACGGCAGAATGTTGGAGTTTGTCGTTCTAAATTCTGCGCACTTGTAACGCATCAGTTCTAAAATATAATTCATATAATGCAGCATCTCGACTGCGGGACTGAACTTTTGTGTCCATAGTTGCATCGTAATTTAATAAAGCGTAGGTTCGTAGGTAAGCCTGCCACCTTGTAGCCACCGTATGTGGTACAGTCACATTCCTTTTGTAGCGTGTTTCATACCACTGAAATGAGGAGTACATTTGGATATACATTCCACAGTTTCGCCCATTTTATGGTGAGCTGCACGCCACTGATACACTAACTGAGTAAATTTAATAACGTCTATTATTTTATAAGGGGGCACGCGGTGGCGCAGTTGGTTGAGGCACTGCGCTACAAGCCGGAAGGTCGCTGGTTCGATTCCCGATGGGGGTCATTGGAATTTTTCATTGACGTAATCCTTCCGGCCGCACTATGGCCCTGGGGTCGACACAGTCTCTAATAGAAATGAGTATGTTTCCTTGGGGGTAAAGGCGGCCGGTGCCTAGGGCTGACAACTTTATCACCTTCATGTGCCTATTGTCTGGAAATCTGGGAGCCTCAACTTCCTGGAACCCTAATGGCCTGTACAGGAATTGCTTTACCTTTACCATTAATTCATAGCCTGTTGTACTAGTATGTTGACCTCAAATCATTGTGTTTGCACGCCCGTGTTACGTTTACACAAAATAATCTATTAAGGCGCCTTAGACCAGGTTGTGCCTCTTCAGATGCTTAGTTAAGGTTTTTATGACGTGTACTGGACGTCACTGATATACCGTTGGACTGAATTGGTAGCCAAACGTGTGCTTAGCTCCCAGCTTTGTCCGTAAACATGTGTTGAACTAACAGCTTTGTCACATTATGTTATATTAGCAAGCCCACGGCGAGACGTGGAAATTCGTTTCAGACATTTATTTGCCCTCCTGCAATTAGTGATACAAGCGGTCACAGTGATTCGTGATTTCAGGCATCCGCCGCGATGCTGGTGAAATCTGCGCTGTTCTGGGATATTGTTAGCGTCGAGTGGTAATCCTTTACCGACGTTTCGGGACAACGAATGGGGTCCCATCTTCAAGGGTCAAGAAGTCTTCTTGAACTTGACCTTTTAAGATGGGACCGATACATTGTCCCGAAACGTCGGTAAAGGTTTACCACTTGACGCTGCGTAATATCCCAGAAGAGCGCAGATATCAATCATAGTAATTTGTATGCATGAGAAAGCGGCCAAGTGTGATCTAAAGTCCAACCTTACATTAACATAGTCTCTAGAAGTCAGAAAGGTTCAGTCGGTGATATCGCAATAAAATCTTTACTGATTCCAATCTACATACGAGTATTTCAAACGGGCAGTTGTAGCACCTTCTGAGGAAGAGTTTCTCTTCTTTAAGATATGCTTACTGTGACCACCGAAATAAATCGACTGTGACAGACGGTACAGTCCTGGCAGGAATTATTTTTGCCAGTACGTCAGTATCGGCTTTGCAACCCACTTCACATTCTAACCAACAATTTATGAGGAAGAAACAGCTGCAGCATAAGACTTATAATTTATCTTTAAGGTAAAGTTTACCCTAGAACAGGCCATGAAGGCACATAGGGGGAGTAGAGGTATAGCTCTACTCTTCCTTTAGCCTCGACGCTAGATGGGGTTGGGTGGTCAACGCCACGCTCCGGTCGCTTTACCCACCAGAAAGAGAACCGGTACCCATTTTACAGGAGGCTGTATGGGCTCCAGGGCCGGTCTGCATGGGTGCGAAAAGTCTGGCTGCCTCCGAGATTACCACTTATCTCTGTCAAATAATAATATATAGATCACGCAGCCCAGCAGCCCAAAACAACTATTATATTACAAAAACAATAGCCTTTGTTTTTGTAAAATTACTACATGTTTCGACCATAATTATAGAAGTGCCTCCTTTTCTAATTTTATAAGCCTGATGATGACCCGATAAGGCCGAAACATGTAGAAATTTTATAAAAATGAGTTATTTTCCGTAATATAAAAATATTTTTTACTGTGTTATCCATATGTTAGTAATTATACCTCTATATTTTTAATTTGCAAAACACAGTAGGATGTTTTCTATCAAGATTATCTCTTCAAAGTAATTAAAGCTATGGAATTCGTGGAGCTTTAACTTTACTTCTCCCTTACACCTTAAGGACGGTGGCGACTGTAATTTAATACCCCAAAATTTAAGACTGCTATGTTATGGAATGTGGTAAAGAGGTACAGACGTTTCGTAGGAACCTCCTGCCTCAAATGTTACATACATTTTTTTGTGGTTTATTTAGCGATGCTGTATATAGGTTACATATAGGTTAATGGCGAATGAATAGGCTGTGGGAATCAATATAATGTAAATGATAACTGACAGAGAAGAGCCGAACCACTGGAAAAAAAACCTGTCGAAGTGCCACTTTGTTCACAACATGTCAAATTTCGATTGCATTGGAGTCGAACGTGTCTTGCGTTTTACTTGCGCAAATTATTAATGCAAATAGATATTCAAATGAAGGATTCTGGTGACAGTTAATTTGTTTCCTGTGTCCCTGAGTGAGGAAATAGAGGAAGAAAAAGGGCCTGGAGGTATAAAGTGAGTTCCTTAATGTGTCTTGACAGGCTGACGCAACAATTTTTTTTCATTTTTCCCTATTCCTATTCTGGGAACATGTTTTACTGTCCGTAAATGTAGAGTATCCGTGATCAAAAAACTTTAAATAACAGTTTTCCACGTGTGGTTGTAGTGCTTTATGGAGTAACTCGCCGAAACGAAAAATGTTTTACATGACAGTTGCAGAATTGTTTAAATTCAGTGGGATGGGGGGGTATATACACGAAGTGCTTGCTACTGCGTAGTGTAAATGGTTCTATTGTGTAGTGTAGAATATTAAGTGTAAGGTTACTTATATATCGGAGTATGTTTGTGTGTACGCGGTATATGGTCTTGCTTTAACAGTCGAGAATTTCTTCAGCTCTTCAAGAAGTACTTGTCTTCCGAGATGTGGCACCAATGTAGAACTAACTCCATGGAGAAGAGTACCCCTGAGAAGCTAACAGGTCCTCAGCTAGTCAAGAAATTCCCCGCATTTAGTGGAACCCGAAGGTTCATCACCGCATTCACAAGCGCCCGCCACCCGTTCTTATCCTGAGCCATATCAATCCAGTCCATGCCTCCTCATCCAATTTCTTGAAGATCCGTTTCAATATTATCATCCCATCTGTGCAAAGGTCTTCCAAGTGCTCTCTTTCTTTCAGGTCTTCGCACCAAAACCCTGTATGCACCTCTCCTGTCCCCCATACGTGCTACATGCCCCGCCCATATAATTCTTCTTGATTTGATCGCCAGAATAATATTTGGTGCGGACTACAGATCATAAAGCTGCTCGTTACGTAGTGTTCTCTGTTCCCTTGTTACCTCGTCCCTCTTAGGCCCAAATATCTTCCTCGGCACCCTGTTCTCGAACATCCTCAGCCTATGTTCCTCCCTCAATCTGAGAGACCATGTTTCACACCCATAAACAACAAAGTCTTGGATGTTACGTCATGTTAACTGGTAAATAATTACCGTCTTTTCGGAGGAGCGTAGTGCCTCCATCTTCACGGACAATCAGTCCAAGAAGAGTTCCAAGCTGTTTTTCTAGTAAATTTCTCAACAAAAATTTTGAATTTGGGCCTGTATTTTGTTTATTGCACTCGTCTCCGTCTTGAGCCACTTTTAACAATAATTATTGAGTAACAGCTGAAGTTCAGGGATTATAACCTTCTTCTTGTTTTCTTATTTTCCCACATTTATGGTTGATTGATATTACAAACTTTCTTTCTTTCTGTCTTTCTTTCGAAATGTCCTACCTGAACCATCTACCAGGTTCCTAATGGAGTATACGAACCAATTTTCCGCGCAGCAGTTCGTTGGAGACATTGTGTCGAAATCTCATTACACTTTGTGTGATACGTGCTTAGGAAACGGGACGCTTGGTAAAAGCAGGATACAGATGCAACTTCCATAGAAGTAAAACTTCACACGTGCAACTTGTAGTTTGGCAAAGCGTTTCATAATCAAGAAAGAGACTGTCAGACAAACGGTAACGGCAAGTGGCACTACGTGGCGTAAATGTTGAGCGAACGAAAGCGGAGAAATGCAGTCTTTGTGATTTTAGTTGAATTAACGACGATGTAAAAATTTTGGGTGGGCGGGAGGAAGATGGGCCAAATTTTGTGCTTATAGAATGCAACATTCCAAAGGCGTATACGTATTGCGCCATTTTTCCAGTCTGTATTCACTTCTTGGGAGGCCGTGTCTTTTCTGTGGGAGACTTGGGTTTACAGCTTCAAACTGCCCTGCATTAACAGCCTTGAAAATAGAACTTATTCTATTAATGTTAGCAGTATATAAACATAAGTGTATACGTTTATGTGTACACATACATACATACATACATACATACATACGTACATACATAATGCATAATTACATATATTCGTACATACATATATGCATAACTACATATATACTTACGTACACACACATATGTACATACATACATACATATATACATACACACATACGTACGTACATACATACACGCATACATACATACATACGTGCGTACGTACATGCATGCATACATACATACATACATACATACATGCACACACATACATACATACATATATACTTACGTACATACACACATACACACACATACATACATACATACATACACACATACATACATACATACATACATACATACGTACATAATGCATACATACACACATACATACATATATACATGCACACATACATACATACATACACATACATACATACATACATATACACATAATACATACATACACACATATATACATACATACACACATACCACACATACATACATACACACATACGCACACATACATACACACACATACATACATACATACATACATACATACATAACATACATACATACATACACACGAACACACATCTGTACATGTCAGATGCCCCTCATTATATTATGGAACTCGACGGTTCATTATGTTCGCACGAAACCGCCACTGCTCCGCTATGTGCTATCCTCAGCCTACTCTCCTATTTTTGTCAGGTCGGTTTCTGTATCGTCCCTTCTCGTCTACGTCGTGGATTTCCTTCAGGTTTCCTCACCAAAATCTTTTACGCATTTCTTGTGTTCCGTGCGTGCTACATGCCACACCCGTCTCACCCTTCGTAATTTGTTCACCCTAATAACACTTGTCCAACTGTAAAAATCATGATCTCGTCACTATGCAGTTTTTTTTCCAGCCTCCTGTTTCTTCTTTCTCCTTAGGTCCACATATCCTCAACACCCGTATCTTGAAGACCCACAGTGTTGGCCCTTCTTGTGAGTGAGAAAGCACAACTTCACATGTGTGCAAAACAACAGGCAGAATTAAGCTTCTGTACATTTTAATAATTAACGGTTATAGACAGCGAACCGGAAGACAGAGTACCTGGGCTGAATGGTAGCTGGCATTCCGTGGATTTAATCTGCTTCTCATTATGCAGTTTAAGTAAAATGTTAAATTGATACAGGCGTATCAAATAGGTAGGCATTCTCTGAAATAACGGAATTGCACATCTTAACGTAACATATATAACAGTTCAGACCATGGGTCTCCAACCCGCGTCCCGCCAAGTTGTATATTGCGGCCCGCGGCCACGTTTGTAATGTACAATAAAAATTACACAACAATTAAAGCAGTTATGTACACCACTTACTGTTATTCTCCCACGTGCGGCTCGCGAACAAGCCCACAATAACGGGCGTGGCCCTTTGTCATAAAGAGCTTGGAGACTCATGGCTCAGACGTTTCACGTCCTGTAATTATTCTGTGACGTAAGAGACATTTGGTGCGTGACGCTAACAAATTACCTCCATTTGTGCTGAGGGTAACGGCGTGTGGAGCCCTTAATTCCACGTAGGAGTTGTGCCTACATTCCATTGTGCGATATACACTTACATTATCTCCAAATTGGTGACATTTATACACACAAACTTTCAGCACAGGAGTAGCAAACCGGTGTTCCATTTCTCCTATATAATTAAGGACCTCTATTCCTTAATGCTTGCTAAATTCATCTACCTTTATGAATCAATGCATGTCCTTTTTATAATCTCTTTTCGTCCCTCTCCTGCGTGTTACCCGTATAAGCATACGTGTCAGTATCCAAACTTTCCTAATTCCTTCCTGCATTTTCCTTCCCAAATTCGTAAATTTAACTGTCCCTGCCATTCACAGCAGCTCCTCGCCTGTTTATTCTACTCCATCTGCTTAGACCTATACCAGTTCATTATTACACGAGTGTAGCATGCTGCGTCTCCTACTGTTCCTACCAAGCTCACATTCTGCTGAGACAAACTGACAGAGCAATTACACAGTTGAACCGAACCACATTTTGTTATCTTACGTATACTTAGAAAAAAACAAGCAATGCACATATAAACATAGCACTAAGGCGTGTGCGCGTAACCATTGTTGCCGTGGAAAAGCAATACGTATTGCACAATCTGTGTGTCTGTAGCCTTAGTTACCCAGCGTGCAATATGCATGCTCCGTATTATATTGTCATCTGTGGCCTGTCTGGCTGTACCATATTTTTCCACACTATCTCATAAACGGCACGATTTTCGGGAAAACGTCATTGAACATAAAATGTGTGTTTTGATTTTCTCTGCAACTTTTGTCTGAAACATTTCTCGTTCTAAGAAGAATTGAGCGAGATATTATTATAAATGTATATGGATCTTCATCTAAAGTACCTGTTGTTATTGTTAGATTTTAATGAAAGTTGAATTTTCTCGGCATATTTTCGGAAAATAAATATCAAATTCCATGAAAATCGGTCCAGTGGGAGTCAAGTCGTTCCATGCGGACGGACGGACGGACAGACAGACGTGACGAAGCTAATAGTCTTTTTTTTTTCGCAATTTTGCAGACGCGCCTAAAAATGTAAAAAAAACGAATTAATAGCATTTTTAAATACGAGCCGAATTTTTTCTTTCGTGAATGAAAGCGCAATGAGACGGAGGTGGCGGAAGAATACTGCTGGGAGATAACACAGTCGGCGGGGTATCTTATCGTGTTTCAGTATTTTGGTGTTAGGTTTTAAGCTGGACCCTCTTGCCTATATGTACCGTATATCCCACCTCATACGACAAATTTTTAGTGAAAAAGTCTCGAAAAATCATCGTACTTCTTAAAACCGCAAGAAATTGTAGGCTAGTATATCCTTTATAATACCTTACTAAATATAGGGTGCGTCATATAACATGTAGCGTCTTATAAGGCGGCAAATACGGTATATAACTGTCCATATGTATACGGTATATAACTGTCCATATGTATGCGGTATATAACTGTCCATATGTATACTCAATTCCGAACTACACATAATGCGACTTGCACCGGATCTTTCGGAACGGAAATATTGCGTTAGGTCAGGGAGTGTCTGTATGAGGTGGGCTAATATTCAGCACGTGTTTGACATGTGCAGAATGTATGCAGTTCGGGATGCAAAGGAGTCACGTGGGAGATACACTCGTAGTTGTGAAAGATAGGATGATATTAAAATGGATCTTTGTGAATCAGAGTGTGAGGCTGGAGACTGAATTGCACTGTCTGATGGTAGGGTCCAGTGGTGGGCTTTTGTGAACACGTTAATAAATATTTGGCTTCTAAAATTGCATTGAATTCTGTGATCGGCTGAATTACTGTCAACTTAAAAAAGTCCATGTCGATATACTCGGAGTGGAGATGATGATGTGACAACTTTGGTATAGAAAAGGCAGTAAAATCTGTGAACAGTATTTGTAACAGTTGTGGTAGAACCTCTATCCACAGATATTGGTCGTGTTTATGACGATAACAATTCTAACAAATTTATTTGCATTTTGCATAATGTATATTTCTTCCTTAATATATTTTAAAAACCAACTGTGAACCTGAGGATGGCCTGAGGTAGGTCGAAACATGTAGTTCTATATAATAAATACAATTTAGTTGTGTTTGGACAGATAGTGATTTTTTTGTACTAAAAAGTAGTTTGTCTCTGCGACGGGCTGGTCCATCGTCCAGAGGAGTCTTACCGAGTGTGGTGTGTCTAAAATGTGTGATCGTGAAGCCTCGAAAAAATGAGGCGGCCTTAGGCCCCCAAGGGGCTGTCGAGCCATTTTAAAAAAAAGTAGTTTAATGTTGTGGTTAATTATTTATGTAGTCGGGAAGAAAATTGTTGATTTGCCCGAAATGTTACCCAGTACAGTCCTAGCAACTCGGTGTTATCATCCAAATATGAATACCATGCCATATATTACATTCCTTTTACTTTTTCGTTCATTACTCTATGTTACGTTAAGTCGCGCCATTAACTTGAGCATTATACAGAACATTGTGATGAATAGTGGGGAAGAGCCTACCGGATCGTCAGAACAGCAGCAACCACCATTTTTCCTAGGACAGGGGTGTGCAAATCCCGAGCCTCAGGACGCCGTGGTGCCTAATATTTGTGCGTTCTCAGTATGGAACTTGATCCTTGTGACCCTTCTAGTGCCTATAATAATGAGGTGGCTCCTAGCTTTTGGCAAGTTTGTACAGTGCTGAGCTAAGAAATGTTTAACATTGTGTCACAGGACGATGAACTGATAGCGGGAGATTTTAAAGGAAGAATGAGCGGCAAGTGGTCTAACTTTCAGTAAATGTTTGATACCATTATGTGGTGTGTTAAGTATGCAAGTGTATAACGCTCAGGTGATGTGTATTATTTATGATCACCATCAGACTCAAAGTCGGATACAAACTTATGTGGCCACTGTGGAATTTCGATGTTAAAACGTATTATTTAAAAAATACATTCCTTTGTACATCTGTTTCTTTTTCCAGTCTTTCACCTTTTCTAATGTAGTCAGTTACTCTGATGGATAGAGGTAAAGTTCTCCATATAACGGGCCACGAAGGCCCAGAGGGCGAATAGAGGTATAGTTCTACTCTTTCTTTAACCCTCGCACTAGATGAGGGTGGAAGGTCACCTCCACGCCCCGGCCGCTGTACCCCCGGGAAAGAGACCCCCTTTTTTATTTATTTTTATTTTTTTTCAAAAACAAACCCTATTTTACATGTGTATATTAGGGTTAAAGTTTAACCAAGTACATATAATAACAATATTGTTACTTACAATTTTCTATTGATATGGTGTATAAAATTAATGAAATGTTTTTGACAACAGTTTCTACTAAATATATTGTATAGTGGCTTATGGTAACTAATATTACATTTGTTTAAGTGAATTTGAAGGCAAAATCTACTGTGTCCGAGTATGGGGCAATCAAATAGTAGATGTTCTACTGTTTGTTCACCTCCACAAGTGCATTCAAATCCATTCTCTACTTTGATATGAAATCTTCTGAAGTACGAACGAAATTTACCAGAAAGAGACCCCTTGGAAACCTGAAATTAATTTAAATAATATTAAGAAATTAAGTTCTTACCTTCACAGAAAACACCGTTAGGTGCTGTAACAAAAAGCAATCTGTAATTAATGTTTCCCTAAATAATTTCTGTTTAATCTGTGGGGAAAAATGTGGAGGTTTAAATAATCATGGGGGGGGCTGATAGTTACTATAAACATTCTGCTTTACATAGTCCATAATTCAGCCACTTGCTTGATGTTACAGTCTTCAGTCAGTCATGTTGTTGTAACATGATATGCTGCGTGATTTCTGCATGTGGACTGTGATTAATTGTATATTGATTTCATTTCTGTCGAACTCAACATTGTTGTGGTTATGTTGGTCTCATTAATCTTAGTAAGTCATTTGTTTCCTTGCTTCTATTCTTGGAATTTGATTTATATACATACATAACTGATGCTTGTCTTGTAACTTCTATATATGAAGAATAATGGACGTGGTTTCGTCTCAAGATAGAAGCTTTCAGCTGCAATTATTCTTTTTATTCCAGTGGTCTTCTGCTTATTTTTACATTTTCTACACAAATCACGTAAAGTAAATGTGATTGTATATATTACTAAACATTTTCTTTTATGTGTGCCTGGTTTACTTTGTGAATTTAGTGAGTGCATACTGGACACCTAGGGTTTGATTCCCGGCTGGGAATGATTGATGAATGACATTCATCTTATTTAATATATAAATCGGTAGTTGATAATTCTTAGATAACAGCCCGTGTTTATTATAAAGGCCGACCAGTTAATTCTGTATATGTTTGTTCTGAGATATATAATTGAAAAACACAAATACAATATGTGGGGAAAAAATTTGTGGTGTTTAACGTTAAATCTTGCGGTACGTATGTTTACTACTGAGCTTTAAATTATTAATTGTTCCTGATAAGAACATGCGAATTACTGTAGTAGGGGTGAAAGGTGCCAAGTGTGTCTGTGTTGTATATGCATGTTACTGTACTAGGTGTTGAAAATTGCCAAGTGTGCCTGAGTTATATATGCATGTTAGTGTACTAGGTGCTGTTGAAAGGTGCCAAGTATGCCTGTGTTGTATATGCATGTTACTGTACTAGGTGCTGTTGAAAGATGCCAAGTATGCCTGTGATGTATATGCACATTACTGTGCTAGGTGTAGATGGGTGCCAAGTGTTCCTGAGTTGTATATGCATGTTAGTGTACTAGGTGCTGTTGAAAGATGCCAAGTATGCCTATGATGTATATGCACATTACTGTGCTAGGTGTAGATGGGTGCCAAGTGTTCCTGAGTTGTATATGCATGTTAGTGTACTAGGTACTGTTGAAAGGTGCCAAGTATGCCTGGCTGATATATGCATATTTCTGTGCTAGTTGTAGATGGGTGCCAATGTGCCTGAGTTGTATATGCATGTTAGTGTACTAGGTACTGTTGAAAGGTGCCAAGTATGCCTGGTTGATATATGCATATTGCTGTGCTAGTTGTAGATGGGTGCCAAATGTGCCTGAGTTGTATATGCATGTTATTGTACTAGGTGCTGTTGAAAGGTGCCAAGTATGCCTGTGTTGTATGTGCATATTGCTGTGCTAGTTGTAGATGGGTGCCAAATGTGCCTGAGTTGTATGTGCATATTGCTGTGCTAGGTGTAGATGGGTGCCAAGTTTGTTGGGTTGTGCATACATAGTGGACTAAAAGCTACGTAAGCTCCTGCATGGCTCATACCTGACAGTGGATGCAGTATTTCTGTTCGTGACTTTAGCAACAACACCGTTGTGTCCTGAGACCATCTGCGTGACAGTTCTCTTAGACCTCACTTTTAGAACGACGCTGAGATACACACAGCATCCTATTCAACACTTTTTCGTGAAGAATAAAGCAGACGGAACACGAAGCTGATTATTTATGTCTAGTGTCGAGTTTGAGAATACTTGCAGCTGTACCTCAGTTTCCTCATACGTCATCATGTCGTCATTCTCAACACGGATACGGGTATTTTTAAGTGTGTACATAATTTGTTAGCGTATAAAATACTTGTTAATCTTTGACGATCGTTGTAGCGATATTTATTACGCAACTGCTGCCTTCATCAGCGGGGTAAATTTTCGTGTTTGTAACTGTTTCATCAGTGGTTTGTCCCCGTTCTATCTCATTACTTTTATTTTGCTTGACTGACTTTCTGAAGAGGCAATAATTAAAAAGTAACTCAGCAACACACTTATAGTAGAACCATCGTCTTAAAGTCTTTCCCCAGTTATCCTAAGCTGTAAACATATTGTCACATTGATTTCAGGCTTACGCCGCGATCTTGATGAGATCTGCACTCTTCTGAGATATTACGCGGCGTCATGTGGTAATTGTTTACCGACGTTTTGGGACCGATACGTTGTCCCGAAACGTCGGTAAACAATTACCACACGACGCCGCGTAATATCCCAGAAGAGCGCAGATCTCATTTGTCACATTATTGTTTCTGCTTCCAAAATATGTCACAACATAAGCTGAATCCATTTGACAAATAATGTTTGTTTCAGAAAGAAGATTCTGTTTTTGTTTCCTTTGCGTTCATCTCGGTAGACTTAACAGAACAGCTTGGAATACGAATTTGTCTTTACCATTTCAGATGTAGAGAAATAAATATGTATGACGAAATACGGTGGCTGGTGCTTCTGCTGCGACAGACTTCTGGTTGTTTAACCTCTTTGTACCTTGTTGACTTTGCAATCGATAAAATGTAACCCTAGGACTGAGAGAAAATTCTGTCGTATTTAGATGACGTCTCACAAGCTCGTGAGATTGCCTGAAGACTGGCTACATCTGAAACACTAAATTAATGTTCCTATATTAATTAAGGACGTTCTTTCGACTAATTAGGTTTTTGATATCAAATTAAATGAGAAGATCATCAGTAGTGTGTAGGCAAGGATTTTGAAGGTGGTGGTGATGGCATATTTGAAGTTAGTGTCCCGGTAATCAGTTGAAGTACTGGACAGTACCACGATTTCTCCTTTCTGTTAGGACATTCATTACCCAAGCGATTTTTTGAACCGGTTAAAAGAAGCTACATTTACGTGAGGTATGAAGCTTATAGGAGCCGATCCCAGTGGCCGTGCGGTCTAAGGCGTGGGTCTTCGGCCGCTCGCTTACTAGGATTGTGGGTTAGAATCCCCCCGGGGGCATGGATGTTTGTGTTGTGTTGATGTAATGACGGTAGTATGGAACGTAAAGTGACATGAAGGACGAAAGGATTTAAACAGTACAAAAAATGGATCAAAGGAAAACCCCGGACAGGCAAAAAAAAATCCCACCGGGGGCATGGATGTCTGTCTCTTGTGAGTGTTGTGTGTTGTCAGGTAGAGGTCTCTGCGACGACCTGGTCCCTCGTCCAGAGGAGTCCTACCGACTGTGGTGTGTCTAAAAGTGTGTGATCGTGAAACCTCGACGAAACGAGAAGGCCCAGGCCCATATAGGGCTGTCGAGCCATAGGAAAAAATGAAGCTTATAGGAGTGTAGGTATAAGTACGGTACTAGATGGAGTTGAATGGTTAGTTGCGCTGTCTGACCGACTGATCCCCTGTGGACACTGGGCTGGGTTGGTTCCCATAACATACAAAAGCAGAGGAGAAAGTCTCTGCCTGTGCTTCGAATGGAACCCGGATTGCTTGGTCGTTCGGTCAGTAGCCTAATTACTGTACTGAACTAACCATTCGGACAGGGTACTGCTTTCCAGGTCTTCGCTGCATAACACACAAAGTCTCAATTAGTAGCTTCCGGATCGTGACGACTTTAGCTCGGTGCTTTTATGCCAAACTATATGGCCCCACACCTGTGAGAACCTAAAATTCGCAGTTTTAGCGCTTGTTTGATAAGATTTTGAAACGAAGTCTCTTACTTTCCGAACAGAACATAAATGTCAATGTTCTAACACGAGAGACAAGAATAAAATGCAGCATTGAGGACACTGCGCAAACAGGAGCTGCGTAGTTCTTGCAGGTCACCTGAAGTCGGGTCAGAGAAAGCATAAACACCGTTCACCTCTAGCCCTCTTCCTTGCAATTACCTCCCCTCTGCTTCCAGGCCCTCACTCCCACAAATTGTCGTATCTATCGATAGCTATCTTTCCATCACACTTTTTTTGTGCTCTCTTTTTTGTTATTGGTGCTGAGGGAGGGGAGGGGATTAGTGCATGAAGAGTAGGAAACAAGCGGCAAACACGAACCCCTACAAGCCGTGTTTATTTTCGACTGACCCGTGTGTAGTTATGCGAAAGAAGCTGGTGAAATGAAAACAAGAAATTCGTGCATTTTATGGACGAATGTTTTGGGGCAGGACTGAGAATGAGGTATAAATACAGTACGTAACTCAGTAATGGATATGTAGGTTGTGACAATATCTTGACATTAAGTGACTCATGACCCATCAGTCATTTGTTTAAATATACATCGCGGCAAATTAAAACCACTTATCTTTATTACGTCACACAGTTGCGCCGATTTTCTGCATTGGTCAAAGTAACTAACTCCGTGGAACAGATTTATTCTAGAGAAGCTGACAGTAGTTTGCCAAGAAATTTTTCGTGTTTTCTGGAACCCTAATGTTTATTATCGTGGTCACAGGATCGTGCCATTGGGTTGTATCTATACGCCTACACTGCTGAATGCAGTCCACTCTATCAGATACATTATTCTTTAATATCCATTTTAATATTATCCTCCTATCTATACCTATGGCTTACTGATCTGTTACCTTCATGTTTCCCGACTACACATTTTATACATATATATTTGTGCTCTTACGTGCTACGTGTCAGGCCCACCTCATCTTTGTACATCTGATAACCCAGTATTATTTTAACACTATAAATAAATTATGAAGCACGGTAATGTTTTAGTTGTCCCGTGCCTTACTATAACAGTGAAAGAATTCCCCATTCCATTATTCAGTGTACGAAATGTCTTAATAGAAAAGCAAATGGGCTGGATTTAAGGCTTGCCGAACATGGCTTTAGTAACGTCATAATGGATTGAGGTTGACCGGTCAACAAGCAGTACGGCAGTGCTGCCATCTGACGGATATTTGACATAAAGATGATTGATGATTATTGTTCAACAAGCACGAGAACCAAACTTGGCATTCAAACAGACTTGTAGCGGGTAATGCACATCCATTTCTGGAGTAAAGCAGTCCTGTTCACAGTGTTCAGTAACTTTATAATACAGAGTGTTCTTGGGAAGTTCATGGTTATTGAGCTTATCAGAAACTTCCCGGATTTTGTGAAACCCTAGGTTTCATTACCATGTTCACTGAAGCCCAACGTGACCCTATTCTGGGCTTTTTTAAATACAGTGCACTTCTTTCTCGAACATCAATTTTAATATTACTCCCATTGTACATCACGCTTCCCCAGTGGTGTTTGCCCCTGATTTGTGTCCAGTAACAGTTCTGGATACATTCACTTCGCCTTTCATACTAAAACTGCTTTCATATTCCACTCTACGTAATTTAATTACCCTATCAATAACAGTAATATTTCTTCTCTGTGTAATGTACCGCAATTCAGTTAAGATGTATGGGGCAGTGTAGGTTAACTCCACGCATTTTTAACTTTAGCACTAAATGGAAATGAGTGTACAGCTGTACACATCGGCGAATCTCTGGCGCTACTTTCACGTTTGACTATCTCAGCTGTGTATCTTGCCACTTGTTTGTAGACTCTGCCACCACTCTCACGTTTGACTGTCTCAGCTGTGTATCGTGCTACTTGTTTTGTAGACTTTCTGCCACCTCTCTCACGTTCGACTGTCTCAGCTGTGTATTTTGCCACTTGTTTGTAGACTCTGCCACCACTGTCACGTTTGACTGTCTCAGCTGTGTATCTTGCTACTTGTTTGGAGACTCTCTGCCACCACTGTCACGTTTGACTGTCTCAGCTGTGTATCTTGCTACTTGTTTGGAGACTCTCTGCCACCACTGTCACGTTTGACTGTCTCAGCTGTGTATCTTGCTACTTGTTTGGAGACTCTCTGCCACCACTGTCACGTTTGACTGTCTCAGCTGTGTATCTTGCTACTTCTTTGTAGACTGCCACCACTGTCACGTTTGACTGTCTCAGCTGTGTATCTTGCTACTTGTTTGTGGACTGCCACCACTGTCACGTTTGACTGTCTCAGCTGTGTATCTTGCTACTTGTTTGTGGACTGCCACCACTGTCACGTTTGACTGTCTCAGTTGTGTACCTTGCTACTTGTTTGTGGACTGCCACCACTGTCACGTTTGACTGTCACAGCTGTGTATCTTGCTACTTGTTTGTAGACTGCTACCACTGTCACGTTTGACTGTCTCAGCTGTGTATCTTGCTACTTGTTTGTAGACTGCTACCACTGTCACGTTTGACTGTCTCAGCTGTGTATCTTGCTACTTGTTTGTGGACTGCCACCACTGTCACGTTTGACTGTCTCAGCTGTGTATCTTGCTACTTGTTTGTGGACTGCCACCACTGTCACGTTTGACTGTCTCAGCTGTGTATCTTGCTACTTGTTTGTGGACTGCCACCACTGTCACGTTTGACTGTCTCAGTTGTGTACCTTGCTACTTGTTTGTGGACTGCCACCACTGTCACGTTTGACTGTCACAGCTGTGTATCTTGCTACTTGTTTGTAGACTGCTACCACTGTCACGTTTGACTGTCTCAGCTGTGTATCTTGCTACTTGTTTGTAGACTGCTACCACTGTCACGTTTGACTGTCTCAGCTGTGTATCTTGCTACTTTTTTGGAGACTCTCTGCCAGTACTCTTATATTTGACTGTTACAAGTTATGTATCGTGCCACTTTATACGTACCTATTCTGTTCCAATGGCCGTCTTCTTGTTCACGTAATTTACCGCTTAGGACAGACATCTTTCCGTAGCCAAGCTTTGTATGGTTTCTTGTAATGTAACTTGTTACTTAGATAATAAATCGGAAACGATGTGCTCATGAATGCAGTACACAGAATTTCGGAAACGTTCGTTGCGGATTATTAAGCAAAATATAGAATGTAAGGTGAAAGTGGCTTGATTTACATTTCAAACCTTGCAGCATGAAATTTATCTCAGTAATATTTAAAAGTTCAGGTTTTGCCTCACAAACGACATACTGCTTCTGTGTTATAAAGAACTGTCGGTTAATGCTGTTTAGGAAAATACTCGTCGTTTGTTTTGAGTGTTATGCGAAATATATAATACAGTGTGTGTGTGGGAAAATGCAGAGAATATTTTATTGTTTAAATAGAAGACACGTGTAGTTAAGACTGTACTTTGAAGGTTAGCACCATAATAATCAACGGTATTAAATTTCTGTAGTGTGTGTTAAGTGGTGTGTGGGATATTTATTGTGTTATACAAAACAGGACTTGTAATCTGTCAACACATCTAAAACCAAAATAAACGATAAACGTCATTCGAAAGTCTCTGCTGTTGAATTTTATTGTTGTATGATGTTATGAAGTGCTGTATATGAATACGTGCGTAGAGTTGCTGTATCTCTGAACTCCACCCCACAGTTCATATTCTACACAAAGTCCAGAAACTTAATAATGCTAAATGTAATATGCCATCGTCAGCTCATTTGGAACGGTGAAGTCCATTTGTGATCGTAAGGTGACCTTTATCAGTCACCCGGGGAAATCTTAGTTTTCTCTATAAATTTAATGAAAGTCTCTTCTTCTCTAGTCGTTTTACTCATTGCTGAGTGTCGTGACCCCACTGGTAACGTCTATATTAGCACATCCTCTATGTAGTGTAGTGACCCCACTGGTAACGTCTATATTAGCACATCCTGTATGTAGTATCGTTACCCCACTGGTAACGTCTATATTAGCACATCCTGTATGTAGTGTCGCCATCCTGGACGGTCCTCGGCTTTCCTCAAGGATCGTTGGAGAGGCAGATCAGTGATCCTCTTCACCTGATCTACCCATCTATTAGCAGTCCTTCCTCGTGGTCTTCTGCCTTCAACCTTCCCCTCCATGATAATCTTCTCAAGGTTCAATCCGTCTCTCCTTACAACATGTCCGAAGAACTGGAGCATTCTTTTGTTGACAAGGGTAGAAAGACGGTTAGGTACTTTCAGTTCTTCCATGATTGACCCGTTAGTTCTTCTTTCCATCCAGGACACACGCAGCATCCTACGCCAGCACCACATCTCAAAGGCCTCAATGCGCTTTTTGTCGCTGGCACTAACAGTCCAAGTCTCACAACCATACAGGAGGACAGAGAACACAAGGGATTCGACAAGTCGGATTTTTGTGTTGTTTGTTATTGACCTGCTCTAACAATGTCAAATTAAAAGGATATACTCAGCTGTCAAAGCGCTGATATTTTGTCACTGATAGATTGACAAATATAATCTCTTTAAGGCGTTCCTTTTCCTTTGTAAAGGGCGACTCAATGTTAGGTGGAGTACGAAATGTCTGGGCCTGCTCTGTCTGTCTGCAGACGTAGTGAAGGGCAGAAGGTGTCTAACTGTGTGGAGCCGACTCTGCGAAGTTAGTACTTGTGCCTAGAAACGGAAGCAATCAATCAGAGTTTGTTTTGACAGGTACCTCCATCTGTATATAGGCCTAGAAAGGTAGGAGAAAAATAACGTGGGCGTACAAATGAAGAAAGAGGTAATGAAAGCAGAAAACAGAGTGAAAAATGTAAGAAAATATATGAAGGAAGAGGGAGAGAAACGAACAGATACGCCGGAAAAAAGATTTAAAGGAAATATAAAGAAGGGTGGAAAAAGGAAAGAAGAAAATGGGCGAAGAAAAACGAAGCAATGAAGAAAGAAGACAGATTGTAGAGAATAAAGAGGGATAGAGACACATCGAGAGAAATCGAAATTTGGAAGAAGAGGAATGAGAGGACATTGAACAAGAAACGAAGGTAACAATGGTAAATGGCGGTATCGAAATAAGAATATGACTGTGACGCCGTGTACCGACGTTTCGGAGAAAAATCGTGCCTTTATGGCGGTAGGTGAATCGAGGTCGGCCCTAAAGCTGGGGCGTATCATGTTCCTGAAAGAAATCTCGGTCAAAAACATCCCCGCTGCCACATGATACCGGCACCGAACTGGATCAATAGCAATGTTCTACGTTTCAAAACCGATGTATATTGCAGCAGCCCAAAGATCGCTGAAGCTCTCAGCTGCTGGCATGCAACGCTACACGTCGTACGTGCCATTTGTCACGTACGTACCGTATGATCGTAACTGCGCCGGTCTGTTCGCTCTTCGACTTCGATGATAGCCTGCGCTCTTCATTCATGGGTTATTTAACGACGTTTCTACATTTGCTGAATTATGTTCCGAGTAGATTTGAGTTTTCAAAGACGGTGACTGTGAAGATTGTTGTATTCTGGTATGTGACGCCGTGTAGTCTGGTAGATACGTACGAGGGTTGCAGGGTAACTTCTACCAACGTTGTCAGGGTATATGAATCTATGATAATAGAGGTAGCGGAATTTTTTTAAACGTCGATAAATGTTTAGTAGAATACACGCCGTCATTTTCAAGAAAGCTGTAATGTGAATCCTTATCTTTAACATTATGAAATGTCTTGAGGTTATGTAAGTTTGTTTTTTCTGATTCAGAATCAAATCTACAGGCTACTGTTCTTTCAAAATTCAGATGCGATGCCAGTTGTTACAGAGAGATAGTGTGACAGGGATTGGAGAGGAAGCGCGTAGCACCGTATGAAGAGAGTCAGAATTAATGTGCAAAACTAGTGATATATGGGGGGTCAAAGGTCGATATGGTATCAGGGGTGATACGTATGGTGATATGTAAAACCCATAAATCCTGATAAAACCAACCGCAACAACATCTGCGGCTCTGTCGACAAATCCTATTCCCACGTCTACGAAGGCTAAAGCCGAGGGACCCCTGGGCAATGCAACGTATCGTGCAGCCTACGGGAGAGGGTGCAGACGGATGTCCAGCGCCTTAAAACTGGGCCCCATAAGCTAGGGGAGCACGCCCCAACAGACAAGCATGCCGGTCTGGAGGCATCAGGGTGGCAGCCCCACCATTAGACTTACCCTGCGAAAGGCCGTTAACCTATCAAGGCGACATCTCAAAGAACTCAGAAAACCTCAAAAGGAAGAGACGGACCTACATTCACAACTAGTGATATATGAATATAGACTTGTGGAACAGGATTATTTTTGGAAAGCTGGTGGTTACTCAGCTAGTTAATGGGTGTATAAATGGGCTTCGATGTGGTTCGAATACAGGAGACTTTCATTAAGAAAACAATAGTATAACGCAGTGGAAATTGGCTAAAGTCTGAGGCGCGCGCCTGATTTCGTGATTTAGACTGCGGTGCGTCACACGGATGTCGAAGAAGTTGCCGCAGAGTTAAGGGGGGGGGGGGGGTTTGAAACTGGCTTCAGAGAGCGTGGACAAGTTGCGTTAGCATCTGGTTAGACCGTCCGACCAATTATAGGATTGACTAATATACGGAAATGTAACAATAAATTATGTATTTTTTTTTCTATAGCTCGACAGCCCCTAGGGGGTTCTATGCCTCCTCATTGTTCGAGGTTTCGCGATCACACACTTTTTAGACACACCACACTCGTTATGACTCCTCTGGACGAATGATCATTTCGACGCAGAGTCATTACCTGACAACACACAACGCTCACAAGAGACAGACATCCATGCCCCCGGAGGAATTCGAACTTACAATCCCAGCAAGCGAGCGCCTTAGACCTCGCGGTTACTGGGATCGACTTTATGTAATTAGTCTTGGTATAATTACTACCAGCCTCTCCGTGCAAAATTATAGGCACAGATGTGACACCGTACATACTGTCTTCTGAGTGACGATACAGTACGGTAGATCCCTGTAGATGGTAGCTGCACGTTCCGCCGAAAGTTTTGCATCTGTCCATCAGACTTCAATGCATCATATTACATCACATAAAACATCAGTATTTAGTCTCGAACTCGGTTATAACGTCACGAAAGGGAGTGAATATTTTGTGTCGTTATAACCGAGGAGTATAACGTTATGGTTAACGGTGAGGAATTAATTGGAACCACAGAATATCTGGCGCTCCCGAGGTGTCGTATAAACCGATGTCGTTATAGCCGGGTTCGAGTGTATTATGTCGCTCTGAAAACGTCAAATGTCATGGCATTTTCAGTATTTTGTATACTCGTATTAAGTTTATTAATTTAGCTGTGTTTATCCCTGCATCAGTAACTGCTAAATGTCGCTGGGGAGTGAATGGCGCTCCTGTTTCATATTCTGGGGGTCCCGAGTTAAAATCTCCTATCTGATATTCTCGTGGATGTACTTAATCCGTCTAGGCAAGTTCTTGTGTAGTACCTGAATTAGGGGACGACCAATTTACGCCACGTCGCTTCAATTCGTAACTCACAAATCGTCGAAGGTACTGACAGTGTCTTTAAACAAACAACAAATAAATAAGTGTAATGTGTAAGAAAATACGCAATGTCATAACCTATAAAAAGACAACATTACCAGTGTCTTTTGTTGTGTGACGCCGTGTACCTGATAATGGCGGTGACAGGAGCTTCTGAAAGTTCTGTACGCTTCTAGCAAGCTACACGTCGTCACATCCCAGAAGACAGCGTTCTACACGTATGAATCTTATCCATAAATCGTATATCTCTTGTTAGTTTATGCAAACATTTTATAGTACTGTAAAAATCTTTGCTTTGTGTTTTAAGTGTTTGAAAACGTGGAAGCCACCTGTGAGTATTTAAAAATTCAGTTTCTACCTGAAGGAAAACATCGCGTCTCCGTTTCGAAGTTTATTCGCCCAGGGGTGCTTATTCTGTTACGATACCCAACTCATAAATACAGTGTGTACGCGTGCAAAGTGTAGAAATACGAATGTTAAAACGGGCGGTACATATCAAAACCACTGTGTTTTAAGGTATTGATAAAATAAACTGTACATATTTAGACATTTCTTACAAATGCACACAAGTGTCTATAACCATATCATCATGTCCATCCATCTGAAAATAGAGTCACATAATGTTTTATATAGTCACATAATGTTTTATATGGAGTCACATAATGTTTTTATGTAGTCACATAATATTTTGTATAGTCATAATATTTTATATAGTCACATAATGTTTTATGTAGAGTCACATAATGTTTTATATAGCCACATAATGTTTTATATAGAGTCATAATGTTTTATATATAGTCACATAATGTTTTGTATAGTCACATAATGTTTTATATAGCGTCACATAATGTTTTATATAGTCACATAATATTTTATATGGAGTCACATAATGTTTTTATGTAGAGTCACATAATATTTTATATAGTCATAATATTTTATATAGTCACATAATGTTTTATGTAGTCACATAATGTTTTATATAGTCACATAATGTTTTATATGAGTCACATGACGTTTTATATAGTCACATAATGTTTTATGTAGCGTCACATAATGTTTTATGTAGAGTCACGTAATGTTTTATATAGTCACATAATGATTTATATCGAGTCACATAATTTTTTATGTAGAGTTACATAATGTATTTATTTTCTTCTTTATATTTTTTGCAACAAGTTTGACGAAATTTTCGTAAAGCCATTCCCAAATCCAGTGCAAAGTCCGTACACAACGGAGTCAGCCATACAAATATAAACGGAATTAGAGCAAAGGAGTGTTATTGTGCAACATATAATAAGGAAAAAGTGGATAATGTAAAGGGATAGTAAAGGAGGAGAATGTAAAAGCAGAGAAGCAGTAGAAAAATATAGGATCTGTAGCAAAAAATAGTGTATGTGCAGATACATACTAGGATTGCAACATGTTTTTTTAAAAGGAAAAAGGAACTATGGTTTCAGAAAGGCGCCCATGAGTCGACAAGGCTTTATCGATTGGCTGGAGCCTCGCCAGGTCTAGACCGGTCCCTGCAGCTACCAGCTAGGATTTCGGCAGCTACGAGACTCCTAGATCTGTGGGTGTGCCCCTACTTGTTTAACTGCGAACTTGCTCTTGGCTGTAATAGCCCTAACTGCGTGGTGGAGGCTGTGAAGTATGATGTCACTAGATGGTGATAACAGGGCGGTGCGTAAGTCATGCTCCTCACAAAACAGGCGTAACTCCATGCAGCAGAGTTGTTCTTGAGAAGGTAATACTTCCTCAGCTAGTCACTAAATTCTCTGCCTTCTGTGGAACCCCAAGGTTCATTGCCGTGTAAACTAGATCTTGCAACTTGTCGTTATCCTGAGCCAGATGAATCTTTCAACACCTTTCCATCCTATTTCTTTAAGATTCATTTTAATATTCTCACATCTATCCTGGATATTCCAGGCGTCTCCTTTCTTCAGGTTTCTCACCAAAACCTTGTCAGTATTTACTCTCCATAGGCCCATCATATAGGGTTCGGATTCGTCCCGTTTTTCCCGGGACTGTCCTATTTTTTTGAAAGAAATGTCCCGGTGTCTTATAACTTTTGTTTCGGGGCGCGCAAATGTCCTGCTTTTTGATTTGTTAGATTTCTCATTCGCATCACTGCAATAATGCAATTTGTCCGTATTCTACACCGACGGTTAGAGAGTTCAGTGTTTATCTTTGGTTTCCTACGTGTCTTGGTGAATACCGATGAGGCATTTGCTTGGTAATTTTGACAATGTTGTGAAATTGCAGCATATAAGTGATGATAAACAGCAAATTTTGTGAATCGTCCTGTGACAACTTGCCACAGATTATGTATGCTATACAGTCTGCCTTTTTAGTGATATTTAATGTTGATTTAAAAATGCACAACTTTTGTTTTGGATCCGTTTAATGTTGATCAAGATATGATTAATGCACATTCGCAAAAGGGCAATATGTAGTGGTCTTAAAACACTTGCGTATGTACATTTGGTAGCTCGTCTGTGCAGAACCTGATTTTTTTTAAATGCGTCTCCTTTTCACTCCGAACGCCCCAGGTTTTTAGTAGGGGTTTCCGAAAATGACCCAGTATTCCTTAAAAGTATTATGGGAACCCTACCAGCGTATTAAGATGCCAGGAATGAAGTGGGTGACATTGGAGAAATAAATAGATTTTAAAATTGAAATCTTCTGGGATGTGACATCGTGCAGTTTCGTGGAAGTTATTAATGTTTCGGAGGCTCATATTGCTTCCATCTTCACGGTTTGTGTACACTTTTACCCCTGAGTATAGTCTCGAGTTGATCACAAAATCGTTAAATAAACAAGTAATTCAATAGCTTCCGGCTTTTATTTGTAAGTGTGTTGGTCCACCACACGTACAGCGATGATTGCAGGAACATAGTTTATAGCGTGTACCATTCTCTTTAGGTGGGCACTTTTAAAGAAAATTGTTTATAAGGGATCGGCCGTACAATACACTTTGGGCCTTGGCCTTTCTATAAAGGCGTATCTACTACAGTTGTTCCTGTGCTCAGTACGAGATCGTCGCTCTTCCGAGATGTTACGCAGCGTAGATTGGTAGTTAGTTGCTGACGTTTCGGGACAACGTATCGGTCCCATCTTAAAGGGTCAAGAGGTCCAAGACTTCTTGGACTTCTTGACCCGAAACGTCGGTAATTATCAACCAACGCTGCTTACCATCTCAGAAAAGCGAAGATCTCGTATGTTAAAGTGTATTTTGTATTATATTAATGATTTAAGAAACACGACTGAATGTCTTCCGCCAAGGAAAAGCTCTGTCTCCGCCTGGAATCGAATCCCTTCTTCCGCTGTTTTCCAGTCAGTAGTTTGTCAGCTGTACTGAGTTTACGGCTCGCATTCAAGAAAAGCATACATCATGATGTCTTCAAAACCGGAAGATATTTTGTTGCAGTTTAGGAACGCAAAAGTGAAAGGACCCTGTACTTAATGAAGTACAATACCAGAAGTGACGTAGAGAGCAGTGGAGGTGTAGCCGTTAGCGTTTCTGGATTTTGAAAACTAGCGCCACGATCCGGTCGTTTTGTCCCCGGGAAAACAGACTCCGTTACACGAGGCTGGTTGAACCTCGGAGCCGGTGTGGACGAAGTGGCGAACCGAGCAGTCTCCGTCCTTGCCAGAACATTTGCTGCTCGTCGATCGCATAGTACGATCATTACGCTGACTGAGCTACACGGCTCAGTCAGCGTAATTTTCAGCGTAATTATTAGATTATAGAACAAGCTTTATCGCTTATAAACATTTAGTTTGTCAGCAGCACTGGCAGCTTGTGCGGAAAGAGAAATGTCAAATGAATAGTAAGAGACGTGGGTGTTCCCCAAAGGGCGGTCATCCGACTGCAAACTGTCCACCACAGTTCTCACAGGAAATTGATTTCATCCCGTGGGATGAAGTGGGACACAAGACACGACACGCTGAAATAGAGAGCTTAGTGGGAATCGAATTTAGGGGTTGGAAAACAAAGAGAAAGTATAGAGCGTAAAGGGAAACCGCGAGCCTTTGATGTTGGGGTTGGGGGAGTGGAAATAAATACCCACTTACTTGCCTTAGGGGTTTCAGTCGCATTTCCTTACTGATGTCGTTACGCCCATGAACAGTACTCGCTATAATCTGCCGCACCTACGGGTTACTGGGCGGAGTGTTCAGGTTACGACAGTGTAACTTGTTTGAGAAGTTTCACACCTCGTACAGATACAGGGCGACTCAAGAACGCGAGTTCACATTCGCTTGTTCAACACGTATGGATTTAGAGGAGATACGCTAATTCGGAGCCACAGTCAACAGTTAACTGTCATCATGCCCGACAAGCGTCTTGCTTTGTTGTTTGTATTATATTATGGTTTAACTGAGATCTTCGCTCTTCTGGGACTTACGCGGCGTAGATTGGTAGTTATTTGCCGACGTTTCGGGACAATATCTGTCCCATCTTCAAGGGTCAAGCACTAAATTCTTCTTTGACTACTTGACCGTTGAAGATGGGACAGATATTGTCCCCGAAACGTCGGCAAATAACTACCAATCTACGCCGCGTAACATTGCAGAAGAGCGAAGATCTCATTTACACCGTGGCGGAATCCTCAAGTCACGCATAGTTTAAATGTGTTTATTTCTTGTCCATTTTCTTGCGATATGACATTTGTTATATGTTTAGTTTGTTCAAAAATATTTTAATAGTTTACACTCCGTAATGTAAAGTTATCCCTGTTAAGTCATGAAGGCATGAGGGAGTAGAGGTACAGCTCCACTCATTCTTAACCTCGGTGCTACATGGAGGTGAGTAGTCAACATCACGCCACAGCCGCCCTACCCCGGGGGAAGACCCCCTCCCTATAATCATTCAGTATGAGTCTGGATGGGCTCCAAAGCTGGTCCGCACGTTTAGGAGAAGAGGGAAGTCTCTTGTATCAGTTCTTACACAAATTCCAAACGGCGTTGTTGGCAGTTTGTCAGCTACTCTCTCTATGTAACTCACGCACATCAGAGCGTCTCGTAGAAGTCACAGTGTGGATATGCGGAATGATTTAGTGCAGTAGTTCGGAATAAGGATGAGTGAAGGGTTTTTGTGAGAGTCTGAAGGATAAATGGGTGAGATAATATTAGTATGGATCTTGTATATATGTGGAATGAAGTTTTGGACTTGATCCAGTTAGATCTGGGTATGGTCCAATGACGTTTGGACTCTATTAGAACGTAATAATTTCTTAACCGAGTGATTATCGATTGCTCTATAAGACTGCAATATCGATTTACTTGTTTAATGTTTTGTCGTTTATTTTAGTATGCTGTCGACAGTTCAAGACTGTAGACTAGAGCAGTGTTTCCCATGCTGATGATTTGCTGTGCCTACAGCTGTACACAGTAGGGTCTCCATACACAGTACACGCTTCTAACCCATACTGATGATTTGCTGTGTCTACAGCTGCACACAGTGGGGTCTCCATACACAGTACACGCTTCTAACCCATGCTGATGACTTTGCTGTGTCTACAGCTGTACACAGTAGGGTCTCCATACACAGTACACGCTTCTAACCCATACTGATGATTTGCTGTGTCTACAGCTGCACACAGTGGGGTCTCCATACACAGTACACGCTTCTAACCCATGCTGATGACTTTGCTGTGCCTACAGCTGCACACAGTGGGTCTCCATACACAGTACACGCTTCTAACCCATGCTGATGATTTGCTGTGTCTACAGCTGTACACAGTGGGGTCTCCATACACAGTACACGCTTCTAACCCATGCTGATGACTTTGCTGTGTCTACAGCTGTACACAGTAGGGTCTCCATACACAGTACACGCTTCTAACCCATACTGATGATTTGCTGTGTCTACAGCTGCACACAGTGGGGTCTCCATACACAGTACATGCTTCTAACCCATGCTAATGACTTGCTGTGTCTACAGCTGCACACAGTAGGGTCTCCATACACAGTACATGCTTCTAACCCATGCTGATGACTTGCTGTGCCTACAGCTACACACAGGCGTCTGCAGTACCGTTTAATGAATACAGTGGAATATACTGACATCTGTTGACAGGACGTACTGTTACCACCCAAACTGGCATGAACGTTGGCCTCGCGGTGTACATTAAGCTCACTCTAACGGTCGTAACACAGTAGGCTTCGTTTTGGTATTTCTGTACCTGACTGCTGAATCAAGACTCGCCTTCCGGAGTGTTGTGTTTTCTAATAAACATCTAGACGTTGCAAAAGCGCAGTGAGTGTGTCGGTTCCGAAACACTCCTCAGCACAAACCTTCACCGCTTGTTTGTCAGTTGACCCTTTGTTAATTCCACCCTGATTGCCCTGACGTAACACCAATAAAACTAATTACAGTTCCGTAATTTTACAAAGTGTCAGGTGTGAATTTCAAATTTGGGGGAAGGGGAGTCTAATTGCTACCGACGGGCACAATATTGTACATTGTGTCGGTTTATGTGATTACGCGATTGAATCTATGGAGCAGCTGCACTGACAGGGTTTGCGTAGGTTTGTGGCGTAGCTGCAGGAAGAAGACGTACTGACAGTTAGCAGTGGCGGACTGGTCTAAAAATATTAGTTGCCAGGAGAAAAAGGGGGCCCACCCACAACTATAAGGCTATAATTTAATTTTGATAAGAAATAAATAAAATTTTCAAAAAAAATACATAAGTGGAAAAAAGGTACAATTAAAATTTTTGCGAAATAAATGTATATTTTTTAGTAATTACAGTGTACATATATTGTACATATTACTGGCAGTATACAGTAGATACTAAATGTAAATACAGATTGTTAGAATTGAATTTTTAAATTATTTTTTTTCAATTTTAAATAAATGATGGATTTTATTAAAAATTTTTATCAAAATAGTAATACAACGTAAATTTTAGTTGCAGCCAGTAATAATATTGGAACTTCTATTATATTTTCAAGCTACTAAAAGGTCATTAACATTTTTAACATATTGTCTAATGTTTAAGGGGGCCCACTTGCCATCGGGCAAGCTGACACCCTGGCCAGTCCGCCACTGACTATCAGTATATCACACCGCCTGACGCAATACACATCATACACTCTAGCAGGACGAGATCTCTTAAGATCATAATAGACCGAGAAAGATGTTTGTAGGCGTGCTACATGAAGAGTGTAAACAACTTGAAACTTCAACCTGCAACACTTTAAACAAATTATAAATTTACAACATTGTAATTTTATGATTATTAACTTTGTACATTTTAGAATTTTAATAGTTTTTATTATTTTAAAGAAGGCGACACAATACCTAGTTAAGCGTGCTGTCCTTATACTCCTTTGTTCAGAATAATTCCCTGATGATGGCACCTCGGTGCCGAAACATGTAGAAGTTTTATATTTTTGAATGTATTTTAATAAGTGCATAAGTTGGTTAATGTATTTATCATGTTAGTCATGTTTCTCTCACTTGAAGATGTACGCGTATCATTCGCAATGCATATATCTTTTGTCATTCGTATTTATTTAAATGATGTTTCTATAACATCATATTTTAGTTTTAAACCATCAAGACATTATACAAAGTTTAGCACTGAAAGTTATTCCTTCACGGTGTAGTTTCCATTTTAACTCTTCCAGGAACGTAGAAACTACATAAATCGAATTTCACGTTGTATTCACCGTGCATCGTTATATAACTGATTATCATTCACCAACAAATGCATTTGTTGGTGAATGATAATCAGTTACATAAATCGAATCTGTCTGTACTTCATTATTCTTGTGTGCTCTTCAGACGTCTCAGACACTGAGATACTGCTTAGAGTAGAGTTAGTATTGCTTCCAAACTTCGCACACTTTGAAACTTGGTGCGTGAGTTTGCTGGAGAGATAACCAGATAACCTCTCCCATGGTTCGAGAGTGATAGCAAAGCAATCTTTCTGTTAGGTGGAGAGAGAGAGAGATAAAATAACGTATCAGTTTTGTGTCATGTGATATATATATAACTAATGTTGTCTTTGTTGTTGCAGGTGAGTAGAGGTCCTTTCATTCCGGTTGGCGCATTCTGGTGAGTTCACACAAGTGTTTCAACCTTAGCAATGATACACTTTAGTTGTAATAACTTCGAGAGTTCCGGAACATCAAATCTGAACACATTTTGCTGTATTTCTCTGGCAAATGTTATATTACGAAACGCTCACAAGAGGTCAATAAGCAAGGACTTACTTTCCCAATAAACAGACTGGGCATCTCAATAATTCTTATATGACATTAGGATTTGGCTATTAAAGAATTGCCATTGCAGCCCACTTTAACCTTGGTGTCTTGGTGGAGGTATAGCTCCACCATTTCTTAATATTATACACTAGGGTGGAGTAGTATTGTCAGCTTTATGAAAAGGCCTGCCGGTGCCCATTGAATAGGAGGTGGATGGGAGGGTTTTGGAGGGAGAATATTATTGCTATATCAGGAATCGATCCCCGATTATCCAGTTGTGCAGCCCAGTCGTTATAGTGAACGCATTGCGTGTCTCATTATTTACGTTGCCTTACCCTTTGAAGACTCACGTTTGTCTAAATTTTGTATAACGTTTTATTTCGCTCCTAACACAGTTCGTGTCCATTAGGAGACCAGCGAGTTAATGTAGAGAAAAAACAGAGTACAAATGGTGCACTCCGTGACTAGTACATAGACTTTACCAAGGAATTCTTTACTTTCAGAATATCGTGCAGTTTTGTGGTATACTCGTAAGGTACGGCCTTACTCTGCGCCGGTGTTCACGAAAACTAACAAATGCTAAACAGGATTTTTTTTTTGCAGATCTCTTGTACCGAATTTCAACCAAATCGGGCGAACAGCGTCGAAAAGTAGGTATAGGAATTCATTTACGCGTTTAAGTAGTTATGGCTTTTACTAAAAGGGATTTTCACGAAGTTCACAGTTGCCAACGGAATGACGTGGAGATCTTCTGAAACAGATTTTCACCTAAATCAGTGATGAAATGTGGAACGTACGGATAGGAATTCATTTACGCCCCTAAATAAAGTATAATTATCACTGAACCGATATTTAAAAAATCCTATCCTTGATCGACAACATTTCACAGAGAACTTCTGTACCGAATTTCATTAAAATCCGCGGAGGATTAGTCGCTGGTACTGTATCATGGACAGACGGACATGAGGGGCGTGATATCGAGGTGAGGCGTTCTTGTTTTCATTTCGTAAAGAACGCCTGATAATCACTGTTTATTGTGAGTTATTCATTCATTCTGTAGTCTGCCTTACGACAGGTCCCTAGCCTCTTCCAAAGCGAGTTCTCCATTGAGTGCGATCTAGTGGTTCCTCTTTCAATTTCCAGTATCTTCTCTTTTCCTTAAGGTCATCCAGTAGCTGCCTACGTCTTCTCCCTCGTCCTACCGTCATTTCTATCCTTCCGTCTAACTTTCCTTCGATGTGAGTTATACGAAACACATAAATGTACTTTGGTGGCATATACAGGGTGTCTGTGACAGCAGGTGTGACGGATGTGCTACTTACGACGTGGCTCAAGACGATTTTGACAAAGTGTGTACTTTGCCTGTATGATGTTATTCTCTTGCCTTGCTCTTTGCCCACTCTCCTCCGTGTTCTGTATGCTTCTTATCACAGACAAAGCAAATCCTTTTTTTCTTCGCGTAATGTTGTCGTAATTTATTTTCAATTTTCGTTTAAGGACACATGGAATAATGATTAAATTCACCCGTCCTTATTTCGATTGTAATTTTTTCTGTCAGTAGCCATATTTCACCTCCCTCTTAACAGAATATTTTCAGCCCTGCCTTTGAAGGACTGCTTGATGCTGAAGATGAATACTGCAGGATCTTTGGAACCGTGTGTAAATACCTACCGGTAGACAGAGCGTTAAATTTCCATAGTACTTGTATCTTCTGCAAAACCGGTTCGATAATCTGAATTTTCGCATTTTTGTCGTCCGATTGGATGTATTTGTATTTTATAAAACCCCGTGTAATAATTTGTATAATAACAAAGATACACAAAAATGGCGTTTAATAGTTCTTATAACCGCACTCTTTTTTTATCCTTACATAATTATATCATCTAAACAAACTATATTTAGACAACAGAGTTTATGTGTTTGAAAGGGCGACATGTTTCGACCTTGGATATGTCGTTCTGAAGCTCACAGCAATTTTAAAAGACACTTGAGGAACACAATGTACAGGTAGTAGTTTGATTACATATAGTAAAATACAATCGAATATTAGATGTCATAAACAAGTACAATAATTAATTGCATAAATTATTGTACTTGTTTATGTAGTTTAATATTAGATTTCATTTTACCTTATGTAATCAAACTACTCTGTATAGTGTCTTCCTCAATGTTTGCCTTTCAGAATTGTTGTGAGCTTGAGAATAACGTAGCCCAGGTCCAAAATGTCGCTCTACTAGACACAAACTCTCTTGTCTAAATATAGTCGTGTTTTGACTGATACAAACTTTGTATATTGTACTATCATAACACAACTATGGCCCTGGGGTCGACTCAGCCTCTAACAGAAATGAGTACCAGGAATATTTCCTGGGGGGTAAAGGCGGCCGGTGCGTAAGGCTGACAACCTTACCACCTTCATGTACCGATTGTCTACAAATCTGGGAGCCTCAACCTCCTGGACCCCTCAGGGCCTGTTTAGGCCTGTAATGGGGTTGCTTTACCTTACTATCATAACACAACGAATGTCACATCTAAATACAGATTATTTTTAATTCTGTGCCCTCAAATGCGTGTAGTATAAAAATTATTTCTTATTACTCCCCCTTTTATTTTACACATTAACTAAACTAACTAACTCCATGGAGCACAGTTCTTTTTGAGAAGCTAACAGTTCCTCAGCTAGTCAAGAAATTCCCCGCGTTTTATGGAACCCGAAGGTTCATTACCGCACTCACAAGAGCCCGCCACCTGTCCCTATCCTGAGCCACATCAATCCAGTCATGCCCCCCCATCCCACTTGTGAAGATCCATTTAATATTATCCTCCCATCTACGCCTGGGTCTTCCAAGTGGTCTCCTTCCCTCAGGTCTCCCCACAAAACCCTGTATGCACCTTTCCCCTCCCCCATACGTGCTACATGCCCCGCCCACCTCATTCTTCTCGATTTGATCACCCGAATAATATTTGGTGAACAGTACAGATCATTAAGTTCCTCGTTATGTAGTCTTCTCCACTCCCCTGTTACCTCGTCCCTCTTAGGCCCAAATATCCTCCTCAGCACACTATTCTCGAACACCCTCACCTATGTTCCTCCCTCAGTGTGAGAGTCCAAGTCTCATCACCCATACAAAACTACAGGCAAAATATAGTTCTGTATATCTTAATCTTTGTATTTTTGGATAGCAAACTGGAAGACAGAAGATCCTGCACCGAACGATAACAAGCATTACACATTAACTATCTTAATCTACACATGACGTACATTTACATTGTCTTTCTTCTTGGGGTTTTCTCTCAAACGCAGATTTTCGGAAATTGAATTTTTTCTGTCATCATGTATAAAGGCTCCAACGTAGCTGGGTCTATTAGAAAAAGCTTGTCTGAGTCACTTGATTATTTTTGTGTGGATTGAACTCCTCAGCGGAATGTCATACCGCTCTGTTTGTCTCAAGAGCTGCGCGTATACCCTCGCCGTTCTTCCCCAATTTTGACTGCAATGTCACTTGTCAAATAAAATCGACGAAACACGCCCTAGAACAAAAACACAGGAGTGTATGGGATTTGTGTTTTAAGGAGGTAACTATACTGTCTTCTGCGATGTGACGTCGTGTACGAGTACTTTGGTAGGTGTGTCAGGAAATCCTGCTTCGATTCCCGGTAGGGGCAAGATATTAATTTCTTTTTCAAAGTGTTCAGACCGCTGTGCGGCCTACCCAGTCTCGTATCCAGTGGGTACCGGGAAGGCTGTCACTTGGTCTAAAGCGGCCGGCATGTCTGGGTGACCATTCTCATTCACTGCCGGTCTCAGGAACCAGTGTATATACAGTTACGCTCGCCCATATTTCTTCATAGCCTGTACAGGAAGAGCCATATCATTATACTAATGTTTCAGGAGGATTTTCTGCCTTCTTCTTGACTGTAGAATTGTGTTAGTATTGCTACCCTGTAGATGGTGTCGGTAGGTTATTCTGAAACTTTTCCCTCCTCTACCAAAATATACGGTATCATATCTAACAAGGCAGTAATTTAACTTAATATTAAATGGACCGATGCAGACTCGTGCTCGCTGTTATGAAATATCAACCAGCAGGAAACAGGAACACAGGACGTCCATAAAAAAGACGTCTCTACTGCTATATTGAGACTGCAACGGGCGTTATAATGATGGCTATTATTATTAAAAATTGTGTACTTGTAAAACATGAACAAACATTCAAACATAGTGTTGTCCTTGAAATTCTTGTTTTTTATTTACTTTTCTATATACCATAGTTTCCATTTTTGAGATTATATTCTGTGTTGTAGCGTGTGCAGTCATATCCTGTAGTACTATAACATGGTAAAATCGCCTCCTCGCCTATTCTTTGGAAATTTATCTTTCTTCATCATCACACCACACTGTTAGACCTTTTGTAATCTACTCAGTTGTCAAAGCATCTATAAATAACCAAATACTCATTCAACCTACATTTGCTATTGCTATCTATCTCTTTAACTGTATGACCCTTGGTCTCAGTAGATTTCCAGCTGTGTAATCGCCGTGTCACTGCGGCAACTTCTCCGACGCGCGTGTTCAGTTGGGCAGTATCACGCTGATATATTAGGCGTTTTGCTCTCTGAAGCAAATAAGGTCTGTCTGGAGATATTTTACTGCCCAGTTTCTTTTTTTTTTTTTTTAGCTCGTGGGATATTTAACGCCTGTGTATCAACTGCGTCGCTTATTCAGGGTCGATGTATTTTGTGTCTAATATCCCTATATCGTTAGAACAGTATTTGTGTTCATGAAGTAATTCTGTTTCTAGATTGCCGACGATTCAACACCGATAATGCCGAAGTCTATTTATTATTACATACATTTAATCTCTTTACAGATTTTTTATGTATATCTTACGACAGTACTTTGATTGGAGCTACCATTGGGCCACGTATTGCCATCTCTTTCCTACACGCTCGCTGTTACGTCACTGTGTGTCCATCTTTCCATCCTAACCTTCATGTACGTAATTGTCTTAGGGAGTCAGTCAGAGTGGAATTCCGTTCCCAAATACACAAAAGCAGTGCGACTGTACAAGATGCTGCCCGAGTCGTGTCAGTTCAGTCCAGACGCTTTCAACAATGTTCATGTTGTTACGGTAGTCTGTTCAAGATTTACCTTCTTCACAGCCCGTCCATCCTTCCTTACTATTTTCCCCCTTCACTTTCACCCTTTCTATTCACTCATTCCTCACTTATCTTTCTCCTCCTCCCTATGGTCCCTCTCTATAGATTTATCACTTCACTATCTGTTTTGTTTTGGACACTTTAACTGGGACACAGGAACTACCTGTTTTGTATTGGACACTTTAACTGGGACACGGGAATTGCCTGGGTTGTATGGACACGTGAACTGGGACACACGAAGTGCCTGTTTTTGGACGCTTTAACTAAAGACACGGAAAGCGCCTGTTTTGTTTTGGACACTTTAACTGGGCAAAGGAAGTGGATGTTTTGTTTTGGATACTTGAACTGGGAAACGGGAACTGCCTGTTTTGTTTTGGATACTTGAACTGGGAAACGGAAACTGCCTGTTTTGTTTTGGATACTTGAACTGGGAAACGGGAACTGCCTGTTTTGGTTCGTACACTTGAACTGGGACACAGGAACTACCTGTTTTGTTTTGGGCACTTGAACTGGGACACGGGAATTGCCTGAGTTGTATGGACACGTGAACTGGGACACACGAAGTGTCTGTTTTTGGACGCTTTAACTAAAGCCACGGAAAGCGCCTGTTTTGTTTTGGACACTTTAACTGGGGCAAAGGAAGTGCCTGTTTTGTTTTGTACACTTGAACTGGGACACAGGAACTGCCTGTTTTGGTTCGGACACTTGAACTGGGAAACAGGAACTGCCTGTTTTGGTTCGGACACTTGAACTGGGACACAGGAACTGCCTGTTTTGTTTTGGATACTTGAACTAGGAAACGGGAACTGCCTGTTTTGGTTCGGGAACTTGAACCGGGACACAGGAACTGCCTGTTTTGTTTTGGATACTTGAACTGGGAAACGGGAACTGCCTGTTTTGTTTGGATACTTAAACTGGGACACATGAACTGCCTGTTCTAGTTTGGACTAGTCTGTTAATATTGACCCAGGCTCGTGGGGAACTGACCAATGGCACATTAGAAATATTCGATCCGTCCTTGCGTCTTCAACTGCCCACCCTCCCTTCCCCTCATCCTATTTTGCCTCCTAAGTACAGAGTGTACTAACATTAGTGCTTGGTTTTATGACCTGCTCATTCTTCGCTGTTGTGACGTGCGGGTCAGTTCCTTACTTCGGTGTACTCAGACAGATTAAAACGTTCGAATGGATTTACGTGTGAGACAAATTTACACAACAAAATCTTTGTACCCAGTGAAGTGATAAAGTGTAATTGATTAATTTTGTAGTTTAATGGAAGTTGGTAGGTTTGTGTCTAAGAAATATTTAGTCCTTTTATTAACACTCCCTAAAATGAATTGCCGATCCCAGTGGCCGTGCGGTCTAAGGCGTGGGTCTTCGGCCGCTCGCTTACTAGGATCGTGGGTTCGAATCCCACCGGGACATGGATGTCTGTCCTTGTGAGTGTTGTGTGTTGTCAGGTAGAGGTCTCTGCGACGGCTGGTCCTTGTCCAGAGGAGTCCTACCGACTGTGGTGTGTCTAAAGTGTGTGATCATGAAACCTCGACGAAACGAGGAGGACCCAGGCACATATAGGGGCTGTCGAGCCATAGGAAGGAAAAAATGAATTATTAATGTTTGTAATTATCGTTTAATTGTGTCTGATTTACTCTTTTACTTAATTTGTTGACGTATTTTGACGACTACTGCCTGTCCGCTCGTTTCCGGTTGAGCCTCCATCCTTTTTTAATGCGCAGCAGTCGATATACTTCAATTTAGGTTCTACGTCAGAGCGATACGATTCTTGAATTCATCAGTGTATGGCCATCAACTGGCTCTGGCAGTCATATCAGGATTAGTAGAACTTGTGCAGTCAGTGGAATGGTCACTCAGTAAAGAATGCACACTTCCAGACCAAGAAACCTCTGAAAGGAGGCCCTATGCTCCGCAAGGAGCAACAGGAAGTAACTAACTAACTAACTAACTAACTAACTATGGCTATCAACTAATTAGTTGATGCATGTGGTGGTTACATGTCGATGCAGTCGAGATATTTATGAGACGGTAGATATCAAGTGAGCCGATCCCAGTGGCCGTGCGGTCTAAGGCGTGGGTCTTCGGCTGCTCGCTTACTAGGATCGTGGGTTCGAATCCCACCGGGGGCATGGATGTTTGTGTTGTGTTTGTTGTAAGGACGGTAGTATGGAACGTAAAGTGACATGAAGGACGAAAGGATTTAAACAGTACAAAAATGGATCAAAGGGGAAAACCCAGGAATTAATAAAAAAAAAAATCCCACCGGGGCATGATGTTTGTTTGTGTTTGTTGTAAGGACGGTAGTATGGAACGTAAGTGACATGAAGGACGAAAGGATTTAAACAGTAAAAATGGATCAAAGGGAAAACCCAGAATTAATAAAAAAAAAATCCACCGGGGGCATGGATGTTTGTGTTGTGTTTGTTGTAAGGACGGTAGTATGGAACGTAAAGTGACATGAAGGACGAAAGGATTTAAACAGTACAAAAATGGATCAAAGGGGAAAACCCAGGAATTAATAAAAAAAAATCCCACCGGGGGCATGGATGTTTGTCTCTTGTGAGTGTTGTGTGTTGTTGTCAGGTACGAGGCCTCTGCGACGAGCCGATCCCTCGTCCAGAGGAGTCCTACCGACTGTGGTGTGTCTCTCAGTGTGATCAAAAGGAATTACAACCTCGACACTGAAACCGGAGTAGGTAGAAGAGGACGACCAAAAAAGAGAAAAAACAAGTGCCTGTTCAGAAGCTTTGTTATTAATTTAAGACTTTTATGTTGAAATAATTAAGTTCGTCTTAGCTACTTTGACAGAATTAAGTACTCTGATTGCACTTGAACGTTTTGTGTCTTTATTTTCTCGTAACATTTCTCGCTGTTCAACGCTCGTTTTTCGCCGCGGAAGCCCTAGTTCAGTCCGAGGGCTGTGCATGTGCGACACGTGGTTCAGTAAGGCACAGGACATTAGTGTCCGAGTTTCTTGCCCCTCTCCCCTTCACCAGACACTCGGAAGTCCGCCATTGCTGCCGCACTCCCTCGGAGTTGTGCCAGAGCCCCACCAGCCGGTACGTAGCAGCAGTGGGGCTTCATCTTTGACCCTTCACTTGGGTCACCTCAGAATGAAGATTGTTCTGCAGTGTCTTCTTGAATGTGACGCCACGTAGTTTAGTAGATATGTTCCGACGTTTCGGGCAAACCTATCATCCCCATTCTGAAATCTTCCTTACTCTGAAAATATAAGAAATATAAGAAAATATAAGAAACGATGGTTACCTATGTACCAAACAACACGGCGTGACATACCGTGATAGACTAAATTTTATGCAAGATTTGAGGTTTTCACATCTGTGACTATGAGGATTACCGTAGTCTGTGATGTGACGCCGTGTATTCTGGTGGAAAGTTTCATCTTCGGAATAATTTATTTTACCCTGATGATGGCATCTGGTTTAGAAAAGCGTCTGTAAATATTTACCAGACTACACGGCGTCACATTCGTACTCACCGTCTTTAGAACGTCATGGTATTCTTATCTTAGTTTTCTTCGTGGTACTTATACAGTGACCTTGAGGAAATATCTTAGAGCAAGCTTGTAGAACTGTTGTTTAAATATGAGAGACATTACGTTTCGTTATATTCTGGTACTCTGTGTAACAGCAGTAGTGGTTAGTCAAGAAGAGTTAAGTGATCTGCTGTAACCCTGCATGAAGTTTCTGATAAAGGCGACTGAAGAAACTGCAAGTGACGTTTCGGCATATCTACGAAGGACTTAACACTCACAATGACACCTCCTCTTTCAAAGAAGAAGATTGATGCCACTATCAAGGGTGAGTGAGGGCTTACACATTTCTTTATCTTTGTACCTTCTGTTCTGATTATTATTGTGTTCTGTTAGTGGGTTTCAGTTATGACAAATACAGACATATTATGCTGTATAACAGGAGCAGTATTTTGGACGTTGTCTGTCATGTAGCCGTGTGTTTGGGAACTCTGTTTGCTGAGATATGACGCATCGAAATAAAATAGTGCTTTCATCTTTAAGGGCCTAGAGATCTCAGACCTCCCAACCCTTGAATATGAGCCCCCGGGCCCCTGAAAATTAAGGAATTTTTTTTCCGAAACGTCGGGAACCAATAGCCAAGTGACGCGGCGTCATGTCCCAGAAGCACACGGTCCTCACTTCCTGTCCTCTTCTGCTTGTCCAAACACAACGTTTCAGAAAATGGGTCTGTATCTGTCTTCAGATGTAACAATTGCTGGTCCTTTCAGAACCTCAGTCACTGGTCGGTATGTGTACATGACTGTACGTATCTCTTACTCCTGGTATGATCTTTGGCTCCTTCAGTAACTCTGCTTATACTTAGCGAACTCCATAGAACACTATCCTTCAAATGTTAATACTCATCTAATCAAAAAATTCCCAGCGTTTTCTGGAACCCGAAGGCTAGTTAATATGTTAGCAAGTTGCTGCCACTTGTTCCTGTACTGAGCCAGACAGTCCAGTCCACGCCCTGCCCCCCATATTTCTTTAATCTTTATTTTAATAATATCCTTTCATCTAGGATTGGGTCTTTCAGATGGTCTCTTTTCTTCAGGTTTTCCTGCCATTAACCTGTATGATTTTTCGTATGTGCCACACGCCTCGCCCGTCACATCCTCCTTGACTTGATCACCGGAATAATATTTGGTGAGTAGTACAGATCATGAAACGCGTGTAACATTAATATTTTGACTCTTATACTGAGGAGTTGTTAGCTCCTCGCCAAACAACTGTACGACAAATCCTCGTTTACTCTGCGCTGTAGAAGTGGTGTTTCTACAGCTTGGAAGTTGGGCGAGGGTCGGAAAGGTCGTAGAACGAAAGAGTCATGTCCCAATTTGTGGTACTACTACTACTACTACCACCACCACTACTACTGCTACTACTACTACATTTACTCGAGGCCCACCCATCCTCCTGTACAATGGGTACTGGGTCTCTTCCGCGGGTAAAGCGGCCGGGGCGTGGCGTTGACCACTTATTTCTAGCGCCAAGGTTAAAGGAAAGGGTAGACCTATAACTCTAGCCCCCTCTACGCCTTCTTGGTATGTTACAGGGAGAACTTTACAGCGAAATTTTACTGGAGGGGCTTAAGTATATCACGCAAACCCTTAGAATATTCCGTTCCTGGGACGAGATTTGAACCCGGCACTCTCCGAATGCGAACCACTTGAATGCACAGTGAGACACATTTGACCTCTCTCAATATGTTCAGTAATGACGTCTCAACAGGACAGGAATTTATATAACTCCTGTAATGTAACAAATAAGACCTGGATGTGTCGACTTTAGGCACGACGGACTGGGCTGTTCTGCATGCTGTAACAATAAAAATGTCAGAAGCGATACCTCGTCTTTCTTCACTTTATTTACTTTTCTGTTCTCTTCCAAGTATGCAGTTCGTAGGTCAAGGATTTCGCGATACTTGTTTCTTTCATGTTCCTGTCAGTGTTTTCTATAACTTTATGGCAGTAGCGTCTGTCTACTTCAGGTGTCATTTTTGTAACTTGTAGACTTTTTTCACTAATCCCAGAACTACGCTATGATAACAGTCGAAAGTTAAAGGTGGTCAAAGTCGAAGTATTGTCATTATATGTCCCTCATAGTCAAGAGGTTTTGTGTTCGAATGTTATGCCGCAGTCCGGCTATCCAGAGGGTAGTTTTTGGCGAGGAGATTATAGAGTATTCCGAGATGGTAGACAGGCACCGAAGTTTAAGATAAGACTACACTAAATTACACGTCGTCATGTAGGCTACAGGAAGACCTAATGTTGATGTTAACGGCTATTATAACGGCAAATCCGACGAAGTTTTGTCGTTCTGTCAATTTCTTCATGCACTTAGCCCCCTGTACGTGAATTTGGCCTTACGTAGGTCTATACCGCTTGCCTGTGCATCTTTCCTAATCCTTTTCCTGTATACCATTTTGTAAGATTTCAATTTCCGTATGTTCAGGATTCGTTAGCTCCTTGCCTAAACCCCAAACTGGAGGACCGTTCCTTTTTGACTCTCCTCATATGGCACGTATGGGGGAGAAGAGAAATAAGTTCAAAGTTTTGGTAGAGAAAACTGGAGTGTCAGTGCCTAGAAGATCCAGGTGTACTCGTAGATAGGATAATATTGACATGGATGTTAGGGAAATACGATGGGTGGACGTACAGTGGGTTGATCTGGCTGAGGATTGGGAATACGGTAATGAACTTTGGGATTCCGTAAAATACGGGGAATTCTTTTGACTAGCAGAGGAACTATTTCGAAGTGGAACATCCTGTTGTGATGAAGATTCATAGAAGTAAGGATAGTAACTGTCAATCACAAACATTATTTTTCTGCAACATGTTTCGGCTCAAGTATAAAGAGCCATTATCAGGCTGATAATGTACCAAAAAATACAAATTTATAGTTTCTTTTGTTGTTTTTCATTACATTGTACGTTGAAATCGTAACCGTATATAAGGACCGAGTCGTTTATACTCATTTCTAAGTGTCGTGACCCTACTGGCACGAAGCCATAGGTTGTCATGGGAGAATTTACCAGCGGTGGTTTCCCGTTGCCTTCCGCCGTGTACGATTCTATTCATCCTGATAGGACCGCTAGAGCCCTCTAGCAGCCGATAAGGAGACTTGGGTGAGAAATGGCCGCTAAATTTTGCTTACGAAACATCTCTATACCCGTAAGGTTCTTTTACATGCCGTAAATCTACGACATGGGACAGACGGCTTTACGTCCCCTCCGAAGGAAGTGGTGCTACGGATTTTTATCACCCTTAAAAATCCATCTACCTCGGCCGGGATTGAACCCGCAACCTTGGGTCCAGTGGCGAACACGCTAACCACTAGTCCACCGAGGCAGTGTGATATAATTAATGTGATGTACGTAACAACTTTTCTTCGTAACTGGTCAGCGTGATGATGGCTGTTTTTATTTGAGGGGAAACACGTTGCAGTATAACTTTAAAACATATAAGAATTTTTGTGTTTGACGGCCGCTGTCCTATGTAGCTGAGTACCTATTGGCTTCTCGGTAAGGCCTCTGCTGTATGGAGTTAATCCGTCTGCCATCGGCGATGTGACAGTCCTGTAAAGCTGACAGTGAGATGTGTCGTACCTCTGAAACACAGCCAACCAAGCCGAAGGTAAAGTCTCCGTGCTTTACCCCCTTTAAGTCACAGCGGTAACTATATGTACCACATGCTTTGAAATTAAAAAAGAACACTTTGCATTTTATCACATGGTCATGGAGAAGCAGTGTGTTAGTGTGAGGTGGAAGCTAAATGTTTATATACGATGAAACCTGTATGTAACGGAACCGCAAGGGACCGAAAAAATTTCCGTTCCAGGGAGGTTCCGGTTAATACGGGTACGTGAAATTTGGATGGTTCGGACTCCAGATCCTCAGGACCGTAAATGTTTCCGCTAAAGACAGGTTTCCGTTTTGCCAAGGTTTTTTTAAGACGGGCCTCGTTATATTATTTAGGTAAAATTCGAACAAGTGGGCTGAAGTTGTAACGCTTATGACGTCGGTGTGGGTCTTCCGGTTCCACTCGGCCGTTACGTCGGCTGCCCTGACCGAGGGTTTGTGGTTTTTCTCAGTTTCTGCAGGCACGTTTCTGGATACAGTTACAAGTAGGCAATAACCGCTTCCTTCCAGATCCTTCCCAAATCAATATGCACGAATCTTGTGTCCATCCGACGCTATATAGTTTGAGAACGCCAGCGTCCTAAAATGCAAACATAAATAAAGGAGTGTAGGTACCAGGTCGCGCATGCGCATAAGGCTTATCGTTACCATTCGAGATGTCAGCAGACACAGAGGGAAACCCCGGGAATCAAAGAGAGGAAGTTGAGTAAAATCGATCCATTATGGTAAGACAGAGTGACAAATGTAAGAAGGATATGAGGACGAATCGGAAGAAGACAAAAAAGAACCAGAGAGAAATGCGTAGAACGTTAGAAAAGAACGAACTTCAGAAGACATATATATATGGATATATATATATATATGAATGAAAGAGCTAAAGGAATTTTTTTTTCTATGGCTCGACAGCCCTATATGGGCCTGGGCCTCCTCGTTTCGTCGAGGTTTCATGATCACACACATTTGAGACACACCACAGTCGGTAGGCCTCCTCTGGACGAGGGATCAGCTCGTCGCAGAGACCTCTACCTGACAACACACAACACTCACAAGAGACAGACATCCATGCCCCCGGCGGGATTCGAACCCACAATCCCAGCAAGCGAGCGGCCGTAGACCCACGCCATAGACCGCGCGGCCAGTGGGATCGGCAAAGGAATTATAGTAGGTGGAGTTACTACTAACCAGCTGAAAAGAAAGTATGGGAGTAAAAAATTAAAGAGAATTGAAAAGACGCACACAAATTTCAATAAAGTAAAGAAGTAGAGATTGACTCACTAAGAAAGAAAGAAAACAATAATGTATTGTTAGATATGAAAGGAAAATATTATTTTTTACTCAGTGTATGTTGTCACGTGACTATGTAAGATATTACGTAATTGAGTCGCGACGTATCGATTGAGGCAAGGCCGAGGTTTTATGTGCGTAGGTTGCATTCCTGCGTACCGTGTTATCGCACAGCCCTCCACGTACCGGAACATGCCCGTTTGACGCTCAACCTACGCACCGTCTTTTCGCCCCACCCTACGTGTACCCCCCCCCCCCTCCCGCCATGTACCGGAACATCCTCTTCAAGGTTAAATTCGTATCGAGTGGTTGGAAGGAATTTGGCCTTGTTTGCAATTCCCGCAGTCCAGACTAGGGTTCTTGGAAGGTGTGTGCATCTCTGCATATCCTGCAGGCAACTCACACACTAAGGAAGGATATCAGCTACCCTCGATCTTTCTAAATGTTACTTGTTACGTCACTGACATCGTATTTTGGGGTGTTGTTGTAACTTTATAGAAGTGAGCTGTATTGCGGACGGCTCGTAGGAAAATGCTGCCTCTATCTTCAGCACTTAAATTACCGGAACCCAAGACAAAGTAACTTTACGACTGATGGTCATACGGTCCGTCTCGGTGTCAAGACATTTGGTATGTGGCCAATTCAAGTCTGATCGGTAAAATTGCAGTTTTGTCTGACGAGAAGTAAAAAAGGAAGGCTGACTGGATTGGTCACGTTTTGCGTAGGAACTGCCTTCTAAAACACGTTGTTGTAGGAAAGATAGAGGGAAGGATATAAGTGAAGGTAAGACTAGGAAGAAGACGTAAGCAGCTACTGGATGACCTTAAGGAAACGAGATGATACTGCAAATTCTGTGGCTCCGAGCATGAAACCCACAACCCTCAAATTTGAAAAAAAATTGAGATAATGTGTGTGTTGGCTGACCAAGTATCTATAACCTGTCAAAACAGAAACATATTAGGTGGTGCCTACAGTGAAGTACAGGTGGCAACACCATGCAGTAATGCGCATATGAATGCGCACAAAATTTTCGTGACATTCAACGCATACGATCCATTCGTTATCGGTTTTTTTTAAACATCAAAGAGATTTGCGCCGAAATACAGTAATAGTGCGGACGTATCTGTGAATGTGCAGTGCTTTTGATGAATATTTATGTTACCACACGCACGTGTTGATCACCGACGCACAGCGCACAAATTTGTGCGTTGAATTATCACATTCAGCACACAACAAAAAATGTACTAATGTGAACGCAGCTTTAGGTGTACACAGAATAGCCTACACGATTACACAGAGCAGAATCGAATCTGTTAGATCCTCAGTTAGCCACCGTGATGGCAATATCGCGCCATTGGTCTCTGCTCTGAGACAGATTATTCCAGCTCACACCCTGTCATTCTATATCTGTAAGATCCGTGTTAATATTATCCTCTCAATTACGCAAGCATTTATTTCCTTCGTGTTTCCTGACCAAAACTCTTATTTCTCGAGTGTTTCCCACAGTACCGCACATCTCACGCACTTTGATTTGATCATTCTAATCATTATTTACTATTTACAATGTACCCTGTTTTGACGATCCCAGTGGCCGTGCGGTCTAAGGCGTGGGTCGTGGGTTCGAATCCCACCGGGGCATGGAAGTCTGTCTCTTGTGAGTGTTGTGTGTTGTCAGGTAGAGGTCTCTGCGACGAGCTGATCACTCGTGCAGAGGAGTCCTACCGACTGTAGTGTGTCTAATGTGTGTGATCATGAAACCTCGAAATGAGGAGGCCTAGGCACCCGAAAAGGGGCTGTTGAGCCATTGGAAAAAAAATTGTACCCTGTTTTGTATAGCATATGCAGTATATTGTTATGTAATACACGTATATAAGGCGTCTGTAAGTCCAGGCTGTTTGCAGCAGGCTATGCTTTATCTTGCTTTGCTGTAATGGCAGCTTAAACAATTTGAACTGACGTAAGCCGGACCTTCGTCTAGTTTAAGCCTCTTATATTATCGTGAGATGCAGTCGTATTAAAAAGATAAGTGGTCACTCACACAACGACAGGAGAGGGAGGAGCTAAGATGTGGTATGGACCAATAGGACGGATGCAGTGGGAATTAATAATAAATCTTCGTAGCTCGTGCTCCTTTCGTAGGACCGATTGGCCACCAATCTGTCTATTCCTGCTGCATCCTCACGTCACTTCGACCATGAAGATGTAGGCAGAATGTTCGTCCGAAACGTCCTGGACATGCCCCTCCCACGCGGTCTATATTCACGAAAACACGACTAGTGATGACCGTGAATCAACGTGAGAGCTTCTAATTGGCTGTGACAGACTTTGGGCCACGCCCAGGAGCAAAACATGCTACTGGTGATCAGATTCTTAATTTTGGCTGTGTCCTGGTTGGCCACATTAGTGATTCACTTCGAAGTAGCTAACCTGAAAAACAGCGGGTGTTGGGAATCACTTTCTTATCTTCACAGTTTAAAATTAAGTCTCGCTTAAATTGCATGATGTCATAACTTTCATTTTCTTTTGGGAAAAAATTTAAGTGACTGGAAATGGACCAATTTATATTCCTTTACTGTGCTTTCATGTCTCAGTCTTTCTCTCTTTCTTTCATCATTGCATTTTCATGTACGAGACGGGACTGTAAGAAAATTTTAAAATTAATAAGTAGAAACGTTCCTGGAATTTCGTCTGATCTCCAACTTCATAAAGAATGTAATTTACATCTGTTGCCGTCGTTTCTAAATATTTGAACTTGACATTTTTCGAACGTTTCTTGAGCTCCCTTCTTTTTATTATTATTTTATACTTCAGTCTAAGTACGAGGTATTGACAAATATGTTACGTAATTGTCTTTGCGTTTATTTTAAAGTGAACTCTTTTTCCAGTGTGTAATTGACGTGCATGCTGTTATTGTATTTATACTTTCCGCAGTATATTAACAGCACAGGCCCTTTTAAGCATAAAAATATTGTACATTATATATAAAGATTCGGTATGTACCTCACAGAGAACACTGTGCTTCCATTAGAAAGAACAGTCGGTTACTGTTGTACGGGGAAAGAATCGCTCCTTGTTGTAGGTATCACACTTAACACATGACGATACTGCTTGGAGAAAATGTGGAAGGTTTGATGTTAAACCTTGCGGTACACGTACTAACCACTAGGCTTTAAAAAGGTTAGTATAGACCGGACGCTTCTCTACTCATTTCCAATTCCTAGACGTTTTTAACGCATTGTTTTACAAGCGAAGTGTGAGATTGTTTCCTGTAGTTTTGTATGGGTATGAAATTTGGTCTCTTACTCCATATAAGCAACATAGATTTAGTGTGTTCCCTAACGAAGTGCTGAGGATAATATTAGGACACATGAGAGATGAATTAAAAGGAGAATGGAGAAAATTACTTTAAAAAGAACGTCCCTTTGCCCTTCGTAAAGAAGCGACGCGGTCCAGTTGACATTCTTGCTTCGCATATGGGCGCTCTGCGTCTAAGTATCGCGTTAGCCGACTTTCATTGCGCCTGCGTGACTCGACTGTCTGCTGTACATCATCATGGCAACTGCACTTCAAGGTAATTTGGGTTACCTACGCGAAAATTGGAAGAACCGACTGTGAGTGTCGGTTCTGTGTCTTGCTCTATGGATGTTCATGTGTTTCCTCAGTCCCTCCATGTAAGTGACGGTATAGTACCGTTTATTAGGACAGGACAGTTACGTAACATATCTGCTGGAGAAGAATGGAGAAGATCAGTTTGACCGATCGTGTGAGAAATGAAGAAGTATTACACAGAGTCAAGGAGGAGAGGAATATCGTACATACAATAAAAATAAGAAAGGCTAACTGGATTGGTCACATCTTGCGTAGAAACTGCCTTCTAAAACACGTTATTGAAGGAAACATTGAAGTAAGGATATAAGTGACGGGAAGGCGAGGAAGAAGACGTAAGCAGCTACTGGGTGACTTTAAGAAAACGAGAGGATACTGGAAGTGAAATTACTGGCGATATCCGCTGGCAAGGGGTACCCACCAGCATAGGATATGTAGAGTAGTTGTTAATGAGCCTTACAGTTTTTAAAAGTCGTTCTAAAGAAAGTTAGCACTGCACAAAATGAAACCCGTAAAACATAAAGGAGAATTCTCTGAGTTTTGGTTGTCATACTTAGCCCTTCCGTTCACCGGTGCTTCAAAAGTTCGCCGAACTCAAAATACACACTGGAGGTGCTTGCGAATCAGTTAACATGCAGGTGTTTTTGTAGTGTTTGGAATGAGACTGATTATTGTTTTGATGTCGGTCTATGTACAATCACCAGTGGGGCCTTAATGAAATCCGATAAACCTCAATCAAAATTTCCAGAGTTGTGTATGATTTGCAGATTTAATTTTTGTCTATAGCTTACTTTATTCAGAATGAATTATTAAAATTATAAGGATCTTTCACAATTTTTCCCTACTCTGTAAATATTATCCTGATATAGATAAATGCGTAACTTTTATTAATGTCAGAAGTCTTTACATTACATAGGACTGTCGGTAGTTTTGTAAAAAAAGAGCTTAAAAACATGTTTGACAAATGTCAATACAATACACGTTTTTAAATCGAAGAAATAATGTCCTTCAGTTATTTATGCTTCTGTTTATTGAAGAATGAGACAACAAAATATATCAAAATACTTTTCGTTTTTTATCTGAGCGGACGTGAGCGTTTCCATTCCTTTTCATGTTACCAGCGAGCACAGCTACAGGGATGCTGCGTGGTGCAGAGAAGGGTGTGGCGGGGACCAGAGGAGAGGGCGACAGTGTTGATCTCTTGCGGTGGGTGACGGAGTTACATGTCTAGCTGTGTCAGTCCGCATATGAGGGTTCTAGTGGCTACGTCACTTTACGCCCCGGACCCAGACGCAAACTCATCTAAAAACGAATAAAATTTTAAAAAATATATTAAAATCTCTGAAAGATATATAGTTTAAAATATTCTGATGGGAAGAACAGTTAATATGTATTATATATGTAAGGGATAATGTAATAAAATAATATGTTATTAATTAGAAATTAGAGAAGTTTGAAAATATTGTAACTTGTATTTAAAAAGTGACAGTTCCAAGTGGGTTTGTTTCTTTTGACTACGTAATCGGTTCATTTCTGCGTATAATTCCCTTTAGAATTGAATAATTGAATCGTCTTCAGAGTCAGTAATTCGTGATGTCGAATGAAACCGGAACGGAACCGGCTGCGACTGTGGATGGTTCAAGATTCGTCACCGAAAAAGTTGCTGAAGAAGGTGGGGTGATTTCTGGCTCAACTGGGGGTAGTCCGGCATCAAAACATAGTAGCACTGGTGGTGGTGGTGGTGGTGGTGGTGGTGGGAGTGAAACACCCCAAACAACAACAGCAGAAGCAGCAGCAGCTACAACAACAATAACAACCAATAAAGGGGGCGTACCAGATGGCAACTGTTCCCCAGGTGGCGCCCCTGAAAAAGGTAAGGAAATAAATAGCAGTGATCGGATAATAATAGCGTTTCAGGATAAGATATGGGCGTGTCGCAACATTAACATTTGTACGTTAACCCCTCTACAGTCAGCGGATCATCTGTGATGACGTAATGCGTCAGTTGTGACCGGCAGCTTGTTGTGCAAAGTGTAAAGTCGTGTTGCGGCTATCCAAACGCACAGCCGTATGTAATGTTTTTGAGGCTGATTACAGGAACCGCATCGTTGACAGATTGGTGAAACGGGTGGAACAAATGTAATTATATGGAAATATCATGAGGGGCATTGGCGCACCGAAAGGGGGGGTTACCGGACTGCAGCCCCTCCCGAAAGCGATATTTAAAAAAGACAGATTTTGTAGACATGGTGATATCAAAGGTTTTACGTGATTTATGCTTCAGCTTAAATAAGTCAAAGAAATCGGCTCATGACTAGTATATTGGAATATTGAACAATATAATAAAAACTTAGGAATGCGTAGATTTTTTTGGTTACTTTCAGTTTTCCCTGTAACGTAACTAAATGTCGGCTCGGAGATTTTGACATGATTTTCGTAACATAGTTTTTTTAAAATGAAACAAATTTTATATAGCTTTAGGGTCAGCACCCCCCAAAAAAGAAAAATTATGGGTGCGCCTATGACGAGAGGAGAGTACAGTGGGCTATATACGATAACTGACACATTAAAAATAGTGTGTAATGAACATTCTCTGCTCAGATCGATAATTTATGGTGATGGAAACTATAAATCCTTTTAAACAAATATGGTTTGTTTGTATGAAGAATAAAGACAATTAAATTATTGCCTAAATATCCGTGCTAGGAGGGTAATACGGTGTGAAAATTGTCCGGCCAGTTTGTGGGGTGTTTTTCTGAATACAGATTTTATTTCCGACATTAAAATTAGTTATGTAAGTATTTTAACGTGTGTGAGCTTGAAATGTCAGAATTAATGTTGTGCGCGGTCACATAAAGTGTGCATGAATAAGTGCGCTATTTGCTTGATCCTAATTAATCTTACATACACGGTGACGCTTGATTTGTATAATTGGAACTCTTTCGGCGAATTAATTAGTTAATTTGTGTTTACATATAATTAACACACCTCGAGGTAAAATTAGAATATATATATAGAACAGCAATAAAATTCCTGTTCGCAGTTATATCGACAAAGAACGAAAATACTCACGGACGAAAATCCATCGAAAATGTTGTTTTTTTTTGGTACTAGAGAAAAGACTGTTCAACTAAGTAAATGTATACGTGTCATTCAATCTGTAGTCTGTCTTACGACAGGTCCGTAGCCTCTTCCAAAGCGAGTTCTCCACAGGGTGCGATCTAGTGCTTCCTCTTTCAATTTACAGTATCTTTTCTTTTCCCTTTAAGGTCATCCAGTAGCTGCTTACGTCTTCTCCCTCGTCCCGTCATTTCTATCCTTCCTTCTAACTTTCCTTCAATCACATGTTTCAGAAGGCAGTTCTTACGCAAGATGTGACCAATCCAGTTAGCCTTTCTTCTTTTTATTGTATGTACGATATTCCTCTCGTCCTTGACTCTGTGTAATACTTCTTCATTTCTCACACGATCGGTCCAACTGATCTTCTCCATTCTTCTCCAGCACCACGTTTCAAAACTTTCCAGATACTTCTGGTCTACTTTCCGAAGTGTCCACGTTTCAGCACCACACAAAGCTACGCTCCAAATGTAGCACTTTACTGGTTTCTTCCTTAAATTTAATTCCAGTTTGCTGGTATACGTGTATATAACTTAAAAATTACAAATGATATATAAAGATTATGCGTGGTAAAGTAATTGTCACAGAAATAACATGCAATCTGTTTTATCGCGTAATTGTGGCATGTAACAAAGCAATATTATTACACAGAGTGCATTGCCCTTCACATACTGCTGCCGTTTCTCGCCTAACTACCGCATCCTACTTCCTGCCGCAGACCTGAATGTGTTACGAAATTGTAAAACAGAAACCTTCTCATGTTCACTCCTTAGGCTTGTCAGTATGCACGGTAGCCGAGGCTGTTAAACCGGCGAGCAGGTGCTGTGGTGGAGCTTACGGGTGCTCTTCGGTTTCCTTTATCGGATATTCCTTTCCTTGTTATTTACATCAGTAAGCGTTAATTCTTTATTGTGGTTGCCATCCCTTTTTAAGTTCAAGCTAGCGCACACGATGTTAAAGAGGAAATCAGCAATATTCCGGTCGTACAACAGATACTTGTACTTGTGCTTGTAATTCTGATCGATCAAGAGGCATCAGAGACAGTATATCTGCGTATCCGTAAGCGAAATGATCCCACACGTTAGAGAAGGTATTGAAATTGTTACTGAGATTTTGCGTGGCGTTGGTGGGTAGTTTGTTACCGACGTTTCGGGACAACGTTTAGATCCCATCGTCAAGGGCCAAGAATTCCAAGAAGATCATCTTGACTGTTAAAGATGAGACCATATATCTCTTTAACCAACAAATGCACACTTGTTGTTCTTTATTATACAATACTGTCCTAGTCTTCTACACGTAGACACAGCCTCAGATGCACAGTGGAGATAGTCTACATTTTAACTTTTGTACTTCTAAAATGTACCGTTATTGTTGATTTGTAATTTGTGTAATTCACTATCCAAGTCCCTGATGATGATCCCAAAATAGGGATTCGAAACATGTCGGACTAGTTTTACTATAAATTTTATTGTATAATAAAGAACAATAAGTGTGCATTTGTTGGTTAAAGAGATGTATAATCGACCAAAAATGCACGGTATGAATAATATAAAGTTTATAGGACCATATTTTGTCCCAAAACGGGGTTACAAGCCAACTTACGCCGCGAAACATCTCAAAAGAGTCTAGATCTCAGCTGCACCGCGTCGGAAGCCTGAAATATGTCGTAGAGAAGATATTGTTGGATGTGGAATTAGGCTTACATGCCCTTCCTTGAAGTGCGACGTATTCTTTTCTCTGAATCAAGCAGAATACCTGGCTGGAGATGAAGTTTAAAATAGGTTTCAAAGCTGTGAAAATGTGCCAACCGATCAGAAGCAGCAATATTTAGGGCTGATAATTGAAACGTGAAACCCAAAGTACTCTCAGACAAACTGCTGGTGACGGCTTGACAAGGAAAATCGATACTTAGTCACGTAGATACTTGGAATAGTATAAAAGCAATCCCATTACAGGCCTGGACAGTCACTTAGGGTTCCAGGAGGTTGAGGCTCCCAGATTTATACACAATCGGCACATAAAGGTGGCAAGGTTGTCAGTCCTACGCACCGGCCGCCTTTATCCCCCAGGAAATAATCCTGGTACTAATTTCTGTTAGAGGCTGAGTCGACCCCAGGGCCATAGTGCGACCGAAAGGATTATGCCAATGAAAAACACCATCGGGAATCGAATCCGAGACCTTCCGGCTTGTAGAGCAGTACCTCAACCAACTGCGTCACCGCGTGCCCCCCTTGGAATAGAATTCGGACCTTAAATATTGAATACTGAGGCCAGGATATCGTTGCACGGCTTTATGGTGTTATAAATTATATAAGAAAATAGATACGTAACTGTGGCATTTTATGGAAGCGTTATGATGCTTTTGAAGTGGATTTATTTGTAACAATACCAAAATCTTGAAGAGTGGCGTATATCTGTTCCATTTCTGTGTTTCCTCTTTTTTTTCTTTAAGAAAATAAGTTCATGGAACAGGTGTTCTGATAAGCTGTTAGTCATTCAGAGAGTCAAAGTGTCCACTACTTTGTATTGCATCTGCGCACTCAATGACGTCTTCAAAAAAATCCAGCCACTGACACAGTTGAATGATTCGTTCTGCATGACCGTACCATCTCAACGCAGTTTCTCTGTGCGTCCGATCGCTACTGAAACAACCTCCCTTAAAAGTTGTACATACCGTGCAAAGCTTGAGATAATTATAACTTAAAAGCAACAATATTGCACTTATTTTATATATGTATATTGCAACCCTACATATGTTTCGGCTGTACTTCAGCCATCATCAGGGGTTTTCCTTGCAGCGTCCACTAACTGTATTTCTCACTAACATTTGATTCCTATTGGTTTTCTTAGTAACTAGGTATTGTGCATTGTCTTATTGTCTAGGTCCTATATTGTTCACTTTGTACACTGATACACTTATGTATGTGGGTTTTTTTGCACTTTTTAGTTTGACTTTTTTCTTGATCCGTTTTGGCCAAAACTACATGTTCCCAAAACGGACCAAGAAAAAAGTCAAACTAAAAAGTGCAAAAAAACCCACATACATAAGTGTATCAGTGTACAAAGTGAACAATATAGGACCTAGACAATAAGACAATGCACAATACCTAGTTACTAAGAAACCAATAGGAATCAAATGTTAGTGAGAAATACAGTTAGTGGACGCTGCAAGGAAAACCCCTGATGATGGCTGAAGTACAGCCGAAACATATGTAGGGTTGCAATATACATATATAAAATAAGTGCAATATTGTTGGTTTTAAGTTATAATTAATAACCTCCCTTACTTTCCCTTACATATTTACTTCATACTGCTTTTACCCTTTTCGTCTGTAGGTGCCTTCAATAGTTAAATTCGTCCGTCGTTATTGTACTTCTCAGATTGTCATTAGATTTGATATTTGAGGATTTATCGAAAATATGTCGAGAAAGTTGTAAGTTTGATTAAAATCTTACAAGACTAACGGGTACTTTACATGAAGACCTTGTAACCGAACATTATTGGAGCAGTTCGGCTCTCCCTCCCCACTCCTCTATATATAGTAGGAAGAAGAAAGGACCAGGTGTCCCACGCCAGTTGGCGTTCAGTAAAGGAAAGGAGCAGACGAATGGTATTGTGCTGACGTTTGTATTGTTATAATGGAGAAATAAAGTTAAACCTTTGAAAAGAACAGTCTCGTAATTTGGTGCATATCAAATTAAAAAGTAACCAGCAACGATCGGTTATAACCTATGCACATTTATGAACATATCTCGCTCAATTCTTCTTATAATGAGAAATATTTCAGACAAAAGTTGTAGGAAAACCAAAACACACATTATGTGTTCAATAACGTTTTCCCCCAAACTTTTTTCAGCCGTATTTCATTTTTTCTCGTCGTCGGCATGTTTATAATTTTTTTTACCTTCATTTCTTATATATTTTCTGTACGTAAGAGAAACGATGCGTCTTCGGCATGCTGGGCAAATTCGTCAGCGACGTTACTGCCTCACGTAAATACATGTTTCATGTTTAGAGACGAGGCAGTTGATACAACATGGCAGCTCTAGATGTGTAGTGGGAGTATGCTGCGTCCTTGTTTACATTGTGTATCGTTCTAACGTTTTGCTTGTGTTATGTATTATAGGCAACTACATGGAAGCACTTATCTTATTAGATCGGAGTGTCGTTGAAAAGGACTGAAACTCGATCTGCCAGTTTTATCAGTCGGTTTCTGGGCTCTATAATGGTGGCACGTAATTACTATCTGGCACGTTCTTTGGGAGAAGTTCGTCAGTGCTACCGAATTTGTTCCAAAGCAATCATTTTGAACCTAAAAAGTGAAAATTTCATTTTTTTTCTCTCTCTTGCTATACTGTTCAGTGTAGCGTAGTGTTATTTGACAAATATTTGAAATAATTATTATAGCATGTTTCAGTGTAATTTAGATAAATATAATATATATTTCGATTCTTTACACCGTTATTTGACAAATATATGAAATAATTATTATAGCATGTTTCAGTGTAATTTAGATAAATATATATATATATATTTCGATTCTTTACACCGTTATTTGACAAATATTTGAAATAATTATTATAGCATGTTTCAGTGTAATTTAGATAAATATATATATATTTCGATTCTTTACACCGTTATTTGACAAATATATGAAATAATTATTATAGCATGTTTCAGTGTAATTTAGATAAATATATATATATTTCGATTCTTTACACCGTTATTTGACAAATATTTGAAATAATTATTATAGCATGTTTCAGTGTAATTTAGATAAATATATATATATTTCGATTCTTTACACCGTTATTTGACAAATATATGAAATAATTATTATAGCATGTTTCAGTGTAATTTAGAAAAATATATATACATATATACTTCGATTCTTTCATATATTTACACCGTTTCGATGCTTTTAGCACGCAGACAAATTTATAGTTCGTACAACGAAAAACAGTTATCGTTTTAAGTTGTGTCAGACGCAATACGTAGTGTTATTTATGTAAGTCTATATACACAACGGGAGGGATAGCGTCAAATTGAAAAACAGTTGATAAGTTTGATCAAGAGACACAGGTAAAAGGTCTTTCCGGTCATAGAGACAAAAAAGGCAGGCCTTAGTTCATTGTCAGATCAAGAATAGAGTCCCAGGAGCGACATCACACTGTAGGTTCGACAAGCTTTTCCTTGCATCGTTTGTCCAAAATAATGGTGGATTTAAGCGTGCAATCACGTCAAACATGGAGAAGGAGTTGAGGGAACTTATTGATGTGAAGATTGTGTGGAGAGAGACGTTTTGAGTTGAATTTAGAAAGCTTGACTTCGAAATTGCAGACGCAAAGGACCTGCAGCGTGCTTTCAACAAGGAGAAGATGGCTGTTTGTGACTCACTCGAAACGTTCGTGAAACCCAACAAGATAGGCAACTATCTCCATGGGACGGAGTCTTCCTTGTGAAGCTAACAGATTCACAGCTAGTCAAGTAATTTCCCGCATTCTATGGAACCTTCAGGTTCATTGCCGCATTCACAAGAGCCTGCCACCTGTCCCTATCCTGAGCCAGATCAGTCAGTGCCTCCCCATAACACTTATTGAAGATCTGTTTTAATATTATCCTCCCATCTACGTCTAGATCTTCAAAGCAGTCTGTTTCCGTCAGGTCTCCCCATAAAAACCCTGTATGGATCTTATCTGTCTCCCATACATGCCCAGAAGATAGACAGTGTACGTACAATGTAATAGGTGGCCTGTTCGGATCTTTGCTGTCCTCAACGAACGTACTATCCGTACTATTATCGTAATATCCGAGCCATTTTGCTTGAATAAGTTGAGAGGCGAAACGATAGACAAATATTCAAAGTCTTGCCATGGAAACGGAACAGTGAGTACTTAACTTGTATTGATGAGCTACATGTGTCAAAACGTACTTAGAGCCTCATGTAAAGTGGCGGACATTTTTAGCTGATTTTAACAAAACTTGAATTTATTCCAGAGATTTTAACAATATTCCCCAACATAATACAGCACGAAAATCCATTTTATAGGTGCCGGCGGACTCACAGATATGACGAAGCTAATAGTCGCTTTTTCGCCTCTTTGCAAACGCGCCTAAAATGTCTTCCACATCACGGAAGGGCCCAATAGGGTCCAAATCGCAGGATTCACAGTGCCACAAGTTTATGACTGACAAATACAGAGATCAGACAGGGATAAAGCTTTTGGAAAGACAGGTATTTAATATCGATGGAACATGGTTTTCAACTTTTCAGACACCCAGTAAGGTTGTAGAAGAATTAGGGATGAAGAAGTCGTTAGATGAACTTCTGCTGGGAGGGGGAACATGTAATTGTTAGGGTCAGAACATAAACATAGTTCAATGTTTTAATATTTTGGTTATTTATGTTGTCAGTTTACTCTTGTGTTGTTAAACTTATAAAAGAATGTTCCGTTCCTGAGCTCTCCCTTCTTTGGTAGACGAACTTTCGGTGGAGGGGGGTACGGGGCAACTACAACAGTGGCAACACTTTTGTAAAACAGCACTTCTTGCTTGACTGTCATACTGTTGTGCAAGTATTAACATTCTACTTAGTGTACAAATATTCACTTCAGTTAACATAAACGAATTCTTCCCTTTAACTACGTTATTATTATTATTATTATTATTTATTATTATTTACTGCAATTGGGGTTTCACCCGGTGGCAGTAGTCCTTACACTAGTACACACAATACAAATATTGTCACCCGGTGGCAGTAGTCCTTACACTAGTACACACAATACAAATGTTTTCACCCGGTGGCAGTAGTCCGTACACTAGTACACACAATACAAATGTTTTCACCCGGTGGCAGTAGTCCTTACACTAGTACACACAATACAAATGTTTTCACCCGGTGGCAGTAGTCCTTACGCTAGTACACACAATACAAATGTTTTCACCCGGTGGCAGTAGTCCTTACACTAGTACACACAATACAAATGTTTTCACCCGGTGGCAGTAGTCCTTACACTAGTACACACAATACAAATGTTTTCACCCGGTGGCAATAGTTCTTACACTAGTACACACAATACAAATATTTTCACCCGGTGGCAGTAGTCCTTACACTAGTACACACTATACAAATATTTTCACCGGTGGCAGTAGTTCTTACACTAGTACACACAATACAAATATTTTCACCCGGTGGCAGTAGTCCTTACACTAGTACACACAATACAAATATTTTCACCCGGTGGCAGTAGTCCTTACACTAGTACACACAATACAAATGTTTTCACCCGGTGGCAGTAGTCCTTACACTAGTACACACAATACAAATATTTTCACCCGGTGGCAGTAGTCCTTACGCTAGTACACACAATACAAATGTTTTCACCCGGTGGCAGTAGTCCTTACACTAGTACACACAATACAAATGTTTTCACCCGGTGGCAGTAGTCCTTACACTAGTACACACAATACAAATGTTTTCACCCGGTGGCAATAGTTCTTACACTAGTACACACAATACAAATATTTTCACCCGGTGGCAGTAGTCCTTACACTAGTACACACAATACAAATATTTTCACCCGGTGGCAGTAGTTCTTACACTAGTACACACAATACAAATATTTTCACCCGGTGGCAGTAGTCCTTACACTAGTACACACAATACAAATGTTTTCACCCGGTGGCAGTAGTCCTTACACTAGTACACACAATCCAAATGTTTTCACCCGGTGGCAGTAGTCCGTACACTAGTACACACAATACAAATGTTTTCACCCGGTGGCAGTAGTCCTTACACTAGTACACACAATACAAATGTTTTCACCCGGTGGCAGTAGTCCTTACGCTAGTACACACAATACAAATGTTTTCACCCGGTGGCAGTAGTCCTTACACTAGTACACACAATACAAATGTTTTCACCCGGTGGCAGTAGTCCGTACACTAGTACACACAATACAAATGTTTTCACCCGGTGGCAGTAGTCCTTACACTAGTACACACAATACAAATGTTTTCACCCGGTGGCAATAGTCCTTACGCTAGTACACACAATACAAATGTTTTCACCCGGTGGCAGTAGTCCTTACACTAGTACACACAATACAAATGTTTTCACCCGGTGGCAGTAGTCCTTACACTAGTACACACAATACAAATGTTTTCACCCGGTGGCAATAGTTCTTACACTAGTACACACAATACAAATATTTTCACCCGGTGGCAGTAGTCCTTACACTAGTACACACAATACAAATATTTTCACCCGGTGGCAGTAGTTCTTACACTAGTACACACAATACAAATATTTTCACCCGGTGGCAGTAGTCCTTACACTAGTACACACAATACAAATGTTTTCACCCGGTGGCAGTAGTCCTTACACTAGTACACACAATACAAATGTTTTCACCCGGTGGCAGTAGTCCTTACACTAGTACACACAATACAAATGTTTTCACCCGGTAGCAGTAGTCCTTACACTAGTACACACAATACAAATGTTTTCACCCGGTGGCAGTAGTCCTTACACTAGTACACACAATACAAATGTTTTCACCCGGTGGCAGTAGTCCTTACACTAGTACACACAATACAAATGTTTTCACCCGTGGCAGTAGTCCTTACACTAGTACACACAATACAAATGTTTTCACCCGGTGGCAGTAGTCCTTACACTAGTACACACAATACAAATGTTTTCACCCGGTGGCAGTAGTCCTTACACTAGTACACACAATACAATGTTTTCACCCGGTGGCAGTAGTCCTTACACTAGTACACACACATACAAATGTTTTCACCCGTGGCAGTAGTCCTTACACTAGTACACACAATACAAATGTTTTCACCCGGTGGCAGTAGTCCTTACACTAGTACACACAATACAGATGTTTTCACCCGGTGGCAGTAGTCCTTACACTAGTACACACAATGCAAATGGACATATAAATATACATAAAAATAACAATACAAACCAAACTATACACAATTACAAAACAAAATACATACAGTAAATACAAGTACACACATTAGAACACCGTACACGCATTACAAAAACATCCACACCTTAACAAAAACATCACTCCTTAACAAAACATCCACACCTTAACAAAAACACCCACACACAGTACAAAAATCACACACGCACATTACAAAAACACCCACACATTAAATAATACAAAAACAACAAAACACATACTGCAAAAAGAAAGAGTAGCTAAGCCTAACCAAGAACCTAACGTAATATGAATCAGAGTTAAAGTAATTTGGTATCAAAACTTTTTCTTTAACATGCCGAACTTGCCCCGTTTTCCCCTACGTATGTGATTTTTTTTCTTCTTTACTATATTTTACATGGATGTCTCAAACGGTTGATTAATTATCCCCACCATACCGAAAGCTACTGAAATTTTTCACCGCGCGATGTTGTTATTTTGTATTTTACAAAATATTAGCTTAACCCTTTGGAGATAAAAATTAATATATAATTAATTTACGTAAGGATTTATTGGCACCTCACAGAGGAAAATATATTTCCTTTAGAAAGGACAGTGGATTAGTGCTGTGCAGAGAAATAATTTCGGTTCATTGTAAGAAACATATAAACTCACTGTGTGGACAAAATGTAGGGTTCTTAGTGTTACACTTATCGGTACGTGTACTAACCATTAGGCACAAGTTGTTTACGAAAGTTCTATGCTTTTCGCTAGTGTTGCTCCCACCTCAAATGTTCGCTCTTTTGTTATGATAGTACGGATTTTTTTTAATGGCTCGACAGCCCCTTGGGGGGATAGGCCTCCTCATTATCGAGGCTTCACGATCACACACTTTAGACACACCACACTCGGTAGGACTCCTCTGGACGAGGGACCAGCTCGTCGCAGAGACCTCTACCTGACAACACACAACACTCACAACAGACAGGTATCCATGCCCCCGGCGGGATTCGAACCCACAATCCCAGCAAGCGAACGGCCGCAGACCCACGCCTTAGACCGCGCGGCCACTGGGATCGGTATTACTGATTATAGTAAATTAAAAAGTGCTATACTGATGATCCTGTAATAGTATCCATAACAAATTTTGTGACAATCTGTCCACTGTTTCAGAAGTTCAAATGTTGGACATACAGACAACATAGTGTTCTCAAAATTCTACATTTTTCCATTGTTTGGAAAGAGCAATAGGTCATGTTTGTCAATCGTTAATTGCATTGTGTGACCACCACAGCCCTATGAACCTAACTGGCCCGTTTCCTACATGGCATGCATCAAAATTTTTCCATTTTTAGGAAACAGCAGTAGGTCATGTCTGTTAATCGCGTGTCGTTAATTGCATTGTGTGACCACCACAGCCTTCTGAACCAAACGGGCCCGTTTCCTACATGGCTACCGACGTGGAAAACACAATTGCACACCAGTGGCAACCAGTGACGTTGAAACAAGTGATAAGGCGATATATCCTGAAGAAATCCGCTTTCATATTGCACCTGAAAGCCAGAGTAGCCGAACATTAGAACATGTCTTTGGCTCTACATGTCCAGGCTTTCCATAAATGTCCTACACATACTTCACGAGGGTCGAAGATAACTGTGTTATGGGATGTGACGTAATGCCGTATGGACAGTATGTGCCTACCTACCACTTTCTGTCAGAATTTGTTCCCTTCCTCCCTTTCCCTTTTCATTGGCTTGGTTATCAGCTAGAAATGTGCCTTGGTCAACCCTGTCCCTCCATCTATATCATCCTCTACAATCTTAAGACAATTCATCCCCTTTCTGTTTTTAATAATGAGAAATATAATTTTTTTTCTATGGCTCGACAGCCCTATATGGGCCTGGGCCTCCTCGTTTCGTCGAGGCTTCACGATCACACTCAGACACACCACACTCGGTAGAACTCCTCTGGACGAGGGATCAGCTCGTTGCAGAAACCTCTACCTGACAACACACAACACTCACAAGAGACAGACATCCATGTCTCCGGTGGGATTCGAACCCACAATCCTAGTAAGCGAGCGGCCGAAGACCCACGCCTTAGACCGCACGGCCACTGGGATCGGCGAGAAATATAATATAATATATAATATAACATAACACATAATATAATGTAATGTAATATGTAACCAGTCCAAACACAACAATTTTTCATTTATCTGTAATACAGTCAGCATGATTGATATGATAGATAAAAAATATTGTGTGTGGACTGGCCATGTGTATTATGTTTCTGATTACTCCTCTACCTTGATGGGGGAAGGAGCAGAGTCCTCTGAAACGTAGGCCGCTTGTGATATTTTTATGGTTAACCAAAAGGAACAAGGGATGAAGTCGGCTATGTCTGTAGTGCATGTAGGTTCTACGTCTGAGTCAGTAAACGGGTTGGCTGCAGGCTGGACAACCCAGAAGTCGGCAATGTCTGTAGTGCATGTAGGTTCTACGTCTGAGTCAGTAAACGGGTTGGCTGCAGGCTGGACAACCCAGAAGTCGGCTATGTCTGTAGTGCATGTAGGTTCTACGTCTGAGTCAGTAAACGGGTTGGCTGCAGGCTGGACAACCCAGAAGTCGGCTATGTCTGTAGTGCATGTAGGTTCTACGTCTGAGTCAGTAAACGGGTTGGCTGCAGGCTGGACAACCCAGAAGTCGCTATGTCTGTAGTGCATGTAGGTTCTACGTCTGAGTCAGTAAACGGGTTGGCTGCAGGCTGGACAACCAGAAGTCGGCAATGTCTGTAGTGCATGTAGGTTCTACGTCTGAGTCAGTAAACGGGTTGGCTGCAGGCTGGACAACCCAGAAGTCGGCTATGTCTGTAGTGCATGTAGGTTCTACGTCTGAGTCAGTAAACGGGTTGGCTGCAGGCTGGACAACCCAGAAGTCGGCTATGTCTGTAGTGCATGTAGGTTCTACGTCTGAGTCAGTAAACGGTTTGGCTGCAGGCTGGACAACCCAGAAGTCGGCTATGTCTGTAGTGCATGTAGGTTCTTCGTCTGAGTCACTAAACGGGTTGGCTGCAGGCTGGACAACCCAGAAGTCGGCAATGTCTGTAGTGCATGTAGGTTCTTCGTCTGAGTCACTAAACGGGTTGGCTGCAGGCTGGACAACCCAGAAGTCGGCTATGTCTGTAGTGCGTGTAGGTTCTTCGTCTGAGTCAGTAAACGGGTTGGCTGCAGGCTGGATAACCCAGCTTCAATTCCTGTGGAGGCTGTCAAACTTGCTTCTTTGCAAGAACGCCTGAGCCCACAGTATCCTGTCCAAGTAATAATTGCTGTTTTAATGTTGAGGTGAGGTGGATATGTTTTTTCAACACTTGAGGTATAACTCCACGCATTCCTAACCTCGTCACTTGTTGGAGGTGAGTGGTCAGCATCCTGATTCGGTTGCTTTGCCACAGGGGAAGAAGTCCCAAGTATCCACTGGGTAGGATGTTGTGTGGGCCCAATAGGCAGTCTGAAAGAGGGAACATTTTTGCCCTCGGCGGAGACTGAACCCTGTTCTCCCACACGTAGTTTAAGTCAGTGTCATGAAAATGCTTATTTTCGCAAGGAGACCAGAATTGTCTCCTTACACATACCGCCCAACGAGAGGCATGATTTCCGAAATATTTTGGAGTACAAAAATCTACGAACGAAATGCTGTCATTAAAATATTAGTGTCATAAAAACCGTAAGTGCCTGACAGAATATTAATCGTCATCATCATCATCGGTCACGAGTTAGGCCTTAATAAACTTGTTTCGGCCTCGTCTAATATCTCTTCAGAGGTCTTCCAAGACGTCTTCGTCCATTTGGTCTATAATTCAGCAGTACTTTTGGCATCCTGCTGTTGTTCATTCTTGTTATATGTTGTAGCCAATTTGATTTGTATCTTCTTAGTTTCTGGTCAACTGGTTGTACTTTCAACTCTTCGAAAAATTTTTCAATTCTTTTGTGGTCAAAAATGTGTATCCTGCTGTTCTTCTGAAAAATTTCATCTGGAGTGATGTCAGTCGTTTTTTATCCTTCTGTCTGAGGGTCCAAATTTCGCTTCCTTGTAGAATGGGGAGAGGCAGTGCAATATATACTTATATTCTTGAAGATTTCTGGTCCAAAGTTGGTTTAAAAGTGTTTGCTTAAAATTCCCGGTATTTGAGCAAATTTTGCTAGTTTTTATTCCACGTTTTTCTCATTTTCATAGGAAATTTTACAACCGAGATATTTAAAATTGTTTACTTGTAAACATTTGTTATCTAAAAAGGTAGAGTGTTGGGCAGAAACAAGTGTCTGCATGTGTAGCTGTGCGTGTCAACTAGCAGCTGAGGAGCTCCGTCCACAGTAACCAGCTAGAATGTTGATGCTACAAAAGAAAGTTAATTGAATTTGAAATACTTTGTGAAGGAAAGTATGGGCCACATGCGATAGAAAATGGTGATGAAAAGGGGGAATATTTAATTAAATAATTATTATAAAATTAATTAACTAATCAATTTAATGAGATCCGTTAACTGATTTTACATTTCTTTGTAAAGGTTCAATAGTGCTTGGAGAAGGACTCGTTTATCGGCTGCAGACGTATTTATATGTTTTAAACCGTTAGTTCATGCAGCTCATCTAAGTGGTACGTGTATAACAAGATTTTAAATGGTGTACTTCATAACGTTGTAACCAGCAATGCAGTATACAAAGTTACCAACAGCATTTCTTGAACTTTGACTGATCCCAGTGGCCGAACGATCTAAAGAGTGGGTTTGCGGCCGCTCGCTTGCTGGGATTGCGGGTTCGAATCCCGCCGGGGTATGGATGTCTGTCTTTTGTGAGTGTTGTGTGTTGTCATGTAGGAGTCTCTGCGTCGGGCTGATCACCCGTCCAGAGGAGTCCTACCGAGTGTGGTGTGTCTAAAGTGTGTGATCGTGAAGCTTCGATGATGAGGAGGCCCTGGCTCACTAAGGGCTGTTGCGCCATGGGAAAAAAAATATTTTCTTGAATTTTATTAATTTTACTTAGAAATGGCCATAATTAAACGTAAATTAGTGGTTTGAAGAGAGTTCATCCCCTTTGTTATTTTGTTCTTTTGCTCAAAATGATGATTGCCTTTTAGGCCGAAACATGTAGTTGAGAATAATAGACTAAATTGTTGTGTTTTGACTGGACTTATCTTAATTATAATTGTAAATTAGTGACATCATTCATGCAGAGTTTCAACAAAGTTTGTGAAGTGGTTTATGGGATACGTTTAAAAGCCCACTGATAGTGTTATGTAAAGGTAAAGCAATCCCATTACAGACCTGGACAGGCCCTTAGGGTTCCAGGAGGTTGAGGCTCCCAGATTTCTAGACAGTCGGCTCATGAAGGTTGTAAGGTTGTCAGCCCTACGCACCGGCCGACTTTACCCCCATGAAATATTCCTGGTACTCATTTCTGTTAGAGGCTGAGTCGACCTCAGGGCCATAGTGCGACCGAAAGGATTATGTCAATGAAAAATTCCAATGACACAATCGGGAATGGAACTCGCGACCTTCCGGCTTGTAGCGCAGTACCTCAACCAACTGCGCCACCGTGTAACCCCTGTGTTATGTAAACCAAACCTTATTATGAATTCGTACTACTGAGGATCTATATTGCGAAACGCATTTTAGCGGAAGGCCCCCTTGTCGAATTTTAAAAATATCTGCCCTTTGCTGTAGCCGCTAATAGTAGGCCACAGACCCGAGGAGACGGACAGACATTACCTCCACATGTAACGTTATTTTGTATTTTGTACATAGGGCCCAAAAATTAAATTCGTACGTCATAGAAAACAGTCTTACAACCTTGGGCGGAAATCAGAACTGCGAAAAACGACTTTTAGGTTCGTCATGTCTGTTCGTTCGTCAGCATGGAACAACTCTCTGTTCACGTTATGAAGGTGTATGGGGTGTGGAGGTATAGCTTCACACATTCTTAACCTAATCATAAGGTATGAGTGGTCAGCTTCACGCAAGTAGTAAGGGGTAAATTAAAGTATAAACCATGACGCAGAATGCTGCTTTCTGGGGTATGGCGTCTTGTAGTCTGCTAAATATTTGTCGACGTTTTAAGGGAGCCTAGTGCCTCGACGTTTAGGATAGAGCAGCGTTTCTCAAACTTTTTGGATCACGGAACACTTTTTAACTTAGTAAATATTTACGGAACACATATTTTTTGTGGTCTTTCATTTATCAAGTAACAGTCAGCGGAACGAGATATGTTAGTAACCAAACGAAAGGTTCTTATAAAAATTCTTATGTGAACAGTAACTTAAACTGTGATCAAATATGCTAAATTCTAATTTAATAAAAAAGTATTAATTTTTTGGATTCTCGATTTTTATCGCGGAACACTAGTGTTTCGCGGAACATAGTTCGGAAAACTCTGAGGTAGAAGATGGCGCTTGAAGATTAAGGCTACTGGTTCCTCTGAACCCGTGATAAATTTCTACCAGACATCACGATATCGTGTTTAAGAAGACAGTAATCTCTACCATAGTTTAAGGAGGTAAAGCTTGTATATACAATTGTGTTAGTTGCTAGCAAATACCACAGGCAATCTGCCATCAGCCCCCATTTAGTTAGACACTCCAGAAGCAATAAATCATATTTCGTTATCGGTACAGTGTTTATTGGGTGTTTGGCGGCGGTAGAGTAGTTTATGCATTAATGCAAGACAGAATTTTGTTTTGTGAAGGCACCAGTATGCTTGTATTTTCTTTCCAATCCCTGATCGTGTCACATCCTCTGTAATGAGCCGCTAATGAAGCCGTGCTGACGTCATGCTGTGACGTAAAACACTTGGCCGTCGAGTGGTGGAAACTGCTGCTAGCGCTCTCTAGAACTGAAGACGACTGAACACAGTTTACAGACAGACAAGGCTCTGTCTACGATTCGCCTCTGTATTAGTCTCAGGGATGATTCCGTGTTAATTGGTAGCTGCTGGAATTTCGGAAGAGCTTGGTGAGTCCATCTAAATGTGGTCTAAGAAATGTTGACTCCTTTCTTGGACTACCCTGAAGATGGAGACACCAAGGTCTTCGAAACATCGGTAACTAATTACGGTCAACGCTGCGTCATACCCGAGAGGACTGTTTTTATCAACAAGACAATGTACGTAGAACGTAGCATTGAGGCGCGTTCGCGTAACCGTTGTTGCCGTGGAAAACCAATAAGTATTACATATTGTGAAGGTGTGTGTGTAGTCTTAGTGATCAACCACGCAAAGCGCATGCGCCGTATTATATTGTCATCTGTGGCCTGTCCGGCTGTACCATATTTTTCCACATTATCTCATGAACGGCACGATTTACGGGGAAAAAAATTGTCGAACATAAAATGTGTGTTTTGATTTTCTCTACAATTTTTGTCTGGAACATTTCTCATTCTAAGGAGAATTGAGCGAGATGTCATCATAAATGTACATAGGTGTTCATGTAAAGTACCCGTTATTCTTGTCAGATTTTAATTACAGTTGAATTTTCTCGACAGAATTTTTTAAAAATACTCAAATATCAAGTTTCACGAAAATCGGTCCAGTGGGAGCCGAGTTGTTCCATGCGGACGTACTGACATGACGAAGCTAATAGTCTCTTTTCGCAATTTTGCGAACGCGCCTGAAAACGGTATGGAAAACTGAGATCACACAACCTTAGGTATGTCTCGCGTCATGTTTCTTGTGAATATGGAATTGATTGATTGTCTAATGTTGCAGTTCAGTTAACCTTTTTTGAGACAAAGTGAAAGTACTTTTGTATCTAATGCTCCCCGATTTCCAAAACGGCATTCCTTTTTTGAAGGTTTCTTGGCTTCTCCCGTTTGTCCTGGTTAGAGCAACACGTAGATGAAAATGAGTATGGAGCATTGGTGGAATGAGATTAACCTGAATTATATTTATAGATTCAGTCCGTACCGCGCAGTAAACACACTCCGTCTCGGTTATAAAAACCAGTCAGTTAATGCTGTACAGTGAAATAATCGCCATTTGTTCAGACATCCATAACAATCACATAAATGTACTCTGAGAACAGAATGTAAAATTTATGTTATACGTGGTGGTACATATATTAACCACCGGGCTTTGAAAGCGTTTAACCTGCATAGTCGGTATGCTACTTGGAAACATACGTAAAATTTACGTCTGTAAAATACGGCTGTATCTTAATTTTCTGTGAACTTCTGAGCTTTGCACGTCATTCCGACAGAAAAAAGCCATGTTTGTGTAATCAGTTCGGATTTGATATACATCAGGAACAGGGATTTATTTTTACTCTGGTGGCAAATGGGATTAGTTCGAAATGTTAGCCACGTTATTTCCATGAAATTGTCAAATACCTGTCAAATACTGGAACTGCCTGAACGAATTTCTGTATATACAGACTTTTATCAAAAGACATACATAACTTTTTTGTAATAACTACGAGTATGACACAAGACCCGTTGAATTAAATTAATTCTTTGTCTTTAGTTGATATCAAAGCAGGAAGGTTGAAGTGGACAGGACAGCTCTGTAGAATGCAGGAGCAAGTCGCTAACGTTCCCTAAACCAGAGAACACTAGCGTAGTGCACAGACCTGCTGTTAGGTGGCTGCATGCTGTGGAAGAAGATCTGAAGACAACGGGCGTTAGGAATTGGAGACGAAAGGCGTAGGACGGGGAACAACGGAGGGCAATAGTACAAGAGGCCAAGATTCACGACGGACTGTAGCGCTAGTAGAACAACGGAGGGCAATAGTAGAAGAGGCCAAGATTCACGATGGACTGTAGCTCCAGTAGAACAACGGAGGGCAATAGTACAAGAGGCCAAGATTCAAGACGGACTGTAGCGTAGTAGAACAACGGAGGGCAATAGTAGAAGAGGCCAAGATTCACGATGGACTGTAGCGCCAGTAGAACAACGGAGGGCAATAGTACAAGAGGCCAAGATTCACGACGGACTGTAGCGCTAGTAGAACAACGGAGGGCAATAGTAGAAGAGGCCAAGATTCACGATGGACTGTAGCGCCAGTAGAACAACGGAGGGCAATAGTAGAAGAGGCCAAGATTCACGATGGACTGTAGCGCCAGTAGAACAACGGAGGGCAATAGTAGAAGAGGCCAAGATTCACGATGGACTGTAGCGCCAGTAGAACAACGGAGGGCAATAGTACAAGAGGCCAAGATTCACGACGGACTGTAGCGCTAGTAGAACAACGGAGGGCAATAGTAGAAGAGGCCAAGATTCACGATGGACTGTAGCGCCAGTAGAACAACGGAGGGCAATAGTACAAGAGGCCAAGATTCACGATGGACTGTAGCGCCAGTAGAACAACGGAGGGCAATAGTACAAGAGGCCAAGATTCACGATGGACTGTAGCGCCAGTTGAAGAAGAAGAACAACAACAAGAGGAAGAATTCTGTCTTGCCTTTTTGACCCCACCCACTCTTTTTCTTTATCTCTTCATTGTCTATTTCCTTACCTCCTTTCCGGTCCCGTGCTTCTGCAGCGTGGAGGTCAGACCCAGAAGATGGAGGTAGCATGTTCCTCCGAAACTTTGGTATCAGTCACCAAAATTTTGCATGCACATCTTGTTTCTCATGTTTTCTCCTTTATATATTATCTTACTGTAACCATGACAACGCCGATCCCAGTGGCCGTGCGGTCTAAGGCGTGGGTCTGCGGCCGCTCGCTTACTGGGATTGTGGGTTCGAATCCCGCCGAGGGCATGGATGTCTGTCTGTTGTGAGTGTTGTGTGTTGGTAGAGGTCTCTGCGACGGGCTGATCACTCGTCTAGAGGGGTCCTACCGAGTGTGGTGTGTGTGAGTGTGATCGTGAAGCCTCTAAAAACGAGGCGGCCTAGGCCCCCAAGGGGATGTCGAGCCACTGAAAAAAGCATGACAAGAATATTAGGTGAAGGTTTAGAACTGCAGAGCCTGTTTCTTTAATTTTCTCCCACTGTTTTACGTTAACCTGAGCCCTTCTCGTAGTGTTAGCTGCTGATATTGGAGTAATCCGTTGTTAATGGCACATGTTCACTAATTAGTTTCATCAAAGCTTCTGTATCGATCATAACCAATATCTTAGTTGATCAGCTCACACCAACAAATGCACCAAAACAAGTTTGTCACTGATTTCTTTATCAAAAGTTTTCCCCAATACGCATTTCGACACTTCTATATTGCCATCATCAGGGGGTACATAGACCGATGTTCTTGAGTCACATCAGAACAGTTGTGTCAATATTCGTTATTACCACTTTGTATAAAATTGTATAAAATTGTATAATAGTAGTATTGTTAAATTGCTAAAATTAATAGTAAAACAGTGTGGTATATTATATTACATGCTGTGATATAGTTCATAAATTGTTGGCAGCTGGTCCGGTGTGCTGTTTTGTGCGTTATCTGTGTGTATTGCTGTATGGTAGAACCTCCTTCTTTCGTGTCTGCGTGTCAGTGACAAACTTGTTTTGGTGCATTTGTTGGTGTGAGTTGATCAATTGTACAAAAATGCACGGTAAATATAACGTAATATCTTAGTGTTTGAACATAACCACACAGCAGACTCACGTGTAGGTCTATTTTATTTCTCATACTGTATCACGAACGCAATATGTCTGCCCACTTTCACGAGAAGAACTTCTCACGAGCGTTGAATATATATTGAAAAGGGGGGCCTTTCAAAATGACGCAATCTGTATCTGTGTATGGATGAACAAATCAAGGAAGATTAGATGGGAAATACGACATGCATACAAAGGCTTTGGTCGGAAAACCAGAGAAGAGGAAACCACTTAGAAAACTTGCGTGGATGGGAAGATGATTTTAAAATGGATTTTAAAGAAAGAGATGTAAAAATAGGGACTGGATTCATTTGGTTTAAAATAGGGGCCAGTGATGGGCTGTTGTGAATATGGCAATGAACTTACGGTTGTCATAAAATGTCGTGTCGTGATCTGCATGATTTATTTCCTGAAGAAGGACTCTGTTGCATGCCCTTGATTGGTTAAATAATAGCTCATAGTCTGTTCGCTGAACTTGTATTTTAAGAGAATGAATGTCCGCCTCGCAAGGTGGTGTTGATTTATTTGCCATGACATTTGTGTGCTGCATTTGTTGCTGTGACAAGATCATTTTTACACAGTCTCTCGGATGATTTCCCTTGCGACTGGATTACATCAAGACGACTACTGCACTTGTCTTTTGTCTGTAAATAACGTCCTTGCTGTCGTTATTGTACTTCCTGGTTATAACTATATTTGGTGCGTTAGCCACAATACGGAAAGCTACGCCTATGCCCTCTATCATGTCTGTCAGTCTGTCCGTCCGCATGTGACAACACGAGAATTTCTGAACGGATTGTCATGACATTCCATTCATTGCGCAGTCTGTCTTGCGACAGGACTGTAGCCTCTTCCAAAGCGACTTCTTCCCACAGTGCGATCTAGTGCTTCCTCTTTCAATTTCCAGTATCCTCTCGTTTCCTTAAGGTCATCCACTAGCTGCTTACGTCTTCTTGCTTGTCTTTCCGTCCTTTCTATCTTTTCTTCAGTTACGTTTTTCAGAAGGCAGTTTCTACGCAAGATGTGACCAATCCTGTTAGCCTTTCTTCTTGTTATTGTATGTACGATATTCCTCTCATCCTTGACTCTCTGTAATACTTCTTCAATTCTCACACGATCGGTCCAACTGATCTTCTGCATCCTTCTCGAGCACCACATATCAGAACGTTCCAGGTGTCAGAGGTAAAGGTGAAGCTATCCCATTACAGGCGTGGACAGGCCCGGAGGGCTCCAGGAGGTTGAGACTTTGAGAATTTCTAGACATCCGGCACATGAAGGTGGTAAGGTTGTCAGCCCTACGCACTGGCCGCCTTTACTACCCAGGAGATATCCCTGGTACTCATTTCTGTTAGAGGCTGAGTCGACCCCAGGGCCATAGACTTTGAAGATGTTCCTGGTGTATTTTCCAAACTTTCCAAGTTTCAGCACCATACTATGTCATGTTTTAAATGTAGCATTCCTTTTCATAAATACCAATAGTATGAAATTTGTGGCGCAGTTGGTTGAGACACGCGCTACAAGCCGGAAGGTCGCGGGTTCGATTGGGATTTTTCATTGACTTAATCCTTCCTGCCGCACTATTACCTTGGAGTCTACTTAACCTCTAAGAGAATTGAGTACCAGGAGTATCCCCTGGGGACAAAGGTGGCCGGTGCGTAGGGCTAACAACCTTGTCACCTTCTTGTGCCGAATGTCTAGAAAATCTGGGAACCTCAACCTCCTGGAGCCCAAAGGGCCTGTCCAGGCCTGTACAGGGAATCCTTTACCTTTTTACCTTTAGTAGTACGAAATTTGTTATAAATCTGTCGATCAGTTCCGGATACGAAACTTACCGCCGGTTACTTAGAAATATATATCGTATAATTTATACGTGAACTGTATTCATTTCGTACAAGCTACGCCTAATTCAGTTTACTTCCATTCCTAGTAAAGACAACAAGTAGACTTCTGAGGTTGCTATTCTGTTTGTGTGTGTGTCCCACCGTTTAAACATTTGAACCGGTTTCCAGGAAACTTTGTATGAGCCTTATGACGTCAGAGTACAGCTAAGTGCCGTAATTTTTAATTTCCTACTGTCAGCAGTAACAGAGTGACTTGCGAAGTGTGGGGCAGTGACGACAGTACAGTCTTCTAAGTTACAGCCATGTTAGTTAAAAGATCTTGAAAAATTACGTCAACTTTTTTACCTGGGTATTATATAGAGGGTTTGTTGATGTTAAAATATGCTGTACGTTTGGTGACGGTTACGTTCCGAGGCAAGTCATAGACTCGGCAGAAACCCACATCCACACTCACACATATAACACCATGGTTCAGGCAACTAGTGGCCTCGCTGTCACCGCGGATACTCGGGTTCAGTCCCAGTCCTGTCCTTGCGGGAGTTAGATGAAATAATGCTATAGAGTCAAGGAGGAGGGGAATATCCTACATGCAATAAAAACGAGGAAGGCTAACTGGATTGGTCACATCTTGCGTAGGAACTGCCTTCTGAAATATGTGATTGAAGGAAAGATATAAGTTAGGATAGAAATGACTTGAGAACGGGGAAGAAGACGTAAGCAGCTACTGGATGACCTTAAGTAAACGAGCAGGTAGGTCAATTGAAAGAGAAAGAACTAGATCGCACCCTGTGGAGAACTCGCTTTGGAAGAGGCTATGGACCTGTCGTAAGACAGACTACAGAATAATGTTGAATGTGGCACTGGAACAGGTCCCCCCCCCCCCAATTCTTCGGTTCTTCCTTGTCGGATTCATTTTCACAGCGTCGTTAATCAACGCACTTAGCATAAAGACAAGACATACCTGTCTTTCCTTTGAAGAGTAGTAGATTAGAATTCAAATAATCCTTGCGCTTGTTATTTAGTGCCTGGCTGAATTTGTGTATATATTCTAGACTTCTTAAAGTCTGAAGAATTTCCTCTGAATTTCAAGTTTTGTATTCTATTCAGGCTCGCTGTGCCCTATGAGTGGTTGGGAGACTTCTATAAACTTCTCTGGATAAGTTTGTATACGTCGCCGTAAAAAGAACACGTTTGAAACTTTTGCTGTTAAAAAGCTAACTCAGCGGATGGAACTTCGTGGCCTGGACACGTAACCTGCCCTAGTGTCTTATGTTACTGCCGTTGCCTGTTGAATTTACGATGAACATAAAATTTAAAGTACGAGTAGTGGTACAACTAAATTATATCACAACAGTAATTTTGAATTAATGTGACGATTAAGTTGTGAGTGACCGGAAGTCTAATGCCACTACATATATAATTAGCCAGCTACACGTCACATGAGGGGCTGCCATAATATTCATGCGCTACTCCGCGGCATCTTTCATCGCACGTTTTTTCATTCTTACACAAACCCTCACGTTGATTTTATCTATCGAAGTGCTGCCATATGGTTGTGTTATGTTGTATTACATACTCGATGATCTACTGTGTCTTCGGCCTCAGCCCGTATCTCATAGTGAACACAGTCTATCTCAATTATGAACACAGCTTCTGCGTAAGGACGCGTACCTCATAGGGAACATACAACACGGTAACAATATTTGCAATGGTAAGCAGATTGTGAATCTCTCTGCATCACTCAGTCACTCACACATTCACGCCAAGGGTGTTATATAAGGTGGACAGATGGCTTTTGTGACTAGATACGTCATGTTTCCATATAAACGTAGTTTTCGCGAATTTACGCCGGTGGTAGCCTATGTCTTCGGCACTGTGTCATCTGAAAGCCAATGATGTAACTTCATTCACTGATGTAACGTCGTAACACATATTTGAGTTTGGAAGGAATGGGAAGAGGTAAGAAACGGAGTGAGGCAGAAAGTGTCTGTGGGGTAAAGAAGGAAAATAAATTATTTCCCGTTGGTTTTCAACGGGCGTTTCCAATTAGTAATGATACGAATATTCATCAATTTCAATACATTCACAAATCTGCGGCAAAAGCAATGCAAGGTGCCCACTGACGTGCTGACATCATTAAAATTTGAGACAAATACTAAATAAAATACCAGAGTGTTGGAACTTTTAGGTAAATTATCGATTTTTGAGAATTTGATATCATTATGCTGCTTATTATCGAAATAATTTAGTCTAGCTGTCAATGAAATTTCTTAAGAGTTAATATTAATTGTATATGCGTCGGGCTAGCCACTTTTTTGTTTCAATGGCTCGACAGCCCCTTGGGGCCTAGGCCGCCTCATTTTTCGAGGCTTCACGATCACACTTTTTTAGACACACCACACTCGGTAGGACTCCTCTGGACGAGTGGCCAGCCCGTCGCAGAGACCTCTACCTGACAACACACAACACTGAAGAAAGACAGACATCCATGCCCCCGGCGGGATTCGAACCCACAATCCCAGTAAGCGAGCTGCCGTAGACCCACGCCTTAGACCGCGCGGCCACTGGGCTCGGCTCTAGCCACTTTACCACCATAAATTATAAACTTGTTTTGTCTGAAATAAATATATCTTTGTTGTTTGGCGGTGACCTGGACAGTTGTGATCTGTTGCCAGTTGAAGGAAAGGAGAGGTTAGGTGTTTAAGATACAGGTTTGTTTTCCAGAATTTTTCCATTCAAATTTCAATAGACGTTATTCTAGTGCTGTGATATTTTAATTTTTTCCCTTTTAGATCCCTCACCATTTTTATTTTTCCCTTTCCATGTTTTTTTGTGTTTTAAATAGAGAGGACACACTCAGGCTTCTAAAGTCTGTCAGGCCTTTATACTTCATCATTAAAGGCAGTTATATGGAAGGCAGGTAAGCAGGTGCAGTAACGCAGCTGTAGAGGCAACAGTAGCCTGTTAGTTGTCAGGTGTTTTCACTTGTCATTTGAGCAGGAAAACAGCGTAGGAACTGGACCTACTGCTCACCCTATACTTAGACTTTGCATAATCCTCTGCAATCCATGTTTTTCTTAAGCTTCTTACTCATGTAACTGCTTTGTAAAACGTAAGATCCACTGCGTTATATAAATATGAATGTTATAGGTGTAATGTGACTTAGACGCTGATAATGTTGATGGCGATAAGGAAGGCGATGTTGAATATCATACTTCGTTTTTCGGGAGTCATAGGATTCTAACTTTCGTCGAAAAAAAATAATGAATCACAATTGCCGAGTTTGTCACGTGCCTTAGCTCTTCCAGAAAAATTCCGAAGTACTCTCTTAAAACGGGCCACAGTCCCTTTGTCCCTTTTTTTTCGGCTGCACCTTTCTTAAACCTTTGTGGAATAACCAAAGATAGAACCTGGATATCAGTTCGGAGGAAAATGGAGTATCATAGATTTCATGTAGGTATAAGCTCTGTTTCATCGTTATGGACTAATTGTAATGATGTACTTAAATGTGCAGGGGCGTGACGTATAGAACTTTCACTTCTACCAGGATGGTTAGAACTAAATCTTTAAATATTCTTCAGGTTAATTTTACTTTGTGTTCACCGTGAATCTCAGTATTAATATTCACTCATTCAACCAACGAATGCACTATTATAAACACATTTTTTTTTCACTATACCCTACATATGTTTCGGCCTTAATTTGACCATCATCAGGGGTAACTTGCTATGTACCACTAAATAGACGGGGATAAGTGAAGTTTACATAGCAAGTTACTCCTGATGATGGCCAAATTAAGGCCGAAACATATGTAGGGTATAGTGAAAAAAAATTATTTATAATAGTGCATTCGTTGGTTGAATGAGTGAATATTAATTCTTCAGGTTATTGTCAGTCATTAAAGGAGCATAAATTGTACATTATCTGATACTGTAATCCGGAAAGTCATTATCCGACACTTTATAATTCGGGACATCATTATCTGATAATCCGGAATCCGGTACTTGATACTATCTCGAACTTTATAACCTGGAACATAATGTCATTACGTGCCAATTCTGAACGTTATATTTTCTGTCAATATATAGTACGGAACGTGATATTATCAGACACTTTATAATCCGGAAAATATCTGACAATCTGTAAACAGAAACGTAACATTTTACGGCACTTTGTAATCCAGAACACAATACTGTGTGGCAGTCCGTTGGCCAGTACATAATATTAGCTGGCGCTGTGATATTCGCATTATTCCTAACATCATATTATTCAGCACTGTGTAATCCGGAGTGTGATATTAACCGGACCCTTTCGCACGATCCAATTTACGGCCGTCTGTAGTTTAAGTTCTGTTCTGTTTTGTTCTGTTTGAACGTTAAACTCAGTACTGTGTGTTAAAGGGTGGAATTTAGACGAGGGATGAGTAGAACGTTTTGTCCTAAGGAGAAGTAAAATGAGATGGGAGATTATTATGTAACAACGAACGTCATAATTTATACACTCCTCTTTATATTGTTCGGCTAAATTGGCCGAAATATGAATCATAAAGGGTGAAGGGAGGAATTGGAAATCAATATAAAATTTTGGTCTGAAATTCTGTACCACATGGTAGAATTAACGTGGAAGAGGAAGATATCAAAATTGATTTGTGAAGATGTGAACACAGTAAATACAGTCTGGAAAAAACATTCCTCTTTATTTACTAATTATTGTGTAACTGCGACATGTTTTGGCCACCTTTCGTGGCCGTCTTCAGGCACTTCTCAAGTAATTATCTTCAAACCTTATGAACAAACAATTCCATGCGTCATATTACTAAATGCACTGTATGATCTCAGAGTTGTGCATACAGTAACAACTCATTAATCTGTCTCTCGGTGGAATCTGGTGGGATGACTTTTGTGAACACGGCTTATAAATTTTAAGTGATCAATTTTACGTGATCGATAACCGTACATTGAGCAATTAGATATGATATCGAAACCAACAAATGCAAATAAAGTGTATGCAAGTAACCGAAACATGTAGCAGGTATACGGTGTGTATAATATACTTTCATACACTTAAGTGCATATTTTGGTTTTCATATCTTATGTAAACGGCTATGTAACCTCCAGGACCATGAATGGTGTGAGTTTTCTTGAATATCCGACTGACAATTGGCTTCTCAATAAGTATTCTGCTCCATGTAGTAATTTTGTTCTTTATATACAATTTGAGGTTCTTACAGTGGTGAGTGTGAGTTTGTCTTCTGGGGTGGGACGCCGTGTAGTCTGGTATAAATTTACCGACTTGTTCAAGGAACCTGCTGCCTCCATCATAACGATTAAGGTTTATCCGAAATCGTGGTAGACACCAGAATGTGTGGCGTCATGTTTCCAGTTAGTTAATTAGGTAAATAAAGATAAGTTTTAAATTGATTGTTATGGAAGTTTAGTGGTGCATTGTTTGTGAATCCGGAGGAGATGAACTATCAGGTGTCTTGGAAACAAGGAATTACTTGCTACGGTTTGATTTTGACATAGTGCGTTATGTGATTATAATGGAGGCTTACAGTATCATGGCCACATGCGTAACGGTCGTGTCTTCGACTAAGATACAGTAGGGTAGAACTACAAATAATATTTATAAACTAATGACTCATTAAATCAGGGGTACACAAATTTTTCAGATATCTAGGAGACGCTTCAAAATTCTAGGTGCCAAAAGGATGACATGAAGTAAGTTCCACCACACTGTGGGCCCACAAATATTAGGTACCACGGTACAAAATTTAGTCGCCGCGGCAACCTGGCGCCCGCCGTTTGTGCACCCTTGCATTAAAAGAGTATTAATGTTCTCTAGGCCGATCCTAATGGCCGCGCGGTCTAAGACGTGGGTCTGCGGCTTCTCGCGTGCTGGGACTGCGGGTTCGAATCACGCCGAGGGCATGGATGGCTGTATTATGTGAGTGTTGTGTGTTGTCAGGTAGAGGTCTCTGCGACGGGCTGGTCACTCATCCAGCGGAGTCCTACCGAGTGTGGTGACTGAGTGTGATCGTGAAGCCTCGATAATGAGGAGGCCGTGGCCCACTTAAGGGCTGTTGCGCCATAGAAACAAATATCTCCGTCTCAAAAAATATTCTTAAAAAATTCGGGCAGTGGATCACGCACATGCAAGTTTTCCAACACGAAAAACAGCGTCGAATGAAAGAAAATGAATGAGTGATAAGTTAAACGTTTAGACAGAAGTGGCCTTGGCCTAATTTAAGCTGTTACCTCTGCATTTGATTGGCTGGGTTCAGAAAAACCACAAATAACATCAGTCAGGATTTTAGGGTCAAAATTTGATACCAGAAGTCCCTAATTCGACGCACGGTTGCTACCAATCCGACCAATGCGTTCGGTCGGTTTCAGTGCAACACAAAAGAAAACACAAAAACAGGAATTTACATGATTGTCTGGGAGAACGAATGCCAATAAAGTTCGCGTTTGGTCCCTTTACACGTCAGTGGTTTCAGTTCCGTTTAGTAAACTCGCTGATTTTCTAACAGAGCAACTCTGAAACACGTGATGCAGAAAATTCTACTACTTGATAACAGAAGTTTCCTTCTGGGTCGGTCCCTGTGTGAATTATCAGTTGCTTCCGTCGTACCGCCCTTACTGGGAAACCGGAAGCTGCAGATAGCGCCCCATTCTGAACTAATATAGAGGTGTTGGAACGGTGGATATCCTATTGAATGACTTCACACCGCACAATTATGTTGCAACCTACCAGCTGTTAGTTTTTATCGCAATATAAACGCTCTGCTATTCAGCGTTCACGAACTAATCGGGAATAACATCTACCATGAACTGAAAGGTGTAGAGAATTTTTTTTTCATGGCTCGACAGCCTCTAGTGGGCCAGGGCCTCCTCATTATCGAGGCTTTACGATCACACTCAGACACGCCATACTCGGTAGGACTCCCCTGGAAGAGTGATCAATCCGACGCAGAGACCTCTACCTGACAACACACAACACCCACAAAGGACAGACATTCATGCCTCCAGCGGGATTCGAACCCGCAATCCCAGCAAGCGAGCGATCGCAGACCCACTCCTTAGACCCCGCGGCCACTGGGATCGGCGAGAAGGAGATATACCTTGATGAAATTCGGGACTGACGCTTAGTTTTCGCGTAAGACGTAAGGGTAATGTCATGACGTGGTATACGTTCCCCATAACACGGTATTGAGCGTTTGGCGACGTAGATACGGGGAATTTTTTGATACTCTTACAGGCTGTCCGCTTGTAAGAAGTGACGGTGCTCCATGGAGTTACTTATTTATGGTTTCTGTGACGACTCAGTTCAGAATATATGGAGTAGAGTGTAAGGGTGGAGGGAATGGGCGGAGGAAAACCACGAAAGCCCTCACCCAGAGTAACCGGTCGCCAGGCTTAGACTTGAAGCCTGTGACCCAGATACTAAACACCGAGACTGCCTATTAGCCTGTGACATACGGTGAATGTATTTTGCTTATTACGCCTTCTGTACAGTTTTCTTTTGTTTTCAATTTAATACAGCTTTCTTTTCTACATTCCGTCTTCTATCTGCATTCAGATAGTTTCTTTAGCTGTATGTGACTTGCGCTCAATCTCATCCGTTGGTTCTCGCAAACTACCGCGTGACATTCCACTGTTGGCTGTGAGGAATTATCGATTGATCGATTGATATCTCGCTAGAAGGACGTCGCCACTTCTCATCGACTGTGGGTACTCAGCGGACGGACGGACGGACGTATCGTAGCAGTCTTCCACATCCGGTAGTGTGCTTGTTCAGTTTCACTTGTCTGCTACTTGTAATGTTCGAGAGCTCGAATGTGAATCGATATTTCAACATTGAAACCCTAGCATTGAGGTCGCTTTTATAAGTACTAAAGTACTCTGTTTCTTGAAGTCTTCCGATCCTACTAAAGGTTACGTAGCTAACTAACTAACTAACTAACTAACTATCATATCAGACAGTTTTTGACCGTTCCATGGCTCAGGCGGTTAGTCGCTGGCCTCTCACCGCGGAGGCCCGGGTTCGATCCCGGGTCGGTCCATGTGGGATTTGTGGTGGACAAAGTGGCACTGGGACAGATTTTTCTCCGAGTACTTCGGTTTTCCCCTGCCAGTTTCATTCCTCCGGTGCCCCGTTAAAATGGAAAAGCGGAGAAAACCTTATAATATTCATACATCTTCGTCACAGGGTTGTACAGTAAGTCTCAAGGCTGCAGTGCGTCCGTAGCATCTGCTGCGGGACCCTTCAAATAAAAAAAACACAGTTTTTCTTTAGAAGCTAACACTTGCTCCGCATTTTATGTAACCCGTATGTTCATAACCATGTTCACAACAGCCCACCACTTGTCCCTATCCTGAGCCAGTCTACGCCTCCCCTCCCCCATCCTGTTTCTGTAAAATCTGGTTTTATTTTGTCGTCCCATCTACGCCTGTATCGTCCAAGTGGTCTTCTTCCGTCAGGTTTTCCCACCAAATTCATGTAAGTATTTCTGTAAGAAAGGTTACATGTTTCCTTTATGTACAACTATGTTGCTGCCCTTTTCTGCCTCCGCCTGCTTGCAGTCGTGGCCGATATCAGGTGTCGACTTACTGGTTGTGAGGTTTGTCATGGCCTTATTTTTGTGAAATGACGTTTGGTTTCACATTGTTGTGTGTTACGTTCTGCACATTTCAACAGCACAAATTGCCTCGGTTTATGGAAGCTGTATGTTCGGGTTAAAATATAGGGTTTAAATATCTTTAGAGTTATGATTCTGTGTATTGCAGTGGGTTGACATGGACGTTTCGGAGCGTTGTGCTGTCTCCATCTTCAGAATTTTAAGTCATACAAGAATTTTAGCATGTCAGAAGACCAGAATTTGAACAATTCTTACATAATGGGTAGGTCTCACATAGTCGCCGTGTATCTGATAGTCGTCAGCTTTTACATAGTCGCCGTGTATCTGATAGTCGCCAGCTTTTACGTAGTCGCCGTGTATCTGATAGTCACTAGGTCTCACATAGTCACCATGTTTCTGATAGTCGCCAGGTCTCACATAGTCGCCATGTTTCTGACATTCGCCAGGTATTACATAGTCGCCAGGTCTTACATTTTCGCCATGTTTCTGATAGTCTTCAGCTCTTACATAGTCGCCATGTTTCTGGTAGTCGTCAGGTCTCACATAGGCGCCATGTTTGTGATAGTCGCCAGGTCTCACATAGTCGCCATGTATTAGAACAGGGTTTATAATTCACAAATCACACACCAACAAAATGCACTATATTTTCACTTTTTATTCTTTAACCCCTACATACGTTTCAGCCCTTACAAGGCCATCTTCAGGGGGCTCGTAATGTACATTTACTTTACATACATTGTTTATGTCTGCTATTATGTTATATATTACATGTAGTCAAGTTTCATTATCATTTATAGATTACAGTTATTTATAATTTATGTATTTAAATATATAAAACATAGAATATAGGGTTTATAATGTTCTTGTCTCAAATAATGAATGACACCTCCTTCCAGATCCTTGCCTACCAGCTCACCATGATCAATGGACGCAGTAACATATGTAGTCGAAAGATCGTCTTTAGGGAGCCTAAGATCTATTTTCGTGGAAGCTGCTGTCGACGTGACGACTGGCTTTCATTTCAGTTAATTTCCAATTTCCTGCCGTCAGCAACAAACTTCCGCTCCATGTTTGCCGTCCTCTTCCTCCGCGCTGCCTGCGCTGTGGCCAAAGTGACGATTCTGAAGTTCGTGGTCAGTTCAGTAAGTCTGCGTCACGACCCTCACAACATACTGAGTGTTGTTCCAGCAGATTGTTTTGCATTATCCTTTCCTGTGCACTTTTATCAGTAAATTGTTACCGAGACTTTCTCACCCTATATCAGTTGAAGCCCACGTGACTGCTATAAGTTCAGTTATGTGAATTCCTGTGTCCTGTGTTTTAACATCCGTTCTTCTTACTGTTTTTTTTTTGTATTATAAATTATATTACATTTTATTACAATATTATTCCATATATTATGTAGTATAATTTGTAAAGAATGTGATATATTACATTATTCATATAGTTTGTATTATAAATTAAAATAATCATTTCGAGTCCATTTCCTTTTCTGATTTTTTTCTTAATTTCAATTAATGCTTTAATTTCTATATCCTTTGTTAAGCATCATGTCCATTCGACCTTCGTTTTTTGTACGTATCCTTAAAATCTAGTTGTCCTTGTAATTCCTACATCCTGTGTTTATCATAACGTTCTTTCACTTATTTCTTTGTTTTCTTATTTTGTTTCTTTCCTCTTTGTTCCTTCTTTCTTAGTTCATTTTTATCGTTTTTTTATTCTTCCTTCTTTCAATTTTCATTTCCTTCTCCAAAGCGTTTACACCGACTATGGGGCCCGCCCAAACTACTGTTCTGTGCTTACCGGGGTTATTTCCCGGGGGTAAAGCGGCCGAGGCAGATAGTTAACCATAACTCCATCTAGTGCCGAGGTTAAGAATGAGTGGAGCTATACCTCTACTCTTTCTCTGTCTTCTTGTTGTTAGCACAGATAACTTTATCTTTGCCCTTTTCTCTCATTTGACATCCCACCCCATTCGTGATACCACAGTTGGCACCCAGCAACCTCCACTGTTCAAGTTTCAATTCATACAGCAGTGTTGGTGTTGCCACCTACCGCGCTGTCTCTCTCTCTCTGCTTTATACCAATTTCCTTCCCCCCGGAAGTCGAATTTAAAAGCATTGAGTTTCGCTCTGAAATGTCGAGTTAACAGCGACTATGTATGGGAGTGGCGTGTGTGTATTGTAAACACATAAATGGCGTAACTGTATCTAAAGCTAAAGATGAGATCAGAATTTAAAAATATTATGTATTGTTCCCAAGATAAACGTATTGAAAAACTGCGGCCTTCTGGGACGTGATACCATGTATTTTGGTACAAACGTTTCTGAGAAGCCGGTTATCTCCATCTTCATCCCTTTTCCGGGTAACGTGAGATTTATGATATTGAATGTATGCTGTTTTATAATTAATGAGGGGTGTTGTGAAAATACTCCTGTAGCCGGCACACAGACACGTACATAAATATGGGTTAAATTCTTTGTCGGCGTTTCCTGCCTATTCTGAATTTCCCCGTGCTTTATCGGCAACTTCTTCTGCGTGGCAGTAATGTGTGTTGTCTGAATGCTCTTCTGCAGAGGTATATGTTTCTGCTTCGCAGACTTAGAGAAATTCTAGGCGTGTAAAGACCCACGCCTTAGACCGCGCGGCCACTGGGATCGGCGCACCACTGTTTAGAGGGTAAATTATAAAGTAAACAAGTAGTCCCTCCGTCATCCGAATCCCTGTCATCCGGATCCCCGGATAATCCGAACAATTTTGGACCAATTCAATTTATTTTACACCAACTAATGCACACGTAAAACCACTTTTTTGTAGTTTTTATTGTAAAATGTACCCCTACACGTGTTTCGATCCTCGGATCATTGTCAGGGTTTTTTTTTAAAAAAAGCCACTATCACTTCAACTGCATATTTTGAAGGGTCCAATAGCACTCATGTCTTAATATTTGTTTAAAAATATCTGAATTTTAAAATTCATAAAACATTAAAACTTATGATTCATAACTTAAAGTCGTAGTTAAAATGTTTTGGTTAACGGCGTAGATGCTGGTGTCAAGAATCGTGGTATGTTCCTGCGGGCTGTAAAATAAATAAATAAATTATAATTACTTATAAATTTTGTTTTACGTTGCCTGATTGATAATAAATTTTAAATTTTAGTATTAATTTTGCATGAATGACGTACCGTATGCTGTGTGTGCTGTTGTGAGGAGCGGTGTGTGCTGTCTGTTGTCTGGTGAAGTTTACTATGATGGAGTATCAGGTTCTGAAGGTTGTGTAATAGCGGGGGTGGGTGGGGTGAGGTTAATAAATTTCACACTGTTTTCACCGTGCATTTCTACGAATCAAATTAAATAAACCAACAAATGCACTATTTTACTACTTTATTGTAGTGTCTGTGACGGGCACTACAATAAAGTCGTCAAATAGTGCATTTGTTGGTTTATTTAATTTGAGGTTAATAAGTTGGAATAGCGGGTTTTTGTCTGCTACGTATTGCTCGCCGATCAATAACTGCTGTCTATGATAAAGTTGTATATATAAGTTTTCGGTTATGTTCATATGCCAGCCTTTTTTGCATATTTTTATTAATTGCATACTATCGTGCATTGGGCCATATTCATGTTGGTTTTTCAAAATGTGTAAGGCGTATGCTGATTTTTGGTTCTTTATTTTTTATATATCTGGTATGTTCTATATATCTTGCCTTTAGATTCTTCCAGTCTGGCCAACATAATAACTGTTACAAGTGTTACATCTTAAACTGCAAATCCCACTGTTTTTATATTTATCATTGTTTTGTGCATGGATTTTAAGTATGTTCTGGGTGGTGTTGCTTCAAAATATGCAATTGAAGTGTAGTGGCTTTTTAAAAAAAACCCTGACGATGATCCGAGGATCGAAACACGTGTAGGGGTACATTTTACAATAAAAATTACAAAAAAGTGGTTTTACGTGTGCATTAGTTGGTGTAAAATAAATTGAATTAGTGAAAATGCACGGTGACAGCAATATAAAATTTTGGACCAGTTACAACCTTCTCTTTCGCCCGGTGATACGGTCATTGTCCGGATCACCGGGGGGAAATCTGAGACAATCGGTACTCCGAGACTCGTGGCGTGTGTGACGCGGGACGATCCAGGAAGTGTTTAACTCTTCAGCAGTGAGGACGTGATATGTCGGATGTCGTAGCTGTCTTTCTATCTTATTTCTCAGTTATAGTGAAATAATAGCGACAAAAGCCCCATTATTATTATTATTATTATTATGTACTATTAGGTGCAGTATTTAGGCTCTAAAGAGTTATGCTTTAGCTTTGAGTGGTGATTTTTTCGTATGTTACTTATACTAGTACACCGGAGTTTCCCCCTCGGTGATTCGAATTCCCCGGTAATCCGGACTACACCTCCCACCATATATTCCGGATGACCGGGGGACTACTGTAACAAGAAAATTTATTAAACATATGCAGTTTTTGTTAATTTCTTCCATTTCTTTTAGTTTTGTCTAAAGTGGTAACACTTCCGAAGATATGTTTGACAGATGCGTTTTCTTTATATTATACTCTAGACATAGCTGTGTAAACATTTTTCACTTCGATAAATATATGACGATTTACGCCCGGAATGGGGACAGAATCGCATGCGGATGTAAAACTGACTTGTGTCAATTTGAACCAGTTTTCTTTAACCCTGAAAATGGAAGCAGAATGTTTCACCGAAACATCAGTGTCAACCTGCAACACTACGAGATGTCAAGACACTTATACGCTTTGGATTCTTGTACTAAGTCAGATGGACCTGTTCCACACTCTCCAATCGCAATTCTTTAATAATATCCTCACATTTACACCTAGGTCTTCCAAGTGATCTTCTTCTTTTGAAGCGCGAAGTTTATCTAAACATTTTTAAAATCCAGTTTTTTTTCCCACGGATGACACATTGCTTTTTTATTACTAATATCACCTATTCGTGTTTGAAGCATTCGCCTTTTCTTCGTGGAACTCACACAAAACCTGAAAGACTTCTGTATGTATATATTACACTAACTACTACAGTAGGCCTTGCTGTGACGTAGGCTGTGTGTCGCCGGCTTCTCACCGCTGAGGCCCCGGTTTAATTCAAAACACAGTCCATGTGTGATTTGTCTTGGATAGTGTAGCATTGGGACCCTGCCAGTTAACTAGTATTATCCCACCAGTGCTCAATATTCGTTCTTCACCCGGGAGATAGACATTGGGCCCACAGAGGCCGCTGCTGTACAGACACATACGTATAATAAGAAATATATAAGTACTTAGAAATATTTAAATAATTAACCAGCTCTGTATCGACTTGTCGCGGTTTCATAAATGGGCTTTTCAGTTATATCTGCAGATATTCAGTTCGTTACTCTGCAGGACATGTGGCCTAGATCATCGGTGACCTAGAAAGTGCGTTGTGTATTTCAGAGTTCACTTCCAGCCGTTGGAAAAGAAATAGGAAACAGAATATACGTCGGTCTCAACATTTAGAACAACTGCCTACGGATATTACTATCCACTCTTCTGTCATTAAACAGTGAAGATAGAAGCAATATGTTTCTTCGAAATGCTGGTAACCACCAGTCAGGCTATGGCTTTTATAACCCTGGATACAGAAACATTAATACCGCTGTGAAATTTCATGTTAGGTAGCAATGTTTTGAGCAATGTAAATTAATTTTTGACGCGTTTATAAAGAAAATTTGCATCCCGGATATAACGCTGAATACATTTTCGTGGGAGCGAAAAATGTTCCGAACAACGTATGCAGCGCACACTTATGTCTGATACAGTCTTTATGTCCGATACTAACTTCATGTCCAGTGCACTCTTTTATGACCTATACACTCTTCATGTCCGATACAGTCATGTCCGATAATTTATGTCCAGTACACACTTTATGTAACATACACACTTTTTATCCGATACACTCGTTTTATGTCGGATACACTCTTGATGTCCGATACACTGTCTATGTCCGATGTAGTCTACGTCCAATACGCTGTATGTACGACACAAGCTTTTGATTCCATACTCTTTATGTCCGAAAGACACAGAGACAGCTCAGAATATCAAAATTGGACTATAAAGGAGACAGACGCACGCGGAGACAGCTCAAAATATGGTCATGAAGGAGACAGACGCACCCGGAGACAGCTCAAAATATGGTCATGAAGGAGACAGACGCACACGGAGACAGCTCAAAATATGGTCATGAAGGAGACAGACGCACGCGGAGACAGCTCAAAATATGGTCATGAAGGAGACAGACGCACACGGAGACAGCTCAAAATATGGTCATGAAGGATACAGACACACACGTACATGTCCACAACTTATGCTGTATCAGTATGTTGTCCTTTCTTCTATGCTTATGTTTGTCAAGTGCGCTCTTTCCTTACTCTTATCCAGTTTAAATCTCATATTTATTTCCAGACTAATTCAACTTCTTGGGTTTCATCTCCCTAACAGTATTAGGCGCAGTTTGTGAAACTATTATGCAATTTTCTCCCTCGCTTTACTGCTGTTCATATACAAACAATTCCCTAAGCATTTCGACCTCAAACACTAATCCTGTGAGATTTGAGGTTTTCATGGCGGTGAAGATTTAGACTGTCAACTTGTGGACTATGACGCCGTGTAGTTACGTCTTCTTTGTGGTTTTATTTTACGACGCTAGCATTATATCATACTGTGTAGGATGAGTGATTATGAATTGGAAACGATATAGAGGGAGGCGGTCAAGGCCTGATTGGTGTCCCGGGATTTTATCGAGGTACTGAGGAAAACCAAGAATCACTGCAGTTATACTGGCCAAGATTCGAACCATATATCTCCCGAATGCGGGTATGGAACCTTATCCCCACACCAGTCTGTTCTGTTTATGGGTTTCTACCAGCGTTTCGGAGGTACCGGAAACCTCAGTCTTCATAGTACAAGACGGCACGCTGTCGCAGCCCAGAAGACGATACTTTGAACGGTGTGTGCTTCCCTTAAAGTGAGAGACCAAGTTTCACACTCACATTGGAACAGGCAGTGTTGTGTTATACGTATCTTGACGTAAAGAAGCGACTACGGCTGTATAATGTTTCTGATTCTTGTTCTCATGTTTGATCCAGTAAACGCGCGCCATTATAAAGTATTACGAGTCAATACGATGGAGGTCATGACAGTAGCATATAGCGGACATGACAGTAGCATATAGCGGTCATGACAGTAGCATATAGCGGACATGACAGCAGCATATAGCGGACATGACAGTAGCATACAGCGGTCATGACAGTAGCATATAGCGGACATGACAGTAGCATATAGCGGACATGACATAGCACACAGAGCGGTCATGACAGTAGCATATAGCGGACATGACAGTAGCATATAGCGGCCAAATCAGAGAGGTGTTAAAAAATAGCCCATACATAATCGTAAATTGGAGACGGAGCTTCGAGTGACAAGTTCTCGAGGTGCCGTTATTCGATTATATCGCATAGGCAGCAGCTATCGACCGTAAGTTATTAAACCCAGTCACTGTATATGAAATGATCAACGTGAAGATTGGATAACTTTTTTTTCCACGTTAAATGAAGAGTATCTGTCTTCATAATTAATTTAAAGTAGGAAACAGAAGTAGCTTGATTAGGAAGGCAAGAAAATGAGAAGGGGTGTACAAGTAGTAGCAAAAAAATATATGGCAAGAAATACTGTCCTGTAACGTGTCAACAGTAGCAGAATTACCACCATCACCACTACTACTACTACTACTACTAGTAGTAGTAGTAGTAGTAGTAGTAGTAGTAGTAGTAGTTGTAATAGTTTAATTCCTTTATTACAGTGTTTTCCAACAGCATATACTCGTAGGCTGTAATGGATGAACAGTAATAAATGGGTACAGAAATAAAACAGAATAAAGGAAATTAACCATTTAATACCAAAATCATGTCTCAGTTCTGAAGTAATTAAGAGCAGGTTAAATTCAGGGTAGTGCTTCTTAAAGTTTGATTCAGAATATTTTCTATTCCGGTCTGCTGTGTAAAAAACGTGAATATTAAAATGTACGAAACTGTAATCTTCCCTGTTGCTTTATTTGTGTACGAAACTTGGTCTCTCACACTGAGGGAAGAACGTGGACTGTGGATGTACGGCAACGGTGCTGGGAGTAATTGGGGCTGGCCGTGCCATGGCTCAGGCGGTTAGTCGCCGGCCTCTCACCGCGGAGGCCCGGGTTCGATCCCGGGCCAGTCCATGTGGGATTTCTGGTGAACAAAGTGGCACTGGGACAGTTTTTTCCCCGAGTTCTTCGGTTTTCCCCTGTCAATTTCATTCCACCGGTGCTCCATTACAAGAAAAAACGAAAAAATTGATCATCTTCATCACCAGGTTACACAATAAGCCTCAAGGCTGCGGTGCGTCCGTGGACTCTACTGCGGGGCCTTTCACACACACACACACACAAAGAGTGAGGCAGCGATACGAAAGTGGAAAAGAATTAAATAATGAAAAGCTTGTAATTTATACTGCACACCAAATATTACTAGAACACTGAAATAAAGAGGATGAGATGGGTTGGGCGTGTGGCATGCATAGGAGAGAAGAGATGCATACGGTTTTTTTTTTGGGGGGGGGGAAGTTGAAGAAAAGAGACCGCTTGGAATACCTAGACGTGGATGGAATAACGATATTAAATGGACCTTAAAGAAGAAGGATGGGACAGTGTGGACTGTTTCAGGGTAGGGATAAATGGTAGCTTACTATGATCACGGTATTGAATATTTGGGTTCCGTGATATACAGGGAGTTTCTTGACAAGCTGAAGAACTACTGTTAGGTCGTCAAGAAGGACTGTGCTGCTTGGAGTCAGTAGTAGTTACTGTAAACGAGACTGCATCATTTTAAGGTTGTCCATTCCATGCACTGTTCTGATCAGTTTAGTCAATTTATTGTACCAACTAAATGCACACTGCTATTCACATATGAATGTGACATATATAGTTCCGACATGTTTATAAGATAGTGATATCACCAAAGCAGCCTACCAAATTGTGGAAATATATGAAAACGTGGCCTGTTTACTGACAGTTAGTTTTAAACTTGGCATCACGTACTTCCTGAGCATGGTGCATTGGTACCGAAACGTCGCAGATATATATGTAACATTCATATGTGAACAGTAGTGTGCATTTAGTTGGTACAATAAACTGACTAGTAAAGTGCTACATTTGGAGCATTGCTTTGTATGGTGCTGAAACGTGGACACTTTGTAAAGTAGATCAGAAGTATCTGGAAAGTTTTGAAATATGGTGCTGGAGAAGAATGGAGAAGATCAGTTGGACCGATCGTGTGAGAAATGAAGAAGTATTACACAGAGTCAAGGAGGAGAGGAATATCCTACATACAATAAAAAGAAGAAAGGCTAACTGGATTGGTCACATCTTGCGTAGAAACTGCCTTCTGAAACATGTGATTGAAGGAAAGTTAGAGGGAAGGATAGAAATGACGGGAAGACGAGGGAGAAGACGTAAGTAGCTACTGAATGACCTTAAGGAAAAGAGAAAGTTACTGGAAATTGAAAGAGGAAGCACTAGATCGCACCCTGTGGAGATTCGCTTTGGAAGAGGCTACGGACCTGTCGTAAGACAGACTGCAGAATGAATGAATGAATGAATAAACTGACTACATAGACTGCATCAAAGAAGCAATTGTATCCTCAAGGTAGGCAGTGTTTCCAAAGAGAACTATCTGCAGCTGCATTTCGTCGGAGCAAAATAACAAGTTATGCATCGTTACTATTAAGTGTTGGTACCGTCTGTCAGACTTACGGAGCCGCGTACCGAAATATTCAGTCTTACGGGTACGTTTTTGAGTCCTTAAATTTGTATTAAATTAGACAAAGACATAGATACTGAAGCAATACGGCAGTGTTACACAGTGTAGCTCAGATGGAGAAATTTGTATCGTATGCTTATGATGATGATGATAATTTAAGCATTGTTTATTAACTTGTTCAGTCAGCTGCCAAGTGGTCAATAACAGAAACACCACAACATACAATAACAAACGACAATTAACAGGACACATAATGAAACAAATACAGACAAAACAAACAAAATCATGCTTAAATTATAATTAATTAGGGCACTTTATAATATAAAACAAAAAATAATATAGTATCTGATTGTGATGATTTTACTTCCGAAGACATCAAAATCGTTACAAGCTGAATTTGCCGCAGTGGCACACCTGGCGGATGGACAATTTTTGAAGGACGGACTTACATGAAACAGGAAAGTCTCTGAGGTTCCGAGTGGGAACTCGAAGACCAGTAAGTTCCGTGGAAGGTGGACAGGATTTAGAACCTCCAAATTAATAATAATAATATTATTATTAATTATTGAACTATATGGCAGTGCAATTGAAACGCTACGCAGGGCCGTAAGTTACTCATGACGCAAGAAAGCTATGATCTAATTAACCATGACACTGCGTCTTCATACGTATGTGCAATAACAAAGCCCACATACAAGATCTGGGCAGATACTTAGAGAAACTGGGATATAAATGTACTCTATTCTAAAAACACCGTGCATCTTATCACAATCACTATATAAAAACACCAACTGGATGCACTTCTTATTTTAAAAAAAACTGTATAGTTCTTTAAAACATTTTTATAAAACCCGACATATGTTTCGGCTCCTCACTGAGCCATCTTCAGTTTTAGTTTTAGTGACATAAACCCCTGAAGATGGCTCAGTGAGGAGCCGAAACATGTGTTGGGTTTTATAAAAATGTTTTAAAGAACTGTACAGTTTTTTTAAAATAAGAAGTGCATCCAGTTGGTGTTTTTATATAATGATTGAGATATAAATGGTTTAACAAGCTAAAAGACATGAATATCGGATGTGTCAAACGGCGAAGCTATAACACCGTGACAACACGGTGTTAATCGATGGGTACTATTTTAAGAACTGAACGCTATAAAGTCTGCGATTTTTCCGACATTTTTCGATATCTGACAATCTTTAGGGCTTTTTGTATGTTATGTCAGATTTAAATGTTTAGTTTAATGATACTGTGGATGTTTCAGTCAATAGTTATTAAAGCATACGCGGACTGGTGCTCCAGTTTGTGTTGTAGCGCTGTTAGTAGGATACGGGGAAAAAAACTCATTTCACACCGATTTCCAGATTTTTTGGCACAATGAATTTAAGTAATACAAAGTGTAACTATGTTCTCCTAACACGTGTACAGGTCCTGAATGTGACAGGAAGTGCGCAAGCGCAGAAGAGTGATATTAACACTTGTAACGTGTACAGGTCCTGAATGTGACAGGAAGTGCACAAGCGCAGAAGAGTGATAGTAACACTTGTAACGTGTACAGGTCCTGAATGTGACAGGAAGTGCGCAAGCGCAGAAGAGTGATAGTAACACTTGTAACGTGTACAGGTCCTGAATGTGACAGGAAGTGCGCAAGCGCAGAAGAGTGATATTAACACTTGTAACGTGTACAGGTCCTGAATGTGACAGGAAGTGCGCAAGCGCAGAAGAGTGATAGTAACACTTGTAACGTGTACAGGCCTTCATGATATATTAGTTGTTAAAATGTTCCATTGTATTGCAAATTACAGTGGCAGCATATGTCAGCTAGACGAAAACGTGTTTTAATAACAATTGAACAGAAATTGGAGGCTGTGAGACGAATTAAAAATGGCGAGATCGTGCGAAATCGAAATCGAAACTCGAAGAACATTCGTCTAAAATGCCGAATGGAGGGACATTGCAGCCAAAGAACGTTGTGGAAAAAAAGTCAAACTAAAATATCAGATTTTTTTCGTAGAAATTTGTAGTCTTGTGTCTGTAAATATCATACACTTTCTTGTGCCATAAATTTTATTACCATAAGACGTGTTTCTGAATAAATTTTATTTTTATTGCACCTTATCACGTCAAGCCGAATTTCCGAATTATCCGAAATCGGTCCGCCCCCTTTATTTCGGATAATCGAGGTTCTACTGTACGAGTTCAATAATAAAGATGTTGAAGTACGGTATTGTGAGTTATATTTGTTTTTTTGAATAGTAAAATTGTCATTATGTTTTATGGTGTCATTATATTGTTATTATTTATTTATTTATGGTGTCATTATTATTTCTTTATAGTATCATTATATTGTCATTACTTCTTTATGGTATCATTATATTGTTATTATTTATTTATTTATGGTGTCATTATTATTTCTTTATGGTATCATTATATTGTCATTATTTCTTTATGGTATCATTATATTGTCATTACACTCTGTTCACAGTGCGGTTCATTTTTCAGTCACCACAGCAGGATATATTCAGACCTACATCTGTTCAGTTGTGTTTTTATATACTGTTCGTATTGGTCATGATTACCTCCTAATCCTACTTCCTCCATCTCTAGAACTTTACCCTGAAAGTGACGGTAGCATGTTCCTTCTTGACCGACAGTGCACAGATCTCAGGGGGTAACAGGTCGCTGTGGCTACTAAATTTTTTACGGTGGCGCCTAGAATTTTGAGGTTTCTTTAGGATTTTTGGAAAATTGGTAAACCCATGTCCAAGGTTCGTATCTATCGACCAAACTGCAATGTGCCATGTCCCAGAAGTCAGTAATCATAAAAAAATTAATTAACTATGAGATTAACTCCAAAGAAAGTTTGGAAAATCCCCCTGTAACAGCAGAATTCTGCCTGTTCCTGTAGTAAAGATACTTAGGGTAACTTCGTCCATTGATGCCAGGCAGGTTATAACGCCACTTGAATTCTTAAAAGTAATTCACGGTTACACAATAAAAAAATGGCATGAACTGTACATTCGAAATTTTTCTCCCCCGTGTTAGCGGCTGCTTCTTGTGACCTTGAATGTTTGTGTTGACATTTTTCTCTTCTTAAGAGGCCAAACAAGTGTGAAGGTTCCTCTACTGCTGGGTGCATTCTTAAGTGATTTAATATATTTGGTACGTAACCAGGTATAAAAATACATACCTGCCGTTATTTTCCTCGCTGTCGGGTAATAACGCCATTTATACCTTCTGCAGAAAACTGTTTCTTAAGTAAACTAAAATTGTAAGATATATAAATATGGCGTGAATATATCAAGTCGGAAAGTTTAGCTACCAGTAAACACAAGTATAAATATGGTACCATTAAAAATGAGGAACATATTCAAGAAAGATTGAAGTGTTGGCGTTGTTGCCCTATTTTACCCCATGTAGAGTCTCTGAATTAGGTAGTTTGCCTTTCTTGAGTACGGGTGCGCCTTGAGGGGCACCATTTTGTCTTTGCTGAGAACAGGTGCGCCGCGGAAGACAGTGTTTGCCTTTTGTGAGTTGTGGTGAGACATGAGAGCCACAGTCTTCCTAGTTTCCGCTGTAACATCTCTGCACTGTGCTAGAGGCTGGTCCAGGGGTTCTGGTTACTGGATGCTGGCGGAGCCTGGCCCTCTGTAGTATCGATCCAGCGTTCGCCGCAGCAGGAAGGTGGGGGTCCTATGTGTAGGGAAACCCACCCCACCCTCACGCGATTTGTGCAGTATGCAGAACAACCCTGGACCGACCGGGACCTGTAAGCACCAAAACCTCCCAACACCACCCCACCCAAAGGTCAGGGACTCTCTTCTCTTACTATCACCCCATTGATAACCAACCCGTGAGTTACCATCCCCCCCCCACGTTGGCTCCCGGGGACTGAAGACCTGTACCCAACTTACGGCCCAGGGATGTGCCCTGTTCTTCACTTGCAACTTCTGCAAAGTATGTGCGCAGGGATCCCCGTACTTTACTGCAGTCTCACCTGCATTTCCACATTCAGTGGACTGCATTGGTTTCAGTTTCATCCCGTGTGTTGGAAACGGTATGGCGTAGGAGTTAGCGGTCACTCTTCGTTATCAGATGGTCCCCATTCCATGTCTCGCTCCAGCAGACCTCTGTCTTCACAGAAGGTACATCCGTGACTTGTCAAGTCTTTCCACATTCCATGTCTCGCTCCAGCAGACCTCTGTCTTCACAGAAGGTACATCCGTGACTTGTCAAGTCTTTCCACATTCCATGTCTCGCTCCAGCAGACCTCTGTCTTCACAGAAGGTACATCCGTGACTTGTCAAGTCTTTCCACATTCCATGTCTCGCTCCAGCAGACCTCTGTCTTCACAGAAGGTACATCCGTGACTTGTCACAGTCTGCCCCCATTCCATGTCTCGCTCTAGCAGACCTCTGTCTTCACAGAAGGTACATCCGTGACTTGTCAAGTCTTTCCACATTCCATGTCTCGCTCCAGCAGACCTCTGTCTTCACAGAAGGTACATCCGTGACTTGTCAAGTCTTTCCACATTCCATGTCTCGCTCCAGCAGACCTCTGTCTTCACAGAAGGTACATCCGTGACTTGTCACAGTCTGTCCCCATTCCATGTCTCGCTCCAGCAGACTTCTGTCTTCACAGAAGGTACATCCGTGATTTGTCGCAGTCTGTCCAGTGTAATATGATGTAACATTTCAAAATATACGTCACCCACTGTCCCCTTCTCCCCAACTGATAATTCATAATTACATGTGTACTTTCTCCAAGCTGTGATCATAACACGTGCAGATAAGAAGGCATCTTTAAGTAAACTGCCACAAATGCCTGTGTGAAATTATTTTAAAAATATACATCAACGTAATCAGTTCATCTCAGTAGCCAGAGTAACGAACACTTTATAATGTGGATTTCAACACCTTAACACTTTCAAACATTAACTGCATCTAAATTATATTTGTAACTTTCCTTCGTACCTGAACGAAAACAAATTATGTGTCTATTCCGTACACCAACAAATGAATACTATTTAGGGAAATAATTTTTTTGAATTCTTTGAAAATTCATTCTGTGAAAACTTCGAAGTCGTTTGTAATGTTAAATGCATACAATAACCACGGGATTTAAAAGATTAGTACGCTTTTCTGTGTTTTGTTACAGTTTAATTGTCTGTTGTTCTGTTCTGTTCTGTTTGATGAATGCCGTGAATACAAACCAGTGTACCTTCTTGTTACGTTACAAATTATTTGAGTGCTTTATCCTGTCACTGTCCGTCTCTGTTATCAAAGTACCAAATTTGTTGGTAGCAGTTATTTTATCGGCGTTTGTACTAGCATCCAAGAACAGCTTACCTACTATGTATTTCCTATAAAATTTATGTTGTATTTGTCGCATTCATAGAAGTTAAAAAGTTCTCCTCGTGCCTATTTAAACTTCACTTTACGAAGATGTTTAGGGGCGTGGCAGTGTAGGTCCACGCGTTTTTAATCTGAGTACTAGATGGCTCCAAGGGTTGTTTAGACATGTTGGAGAAGGAAAACGTCTGTGCCGGGCCTGGTAATCGAACCCGGATATCTTCGTCGCCCAGATCATAGCCTGGTCACTCGTTTCATTTCTAACATCTTTGTCGTCGTCAGAAGTTTATGTATTACAAAATATCTTTTTAGAAGTTGCTGTGCGGAGACAAAGTAACGTTATCCAGAGCATTTCCAGGTATAAAAAGAGACATTGGCAGACCGTAAGAACTACTTTATCATCAGATGAATTGTTGTAAGACGTGTAATTGAATACTGCATTACAACTAAAATTGGAAAAAAATAAACTAGACATATATGGTATGTATATACAATACTTGGACACACGTCTAGGGTGAATTCTTCACTGCAAAAAATGTTCGGAAATGACTGATTTTTAGTGTAATTGAAATATTACGTTCAACAATAAATTCCTTTATGTTGTATTATGCTCACAATTGACATAATGCTTTTGTTCTCTATTTAATAACGCTTAAGTTCTTATTGTTCATCAAGTCACAATTCACAGCAGGTGCTCCAAGTGTCCACCTTAATCAATGCACGCATGGACACATCTGATAGTGGACTGTCGCACCTTTTCAAAGGTCCGGGGTGACTGCAAATGGTTTGACTGGCATAAGGAATGCACTGGGTGAAGTCTGTCTTTATATTCAATTGAAGCTCAATATGTTAGGGGTTTTAAGTGTCCCCACGGATTGAGGTTGGGCAAGTACAGGGGATGTCTCTCAGAAGGAACGTTAGAAGGAAGGATAGAAATTACGGTAAGACGAGGAAGAAGGCGTAAGTAGCTACTGGATGACCTTACGGAAAAGAGAAGATACTGAAAATTGAAAGAGGAAGCACTAGATCGCACCCTATGGAGAACTCGCTTTGGAAGAGGCTACGGACCTGTCGTAAGACAGACTACAGAATGAATGAATGAATGTCTCTCAAAAAACTAAATGTTTGTGGACGTATATTGATACGAACTTCTTTTCCATGTTTTGGTGTAGGGAACTCGCTCCCGAAATTTGTCCCAGAATTTGAGATACACCCTGTATAGGGGTAACACAGTGGATTTTACCATTATATTTTATTGTGAAGCAGTCGGGTAGGGTAAAACGTGTGGAAATTTTAGACAATGAGCTACAAGTGTCTAAGTGTCGGATCAATACATTTCCGTGTCTGAATTTTCAGATTTTATACATTGTTTGCTGCGCAAGAAAGCATGGCAGTGGTGGCAGTTATTTTAATTGTTCTGTACTATCCTTTACGTACGAGTGTGGTGAATGTTGAAGAGAATGGCGATGAAAATATTTTAACCGTATGATATTAAATGTCAAAATTCCATCACTTAAAATAATATGCAGCTGAAGAAATAATGATGGGTCCCATAGACAGTTTGGACGCATTAAGGAAGGAACATACTCTTTGCCACTGCCCGGAATCAAACCACGATTTCTCGGTCATTCCGTAGTCTAGTCACTATACCAACTGAGCTGTCTCGACATTCACCATAAATAAATAAATAACAGTCAAACCGGGTTATAACGACATCGGTTTATGCTACACCCCGTCTATACCGTCAGATATTCTGTGGTACCAATTAATTCCACACTGTTAACCATAACATTATACTACTCGGTTATAACAACACTCGTTTATAACGACACAAAATATTCAGTCCCTTTCATGACGTTATAACCGAGTTCGACTCTACTTCGCTTTATGTTTTCCCTTTATTCTTCCTCGCTTTCTGTGCTCCATTCCTTCCGTTTTTATTCTCCCTTTGACCCCTTTCTTTTCCGTTGCTCTCTTTTACGGAGACGTCGTGGCTGCAGTTCACAATGTACGGCCACAACTGTGCTGTTCTATGATCAATTTAATGATGCAGATACAGCACTGGCCCTGTCACGCCCCATTGTGAACCGTTCTGCAGTCCTTTCCCTCTGCTTCAAGTTCCGTCTCCATGTTCCAATACACTGGCATACGCATAGATCACAAATTTCACTCAGACAACCCCTTCTCACTCCTCACGTCCTCTAAAACAACATCTTCCTTTGTTAGAACAACAAATTTTCTGCTCATTTCCTCTCCCCCATTCCCGCAGCCCTGTCTAAGTAGATGTTTACTTGTTTGCTGAACGCGGAGGCTTATTTACAGTGAGCGGGAACAGGCGACATTTTTGATAAAATGTGACTTTCAGTTTCCTGGGGCTGTCATTAAGGCCTTTCAAATTACCGTACTGTAGGATGTGACGTATTGCTTCGTACGAAACTAAGAGTTCTTGGGAGTTTATTTCTTAAACCTAACCTTACAGGGTTAGCTGCACATACTCTTAAAAAGTCTGTATTCTTTTCCATATTCTGATTTAATTATTTGTAATCATGTGTCCTCCATGGTGACTGTGATTAAAATAAGTCAATATAAATGCGAAATTTGAGGCCCTCGTGATAGTTATTATGAAGATTAATATGTTTTGACGCAGAGTTGTCTGGTACAAATTATTCTCTGGGTTTTAATGGCGAAAACTACCGAAGTTCAGGAACCTGGGTGAAGACGGGACACGAATATGTTTACATATTATGTATGACGTAATTGTGTGCAAATTAATTGTTACAAACATGGCGACAATGCGAATCTCTGAGGTTACGTCAGACAAACTCCAAGTGCATAGCTTCTGTAATTAAAGTACAGTGAAACCTGCCTATAACGGAAACACAAGGTACCGAAATTTGTTTCCGTTGTAGGAAGGTTTCGTTTAATATAGACACTTTATGGATAACCGTGTCTGTAAAATTCTTCCGTTAGAGGCAAGTTTGCGTTATGCACAGGTTTTGTTGAAGACAGGTTTACACCGAATTGAAATAAACTAACCGTAGTAACATATTAATCTGTAGGACTAGGAAGAATGCAGATAAACGTCTGCCCGTAACGTCCTTTTATCTTTTTTTTTAAGTGGATCATCATAGACAGAACATGACATGAACATGAAGTAGATAACTTTCCCTACGTTTTTGATCTTTCGCTTTTTGTGCTGAAGTTATTGCTTTTAAATTGGATGGGAAATTATTAATTCAAAATTTCTTCCTTCTACGTGAGGTTTTAATTACTACTTGTACTACGTAAGTTTAATATCAGGCGCCTCTGTAATTTGAAATTAGTGCCATACTGTTATTTTGTCTTTTCACAAAAATATTATGCATTACTTAAAATTAGTTCGATAATTATTCTGGCAGAATCTTATATACTTAAATTAATAATAATGGTAATGAAATGAAATTAGTTAGGAAGATGGACGAAAGTTCGAAGTTTCGTCGTGTAACTCCAAGGGAATCGAAGTATCATAGTATGCTGTCTCTCTCACGTCTTCCCTAGCGAAGTTCTCTCTCTAGATGGCAGTTCAGTACGGATATTCAGTGTGTCCACTGTTCCACAACTAACACCGTCGAGCTAAGGCCCCAAGAACAAGCTGTTTATGAAATTTCCCGCGTTTTAATGGGACCCAGTGGTTCATTACCGTGCTCACAAGAGCCTGCAACCCGAACTAGATTCGGCCCTCCTCCTAACATTCTATTTCGTTAAGATCCATTTTAATATTATCTTCCAATCTACAGCTATATCTTCCAAGCGGTACATTTCCTTCAAGTTCTTTCAGTAAAAACGCTTTGTGCATCTTTCCTTTGCGTGCTTCACGCCCCGCCCATCTCATCGTTATTGATTTTATCACCCTAATAATACATTATTTATCCGGCCGATCCCAGTGGCCGTGCGGTCTAAGGCGTCGGTCTGCGGCCGCTAGCTTACTGGGATTGTGGGTTCGAATCATTACGGCTCAAGCAGCCAAGCAGTGAACATCGCGTATCCATAAACAACCAACCGATTCGTAGAGTTCATAGCACAAAGTGAAGCAAGCAGGAGACGTTATTACCACCACAACCAACATGTGGCAACAAGAGCGGCAAGACACCATCGTCTGCACGTTCGACAAAAACAGTCCAAGGATATCGGCTTTCGATATCCACGAGTGGATATTCACCAAGTTAAAATTACAGTCGGAAGATGTCAACACACTCCAAGTAGACGGACCAAGGCGTCAAGTCTTCATTAAGGTAAACAGTTCCACACTAGTAGATGAAATATTACATATAACACAGGGAGAGTCCTCCTATCAACATGACACTGGGGAAATATCTAAGGTGGCAATTAGTCAGGCTGGACTGGGAAAACGCATAGTAAGGGTAGCAAACTTGCCACCGGAACTGAAAAATGAAGACATACGGAAATACATGGCAAAATATGGGACAATACTCACAATCCAAGAGGAGAAATGGTCACGTAATTATCGATACAATGTCAGCAACGGGGTGCGACTAATTCACATGGAATTAACCGCCCACGTCCCGTCACATATCCATATCACAGGGCATAGGGCACTCGTTACGTACATGGGGCAACCCACAACCTGTTACATATGTAATGATACAACGCACGTAGCGAATGAATGCCCGCTCCGACAAAATCAGAGACGTGAAGGAAGGAAAAGCTCCACTACCACATGGGCAAACATAGTAGAATTGGGCCACAGTGCTACCATAAACAATGACACCAACAAAGACAAACTAGAGGAAAAACAGGCTACTACTCAAAAACAACAGTCAATAAGGGCAGAAACAATACTCAGCAACGAACCAATGGATGCACAATCATCTCAACATGAGAACATGAAAAACCACAAAGAACATAGGACACAAGACATAAACATACAACCAGACAAGGAAGACGACAATTGTGGAGACACAATGGAAACATCAGAACCACTAGCAGAACCAATTACATCAGAATCAAAGTACAAAACACATACGACAAGAACAGAACGTAAGGAACAAAAGGGAAAAACCAACCTTCCTACAGCACCACAAAAATGGTCCGACATGGACCAGGATGAGACCATACATAGCATAAGAGTAGACGGAGTAAAACTACGCAAAAACTCCAGCCCCACCGACGAAAGGGAAATCATTACAGGACTCGGTGACGACCCACTAAAAGACGATCAGCAAGACGAAATAGGAAATGAAAATGAAATAACACGTCCAACACCAACAAAAAAAAAGAAACAGCGAACCGAGAATGATAAAGTGCCAGATGGACAGGAAGGTAGGACGACCAGAAGCAAGAAAATGTAAGGTACACACACTGCACCACCCAAACATTCAATGTAACTACATTGAACATTAACGGCATACAGTCCCACACTAGACTACAGATGTTGAACGATTACTGCAAGACCCATGACATCGATATCCTTTTCATACAAGAAGTAACGCATGACAACTGGGACGACATACAAAATCGAAACATATATCTAAACGTCGGCACAGACAGGAGAGGCACAGCCATCGTCACTAAAGAAGACATTACATTAACGAACATACAACGCCTACCATCAGGACGAGGGATCGCCGGGTGGTGGGATGAATGTTACCTGATAAACATCTACGCTCCTTCTGGCACGGCAAGACAAAAGGAAAGAGATGTTTTCTATCGGAGTGAATTACCATACCTTATACAACAAGCACCACACGAGTTCATTCTCGGTGGCGACTTCAACTGTGTCACACGTCGAGAAGACTGTACAGGAATACCACACTTCAGTCAACCATTAAATACACTCATAACTGCATACCAGTTAACAGATGCATGGAATAGTACCAGACCGACACATGGCTACACACATTACACGTCTTCCGGAGCGTCCCGAATCGACAGGATATACCTATCCCCAATGATGACCAGAAAAAAAATAAGCACTACAACGCACATAGCAGCTTTTACGGACCACAATGCAGTACAGGTTAAACTCAACACTTCACGCACCTTTGGAATAAGAGGTTCTGGGACTTGGAAAATGAATATCAATGTAATAAACACAACAGAAGCTCAAGAAAGACTACAGTCAATATGGAACGAATGGAAAACAAAACAGAAATGGTACAATGATATACAACACTGGTGGATAGCGTGTGTAAAACCTCGTCTCCGGCGCTACTTCATTACAAAGGGGAAAGAACACGCACAAGACTACAGACACAAAGAAAATTTCTACTACGAATGCCTATATGATTTAACCCGTACATTCGCAAACACACCAGAAACAAACATGAAAATCAAATATTATAAGGCCAAACTGATACAACTAAAAGGACAGCGATTACAACACATACGTATAGAACTACGAGGCAATGAAACCTTACCAGAGGAAAGCACTTCATTATACCACCTCATACGCCGACAAAAACGAAGACAAAATAGAAACATCGTCAAAATAATTGACGCAGATGACACACCACACACAACATTACAGGCCATTAAACGAACCTTCTACATAGAGCTACAACACAGATTCAGTACGATACAAGTACAACATGACAGCATCACCACAATGTGTGAGACCATAAGTCGGAAAATCACTGACGACGAAAAAGATTACATCAACATGCCGATCTCCGAATCCGAACTAAGTACCGTCATACAAAGAGCGCCAAAACGGAAATCGCCGGGAATAGACGGAATTGTCACAGAATTCTACACTAGGACTACAAGAATGGTATCGAATGACCTACTACAACTGTACAACAAATTTTTTACATCAGGGAAGATACCAGAAGCAATAAAGAGAGGGATCATAGTGTGTTTACCTAAACATAATAAACCGGAAAAAGTAAATGACTACCGCCCCCTAACGCTACTCAACACCGATTACAAACTATACACACGAATTCTAGCAAGACGTTTACAGCCGATGATGGGAGAAATAATGAATGAAGAACAGTACAGTGCGGTAAAAGAAAGAAACATAATAGATGCAGCAACCGGTATACGTGACGTGATAGCGGCAGGACAACTCACCACACACGGAATATGTATGATGGTAATTGACTTTGAGAGAGCGTTTGACAATATTGCCCACGAATATTTAAGACGGGTATTACAAACACACAACTTCGGACAAAATATGACACAAGCGATCCTGTCATTATACGACGGCGCGGTATCCAAAATAAACATCAATGGTCATTTCACGAGTGACATACCCATCCAATGCTCAATACGACAAGGGTGTCCAATGAGTTCGTTATTATATGCGATCGTAATAGACCCTTTCATAAGCCTATTGAAAATGAAACTAAGAGGATTGAAAATAGGAAAGGACCGACAACCAGTAACATGTATAACATACGCGGACGACATTACCGTTATTTTACGCGACAAGTGCGAATTCAACATCTTAAAACAGGCTTTAAAGATTTATGAACAGGCGGCCGGAGCCCACATCAACTGGGCAAAAAGTAGCGCCCTACCCATAGGCAACTGGGACCGAACACAGGACCTCGAAGGAATAAGATATCAACCCACTAATAAAATATTAGGAATCTATTATGGCTCCACGATACAACAAACTATAGAATATACCTGGGATGAAAAAGTTAAAATCATACAAGGAACCATAAAAAACGCACACACAAGGAATTTAGATCTACAACAACGTATCTGGATTAACAACGCATATCACTTATCTAAGATTTGGTACACAGCACAGATCGTTCCTATTACAGAAGAAAAAGCACAAAAACTTACGACGATGACTCACCAATACATATGGGCAGGAAACATATTCCGCGTTCCAGCATCAACACTGCACAGGAATAAACACGAAGGAGGAATGGCTATGATTAATATCAAAGCGAAATGTTGCACACTATACATCACGCGCATCATGAAACAATCTCAACAACGAGTGAACATCACAGGAAACTGGATCAAACATAACGCACAATATGCACAAAAACGGAATCCCCCGCAATGGGCCCCACTTCCGAAGGAGATTGAATATTTACGCAGTTATTTTCAAGAACTCGCGTATATTAGCCCAAAAAAAGCTGAAGATAAAGATGAAACCTATAAAAAGAACGTATACCAGACTCTCTACTCTGCAAGATTTCATATCAGCATGACACTACCCATCCGCGTACAAGAAAAACACAAACAAAGCAAGTGGACGTCCATATGGAACAATATACACAAACGATTCCTACCAACCACAACCAGAACCATATGGTACATGGTCGTACACGACATCATACCCACCAACGAAAGATTAAAAAAAATCAAGCTCCACGAAACGGGAGAATGCAAAGACTGTAGAAACCAAGACACTATCCTACATAGATACACAGAATGCATCCGAGCACACGAAATATGGGAGTGGACCCAACGGAGAATAGCATATATCCTACGAACATCAACAACCGAAGTAAAAAATGATTGGATCTGTCTCCCTGACTATAACATTTACCCACCACAGAGGCATAACGCAGTAACATGGCTTATAGGCAATATGATAGGATATATTCACAACAACGAGACACCTACCAAACAGGACTACATGGATTTCTTACGAAGAACAAGAAAAAAAATTTACGCGTCACACATGAGACCGTCATATTGCGGGAGGTATTTAGATATTATAGACTACTAAAGAGCACTGTCGAATGTCACCTCCATAACCGCACCACTGCACACTAGAAGACAAAAGAATGTGAGCGACAAGGGAATAAACGAGGAACAAGACAAACCTAGGGCCAATACACACTCTAAACGGAGTCTTTTAGTACTAATGTCTGCACATAATGTATGATAGTATGTAATCATATGTGTCATTAATAAAGAGTTTTTTAAACAAAAAAAAAAAAAAAAAATCCCACCGGGGGCATGGATGTTTGTGTTGTTTGTTGTAAGGACGGTAGCATGGAACGTAAAGTGACATGAAGGACGAAAGGATTTAAACAGTACAAAAATGGATCAAAGGGAAACAACCCCCGGACAGGCAAAAAAAAAAAAAATCCCACGGGGGCATGGATGTCTGTCTGTTGTGAGTGTTGTGTGTTGTCAGGTAGAGGTCTCTGCGACGGGCTGGTCACTCGTCCAGAGGAGTCCTACCGACTGTGGTGTGTCTCAAATGTGTGTGACCATGAAACCTCGACGAAACGAGAAGGCCCAGGCCCATATAGGGCTGTCGAGCCATAGAAAAAAAATGTTTATCCTTTCCGTAAACATCGGCTAATAATCTCTGCAACGATGTTTCCGCGCATTGATTGATTAAACCTTTCGAGTACGGTGGTTTGTAGGCGCCATTCGAGCTGTCAACATTGCTCCAATAGGGATTTACTGGTACGTGATGAATAGATCTTGGTATTGTAAGAGCTTAACTTCGAGGAATATGCATGGAGAGACGGGAGCTGCGGATGCATCCAGGTACTTTGGCTGGCGCGCAGTGCGGTAACAATGTCAAACTTACCGACGGACAAGTCGTGTACGAAAACAACTCTCGGCACCCAGATTTTGGCTACGTCCACAGCGGAAGACAGCCAAGTCGTCAGCCTTTTTGTTTTCTCTGAATGGATACTCGTATAATTTCCTTTCATATTAATGTAATTTATCTACATTACGTGATATTAATTAAAATTGCCTTGTAAAACATCCCTGGTGTCATAACCAAATTAATTAGCCAATTATCCGCTCATATTCACTAACTGGGATTGCCTCGCTTTAACATTTAGCCACGGCGCGCTGGATACTGGTCATTATACATATGTATTACCTGTTTCATTAAGGTTCACAAGGGCTGACGCGAAGAAAATCTATTTCGTTTGTAGGTTATCAATTGCGCTGTCAGGAACTGCAGTAACAATGATATATAGGGGATAATGAGAAAGGATAAGGAAGGAGGCGGTTTTAGCTTAATGTAAATACTATCCCGGAATTTGCTCAGAGGAACTGGGGAAGACCATGAACCTCCTCTCATTCAGGGTAGAAGAGAATGTGAGTTGCGAAATGTCAATTTCATCAAATTTACCAATTTATTGCACCTAGTTCAGGATTCAATGTGCCTGATGATATTTTTGTGGAGAAGGGCCCCGCAGCAGAATCTTCGGACGCACCACAGCCTTAAGTCTTATTGTGCAACACTGTGATGAAGATGAGAGAAAGATGATCAGTTTTTTTTTTTTTTTCGTTTTACAAGTAATGGAACACCGGTGGAATGAAATTGACAGGGGAAAACCTAAGTACTTGGAGAAAAAACCTGTCCCAGTGCCACTTTATTCCCACATGGGCTGACCCGGGATCGAACCCGGGCTTCCGCGGTGGGAGGCCGGCGACTAATCACCTGAGCCATGGCACGGCCTAACCTGATGATTTACTTCTGAAAATGGAATGTTACGAATTATTAAAACTCTGTTTACAAACATGTGAATGTAGTAAACACTTCAGATACATTTAATCCTCAACCACAAATGTGCCAGATGTCGTTACTCGAGCCTATGGCTGCTTACAAAATGTATTTAAATTTGAGAAATTAACATTGCTAGGATACGGTTATGGCTGTCTTTTAGGACTCCGCATTTTGTCCACACTCTGTAGAGTAGCTTCCTTTTATGACTCCGCATTTTGTCCACACTCTGTAGAGTAGATTCTTTTTATGACTCCGCATTTTGTCCACACTCTGTAGAGTAGCTTCTTTTTTTGACTCCACATTTTGTCCACACTCTGTAGAGTAGCTTCTTTTTTATGACTCCACATTTTGTCCACACTCTGTAGAGTAGCTTCTTTTTATGACTCCACATTTTGTCCACACTCTGTAGAGTAGCTTCTTTTTTATGACTCCACATTTTGTCCACACTCTGTAGAGTAACTTCTTTTTATGACTGCACATTTTGTCCACACTCTGTAGAGTAGCTTCTTTTTATGACTCCACATTTTGTCCACACTCTGTAGAGTAGCTTCTTTTTATGACTGCACATTTTGTCCACACTCTGTAGAGTAGCTTCTTTTTATGACTGCACATTTTGTCCACACTCTGTAGAGTAGCTTCTTTTTATGACTCCACATTTTGTCCACACTCTGTAGAGTAGCTTCTTTTTCTGACTCCACATTTTGTCCACACTCTGTAGAGGGGCTTCTTTTTATGACTCCACATTTTGTCCACACTCTGTAGAGTAACTTCTTTTTATGACTCCACATTTTGTCCACACTCTGTATTTATAGCTTCCTTTTAGGACTCCGCATTTTGTCCACACTCTGTAGAGGAGCTTCTTTTTATGACTCCACATGTTTTCCAAATCCCCGTGTTTATAGCTTCCTTTTAGGACTCGGTATTTTGTCCACACCCTGTATTTATAGTTTTCATATAATTTTGGGAATAATCAGCGGCTATTCGCATACACAGTAATAATCCATTGATTATTTTAGTAGAGGGGCTGTGCGTTTCTATAAGGTTTGAAATTGATGTTTCAGATTATGTGTTATTGAATTGCAGACTTCAAAAGAATTTAGTCGTAATAATAATATTAAAAAAACCAAATCTGTCAAACGCAGCCACTGTCCTACCACCGCCGTGCAAGGTATCCTGTGTCCTCGTCTGTGTTCTGATGTGCTCGTGTTGTCCATGCTGGCTTATGGCGTGTAGAATGGCCATGTGACCACTGGCGGCGTAGCGTGTGACTGTGTACGTTTAAATGTAACAGAACGTGATTTTGAAACTTGTAATGCGTGACAAGGTGTGATTCACTGCACCATCATTTCTGACCTCGCCAAACGTTCGTGCACTTTGCGGTCACGTGACTGCTACAATTTCACTTCCCCATTTTCAAACTAAATGCTCTATTTTTAGCAAACTTTCGTTTCTTAATGAAAGAAAATAATCTTATGAGATCACTATGCCGTTTTTCTGTCTGTCTGTCTGTCTGTATTATGCATGTGTGCGCCTCCCCTTTCACAATTCGAACCGGATGACCGATTTTTACAAATTTTGCTATGAACCCTATGCAATTGCAGGCCAGCTCCGCTTCTCAAGTTTCAGTTTCATACATTCACTCCTTCCCAGCATCCTTTATGTAAAACATATTACTTGAACACAGAAAATATAAAATTGTGAAATACGTGGCATATTATGAGAAATGTATCCTTGTTGCCTAAATATATAAAATTACTCTTTTGGGGTGTAATCCTACTTGCGTCCTATGTATGGGGGCACGCGGTGGCGCAGTTTGTTGAAGCACTGCGCTACAAGCCGGAAGGTCGCGGGTTCGATTCCCTAAGGTGTTATTGAAATTTTTCATTGACATAATCCTTTCGGTCGCACAATGTCCCTGGGGTGGACTCAGCCTCTAACAGAAATGAGTACCAGGAAAATTTCCTGGGGGGTAAAGGCGGCCGGTGCGTAGGGCTGACAACTTTACCACCATCGTGTTGCCGATTGTCTAGAAATCTGGGAGCCTCAAAGTCCTGGAGCCTTAAGGGCGTGTCCAGCCTGTAATGGGATTGCTTTACCTTTGCTTCTTTACCACCAGATTGCGTACGAAACCTTTTTTGTATGTCAACAGTTAACATCAGGGTACGGTGCGGAAATCTGAGGTTATATTCGGAAGATGTGATGATTCTATATCCCTTGTGGATAAAGGAAAGAAAGAAAAAAGAAAACGAGCAGACAGACATGGAAAGCAGTAAAGATTTGTATCCTAAACAGCTTTGTCAATCTTAGATTGTATGTAAAATTTGTTACAAAACCCGAAGTTTGTTTTGTCATTCTGCGATGACCACACCCTCAACTTGGCTCCTCGCCCTGGACATTTAACCAGACATCTGGGTAACCACGTCGAACAGAGAAACTGATAGACTGTCAGCTAGTCAAGAAATTGCTCATCTGTTGTGGAACCCAAAGTTTCATTGACGTCTTCACAAGCGGCTATTAAATTCCGAGTCTTTCTGGTAACTGTTCTTTATAGTCAGGAATTTTTTGTGCCTTCTGCGACCTTCCTGGAGGACCACCTCCCTTCTACTGTCCGTAAATACCTTTTTATTGTATTCACAACCACCTTCTAATACAAGTGGATACGTGAAAGTACAATATAATAAACTACAGATTATATATATTTCGTAGGATCACAGAACGTTGTGTCCGAACTTAATTACCTTCTTCTTTTACAAGTCGAAGATTTCACACTGCAAGCCCGTCTCAGTGGGCAGAGGTACAAAACTTCATCCGTCCACTTACTTTTGTTTCTTCCCACGCATCTTTACCCTTCACGTTTGTATATATGGCTCGACAGCCCTATATGGGCCTGGGCCTCCTCTTTCCGAGGTTACGTGGTCTGCGCATTTGTGGCAGTTCGGAGACCAGCCGACTGGCCGCGCTGTTCAACTCAATCCTGATGTGACCGCCAGAGCCATCTGGCAGGCAGTCAGGAGACTTGGGTGAGAAATGGCCTCTGAATTTTGCTTACGAAACATTTCTATTCATGCCCGTAAGGTTCTTTTACATGCCGTAAATCTTCACGTTTGTATAATTACGCTAATTTTGGTAGTCCATTATCATGTAACGTGGTCATATGTTTCTTCCCCATTAATTAGTCTTTACCTCTTCCATACTCTTAATTTGCTTACATCATCTACCCTGAAAATGGAGGCAGCATTGGTACCTATCTACCAAACTACAAACCGTCACATCTCATAACACAGTGAGCTTCAGAATCTAACAAATAAATATATTTCTGGAGAAGAAATGTGCTGACGAGTTTACATGACCTTCCGATTTTGCGGGCATTTTATCAGCGTACAGGATTACGGAGATGTTCGCGTTCCGCGCCTTATTTCGTATTTCTCTTAACCATTCTCTGCACGAAATGTTACGTTTTGCTTGTGTCATGAAAACAGGGACGAGAAAGCAATGGAATTACTTTTCCAACCCTCATATGTTATACGGGTTCGTAAGCCAATCTGTGTTTACTTTTCTGCTTCAACAGGGCAGAAAGCAAATAATCTTCGAAGCCTTCTCAATCAGTCTCTCTACTTCACCGATGTTTCTTAGTGTGGAATGACGAATTATATATGTAACACGTTCTAACAAATTCCCATTACATTTCTCTTACAACCTCTCTATCCTGTATTCATTATTTTATTATCACTTCCACGTATCCTCGTGAATATCTTCATAAACAACTCGCAAAGTGTGTTACGACTTCATATGTTTGTCATGTCTGTATAGGGTATACACATAATTTAATTTCCTACCATTAACAGTACTAATGTAGCCTTCGATCAACACGAGCAACACGACACAAAAACTAATACAAAACCACAACAAAAAACAAGACGTTTACACCAACAGCGGAATATACAGCCTCAAATGTAACACATGCAACAAAGAATATGTAGGCCAGACAGGAAGAAACATGAAACAACGCTACACCGAACATCAACGCTACATAAAAAACAACGACCCAAAGTCAGCATACGCACTTCACATACTAGACAACAAACACGAATACGGCACAATAGACACAATCATGACACCTCTCCATATCTGCAGAAAAGGAAGAAACATGAACAGCCTTGAGAACTTCTATATACAAAAACTCCAACAAGAAGGTACGCTTATATCGGAACAAAACGCAGGTGAAGAAAACCCTCTCTACAGACTTGCGCTCCCTCCACACCCTAAAAAATGAGAACTCCAAGTCTATCGAACAATCCACATACAAAACAAAGAATAACAATCAAGACAACTGATAGAAAACTAATTGGATACCGACTATACGCCAAAAAAACCAAAAACGATTTGCCATCCATCCTCCAGATACGAAAGCAGGCAATACATTCTAACAACCAAGACACCCACACACCATCTAGAAAGCAGTGACAAAATGGCCGCCAGCGCCATACGCAGCTACAACATCGCCACAACTGTATTAACACCTCACCACAACCACAGTGAATCATATAATGGAAAAACTATAACAACCAACAACAACCCAGTGCAATCCGGAGTAACTACAAAAAGTGCAAAGTGCCTGAACTGAAGTGACAAAAAGTGAAGCAACTCCACGACCGTAACCCCTGATGATGGTCCACCCGGGACCGAAACACGTGTAGGGTCAGTGACATAAGTGTATTAATAAAACTTAGTGCAACAATTGTTGGTCTTAATATTAATTAACGTCTCAACAGGAATTTCGTTCTAGAGAAACTACTAATCACTTAAGAGAGTCAAGGAATGCCTCGCCTTTTATGGAACTTAAATATTCAATTTCGTATTCACAAAAGCCAGCCACCGAACGTTCACGTTCACATAAGCAACACTTTTGCCTTGTGTAAGGGACGTCACGGGTTCAAATCTCGGCCCGGCTACCAGCTGCCCTGAGAATTTTCATGGATTTCGTTAGTCATTCGTGCCATATACCGGGTGAGTATAGCACGACTAATTCCAAAAAGTCCCCAACTTCAGGCGCAGGTAACGTTAGCGATCCTAGGCTGATGTTACACGTCGAGAGAGTGCGCGTAGTCATTTGCTCGTAGATCAGTGTGTTTCTCCAGTCAGAGCGGTGGAGGTTGCAGTATTTATCTGCTTACGTAGCAGCTGCAATAATGTGACTGAGGTAGGAGGGCCGTAAGGTTTGTGAAATTTGCACTGAAGGTTGTCATACAAAGGGACGGGGACTTTGTGGATGTAATCCTTCTATACCTTCAGTTAGGTCACAACCGCTTCCTTCCACATTCCTTCCACTTCATTACTGACTATAATCGTAATGCTGTTGTAGCCAGAGTTACTGACGGTGTCATTAAATAAGCTATAAATAAAATATACATATTTATAGCATTCTGAAAATTGCATGTCACATTTGGGGATCATTTCCTTCATTGACTTTCCATCGTTTCATGTTGAAAATAATTTAAAAATTATAACAAAGCACCACGTTTCGGGGACAGGATAAGTCTCCATCCTCGGGCTCCAAATGGATAAGGCTTACCCAGTTGGTCCGAATGGGCAAAGTTACTCTCAGCCTTAGGGCTCGGAGATGAGAGTTGCTTTGCCTGAGGGCCCAGTCGGGTAGGTTTTGAGCGTGTTTTTATAACCTGAAAACTGTGACCGATCGTATACTTCGTAACGTAATTTCTTAAGAATTTTTAGCCCCTTATTTTTTTAACACGACGCAATAGACGCATCCCATAAATTATATGGTTCCAAAATATATTTTCCTTGAATCAGTCTTATCAGAACTTGACCGAAGTGTGTCAGAAAGTTTCAGCGTGGAGTGTGGGACAACTTATGAATCTGTTTGCGGTGAAGACAGATTCACAAAACCATCAGCCAGGAATATTGAACTTGTAACAGCTGTATCAGCCTCCGCTGTAACACAAAGCACAAGACTGGAACAAGTGCCAAGGGCTAGGAACGAGTTAGGTCAAGTCTTGCAGCTGGTGTGATTTGGTGTTTATCTCTTTCTGTAAGGACCTTATACGAGAGAGTCCATAAGCAATGGAACAATCTGTATACATAAAACCTGAGAACGAATTGTCTTCTGGACTTTGTCCATCGTCCGGATAAAATATTAAAATATAATATAAAAAATCACGACGTTTCGGAAGCTGGTTCGTCTTCCGTCTTCAGGTGATGGGAAGGGGATGATTGAGAGTTTTTGCTAACTGAATCTTTAGACGTTCTAATTTCCTAAAAGAAATAAAACCTTAGAGTTAAAAATCCTGCTCTCACTTTCTCTTCACGTGTAATGGGTTATTTTTCTGGTTATAGATACGTATGCCAGGTTTTTCAAAGTTCCTTACGTGAGTATTCAGTGAAAATATGGTTTTATGATGTCCCTTAAGGGCTGTGTACTGACGGATCAGAGGAAGGGTTATTTATGGTAACCGTAACGACAAATGGACAATGTCAAATCTTCTCGCTGATTTCACCGGGCTTGGTCTTCTTAATTTAAAGTTTTCCATTCCGTGCATCGGTCCGGGGATCGAATCCCTGTGGGGGCGAGATTTTTCGCAGCCGTCCAGACCGGCCCTGGGGCCCACCCAGCCTCCTATACAATGGGTACCGGGTCTCTTTCCCGGGGGTAAAGCGGCCGGGGCGTGGAGTTGACCACCCACTCCCATCTAGTGCCGAGGTTAAAGGAAGAGTAGAACTATACCTCTACTCCCCCTCTGGGCCTTCATGGCCTGTTATAGGGAGAACGTTACATTTTACCATTCCGTGCATACATAAAGGGCACATTTTACCTTTCATACATAATTAACAACAACGGAGCCTACTAGAAACTGTGGAAACTTGTAAATAATAGCTTATCACTGGCAATTGGTTTTAAACCTAGCATATTTTGCTCCATGAAGATGGTACACTTGTACCGAAACATATCAGAGCTATCTAACTCCATGGAGCAGAGTCCTTCTTGAGAACCTAACAGGTCGTCAGCTAGTCAAGAAATTCCCCGCGTTTTATGGAACCCGAAGGTTCATTACCGCACTCACAAGAGCCCACCACCTGTCCCTATCCTGAGCCATATCAATCCAGTCCATGCCCCCCATCCCACTTCTTGAAGATCCATTTTAATATTATCCTCCCATCTACGCCTGGGTCTTCCAAGTGGTCTCCTTCCCTCAGGTGTCCCCACCAAAATCCTGTACATATCGGAGCTACATCTGTAATGTTTATATGTATTTAACAATATGTGTTCGGTTGGTACAATAAATTGAATAGATCGGTCTTCTTAATTTAACAGCATGCTTGGTGTAAGTCGGTTTATATCACTGAGGCCTCTCGTCTGTTGCCACAAACAATGAAGACCAGCATTCAAAAACATATACATACTTAAGTGGTTGTTTTTACATTTTTTTGTATCTTTCAGTATGTTATTTAATGACGCTGTTCAACTGAGCTTTTTGACGAATGTATGTACCGTAAGTTCTTTTATTCTTTGCTGTGTTGTCCCTTTCGTCATTTCCAGTTTATTTCTTCTTTCCACTTTCTTTTTTGAATATTCCTTTTGCCTTTATTTTCTTTATTTTCACCAGTTATGTCTTGGTTATTTATTTATTATTGCGCTCCTCATTTCTTTACTATTTTATTTCATAATTTCTTTCTCACTTCTTTCTTTCCTTTTCTTCTGTTCTGATTATGTTGGGTATAATGGTAAACTATTATAAAGTAAATGATCTTCATCTGTTTCAAGGTGCTGTTAGGAAATTCACTTGTAAACATCCTGTATAACTGCTAAATCATAATCAGGACAGCGGTTGATGTGTGTTTGTTCCGAATCTTGCACAGTGCAGCCCTAATGAACAGGCCTGTCATATTAACATATCAACTGAGCTCACTTGCTGTATGGTACTGTTTTAACACAGGGTCTTTTTACTCTGAGGGAAGACCGGGAAGACTCTGGCTTCCGGTACGAGTAATTTTATTGTTTAATTAGTTAACTGGTCCGGTATGTATTCATTCTGTCAGTTATATTACTGTTATAACTTACTAAATAACTCTGTGGAGCAGAATCCTTCTTGAGAAGCTAATAGTTTCTCAGCTAGTCAAGAAAGTACCCGCTTTTTTACGAAACTCGTAGGTTCATTGCCGTTTTCACAACAGCCCGTCACCAGTGCTTCTTCTGAGTCAGATGAATCCATCCCATAATCTCATCACCAATTTCTTTTAAGGTCCATTTTAATATTATTTTTTTATCGGCGCCTAAGTGATACCGTATTTCAGTTACATATATCACATTCTCATATACGAGACCTGCCGTTCTTACAATTGTTAATACTGAGATTATTCTTCGGGGTTATGTGATCATCGGTGTGCAGCTACTATCCTGAATGTGGAGGCAGCAGGTTCCTTCGAAGCCTGTCGGTACCTATATACAAACATACACGTTCTGATATCCCGGAACACCGAGTTGGTAGTAATGTACCACTTGCGTTAGGTTTGAAAACTCTACGATTGTTTATAAAAGACTGTCATCTCTAACCCCATGGTTGTGTATTGTTAACGCCCCAGCGTCGTACATAAACTGAGACGTTATATCAAAGTTCGACTCAGATTAATGATGATGTCTCGTAGGCGTAGAGCTGTTGATGGTTCTGTTCCTGTCCTTCGAGCTGACACATGATTTATGCTTCCGATGTTTTTCTAAGAATGTAGATTCCCACATAAGCCACTTTTTCATAAATGCAACATAATGTTATGAAAACTGACCTGGAGTGCTGTTTTTATGTAAATATGCAAATACTGGAAGGGAATCAAATCAAATTCATAATCGTGCTGTATCTCTGTAAATAACGCTATGGCTGTTCGAAGCGAAATGACTTTTCAGTTGATAAAATTTACCGTATATCTTAATACTAATTCACGATAACATAAAATGCATATTTGTTCAAAAATTTCCTGCGTAACATAAATATCGCAGAACCTTATCTCACTTCAGAATTTCGCGCGGCCGCCATGTTGGTGTTGTTTATGGCTTGGTGCCCAGTCGTAGGCTCGTTGTAACACGTTTTACGCACGCAGTTTAGACACGCAGTGTTAATTAAATATTTGAAGTCCACTTCTGTTTTAAATTGTGACAAAACATTCACATTGTAATTACACAGATCTTATTTCCATATGTAATTATCCTGCTTTTCAATGTATGTGGTCAAGCCATTTACTACAGTTTCTCGACCCTGCTAGAGTAGAAGGTTTTCATTTGGGCCTTAAGCTATTCTTGTGCACACAACTGCTGTCCCATGCCTGTGGCCGATTCTTCGGTCTTTATAATAACGCAGGTACAGTGTATGTGATCCTTAATCGTTCCTTCACTCCGTAACCTGTCTTACGACAGTTCCGTAGCGTCTTCTAAAGCGAGTTCCCCACAGGGTGCGATCTAGTGCTTCCTCTTTCAATTTCCAGTATTCTCCCGTTCCCTTATAATCATCCAGTAGCTGCTTACGTCTTCTGCTTCGTCTTCCCCGTCACTTCTATTCTTCCTCCTATCTTTCCTTCAATAACGTGTTTTAGAAAGTTTTTTTTAGAAGGGCTCCGCAGCAGATGCTACGGACGCACCGCAGCCTTAAGGCTTATTGTGAAACCCTGTGATGAAGATGAAGAGAAAAATTATTAGTTTTTTTTTTTTTTTCCAAGTAATGGGGCACCGGTGGAATGAAATTGACATTGAATTGAAATTGAATTGTCCACCACAAATCCCACATAGACTGACCCGGGATCGAACCCGGGTCACCGCTGTGGAAGGCAGTTCCTACACAAGATGTCACCAATGCAGTTAGCCTTTCTTCTTTTCATTGTATGTAGGATATTTCTGTCTTCCTTGACTCTATGTAATACTTCTTCATTTCTCACACGATCGGTCCAACTGATCTTATCCTACAGCCACTAATTTCTTCTGTATAATAACACTGAAAATATATATAGGCGATTGTAGTGTACTATTATCTAAGAGGTAAGAGGCACGGTAGTGAAAACTGTGTTATGTGAGCAGGGTTTGGTGACTTAAAAGTTGAACGTTTCCAGTTGTTCAGTCAGGACACCGTTAGCAGCCCAGCATATATCATATCTGTATTCAAGTGCAGTGTACACATTTGTAAGCCGATCAGTCTTCCGGTATAAAAGCATAGCTGGCGCTCAGATAACGTATTGCTTATCTTTATGTAAGCCGCACATAAATTCTCATCCGTGATCCCTGCGTTGACATAGCCGTTACAGAGAGGAACGTAAATCTCAGCAGCCACGTGCACAAATTTTGACGTTCCAAGGCCAGAGGAAGTTGCGACTTTTTTTTGGAGCGTCTTAAAATTAGAGCGACTAATCACACGGTGCTTTTATTACATTCGCAGTGATACGTTACTGCAGTTACCGTGTGGGGGCAGCACCTTATTACGACGCAACAATGGCGGGCGATATTAGGAACATGGACGGCTACATGCTGCACACTTAAACTCTTGTAACATGTAAGGCAGTAGTAAGGTACAGTACCTCGTAGATTTAATTAAATAAATCACACTGCTACAGTACAATACACTGCATCTATTTCATTTTGATATTACGGCTGCTGTATATTATTTTCGGCGAGTTTCCAGAAGTGAATGAACGCTGAATAAAGTTGCATGTTGCAGCCTCATAATGCAGTAAAGTGAACTGCGTTTTCCTTGGACAAGTGCAGTCGACACTTGGCGTGTTCCCCAGTTCGAATACCTGTCAAATAAACCTGTCATGGAAACAATAAGAAAATTCACGTGGCTTATTTTACAATGTTAATTATTTGCTCATTTGTCAAATACACCAGTCGTCGAAATGACACTTTACAGAAGATTTCTAACACTTCTGGCTCTCTTGTGTTGAACGTAACGGCAAACGCTTAATAGCTTTACAATCACTTTTTTGCACTGAATTTGTTAAAATGCTTGAGTACAGTTATGAAGAAGATTACAGGTAAACGCTAAAAAAGGAAACAATAAAATACACAAATAGAACCAGAAAAGAAGAAAGGGCATGTACAGATATCAAACAAAATAAAGACCAAAACAAAATTAAATATAAAATACGAATTTTTACTAAATCTACCAGTAGGACAATCTTGAACTGAAGAAAGTCAATAGTCTGTAATAGTCGTACTAGGTATAATAATAATAATAATAATAATAATAATAATAATAATAATAATAATAATACGGAGGGGTAACCAACTCCTTGGAACGGAATGTTCCTTAAGAACTTTAAAACTGAAAAACATCACGAAAATCTCAGTCGATACAGTCGAGAATCGAAGCCGGTTCTTCCTAAATACAAGGCACAAGCCTTAACACTCGATACTTGGATAGATAAGTGTGTTTCAGTTTTCTGTATACGTTTGTTGGAAACATTTTGCGTGCTGATAGATACAGAAATTCCCTTCTAGATACAGGGTGTTTGCATACAGGGTGTCACTTTTAAGTACAGAGTGTCCCCTTTATGGTGTCGTGAGCACGGCAGCGTTGTATAGAAAGCTCCGTGACAGCTGCCATGCTCAGAGACGCGATAAAAGGGAAAAACCGGTACTTGGCTACTGATGCTCGATACTGGCACAGAAGCATGTGTCTGTTCATTTAAAATGCTCTTTAAAGTAGGTCTATCTGAAGAGCACCAAAGTATTCGACAATTTTTCGTCACATCCTCCAGTACCAAATATCATGAAATACGTTCAGCGCTTTTCGGTTTGACGCATGCGTTAAGGGACGGACGGACAGCGGGCTAATAATACGAGCTGTGCACGCACATGAATGCGCTTTAAAATGCGTAGTGTGTTTATTATATTTTGCTTGTTCAAGTTAAACCCGTACTTGGGATTGTTCTCAGCGAAGTTGTTAGAAGTAATCTCCATAGGTATTTACGAAGGCTTGCCATTGACATAGTAGCTGACAGATCCCCACCACACGGCTAGTTGACAACCCTCGGCAAAAACAGACTGAATGACGTATAGTTAGTCCGGGCCACGAACGGGTTTCATTTGAATAACCACATGCATAAACGCAATCTTCAGTAGTATGTAATTCTTTGTCTTTCTTACATCCACGTTTCTGAAAGTACAATTCTTGTGGAATGTCGATTTATAAATAGTTACCGACGTTTCGGAGGAGCATAGCGCCTTTATATTCAGGGCCAGGCACTGTAATGACTGGTCGAAACGGCGTAACATCCCAGAAGACCTGAACCTTTAATGTATGTCTCATTCCCGAAACGTGTTGGAAGCTCCCAAACATTCTTCAGTGAGCATTTTTTTTTATTATGTTTGCCAGCAAATGGGTAATCACATTTATAGGGTTTAAATACTGTTGCGTGGGTTGAGGATGGGTTCAACCGGCCAACATCCTCGTCTTTATTATTTGCACTGAAGTTAGGTTCCTGTTTTATCACACCCCAGAGGGCTTTTAATTACAGGACAAAGTCTGATGAGGAAATGTCGTCTGTGAGATGCGGCCAAACACGAGTGGCCACAGATAACAGGACGCCACGTTCATATACAGTTTCCAAACTTCGCAGTGTTTGTAGCTTTATGTTGTAAGATCTGATATTTGTCACCTCGGTTCACTGGTTCCACAAATGTCTTTGACAGGCGTATTTTTCGGAGCGTTAAATTCTTCAGTTTCGCCGGAATGATCAATATGACGGAGTTGTGTATTTTGTGTGGTGGCTGGCTGTTTATAAATGTGTTTTATGGTTTATTCGAGAAGGTTATAAGTAGGTTTCACTCGAATGATAGATTAAATTCGAGTGGATGGGGAGGGAAGCTGGCGGTCGTGTTTCACTCCGAGGCAATATCAACGGATTTTGTTGGAGGGTGTGAGAAAAACCTTGACGAACCCCAGTTGCTGTAACCGGACCCCTGTCCCATATTTAACCCCTTCACTTCCCACTTACGAAACATCAATGCTATATACTGACATACATGTTCGGTAGCTGACTGTTGTTAACGCGGCGATGAACCTTTGAGTATAGTGGCGGGGAATCTCTGGTCTGTCGTGAGTGATTCATAGTTTCTGAGGAAGCAAATTAGTTTTTTGGTCCATAAACCTTGGTGAACATTTCAGCCTGAAAAATTGTACTTAATAATTAGAAATGATGGCTTCTAAGCGCAAACATTCAAATTATAAATATTTATTTTAGAACTGAAATGTAGGAGACGTTAACACGCGTGAAATATTTAGGATACGACTTATCTAACGCAATAGACTATTGTTTAAATAGCACAATGCGTCACATTAAGGAAATTTGTGGGATAATAAATAGGATATTTAGAAGGAAAAGCCGTGGCAGTCTGCATACTTTTATATGGCAGCGAATCTTGGACTAAGAAGCATATAAACGCTAGCAAAGCAGAAGCAGCGAAAATTAGCATCTTAATGGGTATCGAATAATCCTCCTAAAAAAAACTTAAAGTAAGTTTTATACGAATAGAAGTAATAAACTGAATAAGTATTAGTTTATTATAGAAGAAGGTTAATCACCTCAGCAGGATGCAAAATGACGGACCTCCAAAGCTTGCGTCTGAACACAATCCAAAGGGACATAAAGATGGCAGCACAGTCGGAACAGGCATGAGCCTATGCCGTGAAGAAAGAAGAAAATAGTGAAGGAAAGAAAGAGAAAGGAGAAGAAAGAAAACGTTCAAGAAGTACTCTGTTTCGATAGATGATCAGTTATTTATGAAAGACACATCGACACAAATACTTAGTTCCTCATTTTATCAAAGACGTCTTTAGTAAAGGGCACAGTACACAAAGTGTCAGGGGCACAACAGCTGTACTTTTTTTGTGAAGGGCCCCGCAGCAGATGTTACGGACGCACCGCAGCCTTAAGGCTTATTGTGCAACCCTGTGATGAAAATGATTATTTTCTTCCGTTTTTCCGAGTAATGGGGCACCGGTGGAATGCAATTGAAGTACTCTGGGAAAAACTTGTCCCAGTGCCACTTTGACCACCACAAATCCCACAGCTGTTGAGCTGTACTTACTTAAGGTTGGTTAGCTGCGTCATGTTTCGTCGAATATGTTTTAGTTATCTTCAGACACTTATTTTGTAAATATAAAAGATATAACAGAACTTGCAGTGCCACGCAGATTCGAATGGTCTGTACCCTTTGTTATACGAAGGAACTGCCTGAAGATGGCTAAATGTTGTAGCGGAAACATATCGCAGTAAAACATCAGTGTTAAATATAGTTTACAAGTATGTCAGTCACACGCAAAAAAATTACAATTTTTTATTTTACAGGCGACAAGTTTCGGCTCTTGTTTCTTGCCACCTTCGGGCCTTATCAAAGAACAAAGATACAGAAAAACTTTAGGATGGAGATCTCCTATTGACATTAAAATACATAACAAATTCATATAAATATATAGAGGGTTGTCGGATATAAGAAGCGTATATATGTGAATGAAGAAGCTAAATAGATTTAAAATTAAAAATTAAAAGATTTTAAATTGTAAGAATATAAAATTATAAAAACAGTACTTTTTGTGTGTGTACGCTACCGCTACCGTAACCGTCGGACGGTTATGTAGATCATCGTGCAGTTTTCCTATTTGTAGGTGTTCTTTGAAAATTTCCTGTTGCAGCTCTGGTAAATTTGGCACCATCCGAAATCTTCATTTATAATCTTCGATACACATCCTCTAAAATGTCAGTACAGGAACGTCCCGCCTCAACGCCATACCTTCGAGAGAAAGTTCCGCCTTCAGATACGCTAGACCGCTGTACAGACTATAGGCCTACTGGCCGTCCTGTGCACAGTAACCTATGCATTTACAGATTTTACCTTTTAACACTGAAATATTTTAACATTATTGCGTATTTATCTTCACACTGATATATTCGCGACCCAGTCTTTTTTAAAACTATAAACATAGTTATATAAATTCTACCCATGTTATGTATACGCCGATCCCAGTGGCCGCGCGGTCTAAGGCGTGGGTTTGCGGCCGCTCGCTTACTGGGATCGTGGGTTCGAATGCCGATCCCAGTGGCCGTGCGGTCTAAGGCGTGGGTCTTCGGCCGCTCGCTTACTGGGATCGTGGGTTCGAATCCCACCGGGGGCATGGATGTTTGTGTTGTGTTGTATAAGGACAGTAGTATGAAGGACAAAAATAGGATTACACAGTACAAAAAATGGATCAAAGGGGAATACCCCAGGAATAACAAAAAAAAAAAAAAAAAAAAAAAAAAAAAAAAAATCCCACCGGGGGCATGGATGTTTGTGTTGTGTTTATTGTAAACGTAAAGTGACATGAAGGACGAAAAGGATTTAAACAGTACAAAAATGGATCAAAGGGGAAAAACCCCGGACAGGCAAAAAAAAAAAAAATCCCGCCGGAGTCATGGATGTTTGTGTTGTGTTTGTTGTAAGGACGGTAGCATGGAACGTAAAGTGACATGAAGGACGAAAAGATTTAAACAGTACAAAAATGGATGAAAGGGGAAAACCCCCGGACAGGCAAAAAAAAAAAAATCCCACCGGGGGCATGGATGTCTGTCTGTTGTGAGTGTTGTGTGTTGTCAGGTAGAGGTCTCTGCGACGGGCTGGTCACTCGTACAGAGGAGTCCTACCGACTGTGGTGTGTCTAAAGTGTTAGCGTGAAGCCTCGATAATGAGGCGGCCTAGGCCCCCAAGGGGCTGTTGAGCCATTGAAAAAAAAGTTATGTATGCACACGTAAGAATATAAATTGTGAGTTCACAAATTACACAACACTATATTTTCACTTTTTATTCTTTAATCCCCAGATTTGCAGATCTTGTTGAACCATATGGATGCAATAGTTTTTTGTGGTTTTTCTTTGATGTTTCGAAACTTATAAGCTGATTTTGCTTGTTGAGAACTGATAAATTTTATATTATCTTCACCGTGCATTTTTTTAACAATTCGCAAATTACACACCAACGAAATGCACTGTATTTTCACTTTTTATTCTTGTGAAAATACAGTGCATTTCGTTGGTGTGAAATTCGTGAATTGTTAAAAAATGCACGGTGAAGTTAATATAAAATTTATTGTGAGATTTCGAGATCTCGATTCCATATAATATACTGTATATATATATATATATATATATATATATGTATTCTTTTATTCTTCTGTTCAACCTGATTATCTCCTCCTAGGCCGAAACATGTAGTTGAGAATAATAGAATAAATGTTTGTTCTTCGACTGGACTTACAATTCTAATTAATAAATAATAATTTGTCACTCATATCCCTTCTACATGTTTCGACCTCCACAAGGTTATCGTCAGGGAGGTATATACAAATATATACAAGTACAGCAAATTCTGTCAAAAATGTGCGTGTCTAGAGTTAAAGTAGAATATTTATTGCCAATTAAATTTTGACTATACACACGTACATCTGCGACAGAATTTGCTGCACTTGTATGCCTTTTTTATATACATCCCTGATGATGACCTTGTAGAGGTCGAAACATGTAGGAGGAACATGAGTGACAAATGATTATTTACTATTGATTGTGCATTTTGTTGGATCAAATCTGTATAACATTTTGAAGTAACCTTCTACTACAATCTTCAAGGTGGAAGATTGTGGAAGGAGGTTACTCCCAAAGGAAAGTACGTATTACCAGACTTCACGGCATCACATCTGTGTAATCATTATCATAGTAGAAAAGTTATAAGAATCTCAAATCTGAAATTATGACCGAGTTTAAACTGAGTTATATATGACGGATACTCACAAACGTTACAATGTTCATGTAGATTAAATTTTATACCTACAGTACCAAATTTTATATAAATCCGCCCAGTAGTTTCAGAGATATAACATGTATAAAGACGTACAACGGCCGGGGCGTGGAGTTGACCATCCACCCTCATCTAGTGCCAGGGTTAAAGAAAGAGTAGAGCTGTACCTCTACTCCCCCTCTGGGCCTTCATGGCCCGTTCTAGGGAGAACTTTACCTTTAACCTTTACCTTATAAGGACATACCACATTGCCCCATAATTCGTTCGTTTTATATTCTGCGAACAAAGAACACACGATTGCCGTCAAAATAGAGACGAATTTCTTTGCGCCCTGTCAGCAGTTTTACCGAGAATTGAGATTTATATCGTTTTTGCAGCACGTTTTTGAATAACGTATCTTCTGTCGGCTGCTGCTGCTGCTGCTGCTGCATATCTGCCTGTTCACCCGTTCTGCCGTTTGCATGACATACGGGAATTAGAATAAAGACCTTTGTTGGCGGCTAATGACGAATGCATCGACTGAGCTTCGCGACCTGCGTCATTCATGCTGTCAGTAGGCCTACACGCTGCGATCAATAATACATTGCGACGGTTTGATTTGTACGTGTCGCTTAAAATCCTACAACGTGACATCTGATGGGGACAGATAACGGCACTGACCAACTGACCTAAATTACAGCAATGTGTTGTGGCAGGGAGGAAACGGTATCTAAACGTGAAACCTTATTTGTGCTCGTATGTTTTCTTCGGGTTTGAGAGGTACCCTGCTTCTAGGGTAAAAGGCTTCTCCTCTGAAGATGGAGGCAGTATATTGCTACGAAACTTTGATAACCACTTGCTATCTCAACTCACAAAACCACGGTATGAGTCTTCACTGTTATAAAAATCTCAAATCTTATACAGAGTGTTCCAGAATTCTAAAAGAGTGAAAAAATAAACACATCTAAAGAAATTTATTTAGTAGTACTGTGTTACAACAGTTAAATGTCAGTCATTTTTCCTACACTCCCATGGCGAAATTCATTCATTCATTCTGTAGTCTGTCTTACGACAGGTCCGTAGCCTCTTCCAAAGCGAGTTCTCCATTGAGTGCGATCTAGTGCTTCCTCTTTCAATTTCCAGTATCTTCTCTTTTCCTTAAGGTCATCAGGTATGGCAATAACAATGGTGGCGCTGTTCTGTCCTGAGGTTACGATTTGTTGCTGCAACATTCTACCACATACCTACAACTACAGGATTCGCGACCAAACTGCTAAAGTAAACGAAAACAAAAGGGGAACATGCAGAAACGCGTTACGATTGTTTAAACTTGTTTACGTCGGATAACATTTCGTAAGAACGCAGCATTACAAGTTTCTTCTTGGTAAATCGATTTTTGGAACACTCTGTATATGGTAGGTAGATCGTGTGACTTTTTATCTCGGACTGACCTGCGTGGTACGACTTTAAGGTAGGAAAGTTGTTTTCATTAATCATTCATTCGGTAGTCTGTCTTAGGACATGTCCATAACCTCTTCCAAAGCGAGTTATCCGCAGAGTGAGATCTAGTGCTTCCTCTTTCCAGTATCTTCTCTTTTCCTTAAGGTCTTCCTGTAGCTGTTTAAGCCTTCTTCCTCGTCTTTCCGTCATTTCTATCCTTCCCTCTATCTTTCATTCAATAATGTGTTTTAGAAGGAAATTCCTATGCAAGATGTGACCAATCCAGTTAGCGTTTCTTCTTTTTATTGTATGTACGATATTCCTCTCCTCCTTGCCTGTGTGTAACACTTCTTCATTTCTCACACGATCGGTCAAACTAATCTTCTCCATCTTTCTCCAGCACCATATTTCAAAACTTCCCAGTTATTTCTGATCTACTTTCCGAAGTGTCCAAGTTTCAGCACCATAGAAGGCTACGCTACAAATTTAGCACAAAGTTGCTTTACTGCCCTAAAAAGAAAGGCTATATATATCCAAAACTTCTGTCATCGTCTACCCAGAATGTTATGAACCTTTATTTATTTTCGTTCTGTTTTTTACTCACCCTGTTTGACTCGTATGGTTTCTCTTTTGTTCAATAGACTTCTTGAGCTTATTTCTGTTAAGTCCGTGAAATCCATTTATAAGGCAATGACTCATTCTCCCCCCCCCCCTTAACAATCACTGCAGCATTCCCCCCACCCCCGCACCGCACCCCCCCCCCCCCCCACCTTCACTTTGGGGTACTATTCCGCACAATTCCTAATCTGCATTTGACTCGCGTCACAGAAACTTAACTGACGGAATATTGGCTCTGAAGTTAAGGCATCAGCTGTTCTGGACGGAGTTCGAACACACACACACACCCCGGCATTGTTTGCTTGGCGTAATATCATGCGCGTTTTGTACATTGGCCTTGCCCCCCTGTCATTATTGTTCCGATAAAGAATGTGTTTTATGCTACATCTTAGCCGTATTTTTGTAGTTACCTTTGTTCTTCTCGTCCTTTATCTCTTCTTTTTTTCCACTCTTTATTTCCTTGTTTCAATTTCTGTTACTTTGATTTTTTGTTTTTCCTTCGTTTGTCATACTTTCCTTTGCCTCCTTCTTGTTTATTTTTATCTTTCACTTTATTTTTGCCCTCAACCTATTACAGCATAGCCTTTGTTTTATGTACCACCTGTTTCAACATTGAAGAAGTCTGCTATCTGCCCACAGAGTGTGATAATGATTTTTGTACATATCTCACAAAAACGCCTACATTTGGCCTATGCTACGGCTACCATGCGTCCTTTTTTCCGTGGACATGTCCTCTTTTTCGACTCAAAAATTGCGTCCGGGCGGGTTTTTTTTTAAATTTATATAAATGTCCGGATTTTTTTTTTTTTACTATTTGTTGTTTGTTTAAGCTTTTACATATCTTAATGTTACTGAAAGTGCAAACAAATATTTCTGCTAATTTTTTAAAGAATATGTAATTGTAATATTATATTAGATTTTCCCGAGTCAAGAAACATGAGGACAGCAGTTGACCTTAGGAATGTCTCGGAAAACTTCAGCGCCGAAATTGTGAAAAACATGAACGTAGTGAAAAAAATGCTTAAAGAAGTTTCATTTCATAGCATGAAATTTAAAGAACTATTGGCAGAGGAAGGGACTGGCGGTGGGGCAGCTTGTTGAGGCTCTGCGCTACAAGCCGGAAGGTCGCGGGTTCGATTGCCGATGGTGTCATTGAGATTTTTCATTAACTTAATTCTTTCGACCGCACTATGGCCCTGGGATCGACTCAGCCTCTAAAAGACATGAGCACCAGGGATATTTCCTGGACGGCAAATGTGGCCGTTGCGTAGGGCTGACAACCGTACCATTTTCATTAGCCGATTGTATGGAAATCTTAAGAGCCCCAACCTCCTGGAACCCTCTGGGCCTGTCGAGGTCTGAACAGGGATTGCTTCACTTTTTGCATACATTAGCAGAGGAAGACTGAGAAGGGCTTTTATTTACTAAAATTGTGACTGTTTATATACTCTTTTTAACCTCACTTTTGGCTGATACGTTTTTTTTTATGGTCGATAATTCTAAAATATATTTGTCTCTTGTGATGGACATATGGTGACCTCAGCCTTTACAGCATTAGCTGCTTGATTTTATAACCGAGATGGAGTGTATTTACTGCGCGGTACGAACTGGATCTTTAAATAATAGAGATTACTTCTCTCCTTACGGGATTGATTGTCCTTTTCTCCTCCAAAATTCCTGATGCTACAGGTTGTCTGCGGGGGCGCGCGGTGGCGCAGTTGGTTGAGGCACTACGCTACAAACCGGAACGTCGCGGGTTCGATTCCCGATGGTGTAATTGGAATTAATTCCTTGACATAATCGTTTCGGTCGCACTATGGCCCTGGGGTCGACTCAGCTCTCTAACAGAAATGAGTACCAGGAATATTTCCTGGGGGGTAAAGGCGGCCGGTGCGTAGGGCTGACAACCTTACCACCTTCATGTGCCGATTGTCTACAAATCTGGGAGCCTCAACCTCCTGGACCCCTCAGGGCCTGTCCAGGCCTGTAATGGGGTTGCTTTACCTTTTACAGGTTGTCTGCAAGAGTGCGATTAGACTACTCGCACTACAGACGAGGCGGAGAAGTTGCCGCATCAGCACGGCGAACCTTATTCTTTAACTAGTTACCTGCTTGTTAAAATTGGTCTGACGACGGACGCCTGTATGAAAGAATATTGTGTGTTTCGATATCGTTAGGAATTCCCTTCACGAACTGTGGCAGTCTTGCTGTTTTACATTGTCTTATAAACCTCATTGCCCTCACTAGATGTTTGTCTCCTGCACTGTTCTCTCTACACCGTTCATAGAACACCTTGCGTCTAACCCTTTCAATACGTTAACTCGACGTTCAGGTCGATGTTCCCTCAGAATTTCGAAACATTTAACGCTGCTACTGGTCACATAGATTTGTTAATATCACCACAATACAGGAAGCGTTTCAGTCCTACAAGTCCAGTTTCATTCATGAACATGGAGACAGCACTTTGATTTCAGGCTTCCGCCGCGATGTTGATGAAATCTGCGGTCTTCTGTGGTATTACGCGGCGTCGTGTGGCACTTGTTTACCGACGTTTCGGGACAACGTATCGGTCTCATCCTCACGGGTCAAGAGTCCGAGTGGGTCTTGACTCGTGAGGATGGGACCGATACGTTGTCCCGAAACGTCGGTAAACAATTACCACACGACGCCGCGTAATACCCCCAGAAGACCGCAGATTTCATGGAGACAGCAGGTTCCTCCGAAACGTTGGTAGCCGTCTGCTGAGGTATGCGGCATCTGACATCTCGGACGACCGTAATCTTATGAGTCCAGTTCCTACCCGATTATCCCTGTAACATCTAATATTCCTTTTAATATTATACTCCTAGCCTCTGTACAATCTCACAGTTTTTCTCTTTGCGAGAGATTTTCATCTCAAAGAGTTCGTTCACTTGTGTGTTAAATGTACTGCAACTTGCAGATTTTTGCCATTTCTTGTTATGCCTCTAGTAAATCAAAATGGTCTCGTGATCACGATATACGGAAGCTGAGAGAGAACGTGAATGGCGCACAAAGTCTTCGAATTTTCTATGTAAAGGACCCAAATTCGATGAGCTAATTTTCACACTGGGCAACAGTTTGACTCATCGAACCGTCGTACCAGACAATAGGTACGTCACGATACAGTTCACCGTTTGGCGGCTCTGCTGTATGAGAATTAAGGTGTGGTTGTACCAGTAACTGGCTTGAGTCTGGATTAGTCGTGGTGGCACGGCTGAGGAATACATTTAGAGGGAGAACGGTGTGAGGTCAATTAGGCAGTAAAGTGTGACACAGATTGCAATAATATATTCTTCACGTAAGGTATAGAAATATTATGTAGTATGCATATGAACTGAGTGTGTTTTAGTTTGCTATGCATTAGTGTAGGTGTGCACAAATTCTTCAAAATTATAGGAGACACCTCAAAATTCTAGACGTCAGAAGGGTGAGATGAAGCAATCTCCATACCTAGGACCTACAAATGTTCGGCGCAACTCTACAAAATTTCAGTCGCGTCGGGATTTGTGCACCCCTGCATCAGTGTAACCCCCAGAATTCCCCAAGAGTTAGTAAACCTAAAGTTAACCAGGCTGTCCACACACAAGATCTAGCAAACGTGTGGCGGCTTCGGCGGCGGCAGACGCTACCGTCATGGAAAACAGTAAGTCTGTGGTCTTCTGGGTTATTACACGGCGTCGTGTGGTAATTATGTACCGACGTTTCGGGACAACGTATCGGTCCCATCCTCACGGGTAAGGATTCCGAGTAGGAATTCCTACTCGGAATCTTGACCCGTGAGGATGGGACCGATACGTTGTTCCGAAACGTCGGTACATAATTACCACACGACGCCGTGTAATAACCCAGAAGACCACAGATTTCATCAACATCGCGGCGGAAGCCTAAAATCAAGGCAATGGAAAACAGTAGCCTACAATAAAATAACTTTTATCGTCTGCTTTAAACCGCGGTCAAACTGTTCACTCAGTAACCAGGCTGTAGTAATTTTATTACCTTGTAGCTTGACTTCTGTAGTGCAAACTTACATAATGTCTCCTCTAACATGATTTCTTTAACCGTTCACTCTTATCGCCTCCACGTTGCTACGTGTTGTAGAAATTTGGGGGGGGGGGAATACTTTTGCTACAAATTGTAGCTTTTGGAATTGAGAACGATGTGCCTTAATGAGGAACACTTAGCCACACCTCTACTTCGTTTATCCACGCAAGGTAATCTGTTGTACTCAGGAGACTGGCTTTCACCGCAGCATTTATTTCGCAGAAGGCGGTAGTGGGGCTGGGGGGGGGGGGGGGAGTTGCGGTTCGTCTCGTGTTTATTACAAGTAACCTTTGTAACTCTGCGACGAGCTGGTCCCTCGTTCAGAAGAGTTCTACCGAGTGTGGTGTGTCTAAATTGTGATCGTGAAGCCTCCAAAAATGAAGTGGCCTAGGCCCCCAAGGGGCTGTCGAGCCATTAAAAAAAAAAAAACTTGTAACTGAAGTGCAGTTTTGTCTTGTGCGTGAGAGTTGATGCTATTATTTTGTGTTGCAGTATTTCGGTTAGAGCTGTGTATGACTTTGACTTTAGACCTTATAAACTGAACATCTAACAAAGGACAGCCTGTGAAAAGGGTTAAAGTTGTACGTGTTAAGTAGGTGAATCGTCAGCTTTCGAGCTTTCGAAGAGGCACAGTTGAGATCTTTGTTTTTGTTTGATATTGTGGTCCGTTACTGGATGTTTGTTCTCCAGGGTTTTGAGACCGTCTGGTGTCCTTCAGGGGTCAATGGTCCAGTGAAGAATCACCTATGTAAACAATCAGCAGTAGAGTAAAGTCTAATTTTATCTTTTTGTCGAGCGGACGAAATTACAGCAAAGTACTGTGGTGTATCAGTGACAACAGTAAAAGGAAATGTAACGAGAGAATTGACGGAAGCCCTGTGCATGCCCCAGGTAAGGAGACGCCTCGAAAACCTGAGTCTGGTGGTTTTGTTTTGTGCGTGATCAAAGGAACATTATTGGGCTTCTATTATCAAAAGAAGGTTGTTCCATCTTGTACTGTCATCTTGTGAGGTCAATTGAAGATGTGGATTATAAAACGGGCGGATTTGGATCGCATTATCAAACAGAAATTAAGAGGTTTTTTTTCTGGATACGAAGAGGATGGGGTAGTGTCGTTTGGAGGTACGAAGTCAGGTTACTTAAACCCTGGGCTAGCATATCCGCCGGATTAGCCTCTCAGTATGTACATAAAACTCAATAATATTTCAATTTTTTTTAATGTAAATAGAACATAAAGGGCTAAATTGAGAAATCCCATCAGCATAAATCGTAATATTTTGATAACACTAACGTGTAATTTGTCAGTTGACTCGTATTTGTTTAAAAAATATGTTATTCAGTGATAACACTATGTTTTTGACAGGTTCTGTATATTCCCACAGCAAGTGTAGCGCAGATATAAGGGAACGTACGCACATTGTCAAGGTCATAGTCGTTTTCGTGAGTCACTCAAGTAGATTGCTGCACAATTACTACATTTTACTTCCCTCCATCTTGGGATGGATCGTCCGATATTTGAAGTCAGTAACGGCCAGTCACATCTCCTATCCTAAACACGGTTACAGTTCTAGTCAGCTCTACAGATTCACCATTTTTAGTAGACAGATACCGCAAATGACGTCATTGAGAGAGCCTGTTGTGTAATACAGTTTTTCTTTCCGAAACGTGGCGAACATTACCGTATAATTTCGGGGTTGAACAGAGCGGTTAGCTATATGGTTTGAGGACTTGCAAGTTCGGGCGAACCCACCTCACATACGAATGACTGACTGCCTCTTTCCCTCATGAATAATGCGACAAACAGCAGGCCATTTGATCGAGAGGCTACACACCAAATGTCGTCACATCAAACTGTCCGGCAAACTACAATTTGTGTCTCACAGGGAGGCAAAGGGAGCGAGCAGGTAGGCAGATATTCAACTGTACAGGGCTTTCGTTACAGGGGGAAGAACACACTTCACGCCTGTGGGCTCACATCTCACGCAGTAAGGTTCTCGCTGATAGTCGCTCAGCTAGTCAAGAATATCTCTGCGGCATAAATTTCATTACCTCTGCCACTGATTCCTCCTGATATATCTCCGTGAAATATATTTAATATTGTCCTGTATTGTAAGTAAGGATAAATTTAGTCTTTACTGATTCTGCTTAAAGAGCGCAGTCTCAGACCGTTATGGAACAGTTGTCGCGTGTTCGAAACCCGCTGGAACCATTTATGTACTTCTGTTTGTGTTTGTTGATTTGCGTTGATCGAAAAAAGATTTCAAATTAAGAATATTTGAATAAGATATTAGGAGAGCAGTAAGAATAAAGAGTAGTGTTTGAATAAGATATTAGGATAGTAGTAAGAAATAAAAGAGTAGGTGTTTAAATAAGATATTAGGATAGTAGTAAGAAATAAAAGAGTAGGTGTTTGAATAAGATATTAGGATAGTAGTAAGAAATAAAAGAGTAGGTGTTTGAATACGATATTAGGATAGTAGTAAGAAATAAAAGAGTAGGTGTTTGAATAAGATATTAGGATAGTAGTAAGAAATAAAAGAGTAGGTGTTTGAATACGATATTAGGATAGTAGTAAGAAATAAAAGAGTAGGTGTTTGAATAAGATATTAGGATAGTAGTAAGAAATAAAAGAGTAGGTGTTTGAATAAGATATTAGGATAGTAGTAAGAAATAAAAGAGTAGGTGTTTGAATAAGATATTAGGATAGTAGTAAGAAATAAAAGAGTAGGTGTTTGAATAAGATATTAGGATAGTAGTAAGAAATAAAAGAGTAGGTGTTTGAATAAGATATTAGGATAGTAGTAAGAAATAAAAGAGTAGGTGTTTGAATAAGATATTAGGATAGTAGTAAGAAATAAAAGAGTAGGTGTTTGAATAAGATATTAGGATAGTAGTAAGAAATAAAAGAGTAGGTGTTTGAATAAGATATTAGGATAGTAGTAAGAAATAAAAGAGTAGGTGTTTGAATAAGATATTAGGATAGTAGTAAGAAATAAAAGAGTAGGTGTTTGAATAAGGTATTAGGATAGTAGTAAGAAATAAAAGAGTAGGTGTTTGAATAAGATATTAGGATAGTAGTAAGAAATAAAAGAGTAGGTGTTTGAATAAGATATTAGGATAGTAGTAAGAAATAAAAGAGTAGGTGTTTGAATAAGATATTAGGATAGTAGTAAGAAATAAAAGAGTAGGTGTTTGAATAAGATATTAGGATAGTAGTAAGAAATAAAAGAGTAGGTGTTTGAATAAGATATTAGGATAGTAGTAAGAAATGAAGAGTATGTGTTTGGATAATGTATTAGAAGTTTATAAAGAAACTAATCTACTTTCACATTTCTAAATAATTGAAATCCAAATTTTCTGTACTTATTTCCCTGGAAGTATATCGGCCGGGACGTGAAATGACTCATTAGCATGTGGTACCAAGATTACGGTCTATGAATGAGTGGAGCTGTACCTCTATGCAGGGTAAAATTATAAAAGTCATGACAAGACCGCAAATGGTGTACTGCGTGACGCATTAAATACACTTTGCCAAGGTGTCATTTACTTTCAAAATATCACACGGTTTTGCGATACACCTGCAAATGTAATTCCATTTCCGCCCATAAGAAAAGCGCGGCCTTCCCTACGCCGATTTTCTCGGAATCCAAAAAAAAAAAGCTCGACAGCATTATATTCAGATCTGTTATTCCAAATTTCTCCTCAATCTTACAATAAATGTGGAGGGTACGAAACACAAAGTAAAGTATCGCTTTCAGTGCGTCCATTTTGAGGAAACCTTTCATCGCTCAGTAAGTTCCCTATTACATCTCAAGTACGGAATTGTATCCAAATCGGAAGAAACATTTACGTCCCTCAGCAAGTTGTGGCTTACATAGCACCGATTTTCACGAAACTGGCGCTTGCTCTACAGCTATTTTTAAAGAACACACGTTTAGGCTGCTGCGTATGGAATTCCAGAACTACAAGTTCTGACGTCACAGATTGATTTGTATTACCTTGTAGCGTGTCGTGACATTTTAAGTGAAGCTACCAACATTTTGAGTGAAGCTACAAAATAAGTGAAGCTACCAACGTTTTAAATGAAGCTACCAGATTTTTAGTGAAGCTATCAACTTTTTAAATGAAGCTACAAACTTTTTTGGTGAAGCTACAGACTTTTTTAGTGAAGCTACCAACTTTTTAAATGAAGCTACAAACTTTTTGGTGAAGCTACAGACTTTTTTTATTGAAGCTGCCAACTTTTTAAATGAAGCTACAAACTTTTTTGTGAAGCTACAGACTCTATTAATGAAGCTACCAATATTTTAGTGAAGCTACCAACTTTTTAAATGAAGCTACAAACTTTTTGGTGAAGTTACAGACTATTTTTATTGAAGCTTCCAACATTTTAGTGAAGCTACCAACTTTTTAAATGAAGCTACAAACTTTTTGGTGAAGCTACAGACTTCTTTTTATTGAAGCTACCAACATTTTAGTGAAGCTACCAACATGTTAATGAGGCTACAAACTTATTAAATGAAGCTACAAACTTTTTGGTGAAGCTACAGACTTTTTTATTGAAGCTACCAACTTTTTAAATGAAAGTACAGACTTTTTTAGTGATGCTACAAACTTTTTATTGAAGCTACGAAGTTTTTAAGTAAGGCTACCACCATTTTAAGTAGCGCTACAAACACCGTAAGTGAAGCTACGCCCCGCAGGCAACCCCTGTCTGTCTCTATCTCTCTATCTATATATATATATATATATATGTTTAGCCAACTAATGCATTCCGTAAATCTGCCGCCGCATAAAAACAGTATTTTCTATTAATTATTCAAGATTTCTAAGAAGCCACGTAACATTCATTTTCCCTTTTTAGATCCACTGATGCTGTCGGTATCTAACTGGGATATTTTTAATGCTTTGTAAGAGAGCTCTGAATTTGTTAAACCTACTCATGTTACTTCAGGATCAGTGCCGCATGTTGACTTAAACATCCAGAGAAATTCACATACTTGTAGACGGAATGTATTTTTGTACTTTAACGCTGATGTGAGATGTGCGATTGAATTATAATGGTTTAGTTTTAAAAGCTATATTATAGACCGGACGGAGGCACACAGGAATACTGAAATTAAAGAAGTTCCAAATGAACATATTTGTTCTTTTTAATTTATGTTTGATTTATTTAAACCTTTGGAATCGACATTGTTCTTGTGAGTTCCAAAAGTCTTGTCCAAATTAATTTTCCAGAAAATCTCTCATCTTCAAAGTTCAAAAGCAGCCACTAGATAACAGGAGCTTAGGGAAAACCAACATTAAACACTGTAAAATAACGTGTCGATTTGAGCTCGACATTTCACCTTGTACAACGGAAAGTGTTGTCGAGTCTAACTCGACATTAGACTAATAACTGTTAAGGATACTTTGTATTACTCATATTATACAGGATGATTAAAATGATATTAATGCTGACATAGAATTTTCTGTTATATGGATTCGGGTCCGAATAAACTTCTGAAGTGACAACTAAGCTAAGTTTCTTTGGAGGGACGAAGTTGGCAGCCTGGAGTGATGTTTATCGTACACAGTGGAGACGCTGAGACTGTTTCCATGACCAAAACGTTTGTGAGTGGGCCCCAGTATAGGCCTAAGAGATAACGTTTTCTAAATTACTGTACAGGCGCTCCAATGAGGTGAAGGTGGCGGAAGAATTCTGCTGGGTGTTAACAGGCGGCGGAGCTGTCATGCTGCGGCCGATCAGGTTCCAGTTTGTTGGAGTTTGGATTTAAACTGTACTTCCTTGTAAACACATGATTGACCGTATGATTATTCAATTCCGACTGGCGTCGGATCTTCCGGAATGTAACTACTGCGGACGTCGGGGAGTTTCCGTATTGTCAAATAATAGAACTGCAGTTTAAGTGGAAATGATGTGAAAGTAAGCTGTTGTGTCCTGATTTAAATTCTCCGTCGAAATTATCCTGATGGAACTGAGGAAAACATCTAATGTATGAGTGCCGTCGGTCTCAGATCAAGATTTGAAGTAGGACTGTTTACTGATCAACCGCGAAATTTGGTCAAATGAAAAGTTTGTAAAATAGGCAGGCCAAACCATGTAGCCTAAATTGGCTTCAAACTGACTAGCTGAGGGAAGCAAATTGCGATCGAAATATAAATAAGCTTGTTTCATAATGAGTAAAAAATCTTTCTTCTCTCACTATCGAGATGGACGCAGACTTCAGTAAATATTCTTCTGTTCCTATATATTTTGTTTCGCTAACAGCCTGGTCTTAAGACCACGGCAAGGGTTCTCGAAGTGTGAGTTGTGGTGCTTCAGATTTTCAGAACGTCCGGTTTACGGTATTCTGGGATTTGACGCCGGCAATCGGAAGAAAATTGTCTCCTTCATCAGGGTTGTAAACTGTATTGAGCAGGGAATAATTTACATAAGGGATAAAGCAACGCTTTTCAAGATCACCAGTACCATTGATTCTTTCAAAGCCTTGACCCCGGCGCTTCGTTCCCTGCATATCGTCCGTTTCTCACATATGAGCTCTGTTCTACAGACCACAGACCACGAGATGATCTCCGCGGGATGTTGGCGTGTCTGGCGCGGTGCGGAGGACTGCTGGTTATAGGTGGGGAATACTGGACTGCTACCGACAGGAGCGACAGTTCAGCTACTACTACACAGACTGAAAACATCCAGCAATTCGAGTAGCGTGTAGTGAGCGAGTGTACTGTGCGAATGCTTTCAGTATGGGTAGTAGCATCTTTTCATTTACGACGAAATGTTGCGCATGCGCATCTATCGCATTACTAGCATGGATCATCTTCTGGTCTGTGGACAGTACTTTGAACATGAAAGTAGTAGATTTGGCACAATGCTTTGGTACCAAAGTGCCCAACTTCGCATCACATAGGACCGTAGACATAACCCTTTGAAACACCCAGACATATATAATTATATTTTTCATGTGCTATTCTTACGATAAAGAGCTCTAGAGGACTAGTCTAGGTAGTGGAGACGCGGCATCTTTTGAGGTAAAAAAAGAGTTTTACCCTATATCATGCCATGAAGACAGAGGGGAAGTAGAGGTATAGCTCTACTCTTTCTTCAACCTCGGCCCTAGATGGGTGTGGATGATCATCGCCACGCCCCGGCCACTTTGCCCTCGGGAAAAAGACCCGGTATAGGACACTGGGTGGGCCTCAGGGCCGGTCTGGACGGTTGCGGAATATCTCGTCCCCACCGGAGTACGAACCCAAGCCGTACAGCACGTAGGGTGTCGCTATACCGACTACGTTATTCCGGCCGCACATTGTTTGAGGTAAAAACTGCATTTTTAAATAATATTGAAATGAGTTTGAGGCTTAGTATTCACCGCCGACATAACACCAAGCCTCATAACGCGGTCTAATTTCATGGTCTCATTCATTCGTCCCTCCGTCTATCCATCCAGCCATCAATCCATTTATAGAGCCATGTTTGAATCCATTCCTTCATGTCATCAAAAATGTTAGCCTTCGCACACTTTTGCTACAAGGCCCTGTCACCTTTTCTTTAGTCGTATCTGTGGACTTCCGGATGATTAAACATGCCACAAAAGTTACCAGAGTGTTGACACAGTTCGTTCACAGACTGGTCTAAAAATGAAATTTCTAGTGTCGCTAAGAATTCAACGCAGCACACCCGTGTTTATCGTCAAGCGCTACAGATAACAGACATTGAAAATACAGATGTGATTAGTCAGGAGCCCCTGCAGCAGTAGAGCCGGGTACTTACCCGGTAACATTTATTGAACGCCCTGATTTACACGGAGCTCTAATAAATAAAAAGTAGCTCGTTTGGCTATTGAAGTTTAAAGAATTACAGTCGAACCCGGTTATAACGACATCGGTTGATGCGACACCTCGTGTATAACGTCAGGTATTCTGTGGTACCAATTAATTCCTAACTGTTAATCATAACATAGCTCCCTGTTAGAAAAACACTCGTTTATAACGACATAAAGTATTCAGTTTTTTTTCGTGTCGTTATAACCGAGTCCCACTGTATTTGTGTATAGTACAAGCAAAGAATTAACCGTGAATTTAAATTCAAATTGACGGTCCAAAAATTGTAAAAACTGGTTATATAAACTACAAACTAACCAGAGAGAATATTTAGTTGCGTTACATGTTCTGGTTTTTTTCTGTTGCTTGTATTAATGTAGATGAAACAAGACAGACAGTGTACGTATATCGTAACATTGAGGCGCGTTCGCGTAACCATTGTTGCCGTGGAAAAGCAGTGCGTATTAAATATTACGAGTGTGTCTTTGGCCTTCGTTATCAAGCATGCAATGCGCATGCGCCATATTACATTGTCATATGTGGCTTGTCTGGCTCTGTCATATTTTTTCACATTATCTCGAAAAGGTCACGATTTTCGGGGAAAAAATTATTGGACATAAGTGTTTTAATTTAATCGACTAATTTTATCTGAAACATTTCTCATTCTAAGAAGAATTGAGCGAGATATTATGATAAATGTACATAGGTCTTTATGTAAAGTATCCATTATTCTTGTCAGATTTTAATGAAACTTTAATTTTCGTGTCAGATTTTCGAAAAAAATACTCAAATTTCAAATTTCGTGAAAATCCGTCCGGTGGAAGCCGAGTTTTTGCATGCGGGCAGACGGACAGACAGACACGACGCATCTAATAGTCGCGTTTCGCAATTTTGCGAAAAGTGCCTGCATATCGTTCCCCGTTGGTCGAATTTTACTTTGGGAGGAGTTTTTTTTTTTGCAACCCGGGCGCACCCAACGCACCGACTTTGAGCCTCATGTGTAACACCTATGTTTACATATGCTCCGAATTACCTGTTAAGTGTCGCCATTATCCATGCTAATACAACACTTGTTTGTTGGAAACGTACTTGCTGTTAGCAATAGGAAGTGAGTTACCATGACGACGTAAGCTTTCATGGAATGTATTTTACAGTATATAGGTTCATTTGGCGTGAAATGTTAGTTCGCTGGCAACCTTGTAATTTGTGCTGTCTGCCTGAATTGTGTATTGAATAATATAGTCATTGTACCATGTAATTGGATTCCATAGTATTATAAGGGTTTATTACACAGTTATTGTTTGATAATGATATGTCAACTGTTCCGCGTAAAACTGGCATTTAGACTGTGCCTATTTGATGTAATATAATATGCAGATTCTTTCGTTGTTAAAAGTTCAGGTATGTTACGTGTGTTTTGCTACAAGCTACATTCGAAATCGTTGTCTTTAAAACAGTAGTTATGTTAAGTGGGTCCCTGTCTTAGGTTACGAATTAAGACAGCGTCTAGCAGACATGGAGTGTGGCTGCGAATATATTGAATAAGAAGTAGCGGACAGCCGACAAGGGGTGGTACTCCAGCTTGGTGTTTGGGCGTGGTATTAATGTTGCTTAGGAGCGCGGTCATGGGCTGGTTCTTGAAACAGAAAATGTATATGAAATTTGTGACTTGAAATGTCAGAATTGCCTATACGCCACGTTTATTGAAGCATTTGCAAGGAAATTGGCTAAGTAGATTTTGATCGGGAAACCTTAAGGTAGGATACCGCTGAGGTAACGTGGTCTGGAACGGTGCAGAACGCTTAAATTGATCTTAAATAAACAGAGCGGGAAGAAGCATGTGGCAAGCTGTTCAGAATGCAGTAATGAACATTCTGGTTCTGTAAACTAGAGAAATGTTTATAGTAGCTTAGTGATTATTAACGTCTTAAAAAAGGACTCTGCGATATGGAGTTAACTGTCGCGCGGTCTAAGGCGTGGGTCTGCGGCCGCTCGCTTGCTGGGATTGCGGGTTCGAATCCCGCTGAGGGCATGGATGTGTGTCTCTTATGATTGTTGTGTGTTGTCAGGTAGAGGTCTCTGCGACGGGCTGGTCACTCGTCCAAAGGAGTCCTACCGAGTGTGGTGTGTCTGATTGTGATCGCGAAGCCTTGATAATGAGGTGGCTCTGGCCCACTAGGGGCTGTTGCGCGATGGGAAAAAATACAATATCATCGACTAATTAATTCCACGCCTACTGGTTTACTATTTTCTTGTTCTACTTTAGTGTTGCGAAAATATTTCGGTCGTGTTCAGTCATCTTTATTTCTATCCCCAGCGAATAAATCAACCTGCATTTCAGGCGTGTGGTATACCATTCATGCCCGGAACATCGATTTCGCTTATGCATACTCAGTGAAGGTGTGTGTATTTTTGTAGTTTTGTGAGACATCCTTCAAAAGAATCCACTTATGTTGATAAAATGGGATTATTCTTTTTTTTATGTTGTTTATACCGTGCATATTCTTATAATTAATATACGAGGGCTAGTCAAAAAAGAGTGAGAATGAATTTATTACTCAGCAAATACGTTAGGCAGAGTCCAACTTGATATGGTATTTTTCAAAGTAGTCCCCATCGAGCTGTATGCACTTGGTCCAACGTGTCTGCCAGTCCTGGAAGACGTGCTGGAACCCATTTTTTGACATCGTCTTCAGAACCGCCTCCGCCCTCTTCAGAACGGCCGTTGAGGAGTCGAAACGCTAGCCCCGCAGCTCCGATTTCAGGCGAGGAAACAGAAAAAAGTCACACGGAGAAAGGTCCGGGCTGTACGGAGGGTGCGGCACACATTCGATGTTTTTTCGGGCAGTGACAGTTTTGAAGACCCTGGCCGAACACATCCGACGAAAACGCCCTGAGCTGCATCCATCTCGTTGGCGCCTACACCACGATAATGCACGCCCTCACGTTTCGAACGTTGTTGCCCAGTATTTAGCCCGAAAAAACATCGAATGTGTGCCGCACCCTCCGTACAGCCCGGGCCTTGCTCCGTGTGACTTTTTTCTGTTTCCTCGCCTGAAATCGGAGCTGCGGGGCCAGCGTTTCGACTCCTCAACGGCCGTTCTGAAGAGGGCGGAGGCGGTTCTGAAGACGATGTCAAAAAATGGGTTCCATCACGTCTTCCAGGACTGGCAGACACGTTGGACCAAGTGCATACAGCTCGATGGGGACTACTTTGAAAAAGACCATATCAAGTTGGACTCTGCCTAACGTATTTGCTGAGTAATAAATTCATTCTCACTCTTTTTTGACTAGCCCTCGTATTAACTAAGTTATTCACTTAATAAAATACATTCATAAGTTTAAAACTCCTATAAAACTCCTGCATATTTCGGCACAGAGGTGCCATCATGAGGAATTTGTTCTGACAAAGGAGTATAAAGCCTATACCTAGTTAAGCGTGCTGTCCTTATAATCCTTTGTTATAATAACTCCCTGATAATGGCACCTCGGTGCCGAAACATGTAGGAATTTTATAGGAGTTTTATACTTCTGAATGTATTTTATTAACTGCATAAGTTGGTTAATGTATTAATTACGGGATTATTCTCTCTGAACTTTGGGTAGATACACAGTTGTAACACGTTCATTGCCGGTATTTAAATCCCCGAGGGTGTTAAATTGCCAGGGATTTTTTGAATGTTAAATAGTTAATTTATCAACATAAAACATAAGGGAATCGTCTAAGAAGTAAACAACCAGGTACTGCAGCCAGGTGTCTCCACCCTACAAAACCTGGAATTGGTTGAGAGACAAATGTTTGGAGACACATTTTGTGTAGATTTTATGTAATAACATACTGCATTTTAACATATGTATTTTAAACTGTAAAATCAGTGACTACGACATTTACCATTCAGATACACGATGTACACTGCAAATGTCTATATACGTTGACTCCCTGATGATGGCTGAAATGGTCAGCCGAAACATGTAGGAGTGTAAAAATAAATTTATTGTGCAGTTGTTGGTGATAAAAACCTTACATATATGAAACAACTGCACGTGACATGTATAATATTAAGAGAATCAACACTTTCAGCTTATTTTTAGTACAGATTATAGAATGTCTGCGTTTATATATATATATATATTATATATATATATATATATGTACGTTCATAAATACGTACTAACTCAGAACATGTCACACGTCTATAAATCGCCTTTGTGTATCTCTTTTTTACGAATGTGTGTCTTGTGAAAGCAAAAAGCTATATAAAGCTTGTGACAGTAGGCCAAGGACTGCTCGACACTGAATGGTAAGACTTTACGATCCTACCAAACGTCCGTAACTGTTTACCAGTCACACAAGGCATCATAATCCAAAACACCTGAGTCTTCAGCACCATCGAAATGGTGACCTCAGACCTTGTAGAAAACTGATATAACTGTGTGATCATTTCATTCACTTCGTTCCAATAATGTATAAGAAAATTACGTATCTTTTTCTTTTACATGGTGAAGGGCCCCGCAGCAGATGCTACGGACGCACCACAGCCTTAAGGCTTTTTGTGCAACCCTATGATGAAGATGAAGATGAGCAGTTTTTTACCAAGTTTTACAAGTAACGGAGCACCAGTGGAATGAAATTGACAGGGGAAAACCGACAACTCGGAGAAAAACCTGTTCCACTGCCACTTTGTCCACCACAAACCCCACATGGACTTGACCCGGGATCGAACCCGGGCCTTCGCAATGAGAGGCCGGCGACTAACCGCCTGAGCCATGGCACGGCCTACGTATCTTAGAAATGCCAAATAAGCCTTTTCGAAGCAAGTAATTGGATTTTGGTTTATGTTTTCTGAGGGTGAAAGAGCCAAAAACAGAACATTGTTGAAGTCAAGATCACTAAAAACTCTCGCAATCCAGTCTACTTGATAGTAACATGGTGCTGGATTCATTCCAAATGTTCCAACAGAGAGCTTTAATTCTGCAGTTTCATCGCAGACTGCAGCGCCGCCATGCGTTAGAATTGTTAATGTTATATTCGCTGATATTAGCGTGGGAAAATGGCGTTTAACTGTGCATTTATAGTCTGAAATATTTCCAGCTGTATTTGATGCAATTTTCGTGTTTAGTTTCGTAGCTTTTAAAGCAAGCAAGATAGAGTTATTTGTGATTTTTTTTGTGCAGAATTGGCCGTGATGTTCTGGTATTTCAGATGAAAATCCACCGCTGAAATTTTCACCCTGAATGTACTGAGAAATACGTCCCGTGTATTTCTTTAATTTTTGCCCCGGGTTAAATGTTTTGCAATAAGGAACACGCAACTTAGGGATTTATATTTAATGTAATGTACGTATTTTTTGTACGTACTGTTCTTAGAAAGCTGAGGAATCACGATGCCATGCATTTTTTGTTGAGCCGATGTTACCCCATCGCATAATATTATTGCACGCTGCAACGAAATTTAATCGAAATCTGTCATGGTGTTAAGGAGAGTGGACATCGGAAGGAGGGCAGAAGCTCAAATGTGTCTTCCACATTTTACGTTAGGGTAATCCCCGTTGCTTTGTTTAAACAGCCCATGAAGAAGGAAAGAAGTTAGGAAATGAGAGAACAGCGTAGAAATTGTGACGCTCTCACTCTATTTTTGTTTAATTATTTCGATAGTCGTCAGACTTACGGAAAGAAAACGTACTGAATATGTAGATGTGTTACTGTAATCGCGTTATATTCAGTGGGTTTGGAATTAGAAAAATATTTGGAATTCACTTGACAGTGGACAATTTTTAGCCGAAACATGTAGTCAGAATTCATGTCGGTTAATAAAGATGATTCAGTATTGTACTTACTAATATGGGGCACGCGGTGGCGCAGTCGGTTGAGGCACTGCGCTACAAGCCGGAAGGTCGCGATTTCGATTCCAGATGGGGTCACTGGAAGTTTTTATTGACATACTCCTTCCGGTCGCCCTATGGCTGTAGGGTCGACTCAGCCTTTAGCGTAAATGACTACCAGGGGTGTCTCCTGGGGGGTAAAGGTGGCCGGTGCTGGCGCTCACAACCTTACCACCTTCATGTGCCGATTGTCTTGAAATCTGGGAGCCTCAACCTCCTGGAATCCTTAAGAGCCGGCCTGTACACGGATAGCGTACTAGGTATAATAGCTGTTCAAATTGGGTTTTGATTTACTAATATGATAAGTTTTCGGTGCGTTATAATGGAGGTGTTCGGAACGAATCGTTTAGGCGTTCTTGCGAAGTTTGCTTTATTGTTGTCCTATATTGACCAAAATTTGCATGTTCCGACGAACTTACATAGAACTCCGTAATCTAGCATTTCATGAAAATTCATTCAGTTATCCGACCGTCAGAAATGGCGAAAGTAGGAGACATATTTTTGCGACTCTTTTGTTTACGGACGCTTCACCCCCCCCCCCCCCCCCACTGCCCTCCAAAATTGCTGTCTGTCAGTGTTTTATTTTATAAATGAGATGTGGGCTAACAAAGAGCTATTCTGATATCTCATACGACCTGTGTACCCCTTTGAAGAGACGTCGGCTATAAGTACAGGCCAGGTTCCTGGATGAAATATCAGGTGATTAATACAAGCCCCTAGCCGATCCCAGTGGCCGCGTGGTCTATGGCGTGGGTCTTCGGCCGCTCGCTTACTAGGATCGTGGGTTCGAATCCCGCCGGGGGCATGGATGTCTGCCTCTTGTGAGTCTTGTGTGTTGTCAGGTAGAGGTCTCTGCGACGGGCTGGTCCCTCGTCCAGAGGAGTCCTACCGAGTGTGGTGTATCTGATGTGTGATCATGAAGCCTCGACGAAACGAGGAGGCCCAGGCCCATATAGGGCTGTCGAGCCGTAAAAAAAAAATACAAGCCCCTTTGAGAACGTGAACCTGTGTGTACAAGACACTTGTCAGCTCAGAGCGGTGACGTACAAAACACTGAAAATTTCCCCTCTCCAAACGGTTACTTTCTTTCACTTCAGGTATAAATTCGTACAAAAGAAATTTTTCTCAAAATATACCGGGCTATCGTGGGCCGGGATAGCTCAGTCGGTATAGCGACTCGCTACGGGCTGGGCGGTCCGGGGATCGAATCCCTGTGGGGGCAAGGTTTTCCGCACCCGTCAAGACCGGCCCTGGGGCCCACCCAGCCTCCTATACAATGGGTACCGGGTCTCTTTCCCCGGGGTAAAGCGGCCGAGGCGTGGAGTTGACCACTCGCCCTCATCTAGTGTCAGGGTTAAAGAAAGAGTAGAGCTATATCTCTACTCCCCCTCTGGGCCTTCATGGCCTGTTCTAAGGAGAACTTTACCTTTAGCTTTATACCGGGCTATCAGCTTAGAACCACTGGCTAGTCCGCTGTTCTTATGTCCCTGCTTATTGTGGTGTTCATGTAATGACCAGAACCTTTTACAACTGACATTTTCGTAAAGCATGATTACCGTTTTCTGGAACGTGACGCCGTGTACCATGTTAGAAATGTAGCAACGTTTCGGAGAAATTGGAACCCGGATAGTGTACTTGGTGTAATGGCTGAGCTGTTTATTGGACGAAAGGGGATTTGTGTTGTGATTTCCAGCACGAGGCAACGTATTATTCTCTTCTGCACTAACATCCCGACTGACTCTGGGACCATCCAACCTTCAGTGCATTAGTTGCCGCTGGTAAATCGACAGCGGTGTGAAGTTAACCACTCACCTGCATCTTGTGTCGAGGTTAGAAATATGTGGAGGTATACCTCTACTGCCCATTATTCCTTCGTGGCGTGCGCGAAGACAACTTAACATCAGAAGGACCATACTGCGTCTTCTGCCTCGGAGATGGAAGCAGTAAGTGACCGAGACGCGGACGTCTGAGGCGGAGCAGCACATAATTTGAGATAAAACTTTTAAAGTGTAAAACAGTAACATGGCGACCTTGCGAAAATTGTTATCAGCTTTCGGCTTGATGTTGATAACTAGCTGGGCGTGTCAAATTTGTTACATATAATGAACATACCTACATATTACGCATGTAATAATGTTAAATTTTACAAATATGGCGGCGATGGAAATCTTTGAGGTTATGTTTGATATTTCACATAAAAATTGTACCTACGTATTAAGTTATTTCCAGAAATAAAATAAAATGTAGGACTGTAAATTTGTGTTGAAGAAAATTGAGCTTTATGATTTCTTCTGGTGGACACCCTCTGTTTTATGTTTCCTACACGTGTCTGCCCTCTTTGTACACGTGTGGCAAAAGTGCAAGTGCTGAGTCCCAATATTACGAGGCTGTTTCGTTATTTACATGACCTTATATCGAGAAATTCCAAATTTGGTTCAAATCGGTAAACAATTTTCTGTCGCGTTGCATGAAGACCTAAGTAATTCTTCGTTGTCGGCGACATTTAAATCGCCATAAACACACTCAGAGCGAAATGGTTGAGGCTCTTAGGTTAGCCGAGGAGGTATAAACGTTACTGGAACGCTCCGAAATTTACGTTATACGTACATTGTCTGTCTTGTTTAATATTGGAAATACGGGAGGTAGATTGCGGTATAGGCTGCGTAAAAATATTGTTTGCAGGGCTAAATATAAAGGCTGCAAAACTGCGAAAACCCCGGTGTTAAGCAGACACTGTCTTCTATACAGTTTTACTCAGTAAATATTTGATCTGATTTTAATACAAACACTCATCGTAATCGACTGAGTTCTTTCCCAGATAAAATGTGTGGACGAATGGATAGATATGACCTTCCCACTGGAGCTCCTTTTATCTTCGTCTTTCAAAGCCCACACAAGCGTTTCATGCGAAGTGCTCTTCCAAACAGAACGGAGCATAAAAATAGAACGTGACTGACATCTGTTTGCTTCTTAGAGAACTAAAATAAGGCATTAGTTGTCACATCCCATTGAACAAACTTCTTCATCGCGCCAAACGCTAGTGCACATGTTATCCATTTAAGATGATCTCAAAGCCTTTTAACTGAAATCTGATAACACATGAAGCAAGATACTTTCAATTTAACACGCAACGCGAAAGGAGAAATAAGATAAATAGGAATCACTGGAGCAAAACAGGAAAGTTATTAAAGGACTTATTGTGAGAATGTCTGCGCCGTGTACTTTGTGAAGGGAAGTTGTCTAAAGACAGAAACTTAATAACATGGTGTAAATCATTTTTGACACGTAGACAGGGAATAGTTGCAAAAATAAGCGTAGTAGCTTCGAAGTGTCTGTGTCCGACTATTTGTCTGTCTACGTACGTATGTGTGTGTATGTAACAACTGAGGACCACAGAACTATTTTTCTTGAAACTTTGTATAAACAGTTTTACTACAATTTTTTCTGTACATTCCAAGTTCTGTTAAAAACGAACACAATTAAAGGACACTTTTCACGGGCACAAACTCCCGGGACAGCGTAGTGCTACAGTTACTAAGCTAGCAGCTGAACGACCCGGGGTTCAAGTCCCGGCAGGAACATTTTTTTCTCCTTCTGTAATTTCTGACCAGCTCGGGGGCCCTCTCAGCCTCCTATTAAATGAGGAGCGGTGTTCTGTCCCGGGGCTACAGCGTCCAGGACTTTAATTTGACCACTCCATCTTCTGGCGAATAATTGGAGCTATACCTCCTCTTTTCGTAATGCCTTAGTGGCGTGGACAGGGACAATTTTACCTTTCCCTGGACATGGAAAAAGCATACGTTTCTCCTCGCATGTTGAGCGGAACTCGTCATTATTTATTGGAGAGAAAATCTTGTCGAGAAGATGGTCGAAGTGAAAAAGACTTTATGTCCAGTACACTCTTTACATACGTCGTACACTTGTCGATAAAGCTTACAATTGGAACGTCAGCACGTAAGGTGATAATCGCGGTGGCTACCTTCAAGGAACTAGATTACAATACAACTCAAAATCCATTAGAATAAAATAGATTACAATTCGTTACAAAGGTTAACAGTAAAATACTAGTTTCATAAGGTAATGCGTCTTTATTCTGACAGCCCGGTCCATACATTCATCCCGCGGGACAAATCCAGATTGGTACAAACGGTTACCACTGCATTTTAAATTGTTAACATCATATTTACTTGTAATCACTTTACGTATATTTTATTACATATTACGCGTATTATCATCTGTTACGTGTTTCGGCCTTCTGTGGGCCATCGTCAGGAAGAAAACCAAATACAAGGGATGTATAAAACACTAGTGTATCATCACTAGAAATTACAAATCTTACGTACATTTAAAGGGGGCACGCGGTGGCGCAGGTGGTTGAGGCACTGCGCTACCAGCCGCAAGGTTACAGGGTTCGATTCCCGATGGTGTCATTGGGACTTTTCATTGACTTAATCCTTCCGGCCGCACTAGGGTCCTGGGATGGACTCAGCTTCTAACAGAAATGAGTACCAGGGATGTCTTCTGGCGGGTAAACGCGGCCGGTGCTTAGGGCTGATAACCTTACCACTTTCATGTGCCGATTGTCTTGAAATCTGGGAGCCTCAACCTCCTGGAACCCTAAGTGCGTGTCCAGGCCTGTAATGGGATTGCTTTTACATACATTTAAAGGTTAGGTTCTTAACATCACGTTTGAATTATACAGAGTGTATCTAAAAATGCTTGGATATATATAAGGGCAGTACGGTGTAGCTGTGTATGATGTAGACTAAAAACAAGTATCAAAACATTACATATATAGCTAAAATGTTAATTCGTAGGCACTCTTTTTGGTGTTATAATTTGATAGGACGATGTACTTGTATTTTCCTATTAGGGATCCAGCGTTGAATGCATTGTGTTTGGAAATATCTGCAAACAACGAGGTGATGTGAATGACATTTTAAATTAAATATTTTTTTAACTAAACTGTTAGAAAAGCCTGAAGTTACAGTTTTGTTGCTCTGCAGTGTAATAATTCTTGCAAGTGATGTCTGTAATAGGAAATCTCGTGTGCTTTACACATACCGCAATCATAGTCAGAACTGGGTTACATTTAAACTTTTTCCTCTTCTTTTGGATAATGTTCTTTTCTGTGGCGGTTTTTTTTTTAACTGAAAGTCATTTAAAACTAGACTCGCTCTGCTTTAATTGATTCGTAGTTACGTTTTCCTCTATCAGTTTACTACAAAAGTACGGAAGCCACATTTTGGGTGTAGTTTTAACTTTCAGAATTACTTCTTTTCCCCTGCTCCTGAGTTAGATTACGTGAAGGCAAGCGAAAGTTCTATTGCTGCCTGCTTTCAGGGTATTCTATAGCTGCGTGTGTACAGAATGTTCTGACAATGTTTAGTGGTGAATTTCACGAACTTCGACATTTGTGTAAACAGATTTTGCATATGTAGGATATTGCTTTCCATTTCTTCCATTTCCCCAACTTTCATATCCTTCCCATCCATTCTGAATACATGAACATTTTGAGTATACACCTTATATGGCAATATTAACTTTTCATTAGATTAGGTTATCCATACGAATATGCAAGAATGTTGACGCATTTGTGTAAACTTCAGTGTCCATGTATACTCTAAGGGGATTGATACAACAGCCTCTTCAACCATTCAGTGCTCGTAACTACATGACAGATTATAACTTTTAAAAACTTTAAAACGTACAACGAATGCATTTTATTACAGAATTACACGAAACTTAAGATGTAAACTTTACTTTTACCTAATTTCGTTGTCACACTTGTACTTCGTAATCAGGTGTTGCTGGGTTCTGCTCCCTTAATATCTTTTATATAATGTGGAAACAACAGCAGGGGGTCCAAGGTTTACATACACTTAACATCCATTATTTTCGTCCAATAGCATAACATACTGACGTCTGACACAAAAAAAACGAGACTGTGTCTGTAACAATTTCTGTTTGACAAATTCAGCAAATTAACTACGATCGCCTTCAAAGTAGTTCCCTTCTGAGTTAACACACAGCTGCATACGATGCTGCCAACGTTCAAAGCAATTCTGCATGTCATTTTCTCTCAGACTGTTGAGGATCTCCGTCGTTTTCACTTTCACATCTTCTACCGATAAAAATGGGTCCCTTTGAGCACCGACTTGATCTTTGGGAAGAGGCAGAAGTCACAGGGAGCGAGGTCTGGCGAATAAGGTGGGTGCTCCATCACAGTGATGTTTTTATTGGCTAAAAACTGCTTCACAGACAAAGCGTTGTGGGCTGGCGCGTTATCCTAATGCAAAATCCACCCGTTTTGCCATAATTCCGGTCGTTTCCTTCTCACACGTTCCTGTAATTTCGTCAACACTTCAATGTAATAGTGTTGATTTATCGTCTGGCCGCTGGGTACCCACTCTGCCATCACAATACCCTGGATATCGAAGAAAACAATCAACATGGCCTTGAACCTCGAACGACTCATGCGTGCTTTTTTTGGTCTTGGAGATGATGTTGACTTCCACTGCATTGATTGTCGCTTGGTTTCCGGATCATACGTAAATATCCAAGTTTCATCAAAGTAATGACCGAATTCAACAAATCTGGTTCATCCTCAATGCTTTGCAAAAGGTCCGAACACAATTCCTGGCGGCGTTCTTTTTGTTAATCTGACAGAATTTTTGGAACCATTTTTGCACAAACCTTTGTCATGTTCAATTCTTCCGTTAGAATTCGTCGAACACTTTCCCTATCCAAATTAACTTTCTCAACTACTGCTCGAACACCCAACCTTCTGTCTTTTCGAATCACATGTCGCACTTTTTCAATGTTGTCATCGTTAACAGCTGTGCGTGGCCGGCCTGGGCGATCATCATCTTTCACGCTTTCTCTGCCTTCCGAAAATCGTTTGTGCCACTCAAAAACGCGTGCACGAGATATGCAATTCTTCACCATAAGCCTCAGTCAATAATTGAAAAGTTTCCGTCGCGGATTTCTTCAGTTTAACAAGAAACTTGATGTTAAATCGTTGTTCACTTTTGCAGTCCGACATTTTCCGTCCGAGGGTAAAAACACGCCTATATTTGAAGATGCGTCAACTTGTACTGAGTGAAGCGATCGAGCTGAAACTTGTAACACTGTGACAGGACAGATCATGTTCCATAGCCGTATATTTGTTTCATCCCCCCACTCTTGGTTCCAGAGCTATAGGGTTAGTCTCGTTTTTTTTGTGTCAGACCTCGTATATCACACATAAAACAAACTTCGTTATCACTAGTAGACTGGAGCACATTCACTATCTGTTATTTTGTATATAAATTCTTGGGTATGGGATGCGTATATCTTCTATGTTATATATATGTTAAAAGTTTAAAAAGTTTTTTAAGATTACATCTTCCACATATGCTTGTTACAAATTCTTGGCAGTCTTTTGTTGTACAGATTATCCAATTAGAGTTGAACATATCCTGTATTTTGTAGTTATGTGTCCTGTGGTGTGATTTGTACAAATCACACCACAGGACACACAACTACAAATAAGTACAGACTGTATGGAGGTGTATCAGTCTGTCACAATAGAGACTGTATGGAGGTGTATCAGTGTGCCACAGTACAGACTGTATGGAGGTGTATCAGTCTGTCACAACAGAGACTGTATGGAGGTGTATCAGTGTGCCACAATATAGACTGAATGGAGGTGTATCAGTGTGCCACAGTACAGACTGTATGGAGGTGTATCAGTTTGCTACAGTACAGACTGAATGGAGGTGTATCAGTGTGCCACAATATAGACTGAATGGAGGTGTATCAATGTGCCACAATATAGACTGAATGGAGGTGTATCAGTGTGCTACAATAGAGACTGTATGGAGGTGTATCAGTGTGTCACAATATAGACTGAATGGAGGTGTATCAGTGTGCCACAATGTAGACTGAATGGAGGTGTATCAGTGTGCCACAATATAGACTGAATGGAGGTGGTGTATCAGTGTGCCACAATATAGACTGAATGGAGGTGGTGTATCAGTGTGCCACAATATAGACTGAATGGAGTTGTATCAGTGTGCCACAATATAGACTGTATGGAGGTGTATCAGTGTGCCACAATATAGACTGAATGGAGGTGTATCAGTGTGCCACAATAGAGACTATGGAGATGTATCAGTGTGCCACAATAGAGACTGTATTGAGGTGTATCAGTGTGCCACAATAGAGACTGTATTGAGGTGTATCAGTGTGCCACAGTACAGGCTGTATTGAGGTGTATCAGTGTGCCACAGTACAGACTGTATTGAGGTGTATCAGTGTGCCACAATACAGACTATTGAGGTGTATCAGTGTGCCACAGTAAGACTGTATTGAGGTGTATCAGTGTGCCACAGTACAGGCTATATTGAGGTGTATCAGTGTGCCACAGTAAGGCTGTATTGAGGTGTATCAGTGTGGCACAGTACAGACTATTGAGGTGTATCAGTGTGCCACAGTAAGACTGTATTGAGGTGTATCAGTGTGCCACAGTACAGACTATTGAGGTGTATCAGTGTGCCACAGTACAGACTGTATTGAGGTGTATCAGTGTGCCACAGTACAGACTGTATTGAGGTGTATCAGTGTGCCACAGTACAGACTGTATTGAGGTGTATCAGTGTGCCACAGTACAGGCTATATTGAGGTGTATCAGTATGCCACAGTACAGACTGTATTGAGGTGTATCAGTGTGCCACAGTACAGACTGTATTGAGGTTATCAGTGTGCCACAGTACAGACTGTATTGAGGTGTATCAGTGTGCCACAGTACAGACTGTATTGAGGTGTATCAGTGTGCCACAGTACAGACTGTATTGAGGTGTATCAGTGTGCCACAGTACAGGCTATATTGAGGTGTATCAGTGTGCCACAGTACAGACTGTATTGAGGTGTATCAGTGTGCCACAGTACAGACTATTGAGGTGTATCAGTGTGCCACAGTACAGACTGTATTGAGGTGTATCAGTGTGCCACAGTAAGGCTGTATTGAGGTGTATCAGTGTGCCACAGTACAGACTGTATTGAGGTGTATCAGTGTGCCACAGTACAGGCTATATTGAGGTGTATCAGTGTGCCACAGTACAGACTGTATTGAGGTGTATCAGTGTGCCACAGTACAGACTATTGAGGTGTATCAGTGTGCCACAGTACAGACTGTATTGAGGTGTATCAGTGTGCCACAGTACAAACTGTATTGAGGTGTATCATGTGTGCCACAGTACAGGCTGTATTGAGGTGTATCAGTGTGCCACAGTAAGACTGTATTGAGGTGTATCAGTGTGCCACAGTACAGGCTATATTGAGGTGTATCAGTGTGCCACAGTACAGACTGTATTGAGGTGTATCAGTGTGCCACAGTACAGACTGTATTGAGGTGTATCAGTGTGCCACAGTACAGGCTATATTGAGGTGTATCAGTGTGCCACAGTACAGACTGTATTGAGGTGTATCAGTGTGCCACAGTACAGACTGTATTGAGGTGTATCAGTGTGCCACAGTACAGACTGTATTGAGGTGTATCAGTGTGCCACAGTACAGGCTGTATTGAGGTGTATCAGTGTGCCACAGTACAGACTGTATTGAGGTGTATCAGTGTGCCACAGTACAGACTGTATTGAGGTGTATCAGTGTGCCACAGTACAGACTGTATTGAGGTGTATCAGTGTGCCACAGAACAGACTGTATTGAGGTGTATCAGTGTGCCACAGTACAGACTGTATTGAGGTGTATCAGTGTGCCACAGTACAGACTGTATTGAGGTGTATCAGTGTGCCACAGTACAGACTGTATTGAGGTGTATCAGTGTGCCACAGTACAGGCTGTATTGAGGTGTATCAGTGTGCCACAGTACAGACTGTATTGAGGTGTATCAGTGTGCCACAGTACAGGCTATATTGAGGTGTATCAGTGTGCCACAGTACAGACTGTATTGAGGTGTATCAGTGTGCCACAGTACAGACTGTATTGAGGTGTATCAGTGTGCCACAGTACAGACTGTATTGAGGTGTATCAGTGTGCCACAGTACAGACTGTATTGAGGTGTATCAGTGTGCCACAGTACAGACTGTATTGAGGTGTATCAGTGTGCCACAGTACAGACTGTATTGAGGTGTATCAGTGTGCCACAGTACAGGCTGTATTGAGGTGTATCAGTGTGCCACAGTACAGACTGTATTGAGGTGTATCAGTGTGCCACAGTACAGACTGTATTGAGATGTATCAGTGTGCCACAGTACAGACTGTATTGAGGTGTATCAGTGTGTCACAGTACAGACTGTATTGAGGTGTATCAGTGTGCCACAGTACAGACTGTATTGAGGTGTATCAGTGTGCCACAGTACAGGCTGTATTGAGGTGTATCAGTGTGCCACAGTACAGACTGTATTGAGGTGTATCAGTGTGCCACAGTACAGACTGTATTGAGGTGTATCAGTGTGCCACAGTACAGACTGTATTGAGGTGTATCAGTGTGCCACAGTACAGACTGTATTGAGGTGTATCAGTGTGCCACAGTAAGACTGTATTGAGGTGTATCAGTGTGCCACAGTACAGACTGTATTGAGGTGTATCAGTCTGCCACAGTACAGGCTTTGTGAAGAACTGCTTGTATAACTGAAATGATTTAGAGTTGTTTAGAAATCGATCTCTATATGTTTTAATGCTTTTTTAATGTTACTATAGTATCAATGTGCATACTATTTATGTCGTCTTCTTTACGGTTTTGGTTTTGTTATTCACTTATCTGAAGATAACTGGTGTACTATTTGCAATAGACCTAAACCTTAGTACGTATCTTATAACCAATGGAAATAATTTGAGCCAAATACGTAAATTTTTCAGTCTTATTGGAAGTTACCCAGATGTCCATTTTAATATTAATTATTAATATTTCTTCTCAGTGTTGTACGTGGTCGCTTTCCAGAAGCTTTTTTTGTCCGTAATTGTCATATGCGATCAACCGTTTTCTGTATTCAGATTAAATCTACATTCTCTAATTTCCATATTAAATTTTTAACGCCCCATCTCTTCCGTTTTTCATAATAACGCGATTCGATTGTGTTCAGCAATCAGACTAAACCTTTTTATCGTACCTGTATAACCAATAAAATAAACATTCCATTTATATTTAGCCTGAACACGAAATATCTGAACGCCTAAGTCGTATGAAACCCAACTATAGGAGGTGAAATGTGGGTTGCCTATCTTCAGTTTAGTACACAGTTATGTTTTATTTTATTGCATCTGCTGATGACAAATTCCCCCCCCCCCCCCCCCCCCCGTAATATGGAACGGTGATCAAGATAAATTACACTTTTAGTACGAACTGCAGGCTAGCGAAGAAATGGTGGTTTTTAGTTCCTACATTTCGCCAGAACGGCGCCACTTGTTTTCACTGAAATTTAAAGCTCTATCTTTACTTTTGGTTCCAAAGGAGAGGTGTGAGGCTGTATTTTGAAGCTATAATAAATAACGTACCCAATGTCTGAACACTTTAAGAACCGAGAAAAATAAAACCTTGTTTTATTTTCTTGAGCAAGAATTTGCTATGTCACCATACGTTATCTCGGTTTATTTGCCTTACTGTGAAGATAGGATACAATAAATATAAATCTAAGACTATTTATATAAATATACGCATAATAACATAACTTAACGGCTTTGGTGCTATTTTTCCTCTTGTTTTTTTCTCGAGATCCAAAGCATATTTTACTAGATAAAGTTTGTACTTCATTATTTCCTAAAATTTGTGTTAGGAATATTTTTTCTCTGATAAATATCTATATTACACCCCAGATGCGCGCAGGAACACATGTAGAGCTTCCTGTAAAGTGTTGTAAAAATCCAGATTTTAACCAAAATTTGAATACGTCGATGCATTTTGTTAAAAAAAAACACCCAGCGCCAAATTTGTTGAATTTCAACTCACTATTACAGGGATTGCGATCCTGTGGAATGTCGCCCGGTCGCCAGGTCGCCCGGGCCACTAAATCTGGTACGTTGGCGCCTAATATTTCTGGAACCACGGTATGGAACTTGCTTCACTTCACCCTTGTGTCGCCTAGAATTTTGACATGTTCCCAAAATTCTTAGGAAATTTCTGCAACCCTGAACTCCCTCTCTTACAATATGTACATTACATACAACAACCCCTTAAATGTCAGGCTTCCCGCTTACTTATGCTTCATACCTAAATCTTTTGTAAGACCTCTCCCAGGCAACAGACCGTATTTAGTTCTAAAGGTATTGTGTTGGAGTGTCTGGACAGACAGAATTATCATTTCATAGTCATGATAACCAAGACCTATTGTGATGTTTCCATCTAAACTACCCCGAAGTTTGTGTTTCTGCCTGTCTAACCTGCAGCAAGATGTGAATGTACCCGAGGAAGAATGACGTCCGTAATGGAACGAGCGTAAACAGAAGTTTTCTAATTATTGTTGGTTCGAGATACACCGTCTCGTACTTCCTGGTTTAGCGTTGCCATGGTTACTGACTTTCTCTTGACACTTAATACTACAAACTGTCGTATGGATTCGTCAGCGGAACGAAAAATCTGCGGTCGTATAAAATAGAAGCGACGTGAAATTGTCAGTTCCAGAGTCAAGACGAAGTGACAGTTTCATATTACTGAATGACTCCGTCCGCAGACCTGTTCTGTAAACCATAGGTATATACGGTGACGGCATCCCTTCTTCACCCGGGTTTATTGTCTTAAAGTAAACTCCATTGAAAATACAAAATTTCTAATTTCACACTGTTGACACCGTGCATCTTCGTCATATTAAATTAAGTTATAAACCAACCGATGCACACTAAAACCACTTTTTAAGTAGCTTTATTATAAATTGTTAAAATTGTACCCCTACACGTGTTCGATCCTAGGATCATCGTCAGGGGGTTTATTGCTAAAGCTACAGTCACTTCAACACATGAGAATTGTTGAAGTGACTGTAGCATTTAGCAATAAACCCCCTGACGATGATCCTAGGATCGAAACACGTGTAGGGGTACAATTTTAACAATTTTATAATAAAGCTGCTTAAAAAGTGGTTTTAGTGTGCATCGGTTGGTTTATAACTTAATTTAACAAAATTTCGAATCGATTATGACAAGTCATGAAAATTTATTTGTGTTTTCGTACTCGTCTAATACAGGTGAGTCAGAAGTCCCTGTGCACCTCGTCGGAAGTAGGAAGTAGTTTAAGAGTGGAACTCCCAATGACTGTAAGTGCTGTAAGTGATCTCCACGGGCGTCCACACAAGCTTCTACACGTAGACAAGCCCTACGCCTACGCCACATAAAGTCTTTTATGTTTGGGATCTTCCCAGGTTCAGCACAGTGCAGCACTCTTTTCACAGATGGACAGGGACGTCTGGCTTCCCCTGTAGGTGACATTCGTATCTGATACATTCAGTGTCTTAGATTCACGTTTGTACGTGGCTACTGACTCAGGAATTTAGTGGGTTTCTTCAGTCCCACCACGCAAATGCCAAGACGACAGATAAACATCCACCTTTATATAACCTGTAAGTCGCTGTCCCGAACGTCAGGTCTATATGTGTCGGAAGCAGGTCCCATAAAAGATGGGTGCAGTAAATTTGTGCGAAATCATTTCCTGGATAGACATTGTGTTAAAATAGTATACCGGGTTTTTATTTCCAACTTCTCTTTCTCCATCTGGTAGCGCATTGTTGAGGCAGTGTCCAACATTAAATTGTTCCGACGCGTTCGCATAAAGCGCCTATTAACTTCATGTCTGTCCGTCCATCCGCACGTATCGATCCGGCTTCCACTGGACAGATTTTACTGAAATCTTGTATTGGATAGGTTTAGAAATATCTGTCGAAACGAAGCACATTTGTTCAAAATGTGACAAAAATATCGGTCTTTTATATGAAGACCTGAATACGCTTATATTATTGACAGCAACATATATATGCAGCTGGACAACAATGCAAATGGAATACATTGTTGCGTTTCCTTGTAAACACTCAACAATTTTATATTTTTGACAGTAATGTGTGCAGTTCAACAATACATAAAATACATTGTTGAGTTTCCTTGTAAACACTCAACAATTTTATATTTTTGACAGTAATGTGTGCAGTTCAACAATACATAAAATACATTGTTGCGTTTCCTTGTAAACACTCAACAATTTTATATTTTTGACAGTAATGTGTGCAGTTCAACAATACATAAAATACATTGTTGCGTTTCCTTGTAAACACTCAACAATTTTATATTTTTGACAGTAATGTGTGCAGTTCAACAATACATAAAATACATTGTTGAGTTTCCATGGCAACAATTATTACGCCAGGATGCAGCTATGTTACGTTATACTACGTTGCTTATCTTGTTTATTTAATGAAGCTGTGAGTTTATAAAATTATTTAATATCGGTGTTGGATGAATGGTGAGTACGGATCATTACTGGAATGACATTGACTGGGGGAAACTGAAGTACTTGGAGAGTAACTTGCCCCAGAGGCCGTGCCATGGCTCAGGCGGTTAGTCGCCGGCCTCTCACCGCGGAGACCCGGGTTCGATAGCTGATCCCAGTGGACCGTGCGGTCTAAGGCGTGGGTCTTCGGCCGCTCGCTTACTAGGATCGTGGGTTCGAATCCTACCGGGGGCATGGATGTTTGTGTTGTGTTGTAAAAAGACGGTTGTGGACCGTAAGTGACATGAAAGGACGAAAAAGGATTAATGCAGAACAAAAATGGATCAAAGGGGAAACCCAGGAATTAATTAAAAAAAAATCCCGGGTCAGTCCATGTAGGATTTGTGGTGGACAAAGTGGTACTTGGACAGGTTTTTTTTCCGAGTACTTCGGTTTTCCCCTGTCATTTTCATTCCACCGGTGCTCCCTTACTTGGAAAAACGAAAAAATAATCATCTTCATCACAGTGTTGCACAGTAAGCCTCTAGGCTGCGGTGCGTCCGTAGCATCTGCTGCGGGGCCCTTCACAAAGAAACTTGCCCCAGTGCCACTTTGTCCACCAAAACCTTCTCATGGACTGGCCTGGGGTCGAAGACGGGACTGTACGGGAAGAGGCCGGCGACTAACCGCCTGAGCCATGACACAGCCGCTGAAAGACGTGACCTCAACAGTCGTTACAGGAGTCGAACGCCTGAGTGCTACGTAACGACAGGTGCGTATTTAATGGCCGGAACCATACAGTTTGTAACTGCGGGCATTCGAGACACGGGCGACGATGAGAACCAGAATTGATTCTTCTGGGCTGTAAGTGTTTGACGATCCGGCAAAATGGCTGAACTCCGTGGTTAACTGCATTCAACTTTCAGGTTAAGTAACAAGACAGAACTTGTTGAATACCCACTCTGCCACTCATGAAATGTCTGATCCAAGTACCTTTTTTTCCGTTTGTGATGAAGGGCCCTCGCACCACAGCCTTAAGGCTTTTTGTGCAACCCCAATGATGATGATAGATGGATGAGCAGTTTTTTTACCAAGTTTTACAATTAATTGAGCACCAGTGGAATGAAATCGACAGGGGAAAACCGACGCTCGGAGAAAAACCTGTCCCAGTGCCACTTTGTCCACCACAAATCTCACACGGACTTGACCTGGGATCCAACCCGGGCCTCCGTGGTGAGAGACCGGCGACTAACCGTCTAAGCCATGGCACGGCCATCCAAGTACCTTAGTTGTTTTATAAATAGGCGTTTTTTTTACAAAGTAAAAAATACGAACTACAGATTGACGGTATTGATGAATGTGCATAGTAGTTGCCGACGTTTCGAAAGAACCGACACGGCGTTAACATCCCAGAAGACTTGAAACTTCTACAAAAAACGCCTTATGTGGAAGCCTTAACTTTTTTGTCTGTCTGAGAACAGCAGAAGCGCCAAAATCTCTCAGGACTTCTTTTAATTGATAAGGTAGAGTGTTACTGAAATTTGTCGGGTGAGTCCTGTTTGTGGCCTTACTGGCCTATATTAAACTTCACTTTAGTGGACCAACAGACTGCAATAGAGTACTTTCTTCTGGGATATAAGGCAGTGTAGTCTAGTAGATACCTGCTGCCTCTATCTTCAGGATTGCATTGCAAACTGAGGAAGCGTATTCCTCCGAAATGTCGGACACGGCGTCACATTCCAAAGCCATTATTCTCCATAATTATTGCCTTGGAAATCTCAAGTAGGCCCTAAGCTTAATAAATGACAAATTTGTCACACAGAAATTAAACTTTTCCTGGACGATGGATCGGCTGCGGTGGTCCCATTCATTGGCCACCAAGATCTCCAGACCTAAGCCAGTCAGATTTTTGTTTGTGGGGTTGGATGAAGGGTGAAGTTTACAGAAGAAAGGTGGATACACGAGACGAATTGCTCGTTCGCATTTTGGATGCTGCTGCCCGCATAAAGAAAACGTGAAGATCAACTCAGACGAACAACACGCGAACTTCGCACACGAGTTGCAAAGTGCACTGAGGTTGACGGTGGGATTTTCGAACATTTATATGAACTGTAACAAATTTGTAATTTAGACATTAAATTAATATTAAAATAAAATTAACAGTAAGTAATTTCTCTGTATTTATTATGATTCAAAATTCTTATGTATTTGTAGATTCAAACAGCTCTATATCGCGGTAACCTTACAGAATTAGACACATGTTCATATGAACTCTTTTTCTCACAATGACCGATAATATCCTCTCCCAAAATATTGGCCTTTCCTCCTGAATCACCCTGTATACACTTCATGTTGTGCATTTCGTATGTCTTGTTTAGTAACTTGTGCCGTTACAGAATACCAGCTGTCTTTATTACAACTGCTATTTTTCTTTATGTGCTAAAGACCGTTGGTACTTTATAACAAGATAATATACCTCAGGAATTATAAACATTTATGAGAAATAGACAGTGCATAATATAGTATATTTCCTTCAATCAATCGTAGCTGAGGTCTTGAGTCTTCCAGTAATAAGACTTCCATTGTGGCCAATTGAATGGAATTAGTTTTCAGCTGTGAGTTTGCATAACTACTGATCACATGATTATTGGTATGTATGTATATATATATGTACTGTCTTGTGTTCCACAAGGCCAGTCCTGTCCACGCGAGCCACTCAGTTCCGTTAGAAGAATACTGTCGGAAGCCGTCATTCGGTGTGAAATTTCCCGGGTCATTAGGTTTTTTGTTTATGCCGTTTTTAAATTTTATGTCGTATTATAGTTTCATAATTGTTGTTTCCAGTTTAATTGTGTATTCAGTGTCTGTGCTTAGTAAATATAGGAATGCTGATCTGTGAAGACACGGCTGCAACATCGCGTAAACTGGATTCACCATCAAACTTTAATTTCTTCAAAAGAAGATCTAAATCCCGTGAGTGTATATTTACGTTGCATTAATCGTTTTCACAACCACTGTTGAACATTTCATTACATTCATTTTTCTATGCCTGAAACCAAACACATTCCTCTAACGTATTTGGTTCCCAAACTTTTTCGGTCCACCGCCCCCTTGGTTCCATATAGACACCCACAGCGTCTCCCCTACCTTTTTTTAAAAAACATAAATGCGCTTTTGTTTCCACTTTTATTTTATATTTAAGAAATCGTTTAAATAAAATTATAAGAGTTAAACTTAATGTTTTATGTGTTAGTTGTTAAATTAAAATTTATTATATTTTTTATGATTAACAATAATTCATCTAACAATAGTTTATTAAAAATAATATGTGTTTGAATAAGATTCATAAATTAAAATACTAAGAAATTTAGTTCATTTTTTATTTTTAACACAAAAATTACTTTATTTGAATTTTATTATAAAAATAAATGCACTACTTGTCTACTAGCGCCCCCCTGTGATAATAACAGCGCTCCCTTCCACCTCTCGTACCTATTAGCGCCCACCTCGGTAATCCACCGCCCCCCAGGGGGCGGTACCGCCCACTTTGGGAACCACTGGTCTAACGCCTTGAATCCCGAAATTCCTGTAAATAATGTTACAAAATATAAAGGTCTGACACCTCATTTGGAATTGTGACTAAGCTACCGGCTGGACGGTGGAAGATTTGAAGTTCGAGTCCCGTATTTGACATTCTCTGAGGCCTACCCAGTGGGTGCCGGTGGGGTAAAACGGGCGTAGTGCAAAGCTGGCTTGTCACGTACGCTGACTGTCTAGAATGTGTGGAGCTGTACATCCTCTCCTGATGTTTGTTTATATGGTGCTTAGTTAAATACAGGAACAGTTCTACATTTTACGATCTCAAATATTTAAAATTTATAAAATTACAAATAACTTACAGAAAACATACTTCCAATCCGCTACAAACATTTGGTTAATCCTGGTCAGGAATATAATAGCTGTTTACTTTGAGCCCAGTACGAAGCCAAGTAAATATAAACTCTGACCAAAACTGGAAGTTTCCGTAGTATTAAAACATACGTGGTAAATTTATTTGTGAGTTGTTTTAAAAGATCTTAATTAAGAAACTATCATATGACAGAGTCGAATTTGTGGATCATTACTACACTTGTTAAAATTAATCTACCTCAGGGGTGCAATAATTTTCCAAACGTCTAGGAACCGCCTCAATTTTCTAGGGACTAGAAGGATGAGATGAAGCAACTCCCATACTTGAGGACCCACAAAAATTAGGAACCACCGTATAAAATTTAGTCGCCCGGGATTTCTGCACCCCTGATCTATATTATATATATATACAGTTCGCACCTCACAGAGAACACAGTCTGCTTAAATGGAAAGACCAATCGATGAATGCTGTACAGATATATAATGGCTGTTTATTGTGAGACTTACAAGGAACACATACATAGTGTTGAACGAGAGAGACAATATATATATAATGTAACATTGAGGCGCGTTCGCGTAACAATTGTTGCAGTGGACAGCAATAAGTATTACATATTACGACTGTGTGTCTGTAGCCTTAGTTATCCAGCACGCAAAGCGCATGCGCCGTATTATATTGTCATATGTGGCCTGTCTGGCTCGACCATATTTTTGCACATTATCTCATAAACGGCACGATTTTCGGAAGAAAGTTATTGAACATAAAATGTGTGTTTTGATTTTCTCTACAACTGTTTTCTGAAACATTTCTCATTCTAAGAAGAATTCAGCGAGGTACTGTCATAAATATACATAGATCTTCATGTAAAGTACCTGTTATGCTTGTCAGAGTTTAATCAAACTTTAATTTTCTCGAGAGCTTTTCGAAAAATTCTCAAATATCAAATTTCATGAAAATCCGTCCAGTGAGAGCCGAGTTGTTCCATGCGGACGGACGGACAGACAAACGTGACGAAACTAACAGTCGCTTTTCGCAGTTTTGCTAACGCGGCTAAAAATCGTGGATAACAAACTCTGCGTTACAACATTCCGGTTGTCATTATTGTTATCAGCTTACCTCATTTAGTCAGAAACTGGCTTATTTGTTACGTGTTATCGGAAGTGTGGGAATATTTGTTGCGCTGTGTTATGAAACGTCTCCCTCTTATCTTATAGCGATGTAAATGTGTTGTATCACCGCCTCTGCCCGTTACGACGTCGTTTTAAGTTACGAGTGCAGCCGGGCATGGAGTAATTTCCCATTGACGTTTCGCTACGTCATTGTCTATAGCAACGCATTCCTCATGCAAATCGCGGACGACCTCTACACTTTAACCATTCTTGTTAGGGGTGGGGGGGGAGGGTCTGAAGTTTGCATCTCGTTTGTTCCACATTTCCACGGAATTAATGAGGTGTCAGTGGTTTGTCACGTCACTCTGACACCCAGGATACTGATTTGGTTATTTAGCACTAATCGGTGTACTGGTGGCTTTGGGTTTCTTGGGACATGACGCCGTGTACCCAGCGTCCTACTCTGAAAAGTGTGGAAGCAGGCTTCGCGAAGTCGTTTGTACCCATTACAACACTGCGTCAAGTCCTAGAAGATAATGGCTTTCATATTTACGATTTTCTGACGACGCTGTCTGTGCGTCAGACACTATGGCGTCGAGAGCCTCGTTGATTGATGAAAAATTAATTGGCAAGAATGTTGAAGGAAGCGAATGGAGTGGTGACGAAGATATGTGGGCCAAAAGGGAGGAAACAACAGGAGACGGTAAAAGTTACACATGGGGAGATTCGCGATTTGCACTATTCACCAACTATTATTCGGGCGATCTAATCGAGGGAGATGAGAGATGGGCTGGGGGTGTGGCACGTGGGGTAGAAGAGAAATGCATAGAGAGTTTTGGTGGGGAAACCTGAAGGCAGGAGACCATGTTGAAGACAAGCTTAGCTGGATGAATAATATTGAAATGGGTTTTATATAAATGGGATGGGAGGGGCGTGGAATGGATTAATCTGGCTCAGGGTAGGGACAAGTGATTTGCTGTTGTGAACGCAACAATAAACATTCAGGTTTCATAAAATGTTGCGAATTTCTTGAGTTGCTAAGGGGCTAGGACTCCACTGCACCGAGTTGGTATGTTTTTGGTTTGTTTTGTTTCTTTCTTTCTTTCTGTCTTTGTGGAAGGATGCGGTCGTCGCCTAACTTGAGACAGCCTACTGTCCTTACTTAACACGAATGCAGTAAGGAAATCCACCAAAATCATTCGGCGTCGCCACTATCCTGGCCAAGATCTGAACCCAGAACGTGCCCAATACGGAGTGCTAACCACTCAGTGAAACCCAGTACAGTTATATCTTTAGATCGGAAGTACTTCCCTTTCTTCCCACCTTATGTGACGTCAGCGGAAATACGATGTGTGAAGGTTGGCACGTGTAACTGAAAGAAGACTTCCCTGACGGTTTGTTCCAAGTGCCTAGTCCTGTTCTGCCGTGGGTGGTCAGATACACGGCCTGGGTGGTGTCGAGTAAATCGTTGAAATTATCTCGTAAACCAGCGGTGTGAAACCTACGACCCGCCTGCTAGTAAAGTGGCAAACGTTAGTTGTCTCTCTGCACGCACGCATGAAGGCATAGTGGAGGTATAGCTCCACTCATTCCTAATATTGGTACTAGATGCAGATGATTGGTCCCAGTCACTTCAATTGCGAGGTAAAGAGCCTCGATTTACACATTAAACACGATGCTGGGTGGGCCCTTTAACCTGTCTGAACAATTTGGAGAAGATGAAAACATTTTTCACTGCCGGAATTCAAACCCCGGATCATCCAGCCCATAACATAGCCAGTATAAAAGTGGGCTATCCCGGCTCTAGCCACGTGATACTACCACTGACGAAAACATCAAAGTATCGATATTTATAGACACGGTTTCAGAAATTCGCTTTCACACTCGCTGTGATGTAGGCTGGTAGCTATCAAGTCACGCAACTTTTGAGTCTCAGGCACCAGGAATGTTCGACATGTGTTTTTTGTGAGATTGATTACTTCCTCAGTTCTGTATCAGTTTCTACAGGTGCTTGTTGTCGAGTCGTGTCACTTCCTACAGTGATTGCTGTTGAACTATGTCATTTCCTGCAGATGCTTGCTGTCAGTGCCAGTCCGTACAGGTGCTTCCTGTCGAACGATATCAGTTCCTGCAGGTGCTCATTGTCGAATTTAGCCGTCGCAAACTGAAGCTACTACCTACCTACCTACCTACCTAACAGTGGAATGGAAAATATTTAATTTTAAGATGACATCCCGCCGGTGGGCCTACAGCACGCTTTCTTTCAGATGGTATTTCCCAGATATTCAGAAGTTGATGGCAAAGCAGGAATGTCAAGGTCTCTGTTCTTCTGAGATGTGTTGCCGCATCATTGGGTCACATCCCAGAAGCACGGGGTTTCGACTCACCGCTGCGAAAGCCCAAAAACTCTTAAGGAATGTCAAGGTGCCAGTCATCTTCCCTCCATACAAATAATATTGGTTATAGAGAAGGAATAAAAGATGGTGGAAGCCCGAGCGCTTTTGCACCGTGACCAGTAATGATCTTTGGTGCCACCCGATTTTGTGCGTTAGCAGCCCAGCGTATTGTATTAATTGTATTAACGCTTTAAGGACGAAACATAATCTGTTTTACTTAAAATTCAGTTCGTACCGCGCAGTAAACTCTCCATCTCAGTTATACAAACCAATCAGTTAATGTTGTATAGTGAAATAATCGCTGTTTGTTCTGAGATCCACACAAAACACATAATACATTCCGTACCGCGCAGTAAACACACTCCGTCTCAGTTATACAAACCAGTCAGTTAATGTTGTACAGTGAAATAATCGCTGTTTGTTCTGAGATCCACACAAAACACATAAATACAGTCCGTACCGCGCAGTAAACACACTCGTCTCAGTTATACAAACCAGTCAATTAATGTTGTACAGTGAAATAATCGCTGTTTGTTCTGAGATCCACACAAAACACATAAATACATGCTCGTACCGCGCAGTAAACACACTCGTCTCAGTTATACAAACCAGTCAGTTAATGTGTACAGTGAAATAATCGCTGTTTGTTCTGAGATCCACACAAAAACATAAATACAGTCCGTACCGCGCAGTAAACACACTCTGTCTCAGTTATACAAACCAGTCAGTTAATGCTGTACAGTGAAATAATCGCTGTTTGTTCTGAGATCCACACAAAACACATAAATACATTCCGTACCGCGCAGTAAAACACTCTGTCTCAGTTATACAAACCAGTCAGTTAATGTTGTACAGTAAATAATCGCTGTTTGTTCTGAGATCCACACAAAACACATAATACAGTCGTACCGCGCAGTAAACACACTCTGTCTCAGTTATACAAACCAGTCAGTTAATGCTGTACAGTGAAATAATCGCTGATTGTTCTGAGATCCACACAAAACACATAACTACATTCCGTACCGCTCAGTAAACACACTCTGTCTCAGTTATACAAACCAGTCAGTTAATGTTGTACAGTGAAATAATCGCTGATTGTTCTGAGATCGACACAAAACACATAAATACATTCCGTACCGCGCAGTAAACACACTTTGTCTCAGTTATACAAACCAGTCAGTTAATGTTGTACAGTTAAATAATCGCTGTTTGTTCTGAGATCCACACAAAACACATAAATACAGTCCGTACCGCGCAGTAAACACACTCCGTCTCAGTTATACAAACCAGTCAGTTAATGCTGTACAGTGAAATAATCGCTGTTTGTTCTGAGATCCACACAAAACACATAAATACATTCCGTACCGCGCAGTAAACACACTCCCTTTCAGTTATAAAACCAGTCAGTTAATATTGTACAGTGAAATAATCGCTGTTTGATCTGAGATCCACACAAAACACATAAATACATTCCGTACCGCGCAGTAAACACACTCCGTCTCAGTTATACAAACCAGTCAGTTAATGTTGTACAGTGAAATAATCGCTGTTTGTTCTGAGATTCACACAAAAACACATAAATACAGTCCGTACCGCGCAGTAAACACACTCTGTCTCAGTTATACAAACCAGTCAGTTAATGTTGTACAGTGAAATAATCGCTGTTTGTTCTGAGATCCACACAAAACACATAAATACAGTCTTTACCGCGCAGTAAACACACTCCGTCTCAGTTATACAAACCAGTCAGTTAATGTTGTACAGTGAAATAATCGCTGTTTGTTCTGAGATCCACACAAAACACATAAATACAGTCCGTACCGCGCAGTAAACACACTCCGTCTCAGTTATACAAACCAGTCAGTTAATGCTGTACAGTGAAATGATCGCTGATTGTTCTGAGATCCACACAAAGCACATAAATACAATCCGTACCGCGCAGTAAACACACTCCGTCTCAGTTATACAAACCAGTCAGTTAATGTTGTACAGTGAAATAATCGCTGTTTGTTCTGAGATCCACACAAAACACATAAATACAGTCCGTACCGCGCAGTAAACACACTCCGTCTCAGTTATACAAACCAGTCAGTTAATGCTGTACAGTGAAATAATCGCTGTTTGTTCTGAGATCCACACAAAGCACATAAATACAATCCGTACCGCGCAGTAAACACACTCCGTCTCAGTTATACAAACCAGTCAGTTAATGTTGTACAGTGAAATAATCGCTGTTTGTTCTGAGATCCACATAAAACACATAAATACAGTCCGTACCGCGCAGGAAACACACTCCGTCTCAGTTATACAAACCAGTTAGTTAATGTTGTACAGTGAAATAATCACTGTTTGTTCTGAGATCCACACAAAACACATAAATACACTGTGTGGGCAGAACGTAGCATTTGTGAATGTTAAACATGGTGGTACAGCCCTGGGCCTTGAAATGTTGCTGACATTAATTTTAATATTATACTAATAAAAGGCCGCGGTCTATTGAGTGACTCTGCTCCTTTGTATTGGGAAACTTGTAGGTTCAAATCTCGAACCAGGTAGTTTCTGCCCTGACTGACAATTATCGTGGTTTCCCTTATTTATCGGAACAGTACCTCAAATTATGCCATTGCTGCTTCGTTCCACGCCCTTTCAAGTCCATTTACTAATTGTCTTCTCATTTAAAGTTGCATTTGAGATGAGTCCATAAATAAGCGTCATGCCCCTCGTGATTTTACAAGTGGCCACCTTAAGAGGTTTCCCTACAATAATTTTGTATACATTTATTAGTTCCGAAACTCAAACTGCAGATCATTCCACTGTCTCCTGCTATATTTAACTGCCATTTAACGCTCCTCCAATACCCTGCGATTGGTATCATCCAGTTTCAGCTTCCAAAGGATTTCACCGCATAATTCAGGCGTATTAGTAGATTTTATTAGAAACTCTTACCACATAAAATCTAAACTTCGGTGATTTATTTCCTGTTCTAGTCATTTACCCATTATATAGTCCTGTGTAACTGTAATATCTGATACTGTACAACTGATTATATTATTTTCAGCAACACGGTATAAACCATTCCAGGCTTGTTCCGTCTTCATGGCTGTTGGTCTCTCCATCTTTTCTTTGGTCGGCCTACGTTGCTTCTTCCAATCGGATTGAGTTCACACGGTAACTTTGGAATGTGCGTTTTTCTTTCATTCCCAATAAACGCCGTATCCACTTGTGTCTGTAACCAAGTAATTTCATTCAAATTTTATTTTAGTTTTTCCCTTATTTACTTATTTATTTATTTATTTATGTATTTGTGGTCGTGTAATGTATATCCTGCAGCTGATACTGGAACATTTTGTCTTCGCTGTCGCAATTGTTTTTAATCCCTCCGGAAGTATTGTCATCTGTTTTTACTTTTGAAGGTATGAGATCACAAGTTGCTGTTTGTTACATTGAGTCATTCGTGTTTGTTAGTGACATTTCGATTTTATTCCTCTCTGCAAGCAGTAGACATTAAAATTTACATTGTTGACGTCACTACCTTTATCCTGCTGTTCCTTGATGACGTCATAACTTGTATACTAAAATTAATGGACGAATAAAAATTGTATTTTGAAGGCCCTTTGATATACATATAGATTCCGGTTTAGGACCGGTATCAAAATGCGTGAGAGTGTACATACAATTACAGCTGTGTACTGCAACACTTTGCGTTGTGATGCTGTGTACCAGGAGTGGGGCGCTTGACTCATGAACACATCCCCTGGCGCCAACGCACAAAGACTTCATTAGCAAAACCGGAGCTCACTCCCCTTTTTCCCCACCGCATGGTATCTAATCAACGAAGCAGGAAGCTTATGTCTGTAGAGCGTGGATATCTCAAGGCAGTATGTCTGAGAGCCCCTTGTAGAAACTTTCAGAGTTACATACAAAAAGTTGACAGGGCTTCATTACATTGAAGGAAACGAGTATAAAATTGTGAACTGCATAAGTTTGCAGTGAACAGATCAGGACACATCGCACTGACGTATAAGCGAGGAACGTGAGGTTAATTTCATTTAATTGCTTCCATCTGATCCACATTCTACTGTTGAGTAATAACTGTTATATCTGGCCCGCTGAACATGAAGACGCTTACGTCCTTGGAAACGTCAGCAGCCTCTGGCCCAGCGACACAGCGTGACGTCACAGCAGACCTGAATGGCCAGGAACACTGCTGTGACAACCTCACATGTGGCATAGCGTCAAGATATCTCAACCTCACATGTGGCATAGCGTCAAGATATCTCACCTCACATCTGGTATAGCGTCAAGTTATCTCAACCTCACATGTGGCATAGCGTCAAGATATCTCACCCTCACATCTGGTATAGCGTCAAGTTATCTCAACCTCACATGTGGCATAGCGTCAAGATATCTCACCCTCACATCTGGTATAGCGTCAAGTTATCTCAACCTCACATGTGGCATAGCGTCAAGATATCTCACCCTCACATCTGGTATAGCGTCAAGTTATCTCAACCTCACATGTGGCATAGCGTCAAGATATCTCAACCTCACATGTGGCATAGCGTCAAGATATCTCAACCTCACATGTGGCATAGCGTCAAGATATCTCACCCTCACATCTGGTATAGCGTCAAGTTATCTCAACCTCACATGTGGCATAGCGTCAAGATATCTCACCCTCACATCTGGTATAGCGTCAAGTTATCTCAACCTCACATGTGGCATAGCGTCAGATATCTCACCCTCACATCTGGTATAGCGTCAAGTTATCTCAACCTCACATCTGACGTAGCGTCAAGATATCTCGACATAAAACTTGATCTGTTACCTTCTCTGTCTGTACTTTCCACAGATAACCCTTCCGTTGGTCTGTTATAAATTATAGCCTTTGACGGACACTTTAAATCACGATTTCACTGAATATTACGCAGTGTTAAGTTTTTCGATAAAGGTCGAGACTGAAGCATGGATACAACCGTACCTCTGACTTCCATTTATTTCTGCCATTTCCTTATCGCATTCGTATCAGCTAACAAGTGTGGTCACTGCACAATGACAGGTTTATATATAGACACAAATTGCTTGGCCGCGCGGTCTAAGGCGTGGGTCTGCGGCTGGTTGCTTGCTGGGATTGCGGGTTTGAATCCCGCCTAGGGCATGAATGTCTCTTGTGAGTGTTGTGTGTTGTTAGGTAGAGGTCTCTGCGACGGGCTGATCACTCGCCCAGAGGAGTCCTACCGAGTGTGTTGTGTCTGTGATCAAGGACAACAGTAACCTCTACACCTACAATGAGTAGGTAGGCAGAGGTCAAGACTAAGAAAGAAAGACAAAAAATTGCTGCTACGTTGTGTACATAATTTCTGACAGTGTACATTCCTATAATCTGACAGTTATCAGAAGTAGCCTCAGATATTAACACTTTGCAGTAATTTCTGCACACAAGAAAACATTTCCTAGAAAATATACATATATATTTATGATCTCTTTTAAAACCATATTAGTTTCCGGGATAGCTCAGTCGATATAATGGCTAGTCTACGGACTGGACAATCTGGGGTTTGATTCTCGGTAGGGGTAAGAGATGTTCCTTTATTCCAAAACGTCCAGACCTGTTCTGCCTCGTCCCCCCCCCCCCCCTTCGCCATTTATTCAATTGTACCGGCGGTGAAGCGGCGAGGCGTGAAGCTGACTGCTCACCTCTGTCTAGTGCCGGGAAGATAAGTTAGTGGAGCTGTACCTTCCTCCCCCCAATATATCTGCGTGGCATGCAGAGGGTGAAATTTACCTTTACCTTTTTTTTCAATGGCTCGACAGCCCCTTGGGGGCCTAGGCCTCCTCATTTTCGAGGCTTCACGATCATACTCAGACACAACACACTCGGTAGGACTCCTCTGGACGAGTGATCAGCCCGTCGCAGAGACCTCTACCTGACAACACACAACACTCACAACAGACAGACATCCATGCCCCCGGTGGGATTCGAACCCACAATCCCAGTAAGCGAGCGGCCGTAGACCCACGCCTTAGACCGCACGGCCACTGGGATCGGCATACCTTTACCTTACCTTTTTAAAACCAAATTTTACACATCCAATTAGTTGTCGTTGATACGTGTTAATTTTTTCTTCTCAAATCTTGCAGTTTGCTTACAAGCGTGACGTGTCGTCCGGGTAGGGATACAGGTTGCCGTTGTCCTAGTAAGGACGCAGGACAATTCAGTAGTGCATATTGCGGTCAGCAACAAGCTTGCGGGAGGCATAACCACGTCACGTGCTACGGTCATATGGAGCCTATTTCAGTGCAATCTTATACACGCACGAGTACACCTTTATGTGTCCTTAGAGGTATTGTGACTCAGTTTTGAGTTGGGTCAATATAAAATAGTACGTTGAGATTACATGATGGAATCGATATTTTTTAAATTCATGTCGAATCTGGAATTTTCCGATATCTAATGAACTCCACGTTTATGCATGTGTGTGTGAATGTGTGTGTGTGTGTGTGTGTGTGCTTCTTAAGTTTTGAAAAATAGCGAAAAGCGACTATTAGCTTCGTTATGTCTTGTCTGCCCGTCCGCATGGAACAATTTGGCTGCCACTGGACGGATTTTCATGAACTTTAATATTTGATCATTTTCGAAACTCTCTCGAGAAAATTCATATTTCTTTAAAATCTGACAGAGTAACGGGTAATAACGGGTATTTTAAATGAAGACTTATGTACATCTATGATATCTCGCTGAATTAATCTTAGAATGAGAAATGTTTCAGACAAAAGTTGTAGAGCAAATCAAAACACACATTTTATGTTCAATAACATTTTTCCGAAAATTGTACCGTTTATCAGATAATGTGTAAAAATATTTTAGAGCCAGACAGGCCACAAATGACAATATAATATGGCGCATGTGCTTTGCATGCTGGATAACTACGGCTTCAGACACACACTCAGAATATGTAATATTTATTGCTTTTCCACGGCAACAATGGTACGCGAACGCGCCATAGTGTCACGTTTATACGTACATTGCCTGTCTTGTTTGTTGTAAAGACGCTAAAGACGTCTGTGTCACCACTGGTCTTGAGAAAATACAGAGGATTCGTTTAACGGTTCACCTGTGACATTACTCGTAACAGTGGTGCCCCCACAGTCGTTCGTACCCCTGTCTCCGACGTACTTTTAACACCGTCCTGAAACAGAACACCTGCGCCATTACTGAAGCTATCACTTGACATAGAAAAGAGCTGAACTCGATGTGTGCGTCATTGAAACTGGATAGTGCGAAGTTATTACACAGATACGTGACACCTATCAGTTTTATTTTACAACTCGAATTTTTATCGACGAGTCTATATTTGTGGGCGTTCTTTACTCATATATCATTACTGTAACCATTACTTCCTGTTTCTAGAGACAGATATAAAGATATACAGAGTATACACAAAAGAATGGTGCGGTTTCAATAGTTTTCACTATTGAAACCGCACCATTCTTTTGTGTATACCCTGTACGTATTACTAAAGCATTTCAAATGGCGTTCTCTTTCTGTTCCTTTCATCCAATTATAACTCAGACACTAAAGATAAAAAGCACTGACTATACGCAGCACCGCAAGGATTTTACACACATTATAATGATCCTACCGAAGTGTTGAGAACCGCTGTCTCTTAGTGCCGTGTCACTCCCGTGAGGCGTCTTGCAACCTCAACATCGATCGGCGTCTCCATTAAATTAGTTCCTTTTTTTTTTTTCTTCGCTTTCAAGTTTCACTCCCGCCCCCGGGGGGGGGCAATATGGGATTGCACATCTCAGTGTGGTTGTGATGCGATGAGTTCCTTCTCGCCAGGTACAGTCAGGGGAATGAATTAGGTGACGACGTCTTACAGCGTCGCATGCTGCCACATATTTATTCTATTAAATTCCACTGAAATTAGGGAGAAGCCCCTAATTGTCTGTAGTTAATGTCTTACATGTTTCGGCCCATCTTGGGCCATTATCAGGGAGCTTAAAGTAATCACAAAGAGAAGTGTATACAGATCAAAAATATCTATAACTATTTTCTTTATCTTGCATTCACCTGCATTTCATTTAATATTTAACAACCAACCAAATGCACATTTTATTTCAAACTGTTTTATAGTTTTATTGCATTCCCCTACATATGTTTCGGTCCGATTTCAGACCATCCTCAGGGGGTTATAAACTACACTTATATTACGTCAATATGTGTTTCTTCAATTTCATGTGTAGTGTAGATCACTTGCGTTTTATCGTGTAGGTTGTAAGTCACATTCTTAACAATCACTTTCAAAAAATCACTTTTAAAAAACACTTCTGAAGCACACTGTATATCAACTCAAGGTCTCGTCTATAGTTGTTTGTGCGTGGTCAAACACGATAGCTCATTTCCTTGTGTCTGCACGTAGTATAGTTAACTCTTTTCGAGTGTTACACCGGTTACTGGTCCTCAGTCGCCTTTCGCCATATTTGCCGGTATCTATAAAACCTCTCCAGTGTTACACCGGTTACTGGTCCTCAGTCGCCTTTCGCCATATTTGCCGGTATCTATAAAACCTCTCCAGTGTTACACCGGTTACTGGTCCTCAGTCGCCTTTCGCCATATTTGCCGGTATCTATAAAACCTCTCCAGTGTTACACCGGTTACTGGTCCTCAGTCGCCTTTCGCCATATTTGCCGGTATCTATAAAACCTCTCCAGTGTTACACCGGTTACTGGTCCTCAGTCGCCTTTCGCCATATTTGCCGGTATCTATAAAACCTCTCCAGTGTTACACCGGTTACTGGTCCTCAGTCGCCTTTCGCCATATTTGCCGGTATCTATAAAACCTCTCCAGTGTTACACCGGTTACTGGTCCTCAGTCGCCTTTCGCCATATTTGCCGGTATCTATAAAACCTCTCCAGTGTTACACCGGTTACTGGTCCTCAGTCGCCTTTCGCCATATTTGCCGGTATCTATAAAACCTCTCCAGTGTTACACCGGTTACTGGTCCTCAGTCGCCTTTCGCCATATTTGCCGGTATCTATAAAACCTCTCCAGTGTTACACCGGTTACTGGTCCTCAGTCGCCTTTCGCCATATTTGCCGGTATCTATAAAACCTCTCCAGTGTTACACCGGTTACTGGTCCTCAGTCGCCTTTCGCCATATTTGCCGGTATCTATAAAACCTCTCCAGTGTTACACCGGTTACTGGTCCTCAGTCGCCTTTCGCCATATTTGCCGGTATCTATAAAACCTCTCCAGTGTTACACCGGTTACTGGTCCTCAGTCGCCTTTCGCCATATTTGCCGGTATCTATAAAACCTCTCCAGTGTTACACCGGTTACTGGTCCTCAGTCGCCTTTCGCCATATTTGCCGGTATCTATAAAACCTCTCCAGTGTTACACCGGTTACTGGTCCTCAGTCGCCTTTCGCCATATTTGCCGGTATCTATAAAACCTCTCCAGTGTTACACCGGTTACTGGTCCTCAGTCGCCTTTCGCCATATTTGCCGGTATCTATAAAACCTCTCCAGTGTTACACCGGTTACTGGTCCTCAGTCGCCTTTCGCCATATTTGCCGGTATCTATAAAACCTCTCCAGTGTTACACCGGTTACTGGTCCTCAGTCGCCTTTCGCCATATTTGCCGGTATCTATAAAACCTCTCCAGTGTTACACCGGTTACTGGTCCTCAGTCGCCTTTCGCCATATTTGCCGGTATCTATAAAACCTCTCCAGTGTTACACCGGTTACTGGTCCTCAGTCGCCTTTCGCCATATTTGCCGGTATCTATAAAACCTCTCCAGTGTTACACCGGTTACTGGTCCTCAGTCGCCTTTCGCCATATTGCCGTATCTATAACACTTCTCCAGTGTTACACCGGTTACTGGTCCTCAGTCGCTTTTCGCCATATTGCCGTATCTATAACACTTCTCCAGTGTTACACCGGTTAGTGGTCCTCAGTCGCTTTTCGCCATATTGCCGTATCTATAACACTTCTCCAGTGTTACACCGGTTAGTGGTCCTCAGTCGCTTTTCGCCATATTGCCGTATCTATAACACTTCTCCAGCCGATATGCCTGATGGAAGTAACTGGAATCGAAAGTGGCCGTCGAAGGAATATGAAAATATGAAAAGTTATAAAATTATACAATACAAGAAAGTTATAATGGTCAATAGTTGATTAAAATATCTATGTATGTGAAATCTGCGGTCTTCTGGGGTATTACGCGGCGTCGTGTGGTAATTGTTTACCGACGTTTCGGAACAGCGTGTGACCCGTGAGGATGGGACCGATACGTTGTCCCGAAACGTCGGTAAACAATTACCACACGACTCCGCGTAATACTCCCACAAGACCGCAGATTTCATCAACATCACGGCGGAAGCCTGAAAGCAAGGTCTATGTATGTATCTTCTAGAATTAAGTTCAGTCCATTTTTTCTATGTAACAGTTCTGTGATGGAATGGCTGCTTTATTTAAAATAATTATGTATTTTCACATGCATTATTTGTACATAATGGGCTTATTGGAACGACATGCACACACGCACACACACACACGCACAAACACACACACACGCACAATACTGAATTTTTAATTTTTTATACTTTTATATGCATAAATGTTTTCGTTGATGTAACAGTTATGCACTATTGTATTTTTTTCACCTTTTATACTTTCTTGAAGCTCTTTGGCAATGGCCAAAGGGGCCAAACATGTAGGAGATGAATTATAAACAATTAGAGGTGTCTCCCTAAATACAGTGTATTTCTTGGTTTTAATTTCTGTGGTCGGGTAACCGCGTGTTTAAACACTACGATCAAGGCCACCGCAGACCGGCGATTCTGACTGAGGTTTTACGTGTTTTAACTTCAGTCCATCCTGTTAGGCCTAAATGCCGCCATAGTGCCTCAGAGTAGGCCACGGCCACTTCATTCCATATCCTTCCCAATTCACTGTTCATTAATCTTGTTGTGTTATTTGACACTGTGTACAGTCAGAGCAACTGACACTGTCCTTAAATAAAACGAAAATATAAAGACCACTGCTGTGTAGGATGTGATGCCGTATATTTTGGTATAAATGTACCAAAGTTGCAGAGGAACCTGCTGCCTGTATCTTATATAGGCTACTGAATATGCAGGCAGAAGGTTCATCAGAAACGTTTCTTCCTTTGTACCACACTACACGGCGTCACATGCCGTCATACTGTATTATTCGTTTTCACCGTTGTGAGAACTGCCAGTCTCGCTTTAAGTAAATAAATACATGCATAAAAACAACGGATATAGGGACATTATTTTATCTGCCCAATATTGTTTGTCACTTCCTGTCTGCCTGCTTATCTTATGATACGTGGCGGCTGACTGGCTCGCCCACGCGCAGGAAGTGACAAACAGTATTGATCAGATAAAATAATGATTCTACATATATAGGTAGCCAGTACAGTGGCTTCAGACTAGAAGGCTGGGATTCGTATCCCGGTAGGGGCATTATAACTGTTTCCCTAGTTTTGCCGGATTTACGGCGATGTGAAAAGTAACGTCTTGCATCGGGAGGAGATCGTGAGTTGCGGCCATTTTGTAACGAAACGGTCGTAAACGTATTTTGCGCGTAGGAACGTTGAAGAGATTCATGATGCGGGAGTTACTTTTTGTAGGTCACCAAGTGTTGATGGACACTCAAATGAAGAAGGGTAACATGGAGCTGTAGACGTGATTAGGGTGGGGCGAACGATGCTATAGCTTAGGCTTCTTACCGCAGAGTCCGTGGTTCCAATCCCAGGGCGGTGTATATGGGTATTATGGTGCATAGTGTTACAATGAGGGAGGAACATAGGCTGAGGGTGTTCGAGAATAGGGTGTTGAGGAGGATATTTGGGCCTAAGAGGGACGAGGTAACAGGGGAGTGGAGAAGACTACATAACGAGGAGCTTAATGATCTGTACTCCTCACCAAATATTATTCGGGTGATCAAATCGAGAAGAATGAGGTGGGCGGGGCATGTAGCACGTATGGGTGAGGGGGAGAGGTGCATACAGGGTTTTGGTGGGGAGACCTGAGGGAAGGAGACCACTTGGAAGACCCAGGCGTAGATGGGAGGATAATATTAAAATGGATCTTCAAGAAGTGGGATGGGGGGGCATGGACTGGATTGATATGGCTCAGGATAGGGACAGGTGGGGGCTGTTGTGAATGCGGTAATGAACCTTTGGGTTCCATAAAACGCGGGGAATTTCTTGACTAGCTGACGACCTGTTAGCTTCTAAGAAGGACTTGCTCCATGGAGTTTTAGTTTAGTGTTACAATGAGACAAGTTTCCCTCCGGGCGCTTCGCTTTTCTCCGGCCAATTATCATTCCAACAATGCCCCATATACAGGGCATACACAAAAGAATGGTGCGGTTTCAATGTGAATAACAATTGAAACCGCACCATTCTTTTGTGTATGTCCTGTATATATATATATATATTCATCCACCATCGACGCTATATAATCTAGATCAGGGGTGCCCTACATTTATTTTTGGCAAAGGGCCACAACCGTTACTGTAGGCTGCTTCGCGAGCCGCACGTGAAGAAATTAGAATAAGTGGTATACGTACCCGCCTAAATTATTGTGTAATTTTTATGTTGTGTACATTATTTACAAATGTGAACGCGGGTCGTTTAAACACAACCTGGCGCGCCGCAGGTTGGACACCCCCTGATCCAGATACAGAGAGCGTCAATTTAACTTTTTGTTCACCGTGCATTATGGCAATAGATAACAATCAACCAACAACTGCACTAATTGTAATTATTTTAACACTTTAAGATTGCCCAATCTTAAAGTGTTAAAATAATTACAATCAGTGCAGTTGTTGGTTGATGATTTTTATCTACAGAGAGCGTCGTTAAGTAAACAACAAACGAGAAATGGATTGCAAAAATGAATACAAAATTTTGGTGGGGGAACTTCTTGAAAAAATTGCGTCTTGAATGTTATAAGAATGAGAGGTTAATGGAATCGTTTGTTAACAGAGTTTGGCAAAACATATAAGCTGCATGGTCTGATAAACACGTTCTGAGTATTGCTGCTGTAGAGGGTGGCATGATTAGGCTGCTTCATGTCGCAGCTCTGCTCCAACTCGTCTGGAAACTAATTTTTTATGGTTTTTTCCCCCATGCTGTGTCTTGTAAGCGATGTTCCTCCGAATGTATGGGAGAAATGAGGCTTCATTCATCCACGTACGTCGAAACACTGACGTGCTTCATAGAGTATTGCCGACGGGAATTAAAGGCCCTGGAAGGCGTAACTTGCTTACAGCTTCCATTCATCACAAGGAACACGAACAAGTATTCATCTTTGAATTAAAATCTTCTAGGATATGACTCTGTGTCGTTGGGTGAGTGGTTCTCGACGTTTCGAAGGTACGTAATGTCTTCATCTTTAGGGTCAGGCAGTCCAGTTCTTCATGGACTGCTTGATCTTGAAGATGAATATATATATATAATACGTGCTTTCGAAACGTCGGTTAACACTTATCCCAAGATACGGCTTGACGTTCAGGAACAGCTGAATTTTTAACTAAACCGCTGCGATATCTTCAATTCTCGCTATCATTTATCTGCGTGTTCTTTTTCAAGAGGAGGTGGTGATGTTCTGTGGAGACTGGAAATTTTAGAGTGGTTTTATTGTAGGTTTCACGATGTGCTGATCCCTTGTCCGTCTGTCCGTTAGCGTGTTTTGTCGCGGAAAAGAACTGAAAGGATTGCGATTTGTTTACAACAAAAGTTTTGGGGCAAATTTTATTAATTTATTTAACGTGATTGCGGGTGTTTATGTTGTCCTCTACCTACAAGATGGAGGCAGCAGATTCCGCTGAAACGCTAGTCAATTTCTACATTACCCCAAATTTGCAATGAAACTTGGTAGGCCTGTGTGTCCAGCAGTTAGTGTTAAGGTTCCTACATAAATAGCTCTGTATTCGTATACACGAAACTGCACGCCCTAATTTGTTCGCACATTTTAGTGTCTACCATAAATTTGGTTATCTTTATGGTACCTGTACTGAGATTATATTTGCAGCGATGGACACATTCATAAATACAGGTGGAATAGTGTTAAAAATTCAGCGGAAAAATTTTACAATCATTTTTAGCTTCGGTTTACACAAATAGCTCTTTCAGTGATCCACTACTGGACAGTATAGTCCACAACAGACGCTTCATAGTCACGATTTCGCTCAACATGTGCGCTGTGAACCTGGAAAGCTCTGGAAAGGCAGCGTGATATAATCATTCAATCGTTTATTACCGTACAGTCTTAACAGCGCAGGGCCAATTACGAAACCAGCACGAATACATATGTACAAAAGCACAAAGGTACGACACAATTGTCGCCCTCGGTGGACTAGTGGTTAGCGTGCTCGCCACTGGACCCAAGGTTCGGGGTTCGATCCCGACCGAGGTCGATGGATTTTTAAGGGTGATAAAAATCCGGAGCACCACTTCCTTCGGAAGTCTCCTGACTGCCTGCCAGATGGCTCTGGCAGTCACATCAGGATTGAGTTGAACTTGTGCGGTCAGTGGGCTGGTCACTCACTACATCAACACACATGACCATAGAAACCTCCGAAAGGAGGCCCCTATGCTCCGCGTTGGAGCGACAGAGACAAACAACAACAACATAATTACATAAAACAGAAACAATATTAGGTAAGTGTGAGTCCGCGCCATAGGAAAATATTGTCCGATTCAAATTCAGCTCCTCAATACACAAAAAAAAATCTAATACAATACAGTTGCACAATGGATCGAAGAAAAAAAAACGAGACGGAAAGAAAATTAGAATGTAGTTGCTGAATGGAAGATCAAAGGAAAATTTATCAAACAAGATTGCAACGAAAATTAAAAAAAAAAAAAAAGTGCGGCTTGCGACGGATAGTAAATATGAAATCTATTGTAAACCAGCGAATGGGTTTTTCAGTATTTCTACGAATAATATTTTTTTTCAATGGCTCGACAGCCCCTTGGGGGCCTAGGCCGCCTCATTTGTCGAGGCTTCACGATCACACTTTTAGACACACCACACTCGGTAGGACTCCTCTGGACGAATGATCAGCCCGTCGCAGAGACCTCTACCTGACAACACAAAACACTCACAAAAGACAGACATCCATGCCCTCGGCGGGATTTTTTTTTTTTTTTTTTTGCCTGTCCGGGGATATTCCCCTTTGATCCATTTTTGTAGTTTAAATCCTTTCGTCCTTCATATCACTTTACGTTCCATGCTACCGTCCTTATACAACAAACACAACACAAACATCCATGCCCCCGGTGGGATTTGTTTTTGTCCCGGGGTTTTTCCCCTTTGATCCATTTTTTGTACTGTTTAAATCCTTTCGTCCTTCATGTCACTTTACGTTCCATGCTACCGACCTTACAACAAACACAACACAAACATCCATGCCCCCGGTGGGATTCGAACCCACGATCCTAGTAAGCGAGCGGCCGTAGACCCACGCCTTAGACCGCGCGGCCACTGGGATCGGCTGCGAATAATAATAATAATAATGTAAAATAAATTAAATATACCTTTTTTTCAGCAAACAAACCGCAGTTCTCTTCAGTAGTATTTGAGTTAAATTTATCTTCACTTTATCCTCCAGTCACACACTAACCTTTTGTGGCTCCAAATACAGCCTCGTTCAAGTAGTGTAAACAGAGTTTTATAAAATAAACAGCGCTGCTATGTGATCTAGGGTTAATTGATTTCCCTTCAATTGTGTACACAATAATACCCACTAACGCATGCACTCCAATATCGTTTATTGCTGACTTGTGATTGTGCTGGTTCAATGCGTCCGCTATATTGTGTAGTCGATGTCGTGACTAGGCTACGTGCTGGACGGTCCGGGGTTCGAATTCCGGCTAGGGCAAGAGCTTTTTTCTGATCTACCAATCGTCCAGACCGGCTCTGGGGCCAGTCCAATCTCCTATTAAATGAGTACCGTGGTTCTTTCGCCAGGAATAAAGCGGCCAGGGCGTGAAGTCAACCACTCACCGCCATCTAGCGCCAATATCAAGAGTGACTGGAGCCATACCTCCACTTCCAATGGTGTGCACACGGACAGCTTTGCCTTTTACCTTATTTGGCACAGAAATTATCTTACTTTAAGATTTAATAGTATTTTCGTGAGTTTCCTCAGCACTTTTTCAAGACACTTAGTTACTACAGCAGTCTTGCGTCTAAGTTAGAATGACTGCCGTGTTGGCATTATTGGTTGTAGAAAATTTTAAAGTACGAATGTAAAGTGTGATGTTATGTATTTAATTTCACGTTAGGTTCATGACTATCAATCGGCTTGACAGATACTAGGACAAAAAATATAGTGTCCCTTTTATCGTATCTCCGATCACGGTAGCTTTATCGCTTAGAAATCTTGCATCCTCCGCAGCCATCCCATGACAGTTGCCGTGCTTAGGGACACGATAAAGGAGACGGCCTATATTACACGCTTATCTTCATAAAACGGGCAGAAAACACCAAAATAAAGTTTTTTTTTTTTACCATCGTAATATATACCGGTCAAACAGATCATGTTCTTATAGAATAAATAGGCTTACATAATACATAATTTTGTTCCCAGTATATAAGGTAAAGCAACCCCATTACAGGCCTAGACAGGCCCTGAGGGGTCCAGGAGGTTGAGGCTCCCAGATTTGTAGACAATCGGCACATGAAGGTGGTAAGGTTGTCAGCCTTACGCACCGGCCGCCTTTACCCCCCAGGAAATATTCCTGGTACTCATTTCTGTTAGAGGCTGAATCGACCCCAGGGCCATAGTGCGACCGAAACGATTATGTCAAGGAATTAATTCCAGTGACACCATCGGGAATCGAACCCGCGACGTTCCGGTTTGTAGCGTAGTGCCTCAACCAACTACGTCACCGCGCGCCCTGTTTCCAGTATATAGCCTACTAATAATAAGACCAATTTGATTATATGTGTTAACCTGCTGCCTGAATTTTCATAACTTCTGCCTGAGCGTATAGGCATGAGGTTTCTCCAAAACCTTCGTATCTGACTACCAATCTACACGGCGTCACAACCCAGACGCCCGCCATCTTCTCAGTAGTGTGATAATTATTGTTGGCGTGGTGCATCGTGCCCTGTAGAGACGCATAAAATCAGGGTTTTCATTCAAAAATTCTTCTAAAATAAACTTTAAAACAACCTGCAATAACATTTCCAAATCGAACCGCTACTAGTTTCCCACATTTTATGCGACTTGGCGCCCCTTCCGATTGGTTATTAAAATCGCTTTTCTTTCCGTCCGTACGCGTGTGACGACTTGAGAAACGCTGAACGGGTTTTCATGAAATTTGATATATTGGCGAGTTCTACCAATAATTCCTCAGACATATTTAATTTCCTTTACATCGTGCGATTTTAACGACTACTTTACATGACAACCTGCATATTTTTCTGCACGAGTGGACATTTCTGTTCTGCTCATGTGCAGAGCGGTAGCATACCAGTTCTGCGCATGCGCAGAGCGGTAGCATACCAGTTCTGCGCATGCGCACTTCCTGTCTCCTTTTAGACCCATACGGAATTTAGGAAAATAATATTAGACCTTGAATAATTTAAATTCAGTACACCAAAAATGGTGCTCCAGATAGTTTGTGTATTCCCCGCATCGTAGCAACAGGTCTACAGTCGAGCTTTACACTAATTATGCATTGATTGTAGCACTTTTGATAGGATTTGTAGAACTGGGAACGAGCCATAATAGTTGCGTATACGTAGTCTTCTACCTTATAATTTTATAGTTACCATGACATAGGGAATATATTTATCACGATTTAATTATAAGCATTTTATATCAACTTGTCTGATTACCAGGTATCGATTTGCCCTTAAACAGTGGCTATAATTTACAATATATTCAGTGATATGGCAAGTATTTTGGAAGTCACATTAGTTTTGTTTCTTTCCAGGAGATGGCACTGATGACCAGCCTTTTGTCACGGACCGAGAGAAGATGTCGGGGTACGAGACGAACCTGTACCTATATTCGGTAAGTTGGTCCATGTCATCCAGTGAAATGTAGAAGGTTACGGTGAGTGGGACATGGGGCAGACAGTGTCGTGGTGAAACCTGCTGGAAATCAAGCAGTTGTAAGTCTGAAGAGGTCACATTATCGTTAAAGTTGGTGTTAGGGAAATATATCGCGATCAAGGGAGGTCGACCGGAAGTCGCTCAGATATGTGTGCAGTTGCAGGCTTCGGTGTTAGTGGCGTCGGACCTTCGGGTTCTGCTACCAAAGAGTTGCTTCATTAGTAAGATGGATCTTCTGGAAATGGGTGGTGAGGATATGAGGTCAATGGAACAGCCTCGGAATCGTGTTTAATGGCAGGATGTGATGTTAGCTGTGTTGAACCTTATGGTCAGTTGCACAGAGCGGGTGGCGACGATACGCAGAGGCCTGTATTATTATTATTTATTACCGATTTGAGTAAAAAAAGAAAAAGGTGAATTTCACCCTCGTGCAGTCCATGAGGGCCTTGAGGGGGAGTAGACGTATAGCTCTACTCTTTCTTTAACCTCGGTGTCGGATAGGGTGGGTGGTCAACGCCACGCCCCGGCCGCTTTAACCCCGGGAAAGAGACCCGGTACCCATTTTACAGGAGGCTGGCTGGGCCGCAGGGCCGGTCTAGAAGGGTTCGGAAAATCTCGCCCTCACCGGGATTCGATCCCCGGACTGTCTAGCCCGTAGCGAGTCGCTATACCGACTGAGCTATCCCGGCCCGTACCGATTTGGGTATTTGTTCCTATTTATGTCCCGTTTATAAATCTTTTCTGAAATGGGAACAGGCGTGTTTATTTTGGTGTAATTAGGAGTTTGTTTGGTGATCCTGATGCAACTGATATGCATAGATAGTTCAACTACTTCTGTCCGAATTGTAAGAATAGAATAGTATACAGCAGGGCGGGCACCACGGCGATCCTTGGGCCTCGACCGTGTTCAATCTTTTGTGCAACCCTTTGCTCAAGCATTTAATGAGCCCCGCACTAAAGTGCTGTACCTTGCTGAAGGAGATGTCAGCAAAGCAGGCGCGCAACCAGAATTTTTTGGGGGGAAGGGGGATCTGACCCTGAGGGTAAACATAGTTTATGTTTGATTTAAAAAATATGTTATAAACGTCATGTCATAAACATAACTGTAACATAACACTGTTTGCAACTGCATTTATACAGGATATACACAAATGAATGGTGCGGTTTCAATGGTGAATAAAGGGAATCCGCACCATTCTTTTGTGTATACCCTGTATACATATGAATACAACTACATGTTCTGTGACTGACTCAATTTAAATTTAAATTTTGTTTTTTTCGAATTCATCCGAGACTTCGTAAGTTTCATTTATTTTTCGACATTCCAATGTACTAATCATCAGCCGATTTCAGTGGCCAATTCGGCTGAAAAGTAAATCGTGTGAAACATTTGATGTCTTCGTGTCTACAAAATCGGTTTTTTTTTTTTAATTTCGATTTGGGGTGGCGGGTGGGCTGCAGCCTGCCAGTCTCTCCCCCCTTTAGGTGTGAAGTGTTGATGGTTTCTGACAAACTTCATTCCGTAGTCTGTCCTACGCCAGGCCCATAGCCTCTTCTCCACAGAGTGCGATCTAGTGCTTCCTCTTTCAATTTCCAGCATCCTCTCCTTTCCTTAAGGTCATCCAGTGACTGCTTACGTCTTCTTCCTCGTCTTCCCGTCACTTCTACCGTTTCTTCTGTCTTTCCTTCAATAACGTGTTTTAGAAGGCAGTTCCTATGCAAGATGTGACCAATCCAGTTATGTGCCGACTGGTAAATAATTACCGACGTTTCGAACAATTGTTGCCTTCACACTCAATGTCAGGTATCCCAACTTCTCAAACTGCTTTGTCCTGAAGGTGAACACTCTACGCTACTTCGTAACGTTGCTGTTTACCAATGAACACAGCACAGCATCCCTCGAGACTTGAATCTTGAAATAAAACTTGTTTTGTCTGCGGTTTTATGTGGTTGCGAAACTTGATATCTCGCGCTAAGGGAAGATAAAAGAGATTAAGCTCTAGTTTAGTTCTTTATCAAGTCTTGACAACTGTATAACAACTGCAGACTTTATTTGGCGTCCAATAGAAGTGGAGATGTTGAAGTGGCTACCCTGAATTGTAGGGATTAAAGAAGGCTCTGTCGTGGCATTGTGCAGCATACTTCAACTGCTGAGGGCAGGCACACAACGTGTCAGTCAGTGTAGCCAATATAGGAATTCGATTTTAGTTCTGAAACGTGCGCGTTCGTAATGTAGATGAGTCAACCGCCTTTGTAGCTATTTATTTTGTTTTAATCTCATTATTCACAGATAGATGTAGACACTGCCGATCGTAGTGGCCGCGCGGTCTAAGGCGTGGGTCTACGGCCGCTCGCTTACTGGCATCGTGGGTTCGAATCCCACCGGGGGCTTGGATGTTTGTGTTGTGTTTGTCGTAAGGACGGTAGCATGGAACTTAAAGTGACATGAAGGACGAAAGGATTTAAACAGTACAAAAATGGATCAAAGGGAAAAAAACCCGGACAGGCAAAAAAAAAAAAAAAAATCCCACCGGGGGCATGGATGTTTGTATTGTGTTTGTTGTATAAGGACGGTAGCATGGAACGTAAAGTGACATGAAGGACGAAAAGGATTTAAACAGCTCAAAAATGGATCAAAGGGGGAAACCCCAGGACACACAAAAAAAAATCCCACCGGGGGCATGGATGTTTGTGTTGTGTTTGTTGTATAAGGACGGTAGCATGGAACGTAAGGTGACATGAAGGACGAAAAGGATTTAAACAGCTCAAAAATGGATCAAAGGGGGAAACCCCCGGACAGACAAAAAAAAAAAATCCCACCGGGGGCATGGATGTTTGTGTTATGTTTGTTGTATAAGGACGGTAACATGGAACGTAAAGTGACATGAAGGACGAAAAGGATTTAAACAGCTCAAAAATGGATCAAAGGGGGAAACCCCCGGACAGACAAAAAAAAAATCCCACCGGGGGCATGGATGTTTGTGTTGTGTTTGTTGTATAAGGACGGTAGCATGGAACGTAAAGTGACATGAAGGACGAAAAGGATTTAAACAGCTCAAAAATGGATCAAAGGGGGAAACCCCCGGACAGACAAAAAAAAAAAAAATCCCACCGGGGCATGGATGTTTGTGTTGTGTTTGTTGTATAAGGACGGTAACATGGAACGTAAAGTGACATGAAGGACGAAAAGGATTTAAACAGCTCAAAAATGGATCAAAGGGGGAAACCCCCGGACAGACAAAAAAAAAAAAAGAAAAATCCCACTGGGGGCATGGATGTCTGTCTCTTGTGAGTGTTGTGTGTTGTCAGGTAGAGGTCTCTGCGACGGGCTGGTCTCTCGTCCAGAGGAGTCCTACCGAGCGTGGTGTGTCTAAAGTGTGTGATCGTGAGCCTCGAAAAATGAGGCGGCCTAGGCCCCCAAGGGGCTGTCGAGACATTGAAAAAAACAGATGTAGATACTAAACTACACCGTAATCTCAATAAAGATAATGCCATTATAGTACACCAAATCGAATTTGACACCGTTTTTATTTGCATATTAACTTTTTGCGTGTTTCAGTCCGTATACCATCTTTGGATAGTCATAATAAGACAAACATAAATCTAAACTTCTCCATCTATGAATATGTTCATCTGGTCCGTGCACTTAATAACTAGCATGGCATCAACAGCCACCGAAGTACACACATTTAGTGTACTTTGGTGGCTGTTGATTGAATACGAAACTACTCCATTTGACATTTGAAAGTTAGGGGTAATTGAAACGACATTTTTTTTTACTTAATTGTCGGAATAGCTCAGTCACTATAGTGACTAAAGATATGGGCAGTAGACCGAGGTATCTGGTTTCGATTCCCGGCGGAGAGAAGGATTTTTCTGCGAAGCGTGGGGCCTACCTAGCCACTTAACCAGTGAGTACCGGGTGCTGCTTTGGGCCCACCTAACCACTTAACCAGGGAGTACCGGGTGCTGCTTTGGGCCCACCTAGCCACTTAACCAGGGAGTACCGGGTGCTGTTTTGGGCCCACCTATCCACTTAACTAAGGAGTACCGGGTGCTGCTTTGGGCCTACCTAGCCAGTTAAACAGTGACTACTGGGAGCTGTTTCGGGCCCACTAGGCAACTTAACCAGTGAGTACCGGGTGCTGCTTGGGGCCCATCTAGCCAGTTAACCAATCACTACTGGGGGCTGCTTCCCCGGGAATAAAGCGATCGGGACGTGAATGGATTAAGTTCAACCTAGTACCTAGATTAAGAATCAGTGGGGTTACGCCTCCATTCCCTACACGTCACCATAGCATTGTTCTTAATTAGGCGCAGAACGCTACCTTTATTTAATTGAAACTCCGTATTTTACTTTTGCATTTGGGACTGAATAGATAAGTGTTTTTTGTTGTTATTGACTGTCAATTGAATTAACATGAAGTCATGTACACAGGAGGGGTTATGGGGGTAAAGCGACAACAAATGAAGAGGTAGGAGACACACACATATCTGACCTCGTCAATAAATTACTATCATACTAAACCGGCAGAGATGCACTTGTAATTGGCTCAATATGTTCATTGCGAATTAAATTTGCAACTAACAGTCAAATATGGCCCGTGTAGAGAAATAGTAATTTTTATGTTTCGTGGCTAAACTGTGAGTCTGGTTTTGGGTTTTAATAGAGAGAGACGGGAGTTTCCAAATCCATTGCCTTTTTTCGGTTCTCTAACGCCTGTGGGAAGATGGGATACCGGTGGTTTATCGTTATTTGCTGAGGTTTGTTACCCCATGTTGGTAAATGCAATTCTATGTTAACCAAGAGCTGCCACAGGGTGTAGTATACGTGCGTCACAACTGATATAGTCCTTCTATTTTATGGAGGCCTCATGGTTTAAACTGCGCAGCAAACCTGGTAAAGTTCACCCTTTCATACTTACCTGACGGGGGTGAATTTGATGATGGCTGCATTTAATACGTGGGCCGGGATAGCGTATAGCGACTCGCTACGAGCTGGACGGTCCGGGGATCGAATCCCGGTGGGAAGCTAGATTTTCAGCATCCGTCCAGACCGGCCCTGGGGCCTACCCAGCCTCCTGTACAATGGGTACCGGGTCATTCCCGGTGGTAAAGCGGCCGGGGCGTTGACCACCCACCCCCATCTAGCGCCGAGGTTAAAGAAATAGTAGAGCTATACCTCTACTCCCTGAAGGCCTTTTCTAGGGAGAACTTTTCTTTTCGCCCAATGGCTCGACAGCCCCTTGGGGGCCTAGACCTCCCCATTTTTCGAGGCTTCACGATCACACACTTTAGACACAACACACTCGGTAGCACTCCTCTGGACGAGGGACCAGCCCGTCGCAGAGACCTCTACCTGACAACACCACAACACTCACAACAGACAGACATCCATGCCCCCCGGTGGGATTGGAACCAACAATCCTAGTAAGCGAGCTGCCGTAGACCCAGGCATTAGACCGCGCGGCCACTGGGATCGGCAGGGAGAACTTTACCTGCATTTAATACAGTTTAGGTTGGTGATACTAGCCGATGTGAAAACATTATCTCCCAGGCAGTCAGGGTTCTGATAGTTGCATACTAAATGAGATAATTACGGAGAGTTGAGGATGGTGATACTTTTCTTTCCTATGGCTCGACAGCCTTATATGGGCCTGGGCCTCCTCGTTTCGTCGAGGCTTCACGATCAAACTCAGACACACCACAGTCGGTAGGACTCCTCTAGACGAGGGACCAGCTCGTCGCAGAGACCTCTACCTGACAACACACAACACTCACAAGAGACAGACATCCATGCCCCGGTGGGATTTTTTTTTTTTGTATTAATTCCTGGGTTTTCCCCTTTGATCCATTTGTACTGTTGAAGTCCTTTTTGTCCTGCATGTCACCTTATGTTTCATGCTATCGTCCATACATCTAACACAACACAAACATCCATGCCCCCGGTGGGATTCGAACCCACGATCCTAGTAAGCGAGCGGCCGAAGACCCATGCCTTAGACCGCACGGCCACTGGGATCGGCGGATGGTGATACTAGTGGATATAAAACATCACCTGCACGAGTGGCCATTTGGCTATAGCTGATTATTTAAAACGAAGGAATGTCGTCCTATTCAAAACTGAACGTAGAAAGAATTTTATATATAAGAGAGACCCACATAAAAAGTTGTTTTTCGAGGGAAAGTGGTTACCCCACAGTATCTCCCTTGTTGTTGCTGCAATCTAGCGACTAAATTTCATTCTTAACCGTAGCGGACTTCGCAGTCGTTCGGGGGTGTCCAAGCTTTATTGACGCAGATTTACAACCGTTACTGTGGGCTGGTTCGCGGGCCACACGTGTAAAAATTACAATAAGTTGTATACCTAACCTCCTAAATTAATGTGTATTTTTGATACACTTTACGTATGTGGCCGCAGGCCGCGAAACACAACAGCGGGCCGGAGGTTGCACACCCCTGGTGTATGTGAAAACAAGAGGACATGAATATGGCCCTGGTCCAGAATATTCCATTTTATCAAACTCTAATATAAGGTACGCTTTCATTGTTAGCCTTCAAATTTCTCGAGTGCCATAAAGAATTTTATTTAAACGAACTACTTTTTTTTGGAAAGACCCATGTCTGAGGTATAAAAGTAAGATGAATTCCTGGACGATACCAAATTGCTTCCATCTAGAAGACGACATTTACGAAATTATGCTTAAACGAGGTAAGGTGATCTCATGAAAGGGCATCTTTACCCCTACCACTCCAATATTGTTTGGGTCGTAGGTTTTAGAACCCGAAAATGTACAAAATAAAGATGGAGTCGAATGGAACGGCGACGTGACCTTGAATATGTAAGAAACGGTGAAATGGGCAACAAGAGAGGAAATGAGCTGTTCCGTATTGCGAGAGTGACGTAAACGAAACGAAAAACATGCATGAACCTTTAAAGACGAAGCGTGTCTGTTTTATATAAGGATTTAGTGCGTACCGCACAGTAAACAGTCTCCATCTCGGCTATACAAAACCAATATATTAGTGTAATAAAAGGCAAAAGTTGTAGTTTGTTCTGAGATCCGTACAAAACTCATAAACGCAATGTGAGCACCGTGTAGAATCTTTGAATGTTAAACCTGGTGGTACGTAAAGTAACCGCTAGGCTTTAAAAGGTTAATATAGACGATATCGAAGGTAGGAAGTTTCTTTGTGTGATGTGTCCAGTCTTCTCACCTGAACAGGAGAAAGAATTGGTAAACTATACACTGCAAATGGACAGCATTTTCTCTTGAGGCCCTCTGTCCACTTGCCTTTCAACTAGTCCAAAGAAAGTAACTCAAATTTTAATCCAATAAGGTTACTTCACATACTGATTAGGATTGGTTTTATGGGTTCAGAAAACGTCATCCCGAAAGCCCTCAGAGAAATTTTGAGGCCACATATGCTGCTGGAGCTCAATTATTCAATAAAGCAAATGTTGACAACTTTTAGGCGCGTTCGCAGAACTGCAAAAAGCGATTATTAGCTTCGTCATATTAGTCCATCAGCATGTCCTCATGGAAACAACTCGGCTCCCGCTGGAAGGATTTTCATGAAATTTGATAGTTGAGTATTTTTCGAAAATCTGTCGAGAAAATTCAGGGTTCATTAAAATCTGACTAGAATAATGGCTACTTTACATGAAAACCTATGTACATTTTTAATAATATCTCGCTGAATTCTTCATAAAATAAGAAATATTTCAGACAAAAGTTGTAGAGAAAATCAAAACACACATTTTATGTTCAACAACTTTTTTCCGGAAATCGTGCCGTTTATGAGATAATGTGGAAAAATATGGTAGAGCCAGACAGGTCACAGATGACAATATAATACGGCGCATGCGCTTTGCATGCTGTATAACTAAGGCTACAGCCACATACTCAGAATATGTAATACTTATTAGCTTTTCCACGTCATCAATGGTTACGCGACCGCGCCTCAATGTTACGTTATACGTACATTGCCTGTCTTGTTTATTGCTGAAGAGTGTCATGGCTGTAAAATAAATTTCCACCACAAAAGATTTTTAATGTGGATGAAACCTGGATAGAAACTGTTCAAACAAAATCAAACAAAATTCTTGATAAATGATTGAAGAAGCAAGCAGGGACCATTACTTTTTGTGGAATGTCATGTCCTGTCAGCTGGAGCAATTTGCTAGCTTGTAATCCCACGGATTATTTTTGTCCCTCGTCGAAGACTGAAGGTGGAACTGACAGGTGATGCTCCAGAAAGTCTGTTTTTATGTAGCCGATCAAGGTGGATGCAACTGGAAGCCTTCACCTCCTGATTTGAACGTTTCCTGTCTCATGACAGATTCACATCTGATGATCCTCTGCTGCCAATAACACACACACTAAAATCTAGACGTAATTAATCTTGCTATGAAAGACATATAACCCCTCTTTGAAGAATATATTTTCAGTCAACACAACTTTATTCATGTATTAAAACGTGCACAGGGTTACACCAACATGTTTCGGCTTTAATCACCCAATATACCAATAAATGCACACAATTTACATGAAATCCCAAATCATCCATACACTTGAACTTCCTACATGTTTCATCGACAAATCTCCTTCCTCAGGGAGATATTATAAAAGGAGTGCAAAATTTATACACCTAATTCACATATTAAATTAAGTTATAAACCAACCGATGCACACTAAAACCACTTTTTAAGTAGCTTTATTATAAAATTGTTAAAATTGTACCCCTACACGTGTTTCGATCCTAGGATCATCGTCAGGGGGGTTTATTGCTAAAAGCTACAGTCACTTCAACACATGATTTAAAATATTCTATCTGCACTTTGAAACATAAGTTAAAATCTTGTAAAAAGATTCTCTAAAAGTTGTAAAATTATAAAAGCACCGTAGATGGTACCATAGCAATTTAGCAATAAACCCCCTGACGATGATCCTAGGATCGAAACACGTGTAGGGGTACAATTTTAACAATTTTATAATAAAGCTACTTAAAAAGTGGTTTAGTGTGCATCGGTTGGTTTATAACTTAATCTAATATGACGAAGATGCACGGTGTCAACAGTGTGAAACCTAATTCACATGTACAGCGTTAAATATAAACAGCATAACACTGTCCTACGCGAGATACATCAATACACGGCACAGGGACTTGATCTTTTTGGACTGAAAATTTCGGTATTAGATGTTGGTATACCAACTGCCACATAGAGTACAAACAGTGACACATCAATAAATTTCTTTCAAGAATGTGTCAGCATTACATTATCTGTAATATCCACATTTTTATATTTATAGCTGCCGTTATTTATTTATTTATTTATTTAAAATGTGTTTAGTAAGCTGCAAACTATAAAATAATTTTATTTACTATTAACACAACTTATTATATTATATTATTATATATTATATTATTATATATTATTATATATTATATTATAATGTATTATTATATATTATATTATATTATTATATTATATTATATTATTATATATTATATTATTATATATTATATTATATTATTATATATTATATTATTATATATTATATTATTATATATTATATTATATTATTATATATTATATTATATTATATTATATTATGCCGTGGGGCACACCCAGCCTCCTGTACAATGGGTACCGGGTCTCTTTCCCGGGGGTAAAGCGGCCGGGGCGCGGAGTTGACCATCCACCCTCATCTAGCGCCAGGGTTAAAGAAATAGTACAGCTATACCTCTACTCCTCCTCTGGGCCTTCATGGCCTGTTCTAGGGAGAGCTTCTTTATATATATATTATACTATAATTAGTTGTGTTGATGGTGTCAATAACTATTTTATATACTAATTTGTGCAACACAATGGGATGTCGAAGATAAAAATTAAGCTGCAAACATGATAAGCAGCCCAAATATGGTAAGAAACATTTATGTGAAGAATGAATTAAGCTTAATGTAACAAACACTAAAGAAACGGAGAAGGATTAGCAAATTCCTCTCCCCTCCAGTCTGAATAAAAATAAAATCTAGGACTGAAACTCATGTTGAGAAAGTCTAATGACAAAAGTTGGCAGAAGTATATGGGACTTTCTATCCTGAGGATGAACGACGTGATGAGGTAGGTGCGGGATACATCGACTGTGAGATCAGCTGTCTGGGATAAGGAGTGACGAATGATGGGTACGTTGCATGTCGTATTTAGAGGGCTTGATGTGTGGTGCGCCAGCGGTTAAGGTGATTGTGGTGAATTTGTAAGTCTTCACTTCGGTCACGTCGACAAATAATTCTAACATTGTGAGATTTATCCTTTGTGAATACTTTCACAAACAGACACCAAATTTTCTCCAGACGTTATTACAACTTTGAGTAATAGTGCTCTAAAAACTTTTATTAATAATTCTTGAAAGAAATAAATACGTTTTCGTACCATTTTCTCTTCGTATACGGGGTCCACTTTACCAAGCACTCTCTTAGACATAAGGTATTCAGAGTTCATGGTTTTGGAAAATACATAATTTAGAAGAACACAGCTGCAGAAAAATCCTTAAAACATTAATTTAATAATTGTGCATTCACAAAATTTGAGACGTAACGTAACAATATCACATTATTGACGAGTATTTTTTAAGTGACCACTTTACCCGAGTCAACCACTTTACCCGAGTCAACCACTTTACCCGCATCAACCACTTTACCCGAGTCAACCACTTTACCCGAGTCAACCACTTTACCCGAGTCTCCCGTACATTGCTGGATCATCAGGATTCATAGCACGTTATGATAGAGGCTGTTCATTATCCAGAACAACAAAATGGAATTTCCGAATATTATTTCACGTTTCATAAACTGATTTGGGGATAAAAATTCAGACACACGAAACATGACTTATGACAGTTGCATTATTAAAAATTACCATCTATTTTGTAATTGAATATAATTCTGTTAAGGGTAGTCAAATCGTTACAATTTTTCCAGCGACATCCAATACGCGGAAACAGATCGAACATTAACTCTGTGGGAATTGACAGTTGCTGCGATTAACGGATTAACGAATTGGCTGCGTTACACACACTCACACACACACACACATATATAATATATATATACGTACATATAATATACTTAATTTGTATTTATTGAACTCTATGAGACGAGACATGTAATACATTACTTACAGCCGTGAAATATCCCATGAAAATTCAGTAGGAAAATTTGACAACTTTCATCTTTAGCCACGGTTTGCACAGTGACACTGTGTTTTTCGTTATACTCTTCCAGAAACGCTTCGAAGTGACGATTGTACCGGCTGATGCACGTAGCATTCCTCTCAATATACTCGTTATATAACGGCAAAGATCGGGACATGCAATACCGACTAGATAACTTCTCACTACCTTTCATCGGTTACATCGTCTGGTCCGCTTCTTAAGCACTTCCTGTGGAGTTATTCCTGCATGCTACAAACCTTGTCACAACCCGTGTCCTGTTATATGTCCTGGTACCCTATTCCCACTGGTCTTGACCCCGGAGACCTAGATACACATATTTTTGATTGGATGTGGTATTAAGTAGCGTCATGGCGGAGATTACATTCGGAAGTCTGACGTCGAACAAGTTCAGTCAGTATCTAGCACCTTAACCTTCTTTACTACTTTATGCTCTGGGGCATTTCTGCGAGGACTTTTCTTTCCTCTGCCTGTTATCCTTTCGCTGTTGCTTTATTTACCTCTGTTATTATTTAGGCTGTGTTGTAACACTATATCCGTGTGCTGTTGTGGTCTCTAACCGGCCCATTGTCCATCTCGCAGATGATAGATAATGAATATGGAGCATTGATGGAATGACTGACAGGGAAAAACCGAGGAGCTCGTAGTGAAACATGTCCCAGTGATTGTTTGTTCCTACAAATTCCACATGGACTGTCCTAAGATCGAACCCGGGCCTCCGCGGCGAGAGGCCGGTGACTGACCGCTTCCGCTAAGGCACGGCCACCAGTTCACCGTACGTGTCTGTCGTCAGGGTCTGGTGCCGTCTGAGGCTGCAGTGTGAAGGGCCTCAGTGTGACCCCAGTTGTACAACTGCCTGCTTGGACCTAATAGAGAGAAATTAAGAGAATGATAGGGAAAATTACATACATTAGAACTTCATGATCTACGGGCGCTCGCTTGCTGAGACTGCGGGTTCGAATCTCGCTGGGGGCATGGATATGTGTCTCTTGTAAGTGTTGTTTGTTGTCAGACAGAGGTCTCTGCGACGAGCTGATCACTCGTCCAGAGGAGTCCTACCGAGTGTGTCTGTGTGTCACTGTGTGTGATCAGGTGCAACAATAACCCTCTACACCTACAGTGAGTAGGTACAAGAGGTCAGACTAAGGAAGAAAGAAAGAATTTCATGACCCCCAACTCTCTGTCAGATATTATGAAAATAAACAAATAAAAGACTCTAGCCTAGTGGTCACTGACCCTTCTCCGTTGGAATACTTTGAGGTCCTTTTAGATGGCCAGAAGGTTTTTATAATGCTCCACAGATCCCATCAGTTCGATTTTAGCGCAAGTAATTTTTCTCCCTATATTGCAGGGCGTATCTAAAATGCTTGGTAAAACTTAAAGAATGCATTCTTCACATAGAAACAAAAACCAACTTCATATAAACGTATGTCTGGAAATGAGTGGTTTTTAGTTTAATTGAAAATTGCATTCAACAATAAATACCTTAACTATGTCATATTTTACTCACAACTGACACAAAACATTTACAATAAACGTTCCCAGTTTAATAACTGTTCAGTTCTTACTGTCAAACAAGTCACAATTCACAACAGATGCTCAAAATGTCCTCCACCTGAATCACTGCACGCATGGACACGTCTGATCACGGACTGTCACACCCTTTCAGAGGTACCGGTGCGGTTGCGAACGGTTTGACAGGCATCAGAAATGGTTTTCTGAAGTGTCTCTTCATTATCAATCGGAGCTGAACACACTAAGGGTGCTTAAGTGTCCCCACAGATAAAAGTCGAGAGGATTGAAGCCAACACGTTGGTGAGCTGTACCTCGAAAACTGCGGACGCGTATTGATTATGAACTATTTTCCCTGTTTTGATGTGGGGAATTAACTGCTCAAGTTTGTCCAAGCACCTTAGATACGCCCTGTATATCGAAGGCAACCTAGGGACCGATTATGCTAAGGCCCTCTCTCTGTACTGAGAGAAGTGGTCTGTCTAATACAAACGACAAACGGTGTTTTGCTTTACAAACAGCTCCTTCGTTCTGTGACGGACTGCGGGTGCCCTGTCCGGATGTCCGCTGCCCGCCTCCACGCCTGGAACTCAGCAGACCAGACGAGGCTGCCCTAAAAAGACCGTTAAGTCGACATAACTAAATGTGTCTAGCACTTAAGGCTATTCTGACTGATGTTTTCCATGATTTTCCTCAGTTGTAAGGCGAATACCAGGGTATGATTAACAGATGGGGCACGGCCCGCATCCCCCTTTCCCCAATCACGGAGGCGTTCAGTCAAAGTGACCTCCCTCTCCCCCCCCCCCCCCCCCCGTCGGTCACAAAGGACTCCAACCTACACGACCGAACCATTCTGGATTCAAACCCCAGACGTCCATAAAACTAAAGTTCTTCTCTCTCCCACCCCCCTCCCCCCCTCACCCGCTGCAAATTCATAATGCCATTAGTAGCCAAGACGAGAAATCCGTTAGGGTAAGCACAATCTCCGTTACAGTTGTAAGATTATAAGTTACACAATGCGATTCGCGAGCAAGAATGGCCCGAACCCGGTTAAAACGACATCGGTTTATGCGACTTCTCGTCTATAGCGTCAGATATTCTGTGGTAGGCTGAAAGGTAAAGGTAAAGTTCTCCCTAGAACAGGCCATGAAGGCGCAGAGGGGGAGTAGATGTATAGCTCTACTCTTTCTTTAACCTCGGCGCTAGATGGGGTGGGTGGTCAACGCCACGCCCCGGTCGCTTTACCCCCGGGAATGACCCGGGTACCCATTGTACAGGAGGCTGGGTGGGCCCCAGGGCCTGTCTGGACGGGTGCGGAAAATCTCGTCTCCACCGGGATTCGATCCCCGGACCGTCCAGCTCGTAGCGAGTCGCTATACCGACTGAGTTATCCCGGCCCACGATATTTTGTGGTAGCAATTAATTCCTCACTGTTAACCATAACAATTTTTTTTTTTCCTATGGCTCGACAGCCCCTAGGGGGCCTAGGCCGCCTCATTTTTCGAGGCTTCGTAATCACACTTTAGACACACCACACTCGGTAGGACTCCTCTGGACGAGTGATAAGCCCGTCGCAGAGACCTCTACCTGACAACACACAACACTCACAACAGACAGACATACATGCCCTAGACGGGATTTTTTTCCCCCCTGTCCGGCGGTTTTCCCCTTTGATCCATTTTTGTACTGTTTAAATCCTTTTCGTCCTTCATGTCACTTTACGTTCCATGCTACCGTCCTTATACAACAAACACAACACAAACATCCATGCCCCCGGTGGGATTCGAACCCACAATCCCAGTAAGCGAGCGGCCGTAGACCCACGCCTTAGACCGCACGGCCACTGGGATCGGCATAACAATTATACCTACATCTCGGTTATAACAACACTCGTTTATAACGACACAAAATATTCAGTCCCTTTTCGTGACGTTATAACCGAGTTCGACTGCATTGTGCAATTAGTTTGAAGTAAACTCGTTTGTATTAGGTTTCACAGTTCCGCTGTTACTGATTGTCACTACACTGAACAGGCATGCCTATGTTCATCGCTCTCTTTATGTGCTTCAGGAGGAAATGGAGGATCGGCCACGGATCTCAACCCTCATCAACTCTCTGGCCAACTACAGCAACACGATCCCAGCAGCGACTGATCCAGATGCCAAGCCTCCGCCCAGCGCCCGTATGGGCACCCTCATTGGCGTCTACTTACCCTGCATCCAGAACATCTTCGGTGTCATCCTCTTCATTCGTCTTACGTGGGTCGTGGGCACTGCAGGCGCGTTTATGGGCTTCCTCATCGTCCTGTGTTGTTGCTGTGTGGTCAGTACTTAGTCCAGTATGGTTCTAGCCTTATTTCAGAGTGTACGCGAGGCAACACGTGGTTTCTGGTCCTGAAAGCCGCGGGTGTTAGGAAGTTACCTTTCACTGATTTCTTCGTAACGTCAAATATATTCTTGCAAAGGTCAGTGGGTGATCAGCGCTACGCCCCGGCGGCTGAACCCCTAAGAAAGACCCGGTAACCATTGTACAGGAGGCTGGTACTGGTGGATGGATTCCGAAAATAACGCACCATGTAGGTTTTATGGATAGCATGGAAAGGACCATTATTTGTGATGGGAAGGCATGTTCATGCTTCTCTTGCCTTGTTCGAGCTATCCTCCGAGTGACATAGCTGGGTTTTTTTGGCGCCTGGGGCGAATAATCACAATGGCCGCCCGTAACAGAAATTGTGAACTTCAAAAAAAAATCACAATTGTTTATTGAATTTCTTTTCGTTTGGCTCAATACTTTAAAATACGTTGAGGGCAGGACATTTTTATTTTAAATAATCAGTTTTTTCGCCAGTTTTGCCGCCCCTTGGACACTGTCACCCTGGCTGGCCGTACCACTTGCACCAACCCCCCCACCCCCCAAGCTACTCCCCTGATCAGGATCACAAGAAACCAGTTTCCTTGTAGTACCACATTTGTTTCTTTGTATACATGTATATGTGTGTCTGATGACTATAGAAAAACGATGTTCAGAAGTTGCGGGTGCTATCTCAACATAGTTTAACGGCAGGTGCGCACCCAGAATTTTTCCTTGGGGGGGGGGGGGGCTGATCCTGAGGCTATATATAATTTATGTTTGATTTTAAACATTATATTATAAAATCATGTCAGTACAACATAACACTGTTTGCAGCTGCATTTATATACACACAAATATAACTACATGTTCCATGACTCAATCACAGTGTCCTATCTTATTGTTTTTTTTTTTTTTCATTTTATTAAATTAGTTTTCAAAATGATCATGTACTAGTCATCAGCCGTCTTCAGTGGCTGATTTCTGCTGAAGGGTAAATCGCGCAAATCTTTTGATATCATAATATCTACAAAATCTGTGTTTTTTTTTAAATTTCGGTTTTGGGGGGGGCTGCAGCCCGCTAGCCCCCCCCCCCTTTCACTTGGATGCGCCCCTGTTTAACGGAACTTTTCATTTCAGTGATACAAGTAGTTCTGTGAAAAAAAATTAATATTAAATTTTTTTCAAATGCTGTAACATTAAACGTGAGGCTAGCAATGAATATTAGGCACAGAAATTGTTTAATAATTGTAAACTTATAGGCTTTATTAGCCACCCGTTATACATTGAAGCCCTTGAAGGAAAGTATATGCCATAAGTTTTTTGTATAACTTTTTGTTTCTCTTCTCCATATGTTTTCGAACACGTTCCTCTGTCCTTTTTTTAGTCTTTCATATACAAACCCATTCATCCACTCATGTTTTTTTTTTTCACTGCCTTCTGAGCAACTTGGCTGAAGCAAGGACACTTCTGGCTTGTATTTGGGAGGTGCTAGTTTGAATTCCGGCCAGTGCAATAACAATGACTCCTAGATTCTTTGAGTTGCTGCTTGCAGTGCTGGGATACTAACCTTAAATTAGGTCATAACCACTTCCTTCTAACTTTTTTTCAATTTGCTGTCTTCCAGACATTAAGCGCTGTGATGCCTCAATTATTTGCAGCAGTCTCATTTGAGCCACAAATCAATTAATACCATGAGGGTTTCTTCACTGTATTGCTGCTTTATGATCAGCACAGCTCTACACTGAATTGAAGTCATGTTTGTACACTTTATGTTGATACTGCTCAGATCTGAATCTTTTATTCTTTGTGTCCTAAAATTAAAAATATACAGAACTATAATTTTACAACTTTTATATAGGAGCAAGAAACATGGTCTCTCTCTCTCTCTCAGTCTGTCTGTCTGTCTGTGTGTCTGTCTGTCTGTCTGTCTGTAAGAGGGACATACTGTAACCGGCCTTCCCTTGTCAGGCCTGGTTCGAGTCCAGCCTGGGAGACGCTTTAACAAAAATAATAACAATGTGTGTGGCGAAGGGTTCGAGTCCCTCACCGCACTACACAAAAGGACGGAAACCCTGTGGCGGGGGGGAGCAGTGGTTTCAAAAACAGAGCTATCAGCAGGGAACATGGCCCGACTGTTTAAAAGTTCGAGACTTCAGACTGTGATGCTGAAGGTCATTATCTGGACTAGCTCTCACAGCTGCGTTAATTTGGATTGGCACGGTTTAGTGTCATAGAACCATTGCAAGAAGGATAGAAAGGGACACCGTCTTGAAAATTACTTGGCTTTGCTAAGGAAGCAATTCTTCCTAGCGTTCAGAGAACCTTGAACCCAGCGTTCAGGATTCAGCCAAAAGGGAAGGCAACAACCCCCACACCATAAAAAGAAACAAAACATTTAGAGGGCGGATGGTGGACTGACCCTAATACTGGTCACAGTTCGCTGTAGGTCTGGAGAGCGATGCAGTCAGACATATGTGCCGTTATAAGTAGAATACTGGGCACAGTTCGCTGTAGGTCTGGAGAGCGATGCAGTCAGACATACGTGCCGTTATAAGTAGAATACTGGGCACAGTTCGCTGTAGGTCTGGAGAGCGATGCAGTCAGACATACGTGCCGTTATAAGTAGAATACTGGGCACAGTTCGCTGTAGGTCTGGAGAGCGATGCAGTCAGACGTACGTGCCGTTATAAGTAGAATACTGGGCACAGTTCGCTGTAGGTCTGGAGAGCGATGCAGTCAGACATACGTGCCGTTATAAGTAGAATACTGGGCACAGTTCGCTGTAGGTCTGGAGAGCGATGCAGTCAGACATATGTGCCGTTATAAGTAGAATACTGGGCACAGTTCGCTGTAGGTCTGGAGAGCGATGCAGTCAGACATATGTGCCGTTATAAGTAGAATACTGGGCACAGTTCGCTGTAGGTCTGGAGAGCGATGCAGTCAGACATATGTGCCGTTATAAGTATAATACTGGGCACAGTTCGCTGTAGGTCTGGAGAGCGATGCAGTCAGACATATGTGCCGTTATATGTAGAATACTGGGCACAGTTCGCTGTAGGTCTGGAGAGCGATGCAGTCAGACATACGTGCCGTTATAAGTAGAATACTGGGCACAGTTCGCTGTAGGTCTGGAGAGCGATGCAGTCAGACATACGTGCCGTTATAAGTAGAATACTGGGCACAGTTCGCTGTAGGTCTGGAGAGCGATGCAGTCAGACATATGTGCCGTTATAAGTAGAATACTGGGCACAGTTCGCTGTAGGTCTGGAGAGCGATGCAGTCAGACATACGTGCCGTTATAAGTAGAATACTGGGCACAGTTCGCTGTAGGTCTGGAGAGCGATGCAGTCAGACATATGTGCCGTTATAAGTAGAATACTGGGCACAGTTCGCTGTAGGTCTGGAGAGCGATGCAGTCAGACATATGTGCCGTTATAAGTAGAATACTGGGCACAGTTCGCTGTAGGTCTGGAGAGCGATGCAGTCAGACATATGTGCCGTTATAAGTAGAATACTGGGCACAGTTCGCTGTAGGTCTGGAGAGCGATGCAGTCAGACATATGTGCCGTTATATGTAGAATACTGGGCACAGTTCGCTGCAGGTCTGGAGAGCGATGCAGTCAGACATACGTGCCGTTATAAGTAGAATACTGGGCACAGTTCGCTGTAGGTCTGGAGAGCGATGCAGTCAGACATACGTGCCGTTATAAGTAGAATACTGGGCACAGTTCGCTGTAGGTCTGGAGAGCGATGCAGTCAGACATATGTGCCGTTATAAGTAGAATACTGGGCACAGTTCGCTGTAGGTCTGGAGAGCGATGCAGTCAGACATATGTGCCGTTATAAGTAGAATACTGGGCACAGTTTGCTGTAGGTCTGGAGAGCGATGCAGTCAGACATATGTGCCGTTATAAGTAGAATACTGGGCACAGTTCGCTGTAGGTCTGGAGAGCGATGCAGTCAGACATATGTGCCGTTATAAGTAGAATACTGGGCACAGTTCGCTGTAGGTCTGGAGAGCGATGCAGTCAGACATATGTGCCGTTATAAGTAAAGGTAAAGCAATCCCATTACAGGCCTGGACAGGCCCTTAGGGTTCCAGGAGGTTAAGGCTCCCAGATTTCTAGACAATCGGCACATGAAGGTGGTAAGGTTGTCAGCCCTACGCACCGGCCGCCTTTACTCTCCAGGAAAGATTCCTGGTACTCATTTTTGTTAGAGGCTGAGTCAACCCCAGGGCCATAGTGCGACCGGAATGATTATGTCAATGAAAAATTCCAGTGACACCATCGGGAATCGAACCCGCGACGTAGAATACGCAATTTTGAACATAATAAACATACAGTTTTTAAAATAAATATTAGAATAGATGAACACACACCTGTGTAATCCCTGAGATTGTCTCAACCGCAGAGCCAGTACAAAGGACGGTATCAGTATGTGTCCACTGGTGACAACAAAGTACTGACGAGAAAAAGAAAGTGATGGAACAATGTATAAAATAACATAATGAGGACCTTCGTAATTTTCACTCTTAATCCAATAATTTTAGTGATTAATTGAAGTAGGATGCGATGGGTAAAATTTGTAGCACACATGTGTGAGATGACAAATGCTTACCAAAGTTTAGTCACAAATCTTGAAGGGAAGATAACCATATGCAAAAACCTAAGCATAAATTGGAGGTTATTACCAAATGGCTCTGACTGTATGTACTGTATCTTAGAGAAATATGATGCGTGGATATGGGCCAGCTACATTTGGCTTATCATATGATACAACAGCAGGCTTTAATGAATGTGATATTGAACTGTTTCGTATCCATAAAAACACAATTGTTTGGCCAGGCGTGTAGTTAGGAGATGTCGAAGGAAAGTCCTTCACCATGAAATTAGTTAATTGTTCTCACAAACTGATTGTATCGTTTTGTTGCAGACAATGTTGACAGCAATCTCCATGAGTGCCATTGCGACGAATGGCGTGGTGCCAGCAGGGGGGTCCTACTTTATGATCTCAAGGTCACTGGGTCCAGAATTTGGTGGTGCGGTAGGGATGTTGTTCTATACCGGCACCACTCTAGCAGCAGCTATGTATATTGTGGGAGCTGTCGAGATAGTTCTGGTGAGTACTGTAGGAACTACCTTGACAACATGGCAGTTAGTAGGCGTACCATACGTCCCAATTTGGTGGGACTGTCCCAGCCGGTGTGTCATTGTGTCCCAGTCAGAACAAAAAAAATGCGAAATGAGAAGAAATAAAGGAAAATTAAACAATTGGGCTATAAACAGGAGACGTAAAAATAAATTTGGTAATAGGTAAATTATATCTAATATGAATTCAGTATGCTTTGCACTAAGATCCATTAAAACTGTAGTATCTCAAAAGACCATAAGAATGATATATATTTTGCCTGTGCACATTCAGTTATGAACTATGGCATAATTTGGGGGGGGGGGAACTCGCGAAATAGTATAAAAAATTTTAAACTGCAAAAAAATGTGGTTATGATTATAACAAATTTAGGTTCTAAGAATTCATGCAGGGATCTGTTTAAAAAAATGGAAATTCTTCCCTTTTATTCACAATACATATATTCCATGCAAATATATATAATCAATAATATGCAATTATATAAAATGAACAAGGATATTCATAATTACAATACAAGAAACAATGCTAATTTACATCAGCCGAACACCAACTTGACCAAATTTTAAAAAGGGGCATATTATATGGGAATAGGATTATATATAATCATTTACCAACAAACATAAAAGCCTTAAAGAATGACTTCAAACTTTTTGGACCCACCCTAAAGGAATTTCTTCTTTCTAATTCTTTTTATACCTTAGAGGAGTATTTTAATCTTAATACTTAACTGTAATCACATCTGATATTAATAGCCTGATTTTGTACTTTTTACATGAGTTTTCATTCTTGATCACACATTATTTAGTAATTATGTTATGGATATCTACGACTACTGCTATCATGCAGAATCTTACGTGTATATTTGTAATCTATTATTTAATTAATATTAATCTGTTATTAATGACTATTTTCACATCCTACTGTACTTGATGGATTTATGGAAATAAAATGTAATGATGATGATGATGATGATGATGATGATGATGAACACTCGTCACGGAAAAACAGCACGCAGAAATGCACACTCTATCTGCAAACAAGCCTAAAAGAGATTTTAATTTTCCGTGACTGTGATTATTTTAAATGTGTACCCCATTTTTCAGTAGTTAACACGTCGAAAAGAAATAGTAAACCTACTGATGATTTACAGAAAGGATATTCGTTTAAAAGAAAAACGTTGTGGCCGAGTTGATAGGGTTAAGTGTACACAATGTTGGTCTGAAGTGTCGCTTTCTCACGGTAGGCGTTACGACATAAAATACCATTTGAACTGTACAACACCCGACAGTCCTTCAAGACTTTTGTCATTTTTAAAAGCGCCTATGCAGTTGACGAAGACCTGTTAATAGCTGCCAAAGAAGCTTCAAAATAGCTGACTGTTCATTTAAGTAAATCTCCAAGTGCGCTGAACCAAAGTTTGGTCTTGCCAGAACGAAGTGTGATGCTGTTGTTCGCGTAATGTGATTACATCAATGAAGATACATGACTTTCGTGAAGGTTTAAGCAAATCAGATTTTTTGAACGTAATGATCGATGCTTGTAACGGAAAGGAACTCAAAATTGTACCTTTTGTTGTACGATGTTTTGTACCAGAACAAGGAATAAACGTAAAATGTTTAAATTTTTCAGTTCCTGGTGAAACATCAGACAGGCCCATCTGTCGTCAGTTACTGAAATCCATGACTTATGCAATAAAGTTTTTGGGTTTTGTGTGGTGATAACTGCAGCACAAATTTCGGAGGCTTAAAACGGAGAGGGGAGAGCGATGTTTACAGCGTATTAAAAAAAACAAATTGGGAAAAATATTCTCAGAGTTGATTGTGATGTCCATATTGTTCACAGCTGTCTTCAAACTGCAGTTAGTGAATTAGTTATTGAAATAGAGGTTCTTGTGGTCAAAACGTACAGTATTGTAACATTTCGCCTCCATTTCATAAAAAGGGGACAATCCACATAACGTCAATTTTACAGGAGAAGCCAAAAACAGATTTTCACGAAACTTTCGTCTTCAGTGCATAAGAACTATTTGAGCTATCAAAATTTGGTATGTCAAATGGGAAAGTTTCTTGAATATCCGTTTTTTTTTTCCTTTTCATGCAAAATTGACGTTTTATGGATTGTCTCTGTTTAACAAAAGAGGGGCGATTTTAACTATGCACGTGACTCAGCTGAAAGAGTTCTGTGAGTTTGTAGACCTTGAGTTCAGAAGGGTACTGAAGCATGGTAATACCCAGTTTCTTTAATTGCTTCCAGCTATTTAGAGTATTCTTCAAATTTTTTAAGGACTAAGGCCTTACTTTTATTCTCAGGAATGCTGCCCAGTGATGATAAAAGAAGTTCTTTGACTTGCTTGTGGGGAAATGTATTTGTGTTTTGATCATACACAGTTACAAAATAATTTTAGCCATGGAGAAAACAAAAGCAAGTTCAGCCGACATTGTTACAGAACTTAACAGATTGAAAGCAAATCCTAGGGCAAGGCGGGATAATAAATTTATCCCACAAGGAGCCAAAAACAAAATCTCAAGGTACTAGAGGAGATGATCTCAGTGCTGAGATGATCTTGGACAAATTCACAAGCTTTTTTATGATGTATCTCTTACATTAAGCTATGGAAAGATAGCTGTAGCAGAGTAGGATTCTTTGTCTGGATTAACAACAGTGAAATTACGTATCCCAAAATAGAAACATCGGCTGTAAAAATTAATGAAACACATGGAAATGCAGCAATACTGTTTGATGCAGTTGTGGTTGCCAAGACATTTTGATCTTCGGACAGTGATATCTGGGAAGCTAAGAGCTTACATTGTGAAAAAAAATTGGTTCAAGTGTTACAATATTTGAAACACCAGACCATTTCTGTGCCTAACCTCTGTTGTGTTGTGGAATACAGTTCATGCTTACTAGACACTTCTGCGCCTGTAGAAAGAGTGTTTTCAGTAATGAACAATGTATTGTCATGGGGTGAAAGGGCTGAATCAGCAGTGAAAGATCTAATGTAGTGCAAGCTACGCATTGATTAAGTTGCACTGAGTTTTATGAAGAGTGAAGAATAACAAGCCATTCTTGCTTAAGGTGCATGGTACTGAGAAATACAAATGGTTTAACCATAAACCAAGGAGTCAGTGATTTTTAACCACACGTTTATTTATGCTTGAATAAATTAATCTTTGTGACTTCAACTAAACATCCATGTTTTCCTTCTGATAAAAATGTAAATAAAATTCCAAGATTTTCCCAGTTCGAGGGAAGAAAATAATTGTAAGCATAGGAATTTTGCTTCTTTTGTAAAACATTACAATCCTATTAATGTATGATCATTCATCATGTGTATTGTATTATTTCTTTACAGACATATATGGCACCAAGTATGTCAATTTTTGGGGATTTCACTAAAGATGCCAGTATTATGTACAACAATTTCCGAGTGTATGGTACATGTCTGTTAATGGTTATGGGGCTCATCGGTTTGTTGGTGTCAAGTTTGTCAACAAGTTTGCTACAGTAGCCTTGGCCTGCGTATTGTTGTCTATCCTGGCCGTGTATGTGGGCATCTTCGTCAACTTTAATGGCAATGATAACCTTTTGTAAGTACTCCTATGAATGTACCTTAGATGGTAAGATGCTGAAAACATTTCCAGTGTTTTGTAAACTGTCACATTGTTTGGCATCAGAGATTGATGGACAAGTTTGTTATTTCAAAGGTCGAAACTTGCTCCGTCCCCCTTCCTCCATCTTTCCCTTTGGGCAAAAAATAATCTGAAATATGCTGTGTCTTAATAAAGGAAACGTAGAAACAGTGTAATAACAAGACAAAACTACAAAATCGGTAATATAAATATGTTACTACAAACAGTCAGACTGTTCAAAAATCAAAAGCATAATGTGCACACAATGTAGATATACTCAAGAGAATGCAACACAGTTTCTCTAACATCTCCTCATGTCTTTGACAAGTCAGCACGCAGCAAAATCTGACTCAAAGAAAAGAAACTACCAAGTTGTAGTAAAGTAAAACAAAAACTTTCCCATACAAGCAGCCAAACTACGCTAACAAATTCAGCCAGTCTCCATTTTCCTCATGTCCCTTTTGCTGCCAAAACACAATTTAATACAAATCAATTCCAGAAGGAAATTCTCCACCAAACAGCCATTTGGCACTAGAAGATGTTGACTATGAATCGCTGTTTATGAGGTCCAATGACGGAAACACCAGCAAGAAAGATTGGAGAAAGAGAGGCAAGTTCAGATCGGTTCAAAATAGTGCACAGTATGTGTTTCCACTTATGTCAGTCATAGGGCTGACAGATAATGCTGACAGACTAAGGAGACTCTATTTAATTTACTAGCCACAAAACTATGAAGAAAGAAGTTTAGTGTTGAGTACTTTATAAACACTCAGGATAGGGATAGGTGGCGGGCTCTTGTGAGTGCAGTAATGAACCTTCAGGTTCCATAAAACACGGTGAATTTCTTGACTATCTGACGACCTGCTAGCTTCTCAAGAAGGACTTTGCTCCATGGAGTTAGTTAGTTAGTTAGTTAGTTAGTTAGTTAGTTAGTCAGTAATTTATAAACAGTATGTCCCGGCCAGCAGAAATAATGTGGCAGGTGGAGGCAGCAGGTTCCTCTGAAACGCTGATAAATTTCTGTCAGCTTCTGTGGTGTTATAACCCACAAAACAGTAATCACCTTTTATTTTCTTGTCTTGGTTCCAGCTGACAAGCTGTAGTATTGTTATTATATTACTGTATATTACTCTTATCATTATACCTATCAGATACATAAGAAACCAATATTTACAGCACTCTAGCAGTCTTATAAGGGAAGTACATGCAATTTTTCTTTAAAGTGATAGTTTTTCTAATTGCTTTGATGTAATGCTGAAGTTTCTTGTAACAATTTCATCCTGTGACAGTTGGCTTACTGATATAAAGTTGAGTGTCAATGTTGTTGAAGGGATGATATGAGATCCACTTTTAGGAGATTTGGGTCTTTTGGAATGTGAAGCTGTGTAAATTGGTACATGGTTACGTTTGAGAGGGGCTTGCTACCACCGTCTGTGGGGTCTAACTCCTCAAAAACCTTGGTAACTAAACCAGTTGACACCGCATCATATCCCTGAAGAAGAATCTGCATCAACACCACTGTAAGAAACTCTGGTGTCTCATTGTGTGGTTTTATTTTCCTCCTTGTTGAAAAATGGATGATATTAAAAACAGTTTTTAGCCCATGCTCTGTGATTAATGAATTATTCTGATTTTTCAGCATGTGTGTTCTGGGCAAACGACTCCTCAAAGATATAAGTATGAGTGACTGCAACAAGAATTCCACCGGTCCCCTGCATAAGATTTTTTGTGGAAATTTATCAACTTGTGATCCATACTATGAGGCAAATCAGGTTTCCAAAGTTCGTGGCATCAAGGGGCTCTCCAGTGGAGTATTTCTTAGTGAGTGTACACTTGCAATAGCTGAGGGTTATGATTATTCGATGAGCCTGTAAACGTAAAATTTACTTAGACACTAAATCATGTGTGAACACCTTATCGTGTCACACACAGTAGATGCCAATAAAATCATATGTTTGCTATCAGACCAAAAGTACCAGAATGTAATGACTGCATTTGAAGGAACTGGTTTTATGACATCAGTATGTGAAAAATTAACATTGTGTGCAAAGTATGAATGACATTTTCCACTACTAACTATTTAGAGGTAGTGTAATTTTGATTTCAATATTAGCATGATTTAACTTAATTTCTGAAGTAAATACATACATACAAATTAGTATACATTTTGTGGGTCAGAAATTTCATCAGAATGACAGTAGGATGTGGAGTAAGTTATGAAGAATACAAAATATGCAGAAATAGTGCAACAAAAGGACCCACATCAGAATTATACTTAACAAACAGTTATAATTTGTCATTCAGTTATTGACAGCAGAATTAGGTCTGTGAAATTTTTAAAAAGTCTGCTGAAAGAAATATCATATCACTGGATGCCTATTATGAGGAACTTGTTTGCTTCTTTCTGACTGCTTCTGCCCTCCAAATTGTTCACACCAGTCTCTCAGAATACATGGTGTCACCCCAGAAAGTTGTAATCTTAAAATTTGATGATGATAATGTTTAATTTCAGACAACATCGAAAACAGCTTCCTAGAAATCGGTCAATTCATAGCACAGAGCAAAGATCCAGATGAAGTGGAGCCTCTAGATCGACCAGTTTACAATCAGGTGTTTGCAGACATCACTACAACCTTCACCATCCTCATTGGCATCTTCTTTCCATCAGTCACAGGTATTCAAATAAACCTTGAAGAGTCATATTGCTACACAGTTTGTGAGAAATGAAGTTTCAGTTTGGGATGCTAGCTTTGTCATGGAGTGTTTATGAAGTACAAATAAATTCAACATTTTGTAATTTCATGGAGCATCGTGCCATCTATTTATCGTGCCAAATATTTGCATTGTTCCTTTTGTTGCATAGGCAAAAAGTAGTACGACTTTAAACTTTACTAGAAGATAATTTGGTTGTTACTTGTAGGTTTGGAAACTGGGGTATCATAGTCAGTATAACAGCTAGGCTGCAGGCTGCCACCAGTGCCCACAGATTTTTCGATTTTCTGAAGTGGTCAGACCAGATCTGGGACCCATCAATCCTCCTATTCTGTGTGCATTAGGGAGTTTTTTTTCCTAAGATAAAGTATCTGGGACATGAAGCTGGTCACTGACTGCCAAGGTTAAGAATGAAAGGTGCTATACCTCCTCTACACCATATGCCTTTATGGTATGCATAGGACAGCCTTACCATTACTTGTAGGCTTATGTTATATCAGGTAAAAGTGGTTGATTTTTGGCCATGAATGTGTTATGTATGAAGGTGAAATTGTCCTTGTCCACACTGTAAGGGCTTATAGAGAGAGTAGAGGTATTTCTCCACTTATTTGTAACCTCAGGACTAGATGGAGGTGCGTGGTTAACTTTACGCCCTGGCTACTTTACACCCCGGGAAAGAACCGCGCTATCCATTGAATAGGAGGCTGGGTGGGCCCCAGAGGTGGTGTGGACATTTTGGAGAGGACAAATTTCTTGTCCATGCAGGGAATCGAACCCCAGACCGTCCAGCCCATAACCTAGTCGTTATACCGATTACGCTCTCCAGGCTCCCTTTATGTGTGTACTTCTTATTTAATGATGCTATCTCTTAGTACAATTATAGCACCAAATGTTAAGATAGTTAGTGAATAATGACTTGCAAATAATGTAGAGGCATTTGCGTTTGGCGTAATTTGAGGTGATGTCCCAGCCATTTGGCTGAAAGAAATGAGAAAAATCATGATAGATCTGAGTCAGCGGGGCAGCCAATTTGTAGGTCAGTATTTGAACCTAGCACCTTTTGAATATGAAGCTAAAGTACTGCCCGTTTTACCATTACACTTGTTTTGTGGTCGTACAAGGCCTGAGTTCCTTCTGTGTTTTATTCTAGGTATCATGGCTGGTTCCAACAGATCCGGTGACTTGGCAGATGCTCAGAAGTCAATTCCAATAGGCACAATATGTGCCATTCTCACCACTTCCACAGTGTACCTGTCTTCCGTATTACTTTTTGCAGGCACCGTGGACAACCTTCTGCTCAGAGACAAGTGAGTAGCCCCAGCTCACAGAATTTCCACCATCGTTATTGAATCCCACACTTTACAGGGCACAAATGAAATTAAGTTCTGTCAGTGTAAGAAGGGCCTGTCAGTTAACTCTGTAGGAAAGAGGCACAGGATCAAGTCTTGGAACATACATATGTATATATATATATATATTTTTTTTTTATTTTTTTTTTTATTTATTTAATTTATTTTATTTTTTTTATTTTTAATTTTCTTTTTCCCCCCTACATTTTGTAGCTGTGATGTCTGAAGTACAGTCACTGATATTTTTCTTGAATAGTACAAAAGAGTAGAAGTAAACACATAACTGTCTCTGAACCCAGTGGTTACATAAACAATTACTCCTTGCCTGGGCACTAGGCAGAACGTGTCTTCTCCTCTTTTCTGTGAACTGACATTTGTTTGAGAGTTAACTACTTCTTGACCTTTGTTCCCCTAATATATTCCCACACTTTTGATGATATTTGTCTTAATATGAGTAATGTAAAATGTATGTATAATAGGTGGGTAGGTAGGTAGATGTGAGTGAAATAATAAGTTCACTCCAGTCTGGAAAGCCCTGTCTTTTCTGCAACTGAAAAAGTTTATTATTTTGTTCACAAAAGGCTTGTATTGGACTCTGTATTAAATCAGTTGAATCCACCCACATCTTCACACTCTGTCCTTAAAAATCTGTTAATCATATTCTCTTCCATCTGTGCCTGAGTCTCCTAAGTGGCCTCTTTCCATGTGGATTTCCAAACAAAAGTTTTATGCGTGTTTATTTCCCATGGATGTTCTACTTGCCCAATCTGTCTTGTGCTCTTGCCTTTAGTCACTAACATTATGAATTGAAGACCTCAAATTTTGAAGTACTTCATTGTATAATCTTTCCTTCATTCTGTTACTGCGTATTCCTTAGATCCAAATATTTTCACCACACTTTGTCCTCAGATTGTTTCCGCTTATTACTATTTGTAGATGTTCACACATGTTAATAGTACTAAGACTTGAAATTCTTACTGTATATAATATAAATATTATAGTCTTGTGGGATGTGACACCACGCATTGCGGTACATGGGTACAAACATTTCAGAGGAACATACTGTGTCCATCTTTATCTGAAACGTTGGTACCTGTCAACCAAACTAAATGGTGTCACATTTCAGAACACCATAATCATAGTTCATGTTTAATTGACAAGTAGTACTTTACAATAGTACAGAAACACAAACAGATTTTAATCATTCCAGGTTTGGTCAGAGTATTGGTGGGAAGCTTGTGGTGGCTAACATAGCATGGCCTAACCAGTGGGTGATCCTGATAGGCTCATTCTTGTCTACACTTGGTGCGGGCTTGCAGAGTTTGACCGGAGCCCCTAGGCTCCTTCAGGCTATCGCAAAAGATGGCATCATTCCATTTCTGTCACCGTTTGCAGTATCGTCACGAAGAGGCGAGCCGACGCGAGCTCTCATTCTCACAGTCCTTATTTGCCAGTGTGGCATACTGTTGGGCAATGTGGACTACCTTGCTCCCCTTTTGTCCATGTTTTTCTTGATGTGTTATGGCTTTGTGAACCTTGCCTGTGCACTCCAGACACTACTTCGAACGCCTAACTGGAGGCCTAGGTTCAAGTACTATCATTGGTAAGTCATAGAATTGTATTGCTGAAACTGTATACTTTCATGGTGTGGTGGTTAGTCAAAGGGGAAAATGTACATTATATTCAAATTATAGATTCTTGAAATTTGAGGTTCTCATGGTGGTGATAATGGAGATTGTCTTCAGGGATGTAACACTTTGTTTGGTATAAATACGAGTATGTCAACTGTCTGCAGCATCAGGGTAGATGATGGAGGCAGTAGGTTTCTCTGAAAAGTCTGTGCACTGCTGCCAAACGGTACAGTGTCACAACCCAGAAGCCTTCACCTGTTATCCATCAGTCATTAGTGCATTTATCTTTCTCAAAGTATACATTTACATAAAATGATACTGATTCTTTGCTAAGTTTATATTAGAATGACAATATTTCCTGAGAAATTCTATACTTTTGAATATGGAGAGAGTGAAATATGCACGTGTTTTGATATGTAACAGGGTAATGTCTGTTCTTCTGTCATTATGTACATCAACTGCGAATAGGAGCAGAAGATGGCAGCAATAAGCAGCAGGTGAAGTTGCACTTGAGTTGGTATTGCAGTGTTCACTTTTAATGACAATGTTATAGCACCCCTCCAGATAGCAGTATCATGTAGCGTACATTGCCATTCTATCAAATTCAGTGTCTCAGTTTAAATATGGCGGTGTTGCAGAACTGCCCAAGTTAATAAACTTATGTATTTTTTATGGCATTTTATTTCATGGGCAAAAACGTATTGCATGTCCACAGATGTAACTTTTTCCACACATTTTGGACTTCATATTCAATATTGATGTTAACCATAGTAGTTTTGTGTTAAAATTTTAGCAGGCTTTATGCAAGTTAACAATATTTTTCCTCTTTCCAGGTCACTGTCCTTCATTGGTTTGTCCCTGTGCATAGCTGTTATGTTCATGACAAGTTGGTACTATGCCCTGCTAGCTATGGGCATGGCAGGCTGCATCTATAAATATATTGAATACAGAGGGTTAGTAACGTATACACTTAAATATAAGGTTTTGTTTGTATAGAGATTCCATGCTTATTGAAGGTAAAATAACCTTACCAGCTGATGGAGTTCTTGGACAGCAGTCACTGATGATACCAAATGAGAGAAGATATACAAAAGAGAATATGGGAAGAGTAGGAAACACATGCAAAAGGAGTGCTTGTGGGACGATAGAAGTGTCTCACCTTGGTGGAATTATCAGTTGAGGATGATAGAGTAGTTAATCACAGGGATTTTCTCTTTCGCAAAGTGTCCAGAGCAGCTCTGGGCCTCACCCAGCCCCATATACAATGAACACCATCAGCTCTTCCCCCAGAAGTAAATAACCTGGGTCATGAAACTGGCCGCTGTGCTTCCACTCCCTATGCCTTCTTGGCATGGTGCTTAAACCTTAGGCTTCGAACAGTGCAGCATATGCATCGGTCAGTTATGGCCATTCTTTTTGAACAGGTGTGATTTTTAAAGCTAAAGAGTATCATCCCTTAAATCCTTAATACATTTATATATGGGTATAAAATGCTTACTGCTGTTGGTGAAACATATACTGGTGATATCTGGTAAGTATAATGACCTCAGCAAAAAGGAAGTAGTAAATTTGAATTGAACTATACTGCTTGTCAGGGGGAACTTTGCAGATGTAGACCTGTCCATATATATCACTTTATTCACTTGTGTAAATCACCTTTAGCACTGTCATGCTTTGAATCTTTGCTTTTGGCTTGTAATTGCGTATCTTCTCTGTGTACTCTACTTACACATGGAGTTCTGTAGATGGTGCTGCTACAGAATGAAGTTACGTGTTACATACAAGGCTTGACTTACGAGATAAGCAACTGATTCTTCTGCATCAGTGCATGCTCCCAAGAAAACTCCCTGTATCTATTGTATTCATGTACCTCTTACAAGTGGTATCCCAATATAATATGTGAAGAATCACAAGAAGCATATTTCGGTTCAAATTCATTACTATTCTTTTGCCAAGTTTGCAAGATTTGTACCATGTCTGTTACTATATAGATACTACACCCACTACAAGCAGTAATCTCTGGATACAGTAATGGTTGCTTGTCAATGTACTCACACAGAGGTATCACATGCTTCTAATTCCTTAAATACTGAGTAGTGTGTTTTTGTGATATTCTCAAGGTCCCCAGTTCAGATCTTGACCAGGATGCAAGATAAGCATATAATGTCTGTGTGACTTTCTTTTATCTCTTCTTGCAAATGTCTGGATAATACTTGTATCTTTACATTAATTGAAATTCTAATGTACTACGACTCATGACCATCTATTTATCACATTACATGTTATATAACATTTACAGATAAAACAGTATTAATAAGTAACAAAGGAATGAGTCAGTTCAAAACATGTGAGTATGTTTATATTCCTGAAATTATATGAAACTGCCTGATGAAGTTACATTTCCTGTGCAGAGCAGAGAAGGAGTGGGGAGATGGTATCAGAGGTCTGGCCCTGTCTGCAGCACGCTTCAGTCTGTTACGTCTAGAGGAAGGGCCCCCACACCCAAGAACTGGCGTCCACAGATTCTCATCCTTGCAAAGCTAACCGTGGATATGTTGCCAAAGTACCGCAAGTTGTTTGCATTTGCTGCTCAGCTGAAGGCTGGTAAGGTCAATGTTGGACCCACTTCATAGAAAATCAGTTCATTACCCTTACATACGTGTCCCTCTCCACATTGCATTTCCAGTATGGTAGAGTTCAGTATGGTAGAGTATGAAAGGCAGGACATGTGCCATGTCATGTCATGTATTGGTGTTGCATTCTGAAACTTCAGTTTAGAAGACATACATCATATGCAGGTGTTTATGAAATATAACAAAAAATAATTACATTTCCAGGCAAGGGTCTTACTGTGTGTGTGTCTGTGATCAGAGGAGACTACACTCGCGGCGTTGGAGAAGCAATGGCTGCTAAACAGAGCCTACGACGTACCATGGATGAGGAACGGGTGAAGGGATTTGTAGATGTCCTGGTGGCACGTAACGTAACTGATGGATTAAGTCACTTGTACGTATCTTCTGAGTATCTGTTAATGCTTCAGTGATGCTGGGGTTTAAATTCCAGCTACTGTCCAGGACAGAGGAGTTTCATGTTTAAAGTACTCTAAAATGCACTCACGTAGTATTATGCACAGAGGCTGCCATTGAAGGGTTAAGTAAGGAAATGCTTTTATATATAAGGAAGTAAATACACAGGACAGCCAGGATAGTGTAGTCAGTGACTAGGTTACAGGCTGAATGACCATGCTTCAATTCCTGGCAGAGGCAAGAGATTTTTCTTTTCTCCGAAGTGTTCAGATTGACCATTGGATCCACCCAGCCTCCTTCTTAGTAGGTACTGGAGACTCTTCCTTGGGGTTAAAACGGACGGGGCGTGAAGTTCAGCACAGACCTCCATTTCGTGCTGTGGTTAAGAATTATTGGAGCTAGACCTCCACTCTCCAATATGCCTTCATGGCATGCACAGGGACAACTTTACTTTATTTTATTTTACTTTACGTTACTTGCCTTTAGACAGATAGACTGGTATACAGATTTAGATTGTTTTATGCTAGTTTCTCCATGTGAGATCATTCACATTTGAATTAAGATCTGTTGTTTCAAAGACATGCTCTGTCTCCGTCATCAGGATCACTGTCTCCAAATCATTGGTTTTCATTTTAACCATATTGAGGCTGTCATCATTCCTGTCAAAATAGAGGGAATGTAGCTCAGTGTATTTGTTCAGATACTCTGAGTGATTGCCTCTTGGTTTGGTACATTTTAGAAAGAACAGGAACACTAGGAAATCAAAGGAGACAAGTAATGTATTGTTGGAACACATTTGTTTTTAGAGCCATCAGATTTCAACATAACAGCATCTGGATGTTAACAGAATATTTAAACTTGCTGAAAATGTGTAATAATATATCTTGTGTTTAGAATCCAAACAACAGGTCTGGGAGGCATGAAGCCCAATACTGTAATCCTTGGTTGGCCATATGGATGGCGGCAATCAGAAGATGAGAAGACATGGCAGGTGTTCCTACAGACTGTTCGCAATGTGGCAGCTGCGCGCATGGCATTGCTCGTTCCCAAGGGTATAAACTTCTTCCCAGACAGCAATGAGAAGGTAAAACTTCTTTGGAATTGAATTAGTTATAATTTACTCCATATGCCCTGTGTTTGTAGATTTATTACCAATTCCATTATTAATATACCACCAATATCATTGTTCTTATACTGTATTACCAGCATTGTCATTATTATACAGACTCACATATGACGCAACCCATGTTAAGTGGGTGTTTTGTCACCATGGCATGGTGCATACTAAGATTCTGAAGGGAGGGGATGGATTCCAGATATGGAAGAATCCCAGGAATGTGCTAACCCTTTGGCACCAAATGATGCATATGCTGCGTTGAACAGGGTTTGTTTCAGATTTCCTTACGACACGGCATATGCATCAGCCAATTATGGTCATTTTTTGTACAAACCTGTTGGGTTTTTTTTTCCCCTGTAACCTCAGAACTTATGGTTCTGTCCTGTAATTTAAACCCCTGTATTCTGCAGATTTCACCCAAAATGTTATTCTGGCGCCAAAGGGTTAAGTGATCAACATGATCAGTTATGGATGGCTGACAAGGGTGGTTGTGCAGTTTGGTAGTCAGGCGTTTGGCTGACAACCCCTCATGGTAGAGAAACAAGCATATTATGAAATGTCACACATCTCCCCAGACTTGGACATGTTTTTTTTAATAGTGTTCAGTGCCACATTGTTGTGTCTGTGGTAATGGACCTTTGTTTCACATTGGAATTATATGCAGTGAGTGAATGAGTGAGTGAACAAATGCATTAGGTTGTATGACTCAACCTTGTAGCTACATTGTTAAGCAACATTGCAAAAAGTTTATCATGAAAGGAAATTTTAAGTGGCATGTGAAGCATGTCCATTCTGAATTTTTTCTTATAGTTGGCAACACTGATTTCTGACACTGAGGGTACTTGTGTCAGCTGTTTGAAGTAAAGACATACTTCTTAGTTATTTCTTTCACTAAAATTATTGGAATTTGAATAAGTAGGTTAGTGTAGGGCAGTTAGTTACTTGTCATTGCTTAAGCCAGTAGCTTGGCTTTGTACTTTATACTAATCTCCTGTTTTGTTCAAATGATCTCATCTTATCCAAGAATTGCATGTGAAATAAACTGTCAGGACACTGATGTCTTCAGATTGTGTTTGAAAACTTTTCTAATAATACCTACATTTTTATTCCTTGAAACAAGGGAAGTGCATTTCTCTTTTACTGTTTTACTTTATAACCTATATTTTCCTTTGTAAATTTTCATAAATACCATGTACCATCAGACAATGGTAACAAATACTGTGTGTCTCTGTAAGCAAGCTGTCTCTCTCATGTTGTTGAAAGGGTCCATACGTCTAAGGAACTGTGCACTTTAGGAAGAATAGTTTTCAAATTTGTGATTTGTAACTTTGTCTCTAGGTCCCTTGAAACAGCTAGTCCAGGAAATTCCCTGTATTATATAGAACCAAAACATTCATTACTATGTTCACAAGAGCCCGCCACTTGTCCTATCCTGAGTCAGATGAATCCAGCCTCCACTGTCCCATTCCATTTCTTTAAATTGTCAGCATACTCCACACACAGGCAATGTAGTTTATTTTCCTGTAATATTAAACCTAAGGTTTGGTATAATATAGTTTAAAAATATATGTTATGGCCATTTCTGTTACATAATAGAAAGACTGTGACATCCAAATGGTTCCATTGCTGTAATATAGTATATATATTTGTGCAGGTGATTGGGAACATTGACATCTGGTGGATTGTGCATGATGGTGGTTTACTCATGCTGCTGCCATTCCTGCTTAAGCAGCACCGAACTTGGAAAAACTGCCGAATGCGCATCTTCACAGTTGCACAGATGGAGGATAATTCTATCCAGATGAAGAAAGACCTCAAGATGTTCCTCTATCACCTCAGGATAGAGGCAGAAGTGGAGGTTGTGGAAATGGTGAGCAGTTACATGTTGCATAACCAGCAGTTACACCTCGCATAACTGACTGTTACGTCTCACAGAACTAGCATTTACATGTCATGTGACTAGCACTGTATGGTACAGCCACTTGTCATTTCAATGTACCACACTTGTATTGAAGAGTTTCCGTTGAGGTGTTTCAAAATGCATGTTTTACAGAGCAAGTTATAAATGCAGTTTCATGTTTTACAGAGCAGGTTATAAATGCAGTTAAAGTACTAAAACCGTCACACTACAGCTTTACATAAAATTTAAATATAATTAAAATAAACTCCACTTTGTATTTGGAATTGTTCAGTGTTTGGACTTCGTCCAATGTCCCATGTTTAAGATAATTTTAGAATAGCTTTTCCTGTTGGGCCCAGTGTACTAGGTTTTTCCCCTTACCCTTCTTGCCTGAGGTTTTGGACTGATTGTGTATATAATATTAAGTTAATAACAGTACATGTTTAGAATAGCCTGCCCATGCTTAATTGTATTATAATGTGGTTTCGCTTAACTTGAAATGGCTTCCTTGATAATGAGAGACACATCTCAGGTTGGTAATTGTATGATTCTGTAAAATTTAAGATGAAGTTTATTTTAACTGTATTGAAATTTTTGTGTAATGGTGTATGATGATGGTTTTGTGATCATAATAAAAGATTATAAATACAGTGATGTTATCATCAAATTAATTATTCAGTGTTAATTGTTTTATACCAAATTTTAAGTTCTGGAACTTGAATTTTTTGCAAGGAGAACAACTTACCAGGATGGGGCTCATAGACACATATCTACAAATGTAGTGTATTAATTTATAGATTGATGTTTGAGAATACAAGAACTGAGGTGTAATTGTTATGGTGTACCGTGACCACATCATTTCTTATTTCAGATGGATAGTGATATTTCGGCCTACACTTACGAACGCACACTAATGATGGAACAGCGTAACCAGATGTTACGAGAATTACGACTCAACAAGAAGGAAAGCCTTGGAGTTGTAAGTATTGTACCTTATGATTTTGTTGGTCATATATATGAGGAATTGCTGAGTCACATTATGACAGTACTGCATGAATCTTAATCAGGCACTTTGCTCCATTTAAAATAGTGTCCTACATTTTTACATTAAAAATATTGCAGTCTGTAAAATAAGTGCTGATCTGCCTTAGTCTTATAGTCACTTTTTGTGTGTAAATATTCTCACACTTGCAAATAATTCTCAGAAAATTCAGCAAATCTGTCAGCTAAGAATATATGTTACTTGTAATGTAATGCACATTTTACATTTACATGGTGGATTTACATGATTCTGATTTTTCAAGGTGGTGTGTGATGCAGATAGGAAAGATCTTTGTTTCTTGTATATTTATCAGCATTGGCAGTTGGTGACCAACTGAAGAAGTCTTTTGTTTTAAGAAAGTAGGTTACAAAAATGCAAAATGCATTGAACTTATTCAGAAGGGGGAACATTGACATGCATTTGTGGTGTCAGTAATAAACATTTTAATTATTTTTTAAAAACTTTTTGTGATCAGCTGAATACACTTGTAGTGCTCTAAAAGGAGCTTGTACCCCTTTGAGTTATATGCAGTGTGCAAGATATATTTAATTAATTTTGTGGTAGTTTAAAGAGTAACTTTCAAAGTAAAAATAAGTTTGGAGGGGGTAAGGTTTGATAAAGAAAGGGAATTGTTAGTCTTACAGTTTATGTAAGTTTGTGTTTCAAAAATTGTGTATGATTCAGCCATATCTTCATGATATGATGTAAATATAATCACAAAATCAAAATCTATTGAGGGGATTATTTTTACTCTAGATTCTTTCAGGCGGTGTACGCTGTCACTGAACATTTTTAGTTTCTTGTTTCATAATTACAAAGTCCCAAAGATTGCGACAACCCTAAACTCCTTTGGTCTTTTGCTTCTGTAAAACAGACAGACTAAATTAAATGAGCAAGTAGATTAAATTAGAAATTTTATTGAAAATGATTGAATACCATAATTGAATTAAGAATTTTAAAAACTGTAAAGGGAAGATATAGCCATGCTGGTGATCTTTACAGATGCATGCATGGGACAGGGTGCAAGCGCACATGCAACACACAGACATACACAGACAATATTACATACATATACATACATACATACATACATACATACATGCATGCATGCATGCATGCATGCGTACGTACGTTCGTTCGTTCGTTCTTTCGTTCATTCGTTCATTCATTCATTCATTCATTCGTTCGTTCGTTCGTTCGTTCGTTCGTTCGTTCATTCGTTCATTCATTCATTCATTCATTCTTACGACAGGTCCGTAGCCTCTTCCAAAGCGAGTTCTCCACAGGGTGCGATCTAGTGCTTCCTCTTTCAATTTCCAGTATCTTTTCTTTTCCTTAAGGTCATCCAGTAGCTGCTTACGTCTTCTCCCTCGTCGTCCCGTCATTTCTATCCTTCCTTCTAACTTTCCTTCAATCACGTGTTTCAGAAGGCAGTTTCTACGCAAGATGTGACCAATCCAGTTAGCCTTTCTTCTTTTTATTGTATGTAGTATATTCCTCTCCTCCTTGACTCTGTGTAGTACTTCTTCATTTCTCACACAATCGGTCCAACTGATCTTCTCCATTCTTCTCCAGCACCACATTTCAAAACTTTCCAGATACTTCTGATCTACTTTCCGAAGTGTCCACGTTTCAGCACCATACAAAGCTATGCTCCAAATGTAGCACTTTACTAGTTTCTTCCTTAAATTTAATTCCAGTTTGCTGGTGAAAAGATTTTTCTTCTTGTTGAATGCTGTTTTTGCCATGGCAATTCTGGATTTAATTTCACGTGTACACCTTGCATCACTTGTTATGATGCTACCCAAATAATTGAAATACTCCACATTCTCCAATTGTTTTTGATCTATCATAATTTTCATTGGGGATGGTTGCCTTGAGATTTTCATTACTTTAGTTTTTCCCACATTCATTTCCATTCCATAGCGTCTTCCAACTTCAATTAGTCTATCAATCATGCCCTGTAGCACCTTTTCTTCCGTAGCCAGTAGCACAAGGTCATCTGCATATTTCACAGTGCAAATTACTTGTCCTCCTATTTTGAAGTCTCCAAACCCTTCAAGAGCTTCCTTGGTAAGGTACTCGCTGTATAAGTTGAACAGAATCGGTGACAAGCAGCAACCTTGTCTAACTCCTCTTCCAATCTTCACACCTCTCGCCTCCCTTGGTCCAGTCGTATTTTGACACTCTGTTCCATGTACAATTTGCTGATCAATCTTCTTTCGCGCCAGTCTATCCCAATTACTTTTAGGATTTGCATTAATTTGGTCCAGTTGACACGGTCAAATGCCTTCTGCCAGTCTATGAAGCAAGCACACAATTCCTCATCTATGACCAAGGTTCGTTCTGATATTATTCTCAGCATCCCAATTGCATCCCTAGTTCCTTTTCCTCTTCTAAATCCAAACTGATCTTCTCCAAGTGCATCTTCAATTTTCCTCTCAATCCTTCTTCTAAGTATCCTCGCTACTATCTTTGCTGCATGAGCGATGATGCTGATTGTGCGATGGTCACTGCATTTTGCAGCTTTGGGCTTCTTCTTTAAGGCAATCATTGTAACTTCAATAAAATCTCTGGGCCATTCTCCAGTTACACACATGCTGTTGATCATCTGTGTCATTAGCCTTAGACCACCTTCTCCCAACAATTTGAGTACATCCCCAGGTACATCATCATCTCCTGTAGCCTTCTTATCCCTCATCTCCTTGATAGCTTTTTCCACTTCACTTTGCAAAATATAAGGGCCTTTCTCGTCTTCATCTACTTCATCTTCAGGTTCGACGTCTAGATGTTCTGGTCGATTAGCTCGATCGTAGAGCTCTGTGATATAATTCTCCCAAATTTGCAATACTCGTCTCTGATTTATTATTATATTGCCTTGAGAGTCTTCGATGCCAATGTTTTGAATCCCATGGTTTTCTTTCCAACCTAGTTCCTTTGTTTTCATGTACATTAAATCATAACGTCCTATTCTTTGAAATTCTATAATCTCGTCGCATATGCTCTCCAGATATTCCTTCTTGGCGTTACATACGTACATACATGCATACATACATACATACATACATACATACGTACGTACGTACGTACGCACGCACGCACGCACGCACGCACGCACGTACGCACACACGTACGTACACACGTACGTACATACGTACGTACGTACGTACGTACATATGTACACACACACACACACACACACAACACGAGAAGTTAGTTTCATGGTAAGAAATTAAAATGTACAACTAATCCATTAATTGTATCTCAGTTCCAACAACTTCAGTTGTATGAAAAAGCACTGATTTTACTAAAGCATCAAAGTTGGTGCATGTTTCACGTGTTCTAAATCAGTGAAATTTAATTGTACCTGCATCCTAACTGAAGCCAAGTTAGACAATGTTCATGCTTGTTCCTATTCCTCATAGGGTTAATACAGGCTCATTTTCTGTAGGTTTTCAGATTCTCATAGCACTTGTTAAAATTATGGCTTTCTTTTAGACCTTTATACTGTGTAGTGTGTTTGTTTGCTTGTACATTTTAGAGGAATACTGTCTCCATCTTTAGGGTGAGTGAATTGGTTGAGTTGGAGACTGAAATGATGGGGTGGAAGAAAATGCATCCAAGTTGTAGGAAATTTTGAAACAAACAAATCACACTACACATTGTAAAAACCCTAAAGATGACCATCATTAACTCATTTTCTGATTACTTTATTTGGCTCCTTATCACATGATTTGGATTTGCTGTCACCTGACATTTGATCAAATTAATGTAAATGCCAGCTTCTCAAGAAGGGGGGAGTCTGGAATCTTGTAGTCCCCAAGTAAGATTCTGGCAGCATTTTAAGCAAGTTCTCAATTTATCCCCAGTTAGACCCATATGAAGATTTTAATGCTCACAGATTGAAGCCTTCACCTGTGCCAAAGATAAAAGTTTAGCAATGTGAAGAACATAAGGCCCCATGTGTGCTTCAGAGCTTATGAACTACATAGCCTATCCACTGATTATCACTCTCATGATTGCCTTATTACTGGGGGTAACAGACTCCATCCTTTGCATGCTCCAACTTCATAAATGGAATCTACACACTCTACTGGGTGGTCAGAGGCCAGGGAAGTTGACACTGACCATATAAGGAGGTAAAGCAAGCCAACCATCTGCCTTTCAAGAAGGACTTTCATCCATGTAGTTAGTTGACATGTTACATTTTAGTAAACTGAGTATGGCAAGTAAAATTCTGACCTTCAGGTTCAATATCAACATTCACCGCGTGAAGTAAATTGATTCAATGTACATGTAATCTGCCATGTAAAATGTAAATATTGCTAAGCTAGGGAATAGTTTGACAGTGTAATGTTGCAGTAACCATATGTGTAATTGTGTGTATTAGGAACCATGTGAAGTGCATTACCATATTCATGGCAGGTAATGAGATCATGAAATTAAATATAGACTGGGGTGTCATTTTCTTCCCATTGTGTGAACAGCAGGAAACATCTGTAAAGTCAAGTGCAAGACATGATACAATGATAAAGTAACACGCACAAATTGCCTATAAATGATCCCCACTAGGTCTGTCTGCTACTAATAGTGATTTTGGTGCAGTGATCGGATGTCCACTTGTTGTCCTTTTCCAGGTAAATATGTCCTCTCACCCAGTGCCATGTAGTGCACCTTCTAAAATAGAACACAAATGACCAAGATTTTGTCTCATATTTTTCATCAATAACTGAAATATTCATTAAAATGAAAAAGGAAATAATGTATATACATGTTTTCAGTATAGTCTTCCAAGATGTGATGCTATCAAGTCAAGTTTACATGCACCATTGTACCATTTTGTACGTTGAAAATCAATGCAGCAGGTTTCTGTGAAACCAGACAACATGGTGTCACATCCCAGAAAACTACGACCTTAATATTTACTGTCATATCCTCATGTCTTGTACTTTTTCGGTTGTTATCTTTATTTTGCTTTATCACATATGGTTACTGTTTTGTGACACATGTAAACAGACAAAGAAGAAACATACGCATAATAAAATTTCCATATAACAGACATATATTCTTTGAAGAAGGTCATTTTAAAAATAAGATAAAATTGATTCAACCCATCTTCAGCACATATGCAAAATAGTTCCTTCTCTTTTAGGTTTTAACATACGCTTAATATTATTGTGAATGTATGTTTATTTCTTTTTGTGACTAATTATGAAAAATCTGTTCCACAATTCACAGTTCTTACAGTCTGCATTTTCTCCTTTTTCTCTTTTTTTTAATTTCTTCTTGGCTACAAAGGTGCAAACTCTAGTAGATTTCAACGATGTTCCATCGGAGGAGAAACTCCCTCTGGTTTGTGAAATATGTGTGTTTATTGCTTCCTTGTAGTGTTGCTTGAAAATTTTTTCCCCTGCTACCTGGTTATTTTAGGATGATGTACCTATATATGAAACTTTCAGTGTGTGGCCACTTTTATTGCACGTACAGAACATATCACAGATTACAACTTTCTTGTCAATGCTGTGGCTTAGGAAAGTCCCATCATTGTGCAGGTACTTGTGAAACCTTGTGCATTGCTAATAATTGGTACCATCCAAAGCGCATGCTACCTGCAGAACTTCTTGAAATGTTGTGAAATATGTTTTGGACTTCATTGTGTACCATTTAACTACAAAAGACAAGCAGGACAGTACCTTCATACAGCACAGAAAATGTATTGAAAGCTGCACAGGCTCTGATAAACATGTAGTTAGTAGACGGTGGTGGACATATTTGAATATCTCTGGATTTTATGTCTTGAGAAACTGAAGCAGAATTTTATATGTATAATCTTCAGTTTCTGGGGGTCATACAAATTAAAATCCATGATGTTATAAAAACTGCAGGAATATTTCAGGTAATGTTATGAAATATCGTTGAAAATTGTATATCATGTAGGACATGTCTTTCAACAGGTGCTGTAATATCACAGTAACTTTAATATTTTGTATTCAAAATTCAAAATGTGCACAGGTGCTAAAGTGCATTTCTTCCACCATTACACCCAGCATAATGACCAGTATTTACTGAGCTCAGTTGCCATTTAGATGGCTGTAGCCTTAGTATGTGCATGGTGCAAGAGATGTGATGTTTATATCTGACATCAGGGAGTCAACAAAACTATGTGTGTTTTAACAAAAATGAATTTCATAACTTAACAGAAGTTAAGCTGACAGCCTATACTTTCATTTACTCTCTGGTGTAAAGTGTTATAGTATGTTTAAAACATAAATAATGTGAACACGGTATAAATTAGAGGCTACAGTGCATGTATAAAACCCTATCACTCTACAGCAGATAAAAAAATTAGTTAGATCATTGCATTCAAATGTCTGTCATTAATTCTAATGAAAGTTATATTATTTGATATTTTTATAATTTGTGATATGTTTGATGTTTGTCATATGTTTTCTCTTTTAAAATATGATCTATCCTAAAATAATTTGTTTTATTTGCTGCTCTTTCATAGTTGCAGTTTCTCTTCTCCCTAATGTTATTTTCTGTCTAAAGCACTCTACAAAGCTGTAGTTTATGCTGACTTCATTAGGGTTGCCTTTCAATGCGATTAACTTTATCAGTGAGATTGTAAATACCATCTGTCATATTACTCAACAGGTTTGCTTAGAAATGCATGATCATGGGACAGTGTGGCACTGAATAAGCTCATTACTTTGTCTTGAGTACTGCTGATTGTATCCACAGGAGGTAATTGGAGTTCCTATTGCATCTGCTGCTGATAATACATGCAGTTTTAAGAGTAAAGTGTGCCTTGTGCTCTCATGTTTAGTGACACAAATACATCACAAAGTTTCTCAACAGTATCCATTATTAAAATTTGCAAGATGCATCAGTAAAGGCTTCAGTTTAAGTATTCTTAATACTTCATTACCCATTTTGATGTTACATGGCGATGAATAATTGGAATGGTTAAAATATTTTATAAACACCTCTAAAAATTTTATTTAATTTGGGAATTATTGAGGATATTTTGAATTACAAGATAAATTTCCACTGTCCTTCTGATGACCACTTTTTAAGTGAATTTGTTCTTTGGAATAATAAATTACTAAATTCAGATGAATCTGTTGTAGAAGCTGGGCAAATGTATGACTTTTGATATTGAATTAGGGAAAAGCATTCAGTTATTCAGTTCAGAATCTTTCATTGTACGTTCTTCTTTATATGAAATCCAAATTTGTGGAGCTATACATTTACCTGTTGTGTACAAATGTGAACCTTTGTTTATGACTTTGAGACAAGGAGAGCCTTTGGACATATAGCCCTGAAGAGAATATTTATACCTAAAAAAGGTGGAGCATCTTAACATATATTGTTTGCATTCTTATCAAAATGGAATTTCCAGTTTTGTTCTATATGTTTCATGAATGCAGAAGCATTTGTGTAAATGGAAAAAGACTGACAAACAATTCACACAGATTACATGAAAATGGAAGGTCCAGATGTTTTTTTGTCACTGTGATTCACTTTCATTTTTCTCTAGAAGATTTTTTTTCAAAATACATGTCTCCTTAGCAAGTTACGCTCACATTGCTGTCAGAAACACATGTAGGTCTTCACATAATATGTCCATTATAGTTATCTGGTAACCTAATTTAGCATGACCATTTTAGAGACAAATTCTGTCACATCACATTTAATGAAAAGCTATTTAGCAGTTCTCAAGCTTTTACATGAAGATGGATGGACAGACAGAATGACAGACATGCGAAAGTTAATAGGCACATATTCGTAACTTTTTGTGCCAGATGTGCTGAAAAAGGAATAAGTTACTGTTAGGGAAAGTATAAAACTTTCATCCAAAGAAGTAAACTGTAACTTACTTTCACTGCCATGTTTTAAGAAAAACTTAACTACATCACATCCCAGTGTGATAAAACAGAAAAGAGAAATTGGCTTTGTGAAGGTGGCCCTGTTGAAAGTAAAAGCCCACAAGACAACATGTATATTTTCAGTGCTGGATGCACTGTAACTTTCTTTTTATTAAAAGTTGGAATATCTGGGTCATTTCCAAATGATGCATGAACAGATGGCTTACAGAAAATTTATTTCCTTGAATGGTATACTGTACTGTATGAAGATGCTGGAGGGATTTGTGTGACCCATTAGACCGAATAGCAACTCTGATGCCGCCATTGAATAAGAATACACATTCAGTTCCCATTCAGTTTGAAATATAGATACAGCTGGTAGTGCTGAGGGCCCCTGCAGAGCTGTCCTGTAATTGGTGCACAAGATTGAATGAAGAAATGCATATACAAATCATGTTGTATTCCTCAGTTTGTTATTTTAAATATGCTCAAAGATAAGAGACCATTTGAAGTTGGCCCTTCCTCGTATTGTGCGCCAATAAGTATACATTCCAGTACAGAATGACTAATTTAAGAGTGGACTAGTTTCCATACATTGTGTCAACGGGCTTGCCTACCTGCTACTATGTTGCTGGAAGCTTGCCATAACAACATACAGGATCCAGTTTAATATTAAATTAGATGACAAGCAGTTGTGGCGAGCCAAAATGGTGTTATCTTGGGGCCTGATGTATGCTGTAATGTCTCACCATAAAATTTTTAGAATCATGAAAAATTTTCACAGAAACTGGAAGTGGATGCTTCCTTTGGAATGACATAGGTAGCTTTAAGGTTACAGGATATGAGGCTGGGCGATGGATGCGATAAACTCAGGAGTGTCCAGTGGTGGGTTATTGTATTAATTCTATTGAAAATTGAGGCTCAATAAACAGCCTGAGAAACATCATATTACATCAGCTATGATTTATTTGGGTTTTGTTGTAAATTCATAGAAGATATTTCAGACAAGGTATATTGACTCCCAAACTGATTGTGTAAGTTCCTGAAATGGCAGATAAGAACAACTTATTCTGAGACATTTATAATTTAAAATACTTCCTCGTATTTCATAAAACGGAGAATGTTGCACTTTCAGACAATTTAACTGTTGACATTTCATCAGCTGCTGCTTTTTAGGGTTAAAGTTGAAAAAAGCAAAGTTGTTCCAATGCCTAAGCATCATACCACGAATTTATTTAGAGGTGAAAGGGGGTCATAGAATTAAGTATCACATTCTGTTATCTGATTGAGGTTAGTAGTCACCTTTACACTCTGGTCACTCTAGCCCGGTACCCATTGGAGAGGAAAATTATTGAGCACCAGAAACCATCTAAATGTGACGATAGTTATTATAGCACATTTGTACCACTAAAAATCCTAGCAGTAGCACTACAGTCTATGTCCAGTTCTTATGTTTGATTCTAGCACTGTTGCTAGGAAACAGAACATGTGAAGTATCTAGAGTACCAGCTTACCATTTTTGGCACAGCAAATTTAAATTGTGCACAGTCCAATAATTCTGTTTTTCCAGTTTAATTTGCATATGGATTTAGAACATGACAGAAACTGTGCATGCACAGAGCTGGGATGGCAACGGTGTGTGCATGCACAGAATTTATGTAAGTGCTTATGTGTTCAGAAGTGCAAGTATGTCTTCATGTAACGTGGTTGTTAAAGTTGCCTGATGTAAATGAAAGTCGACATGGACTGATAGGTTTTTATAAAACTGTCCAATATGAAATTTTATGGAGTGTTCTTGCATTGTTATGTACAGAGTGTATCTAAAATGCTTGGACAAACTTCAGGAGTGAATTCCCCACACCAAAACAAGGAAACAAGTTTCTGTCAGTGTATGTCTGCAAACACTTAGTTCTTTAAGTACAGCCCCCTGTGTTCTCCCAACCTCAATCCTTTCAGACTTTTATCTGTTGTGACACTTAAACACCCTAGTGTATTCAGCTCCAATTTAAAATGAAGAGACTTCACAAAAGCATTTCTGATGTACCTCAGACTATTCGCAACTGCCCTGGGACCTTTGAAATGGTGCGACAGTCCACTGTCAGAAGTGTCCATGCGTGCACTGATTCAGGTGGGGTAATTTTGAGAATTTGTTGTGAATCATGACTTGATAAACAATAATTACTCAATGGTTATTAAATGGGAATGAGTTTTGTAAATGTATGTGTCAGTTGTAAGTAAAATATGACATAGTTAAGGTATTTGTTGTTAATTGTAATCTTTCAATGAAACTCAAACACCACTCATTTCCAGACATATGTTTATATGAACATTTTTCTTTATTTTGATGTGAATAACTCACCTTTGAGTTTGTCCAAGCACTTTAGATACATTCTGTATATGCAGTTTTAATAGGTATTCTGAAGGGACGTGAATGCACCTAAAATCACACTCCCTGCCAGGGATTTATCCCTGGTTGTGCAGCTTTTTCTTTGACAAAATGTAGAAAGTAACAACCTGAGAGTGAATACTTCTGTATGGGTGTTCGTGTTTTATTCAATCAGCCGATAATTTACTTGGTGACATCTGTTTGTCTCCTGGACATACAAATGTATGCTAAGGTGTCTGATGTGTATTTCTATTCATTGCTAATACCCATAATCTTGCTGTGGCTATTGCAGTGTCCTTTGCTGCCTATTCATAGCACGATGAGGCTTTTCTCTCTACAGCTAACCCTGTCCTCATGTATGGGAACAGCAAAGCATGCCTGCATAATCATGTCTGCCTGGTTTTTGTAATTCTTCGTTATTGTTTGAATGAGATATCCATATTCCCTTATATAGTGTGTAGCCACATTTGATGAAAATGACAAGATAAACAACTTGAGGCAAGATTCCTTTCTTTTCCACATTTTAATTTTTTATATTTTATTTGGATGTATTTGTGGAAAAATTATTGGGATATTAAATTTCTAACCTTCTCATGGCCTTAATTGTCATATGAGTGCTGGAAATCATTGTTCATTACATGGAGTGTTGAATGCCTTTAAGAGCATGAAGTAATTAAACCATGGGCATTTCTTGCTTACCATTTTCATCAAAGTAAAACGCATTAATTATATTTTTATTTATTAGTGATAATATAAAATAATTAGAAATATGTTATAGCTGTGTGTTTAACGTCTAGTTATGTAAGTGCAGTTTCTGTTGCATTAAGATCGATATAAATTTTCTCCCACATACTGCAGCTGGAAATTTATCCAATTCATTGTGCTAAAGAGTCTTAGTAATAGCTTAACTTCGGTATGTTGCCTCAAAATATATATAAAACTCTACTCCCAACTGTGGGCTGCAGTGTGTGCTGTTGTGCATTGTTATTCCTTTTATACATTATTCTTATCCCTGTAAATGGGTATGAAACAGTATCATTTGTTATTTTGCGGCCACAACCATACTAAGAAGGTATTATTAAGTTTAATGCATTTGTTGAATAAATATATGACCTTTTGTCATGCAACTCTTCACGTCAATATTATGGATATTCCATAGAAATTAACTTAAAATTTCTTCCTACATCTTTGATAAATATTAATTCTCTTCTTCTAGATTATTAGTGCAGGACAGCTATCAGTTTTGGTCTAAGTAGGTCTCAAATAAAACTGAATTCTGTTTGTCGCGCAAGACGTGTGTTATGGTGAAACTAAAATAAAATTGTGTTTGGAAATAGAAGTATGGTCTGCAGATGGACAATTAAGGATGTATAGGGAGTCGATATAGTTACACCCGTGTTCTAAATAGAAGCCCGACAATATTAAAGCAACATGCATTTCTCTTCAATGAAGCAGTTTTAAAAACTAAAATAATGATAACTTTTCCATTAATGTGATCCTTGTAAATAGATAATATATTTAATTATTTTATGTCCATACGTGTTTTATCAAAATTATGATGTAACATATTTTTCACCGAAGGAATTGATGCATTATATTCATATATAATACATTGGGTTGTACATTGTATTGAAACTTAATAAGCCAGTGAAGCCCAACATCTAATGTTTGATGTAGCATGATATGACAGAATAAATCCTACATCTACATTTAGCTAAGTTCAGTCATTTGTAACTCAGTCAGTTACATTACAGACCCACATTTGTATGAATTTCTTAATTCTGTTTGGGCCTTTGAATTTATCCAAAGGGTTGTGCATGTCTGAAGATTAGTTTCGTGGTTATACCACCATCATTTGAATAGCTGCACCTTATTTGTAGTGTTTTATACTGGAAAGTGAAAATTTCACTAAGGTAGGAAGGATCTGAAGCGTCATGTCTCAAGTATTTCAGGATGTATAAACTTTACAGATCTTTTGTCTTTTTTATTCTGTAAACTCTTGATCTGGTGTTGGCAGAAGATCACAGATGGCTCAGTCTCCTGATCTTGGCATGACATCACATCAAGAATGTGGGATTATGTTTTGGAATATTATTAATAAATCCAGAACAGCATTTGAACTATGAAAACTTGGAAGTAAGGAGACAAACGAGTTATCCTGTATGAAGTTTAAGCTATTGTAGTTCAATTTCATGTTAATAGAAATATGCATCATAAATTCATTGTTAAAATGGCTACAGAGATACAGGATGACACTACTCCAGTCCTCCTGTACCTCTTCATTTAGCAGGGGAACAGTCATTGAAATATCCAGTGCTGTGATTATAAAATTTTATTTTCATTCTTCTGGTCGATTCTGTTACAGTGTGAAAATAGTATACATTGGTGTGTAATAAGTTGCGATCTGTTGTCATCCAAGGCTCTTAATATTGACACTGTGTCCCTCAGGTTCAAGCAATTGTCGATCACCATCACAACATTGATGTGAAGACGGCAACAAAAGTTCGCTTCCAGGAACCAGGGAAGGAAGGAAAGGAATGTGTTACAGAAGGAGTGGAGGAATCAAATCAAGAGGAAACAAAAGAGGTAAAAGTGTAATACCTATATGTAGCACAGTGCTAGGAATAACAGTGTTGCATCTCTTTATGTATAACATTACGTGAAATGAAACTGGGAAGACAAGTTCTGATTTTTATGGCTTTTTAATTCTTCCTCTTGTTATTAGACTTAGAACCCAGGCCAAGTCCATGTTGAATTTGTGGTGTGGAAACATGCCTAAAGACAGGTTTTTCTCCAAGCATTTAAGATTTTCATCGTCCATATCATTCCACCACTACTCCATATTGAGATTCATTCCCCTGCCATTGACACTTCACAGTCAGCAGCACTGGTGTAAGCTGCCGACAGCATCGTTACATACAATGCTTAAAGAAACAATTCCCAATCCTTATACTGTAAGGAATGTTGGTCTCAGAATATCATCATATGTGTGTGTGTCTGCCCTCTTTTGATAGATTTTGAAGTCTTCACTGTTCTGGGATGTTACACAGCATTGGTTAGTAGTTACCAGTGTTTCAGTATAGGCTGTCAGTCCCATCTTTAAGGGTGAAGTCCAAGAAGATGGACCAATAGGCTGTCCTGCAACTTCGGTAACTAACAACCGACCAATGCCGTGTAACATCCCAGAAGAGTGAAGACCTGAACTACTTCATGGCAGAAGCTTGAAATCTTGATAGATATTCATGAAACTTGGTATAAATGTCATGGTTCTTGAGACTGCCTGGCCTTTGTACTTTTAATTCCCTCTCTGTATTTGGTGACAATAACTAACAAAGTATTGGAACTCAGTGCATGAAATTTTGTATCAAGATAGATCTTGCATACGTACAGACTTGGTACAAAACATTATGTAACTGTCAACATAACGTAACTGTAGGGGAGAACTTTCCTGTTCTGGGATGTTACACAGTATAGATTGGTAGTTAGTTGCTGCCCTTCTGGGACAACCTATTGGTTCCATCTTCAAGCGTCAAGCAGTTCAAGAAGAATGTACTGTACTAGTCAGAAACAAACACAGAAATGGGTCACTGAATTATATTATTATTGCTGCTTTTGCTAGTAGTACAGATGGAATCTTTGGAAGTAACTTAAATGCTTCAAGTTATTTCCAGACGTTGTTCTTTAATTCCGACTTCATTAAATCATGTAATTTCTTTATCCCACAGTTATTAGTTAATAAAGCCATCTTACGAACTTTGATCATCTGTCGTAAGTGCATTTCTTTTCCAAATCAAACCTAAATTTCTGGTTTGTTTCAGGTAAAGGATGACGATCACTACCTTATCTTTGCTTTATGCAGTCTTCAAATTTTACTCCATTTCACATCATGACAGATAAAATAATAATGAGATCAGCCGATCTATACAAACGTTACAAAGTCATATGATATCATTTGTCTTTACTACATTACAATTCACCTGTATTGCCATACAGCAATTTGCTGGCGTACAATTAACACTTGGCCAGTTGTAACATAGTAGAATACAGTCAAATTAAATATATGCTGCTCTGCTTAGTGTATTAAAATGTCACTTCTCTGAAAATGTTAGGATGTAGTGTCTTTAAGTGGCCCAGCAGATGCTTACAAGCTTCATACTATTCTTACCGTGCATTGCCATTCAAACACACCACTTTAACCAACAGATGCACTCTTATTATACCTTGTTATGTTATACAATACAGTCACAGTGAACTAGTTTTTTATACATTCATATAACTTAGAATGTTTATGTACGTTTATATCCATATTTAACTTAATATTTTTAACATTAATTTCCAGTGGACCCAGGAACCAAAAGAGATAGCCTACAATTTTAACCTTTATACATCTTATACTTTTAACATGTACTTTATTGTTAATTTGTAATTGTGTAATATATAATCTAAAAGTCCCTGATGATGATCCCAACAAGGGATCGAAACATGTCGGACTAGTTCACTGTGACTGTATTGTATAACATAACAAGGTATAATAAGAGTGCACTTGTTGGTTAAAGTGGTGTGTGCATGCAAGCTTATTACTCTGACAACTCACTGGACATTAACCCTTCAAAGACGAAAAGTAGTTTGTTTTATGTAAGGACTGAGTTCGTATCATGCAGTAAACACACTTTGTCTGTCATAAAACCAATCAGTTAATGATGTGTAAGGCAAACGTTGCTGTTTGTTCTGAGATCCACACAAAACATAAACACAATGTCAGTACAATGTAGAATTTTTCAGTGATAAACCAAGTGCTACGTAACGTCCCCACTAGGCTTTGAAAGGTTAAAGTCCAATTCTGTTTAATTGGTTCAGTGATTCCCCTCCAAGGTGGGGGTTAGTGGGAATGATCACACTGTGTTTGGCAAAACTGTGTTGTGCTAACTTCTTATGGGAGAAGTAAGGTTATGTGAAGGCAGACAGTTAGACTTCCATCACTTGAAATACATTTTTAAGCTTGAAGATTTACACAGGGCTTGGGTAGCTAATGCGGCTAGCTTCTGCATTGGGTGAGTGAGTAACTAATCTCATTTGTTCACATGTACTTAAATTATTCAACACTTTGCACATTCTTCCTCCAATAGATATAATTATTTTCAACCACATGTAATCAGTACCGCACTTGGCAGAACCGCATTGGACCAGGGGTTACTGTACTGAATTACCAGCAGGATTGGCCAATAGTCTGTTTCAGTTATTAATGGCAAAGGACTGTTCCTGTGACTAGAAATATTGTATTTAGTAATTGTACAAGCTACAGTTCTAATGAGGATTCATGTCTTCTGGGACGTGACACTGTTGTTGGGCGAGTGGTTACTGACATTTCAAAGATTCGTAGTGCCTTCATCTTGAACGGTTAAGCCTGACCCCTGAAGATGATGGCATGGCACTTTATTCCTTTGAAATATCAGAAACCACTCACCTGATCCTCAATTACACCACTAGGTGAGTCTCAAATATCATCCAGTTCCATTCATTTTAAACTTTATGTAACCACGATTCCAGCAAGCAGAAGAGAATCCCATCATTTCAAATGATGGTGATGGTGATAGTGATGGCAACTCAGTTCATTCACAATCACAGCACCAAGATGATAACATACCAACAACTGACTCCAATTCCAAGGACACTCCCAATAAAACAGGCTCTGATAAATCCAAGAAGATGCATAAAATAACACCGTAAGTCTCAACACTTAATTAAGGCCAGACTAGCTTCCCTTCCAGATATTCAACAGGTGAAATAACTTGCCTCACAATTATTTACCAACAGAGTAACTTCCCTAAATGATATTTAAATTGATAAGTTGAAGATTAGGAAATTGCTGATTTGAAGGGTGAGGAAAGGATGAAACATTAAAGATGGCAACAGATATTTTGCTTCTTTTTATTTAATTAGGAAATCTCTGAACGTTCTCCTTGTTTATAAAGCAATGCATGAAGTATCCAGTTTCAATCTCTGTGGATCCTTGTTCCAGTAAGTAAATGCTCCTTCCCTTCTGATGATAGTTGTTTGCTTACAGAGATGAAGGCACTGTTCGGCGAATGCACACGGCTGTGAAATTAAATGAGGTTATAGTAAACAAATCTCATGATGCTCAGCTTGTGATTCTGAACCTCCCTGGTCCTCCAAGAGATACCAAAATTGAGCGCGAGTCCAACTGTATCCTTTCTTTGCTTGTGTATAGCTTCTTGTATCATGCATGACTTTTATGTATTTTGTATTTAAATTCTGTAATTTTTAGGATGGTTTATCTCTTTATGTACGTGTTTATCTCTGCAACTATGTTGTGGATTTCAGTGTAACAGTCTCCTATTTGTTCATCCCTTTTAATTCCAGTTATTTTCCCCAAGTACTTTATTTTAATATGCTTGCAGTATAAGTTATTTCCTTAAATAAAGTCTCAATAAAAAATTAGTTTCCTTTACTGTATCTTCTCTCAGACATGGAATTCCTAGAGGTATTGACAGAAGGTTTGGAACGGGTGCTGATGGTACGAGGAGGAGGCCGAGAAGTAATAACCATCTACTCGTGAAGACACTTCATAATTTCATTCACCTACTCTCATCACTATGCATACATCTGCACATTGTGCGGCATCATGTTCACTCACACACGCATGACATAAACTTGTGCACTGCATGGAGTCTTCAAGTTTGCAGCATTTTACAGTTTTGAGGTTTTCACAGCAATATAACTGAGGGTTGTTTTTCTGGGATATGACACTGCTTCTGTGGGTGATCAGACCACCTACTGATGCAGCTCTGTTTACATATTTTAAATTGTTTTATAGTAATTTACAAGGAGTACAAATTTGATTTATGCAAGTTATTGAAAATATTCATCTTATTTCTGTACCTTGATACAGTAAGCTTTGCAGTTATAACTGTTTTACAAATAAGCCTATAGTGAAACTCCCTTAACATGTCCCCGCTTAAGAAGTGTTCCTGCCTAAGGAGTCAGAATGATTTAGTGCCGAAATTTTCCCATGTGATTAACATTTACGTTGTCCTCTTAGTGCATTAACCGATTAAAAGAATTTCCCCGCCTTCGAAGTACGAAAATTTCACAGTGAAATGAATTTTTCGCCGCTTAGTACGTTTTCACACCAAAATCATCAAAGTTTCCACATCTTCAAGTTATGACCGACATACCGTCAAAAAATAGCGCTCACTTCGTCAACGTCCAGGTCGTTTCCACCACGGATTGGAAGTATCGATAAGCAACGCAGTGTTAATCCGTGGAAACGTGTGGCGGGAAATGACGTCTAATTCCGACTGCGTTTCACGTCGTAAGGCACGGTATGGCCTGTGTGTAAGTTAACACTGCCAATTGGCATGGGTTTAATGGACTTTGTTGTGGATGTACCTGTTTTAATTTTAATTTCAACAACATGAAGTATTCTGTGAGCAGAATGTATATAATCTTTTGTGTTCACTTCATATTGCGTGTGTATGTACAGTTTTCCTACTGTAGAGCCATAAATTATCGAACATGTGATCAGCAAGCTACTACATAAAGAACAGTCACAAAAGGTAAGCTACTCGCTGTTCAAGAAAAGCTCGATTTTATAAACTCGGTGTATGCTATTTAAAATTTTCCTTGCAGAAAGAATCATTTGAGAACTTCGCATTTTTGTGTGAACTTAAAATACGAGACACGGTGCTCAGTCTGCAAGTGAAAAGCTGAGGCGGATAAAGGCAAAAACAGCGAATTATTGTACAGTAAGATCGGTATTTATGGAATAGTTCTGGGAAGAACGGGCTGTTCATATACCATTTGTGTTTGAAAAAAGTCTCGCGTTCTAGAATGTGTCAGAATCGCAAACGAAGGTGAGATGTGAAATTGGTTTGATGGTAAAAAGAAATCAGTTAATGCAGATTTTATACAGAATGATATTCTACTAAAGGGAATTTCAGTTCAAATAAAGAACCACAATGTGATCTTTTTTCAGGCATACTCATTGAAGACGTTTAACCTCTTAATAGGCCAAATTTGTTTAATTCTTCTAGAAATGTTTTAAGAGAGTTTCACTGTGTATGGGAATAATATAACTTGGTCAAAGCTATGAAGAACAAGAAAAACTGAGTTTTATAAATTTTTGTGTGGGAACTATTTACACCAGTATTGCTGAAAATAGGTAGATAGAGGAGACTTTTCATCTCCACAAGTTTATTAATGGTGACAGAAATTGGATTTTTTTAAATAGGGTTTGAAAAAAGAAATTAATATTATGAAAATGTGAGGGAATATTTTGTTGTCAGACGTAAGTGTGGTGGTGCCCGCACATTATAATCATCAAACGATCTCTTACAAACCTCATAGGTTCACGAGCATCTCATTACCTCTTTCCATCTCTTTTGTCTCATAGAAAGGAACAGAAAAACAGCTCACTTTTTCTACACTGTGTACATTCATCATAAAGTTCATTTGTGTTTATAAATAGTAACTGTTGTCGTGTGTCCCGTGTGATAGAATGTAGACTACATACATCCATTTCTCAGCAGCTTTGTTACAGAGCAAGAAAATAGGATTTAAAAACGCAGTCTTTAACAGTAATGTTTTACAAGTAATAAACATATTTCAGTCCTCAGTGGAACCATTCTGTTCGCTGGATTCATAAAGAAATAATGTATACACAATTGGATGATGGAGTTGGAGAGAGTTATAAACAGATTATAAAATATTTTAAAGAAATTCACATCCAAATGTTAAGAATAAATAAACTCTCATTCACAATGGTAGCATGGATATAAGACATAAATAGCACTGAGGTGGCCATGATTCAGTAACATTGCTGCCTTGTACACGATGATTAAATATAACAAACCATGGGTGGTCAGGGCACAGTAGTATTCATGTGGGTATAAGAAAGTGGATTTACCTTTTGTACTTGTTTTGAGTTAGCTAAATGGCACTAATACACTGTCAAAGTGATGATAATAGACTTCATGAGACTTTCTGAGAAGGCAAGATTTGTAAGTTACAAAAGGTTACACACACATATGAGGACCTCAGAGTCAAACTGATACAAGGCACAAAACACTGATTTTGAGGAAGAAAAGATTTTAATGTCCAAATTAAAATAATGATCTATGAGAACTAGGAAATAATATTTCAGTGTTGCACTTTATAACCTCTGTTAATGTAATCTGTTACATTTGTGCTGTAAAGTATTTAATAAAACGCTAGTTCCTAGAATCTCTAGTAGTAAATATGTGTGACATAATTTGTAAAAAATTTCCACAGTTAGAATGGTATTTGCTTTTATTGCACGAGCAAATGTCACATAAAGATATAATGGCGACACGTGTAATAGTCACACACATAAAGCACTTTATGCATTCTTAATCATTTTTCACTATTTATATTTACATTTGAGGAGGGCATCCCACTTCTTGTTTTATCATTAGCAGGAAGTTAATCTGGAAGACACATATAGTGATACCAAATGGAAGTTTGGAATAAGTGATTCTCTCTTATGTTAATAGCCCCATCTGAATGAAGTCATCATACTTTACATCAGCAGTTTATCTCCTTCTGCCCTTGTTCCCTTTCATATGCTGTGGTCCTTCTCACTGTTTGACCCTTGTCCTTAAAGCCACCAAAGAACAAATTAGATGAATAAAAAGGACCTTCAGTCACAGCCATGGTATTTTGACAGTATTTTATTGTTATTCGTGCTACATGTTTCAACTCATATAAATGCCATTATCAGGCGCCAGTTTAAAAGCATATGGAAGGGAAAAATACTTGTAAACAAAAGATTATTAATAAAAATATAAATATTTGAGATCTCAATTTTATGTGACAGTATTTCTTATATTCATTTAGCTGAAACTTTATGTAAAGATATTTAATTAGATGACCAGCCATGGGGCCCACTCAGCTTCATGTATAATGGGTACCGGGTCTCTTTCCCAGGGCGTAAAGTGCCCGGGGCGTGGCATTGACCAACCACCCTCATCTAGCGCCAACATTAAAGGAAGAGTAGAGCTATACCTTACTCCCCTCTGGGCTTACATGGCCTGTTCCATGGTGAACTTTAGATTTTATTTAATTAGATATTCATATAATGTGTTAAAATGCATAATGTAGTAGACATAGTGCAGAAGTACTACTTGTACTGCTTTGCTGTAGTTGAAAAGTGCTATTATAGAATGGAAAATTGCATTTAAGGTTTTTTTTTTTTAAACAAGATCAGTTTTATCACTTTGCTTCTGAGATCCTTATTCACACTGGCACATCATGACAATTTTGTGAACAGAAGACTGCATTATTAAAAGCTGGTAAAGAAATTTGTCTTATATCTATTTTTTAATTGTGAATGAGATGTAATCAAAATGTCAGTTAGTAAATAGGTTTAGCGTGTAAAGTGTTAACGTACAGTATAATACATAATGTAACCTTTAATTACTGAATTCTTAAGTCCCATTTACATGTCATAGTGACAGAACCAAATGATGAGTAACTGTGCTTCATCAGAACTACTACATTGTCAAGAAAACTGTGACGTTTGCTGTTCAATATACTTTAATCTTTGTACTGTAGAACCTTGAAATGTTAAAGCTGGTTGCATTGTATTATGAATTATGCTGAATCAAGAAAGAGGTATTATATACAAAAGAGAGGATTATGATAAGATTCAAATTTTAAAGATAATTGCAGCATCATTATTTTGAAGGTTTCCAGAAGTGAAGTTTCACAATGCTCTTTAACATCACAATATTGAGTGGCAGACATGTGATATCATGGCCTAGTCAATATCATTTTTCAGTGTAATATCAAATATTTTCACTGAATATTTGTAGCATGGCAGTTGTAATGAAGATGTTTACAAAATGCCAGCAGGATATAGTCAAGTTTTAATTAACGGTCCTGTTCCAGGGTGTTTGGTTATCTATACTTGACCCTTCTGTCTTTGATATGAACAGAATTAAGTTCTCACTGTAGTAAAACAATTCTTATTTTATAAAACTAACAGAACTCATAGCATCAAGGAAACATATTTAATATGTTATATCAGAAAATATATTTGTAATAATATGGACATAAATATCAAGCTCTTAAGATTAATATTTGAAAGGTAACAATATTGAATGGCAAACACATTGATTTAAAACAGGAGAATTAGATTACATACATAGAATGAAGATGTTAGTAAATGAGTTATACATAAGATGTAGATAAGTGACGTACACATTAATGTGTGTGTGTGTGCGTGCGTGCGTGCTGCATATAATATTTGTGCATTCAGTGTTGTCGTATAAGAGCAGCCTTGTGACATTTGTGTTTAGTTTTATTATAATTGAAATCCTTTTTTGGATATTAAACAAGAACAAAATAAGCATTTCTGAGGTGCTTAGTATTCTTAGTAATCAATTTTCATGTAAATACTTTAGAATTGGTCTTATAGTTTTAGTAACAGAAAAAAATCATGCAAATTTTTGTATGTTTTCTTTTTAAATGTTTTTATGTGAAAGGGTGAACCCTGACAATGCATGTCAATTGAAGCAGCTAGTTCCTACAGTGATAAAGCCTGGAGCAAAATTCATTCGAGCAATAGCTAAAACATTATTTTGAAAGAGTGATAGGCATTCACAAGGGATACCAGAGGTGTTCAGGACAGTTCAGTTGTCAGCTTGTATGCTGACTGTAACTTTCTTCTGAGAACAAGAGCCTTTCCTTGAAATGAAAATTGATGCATTTTTACACTTTATGTAGAATTTCATGTTTTCCCATAATAAACTATAGCAAATATGAAGAATAATGAATTGTATTAAGTAATGTGTTACATGAGGACACATATACTTAGCATTCAGAAAGCATATATACTCAATTGCCATTTGTTGAGACGTCACCACAGTATGGTAATCAAAAACTCCATGTTTTTACAATGCTAAGGTGGAGTAGTTATATTTATTGCATCACTGGACACTTTGTGCCCCTGTTGAATTCTACAGGTTGGATTCATCTTCCTTTAGGATGTCTTTCGGTTATTCATTGTCATAATCATACCATAATTAAATATGCAAGCTTCTTAACATGTTCTTTTGTTGTAACATATATATGCCTTTGTATTGTGTGTCCCTGAGTGTGGTGATTTATCGCTGAAACATGTAAGAGAGTGCATGTGGATGATTATAGTCACAATGCATGGAATGAATAATATTAAACTTTAACACGTTTAATGCACTTTTTTATTTATTTTTGATGTGTTAGTATAATTACGTTATATTTGTACATGACTACTTAATAGAATTGAGCTAGTATGGAAAGAAATCAAGTATTGAATTGGATTATAAAATTATGTAACATAATATATAAAATAAGAATATTCAAGTTATATACAGCGAGTCTTGTGGGCCAGGATAGCGTAGTCGACATAGTGACTTGCTATGGGCTGGACGTTCCGGGGATCGAATCCCGGTGGGGACGAGATTTTCCGTACCTCTCCGTACTGGTCCTGGGGCCCTCCCAGCCTCCTATACAGTGGGTACCAGGTCATTCCTGGGGGTAAAGCGGCTGGGGAGTGGCGTTGACCACCCACACCCATCTAACACCGAGGTTAAAGAAAGAGTAGAGCTATACCTCTACTCCCCCTCTGGGCCTTCATGGCCTGTTCTTGGGAGAACTTTACCTTTTTACAGAGAGTCTTAGTTTATAGCTGAGTTGCCTATAAACTTACAAAGGTTTCGTATCCAAACTATGCATGCCTTGATATGTATAAAGCCTCTGTGAATGCCTATATGCCGTGAAGCTTTGGAAGTGAAAGAGATATTTGATTTGCTGTCTTATAGTATTGTTTGTATCAGAAATTTGATTCACAGGAAATCAGCCATTTGTTTTTCCAACTGCCAGTTGTCATACTTCAACCTCCACCTTATAACACATTTGACTTAACCGAAATTTGATTATGTAAATTATACTAATACATTTGAGTGATTAGTGTGTAGATAACTTTATGAAAATGGTTCTCAAAATGATTGAGAGTAATTTCTTGGTTTACTTTGTTTAGCAAGGGTCCCCAATGAGTCATTTCTGGACAAGTAACACAGAGTTCAACATTAACATAAGTATAATTCATAAATGAAGTGAAATTTGGCATAATGGTGACTTAAAATGATTTTTGTGCATGTTCGCAAAATTGTGAAAGGTGACTATTAACTTCATCATGTCTGTCTGTCCATCTGTCTTGGTCAGATCTATTATATCAAAGCATGAATTAAACATGAAGCTGTAATTCTGCAGCCAAAACAAAAAGAGGGTATCTGCTGCTCTCCTTGTACTGTATTATGGGATCTGAAGACATGTTGCACTGGATAATATGAAGAGTTAAAAAGTGATAATCTAAAACCGAATTTTGAAATCTCACTTTAAATTTAGTTTTCTTGCCAGTCTAATACAGTAATTGATAACTGTTTCATGAATAGTCTGGTGGGAAAAATATGTTACCAGGGCTGGTTTCTAAGGCCATTGTTTGTACAAATTTCAAAGAATAAATTTTAACATTGGTATTGCTTTAATGTAATTTTAGCATTTTAAAGCATTTCTTGAAATTACAAAATTAAGTCTGATTTGTTCTAGTGAAAAAGAGAATTGGCAAAATTTAACATTTCTTTACCAACAATAGTTTTCTACCAGGTTAAGCGAGGTTGTAAACTCATATTCCATTTCTATTTGCTTATGAAAGTTGCAACATTTGACAAAGAGGGAATATACAGATCAATGTGGGGAATGTAAAGCCCCGAAGTAAGAAATTTGAGAACCGTTATTGTCATTATTATTATTATTATTATTATTATTATATTATTATTGAGGGGTACTTAACAATGTCACAAATTTATCTGCTTAAAAGTTGTGAATGTTCAAACATGCCCTTACATATTTTTTATGTGTATGTTTTTATATTTTTTGTGTAATTACAAAATTGAATAGAGGCATGCAAGTACCAATGTAATTGACTTCAGTTTTTATTTCTAAAACTGTAAATAGTGTGAAGTATTTTTAGTCACAGCCATCATCAGAATATTCAGATACATACCTTGATAGTGTTATAAATTTTTCTCTCTTGATCAGAACATTGCTGTGTATTATATGGCTATGGTACAAAATATGACTGTATAAAATACTTACCAATAGTACCCAGTTATAACTGACATAAATCACATATTTAACTTCTTACTAAGATGTTAAAACTGAAGAGAGGTTTAAAAAAGATTACTTATTTATGAAAGTTATTATAGAAAATGACAAATGTTCGCAATTTGAAGATATGGATATTTTTTGTCACAAATTTTTATATGTTTTTTCATGAATGTTTCACAGACAGGTAACTGTTGAGAGTTATAGATATTTCTCTTATGAAATATGATACACACACTTGCTCATATTTGTAATAAAAGCGTATGGCGTGTTCAGCAGATGTGTAAGACATAGGGACAGTAAATTAGTGCTTGTGTGTACAAAGTAAATTGCAAGGCACATTGATGAAACCTTGAAGAGCATAGAATAAGCACAGATTAGCCCCGTAACTATCAAAACATGTAGAAATTTCATTATACATAATCATTTATATATCACTGTAATATTATTGGTATGCTAAATGTGAGCAACTAACAGCATTTTGATGTGACTTGTGATTCGTTAATTAGTCTATAATTGTCATGGCACCTAGTATTTCCCAGAGTACTTATTTTTAGGCTGATCCCGGTGGCTGCACAGTCTAGGGCATAGATCTGGAGCACCTCAATTACTGGGATTGCGGGTTGAAAATTCAATGAGGGCATGGATATTCGTCTCTAGTGTGTGTTGTGTAGGGAGCAGCCTCTGCCGTGAGTTGGCACTTGCTCAGAGGAGTCCTGCAGGGTGTGTGTGTATGTAATTGTGTGTGATTTATAAACCTCAACAATGAGGCGGCCTAGGCTGAAGTTGGACTGTTGTGCCACAGAAAAAAAATATGTTAATATCGGTTTTTAAAATTTTTTTTTAATTTTTAAAATCCCAGCTCAGTGGTTATTGTATCACAGAACTGCTTGCCTCTGGCAGCAAGCAATCTGAACACCAAAGTTGCTTCCCCCCCCAGTCGTTTGTATTAAAGTAAGTTATTGGTGGGCATTTAATTTGCATTGCCAGTAGTTGGTGTTAAGTTTGATTTCAGTGCTAATTAGAATGTGCAGACTGGTCTACATGGATCACATACGTTGCCAACAAATTACATATTTAGGCTGGCTCCTAGTTAAAAGAAAAATTTTGTCATCCCCAGCTGTATGTACACAGGACATGTCAGATGTCATGTCACAGTTCGTCAGTAATCTTGGTTTTTGTTCATCCATATTTCTTGGGAAGAGTAGCTGGGACACTTCTTAATGAATAAATCTTCAACTGTAGTTACTTTAATCCAGTGTGATGAACAAAATGACCAGAAAATTGTTCCCCTTTGACCAATACATTGACCTGAAAACTAATAATTTTACTTGCAAAGCACAGTGACTGAAATTATGTATCTTCCTATAATCATGCAGAATTGCCAGTATGCAGTTTTGGCTGTCAAAGTTTAGCCATATCGTATACTGAAGCATTTTTGCATACCCTGCATCTGCCATGTTCACACTGAATGAGGCAGAAGGATGCTGTGCAGTGGGAGGGAGCCGTGTCCTTACATGCAAGTCTTAGCATTGGGTATTGGGGTTGGGGGGGTGGGTCGTATGGAGCATTGTGCTAGCCAATCGAAATGGATAGCTCTGAAGTTTATATTGCCACCCTTACCTATGTATGAGCAACCTGCTCCTACCTCATTCACCCTGAAAATGGTAATTGCATGTACACCGAAACATTTTAACACATACCACTTCAATAGGAACCAGTGTAGCGTAGTCAGTATAGTGACCAGGCTACAGGCTGGACAGTCTGGGGTTTGAATCTAGGTAAGGGCAAGAGATTTCTCTTTTCTCCACAATGCCCAGACCAGCTGTGGGGCCCACCCAGCCTGTTCAGGGGCACTGGTTTTTTTTCTTCTTTTTCTTTTCCCCAGGGGTAAAGCAGCCAGTACCTGAAGTTAGCCAATCAGTGTCATCCAGTGCCGAGGTTAGGAATGAGTGGAGGTGTACCTCAGGTTCTGCTTTATGCCTTCATGGCATGGACAGGGAAAACTTTACCTTACCCTTTGCCACTTCAGTACAGGACAATAGTTAAACCAAAAAATCCAAAATTGTACATTAAATGCAGGCCCAAGAGCCAAAGGACAAGATGTCACATAATTGTGTGTAGTGACATTGCAGTGGGCTGTAACTGCTCTTGTAGACTGGTATGAAGTTTTTACATGCCTTGAAAGTTATACAGGTACTTGGATGAAATAATGCTTTTCTGGGATATATGATGTCACACAGTTTGATACCAGTGTACCAGACTGTATGGCATCACATTTCAGAACTTCAAGTTTCGCATTTTGTGCTTATTCCAGGTTCTTTTAAAATGTACATTCTTAATATGTGGTACTGCTACTTGTATAGCAAAATATTCTGTAGAGTATTAATTACAGTAATATCTGCTGATGGCATGTTGAGATGACAGATGTGACACAGTTTAAAAATGTAAGAAGTACTAATATTCAGTACGGTAAAATGAAATTTATTTTGAATTCTCTAAGAAGTTAACATACAGTGAATTCACTTTTAGAATTGTTGTTGCTTAAAGACTTGGAATATGGTTATCTTTCTATTTGAAGTCATATGTCTTTTAAATAAATTCAGAGACATTTGACTTGTGAGTGTGTTGCAGTTATATGACTCATAGAGTATAAAATGAAGTGTAATTTTAGTCTGTACAGTTAACTAGTTTTGATATGAAGTAACTAAAATTCATTGCAGGAACTTCATACATCTGATACATAGCCAAGACTTTCCTGGGCTATTTTAGTTTGGGAAAAATATCTTACAAGGTAGTGTGTACATAAGTGTGTGAGAAATTAGAAGTATTTATCAGATCAACAGCCCACAGAGGCAGTGATATGAACCCTGGACATGTTTTCTGTTATTATTATTATTATTATTATTATTATTATTATTATATAACCTATTAATTTGACTAAGTAATTAAGAATCAAAGTAGATTCAGTCAAACACAAAAATTGTTTATTACACTGTTAATTCAACAACATGTTTTGGCCTGATAGGCCATCATCAGGTTGACCAACATTATAAGAATATGTACACAGTTATATGAAAATTGGGGATGCCAACTTGGAGATCTCAGTCTTCATATAACTTATATTCTTGGGCAATCTGATGATGGCCCATCAGGCCAAAACATGTTTTTGAATTAACATGGGATTAAACAATTGTTATGTTTGACTGGATTTACTTTTATTCTTATTGTCTGTAACACAACGGGGATGAATCGTCGTCAAACCAAAAATTACTAACTGACCTTGGGGAGAAATGCTATTTTGTAAGTTAAATCACATGGTATGTTATTCAAGCCATGATTACAATTACTGCAGTTCTTAAGCTCATAGGAGCTCGGGTACTTAAGGCAGGATATTGACTAGAGTACGTATCAGTTACATTTCATGTTGAGGCAGAAACTCTGCTCTTCTCTGTAGCCTTAAGACTGGCTGTGAAGTCTCCACAATACGAAGGTACAGGAACCGTGTCTTTCAAAGGACACCGTAGCTGCTACTTCTGGATATGACTCACCTGTGCTCTGCTCCAAAGGGGGCTGACTGTAGGTGGCACATACTTCCCTATTCCTGTGGCCCAAGCACAATATCTCATGTCCCTGTCCTGCAGTTCTGATGCTTGGTGATATTTGTTACCCTACCCATATCGCATGGCCATCTCCAACTCTTTTTCAATCCTGAAAGTGGGGACAGTTTTTTTTTTTTGGTCCAAAATGTTGCTGCCCACTTACAAGACGGTGTCACAATCCGAAAGATACCACCATGAAAATCTCAAATCATATACTGAGTAATTTATGTGAAACGTATTTTATATCAAGTGGGGGAAATTGTTTTAGCTCACATGCCAAAGTCGATAAAAGGAAGTTTCAAAGAGTCCTTTGCATACAAAGTCACATTACCTGCATAGTTCAGACATATACCAAGTCTTAGAATCTTACAATAATGTTATATTTTGTGATATATGTTGTCATTGAATAGGCAGGAATTTTATTTGCTTGTGTTATAGTTTTCCACATAAAATTGACGAATGTCTGAACAACTTGCCACTGCTGTCTTAATGAATGTTGTATAACAGTATTCAGTTCAGAGAGTATGAGCATTTAATTTACACCAAACAAATTGTGTACTGTTTCATTCTTCTATTATTAACAAATATGTATGCACACAATATAAATCAGTTCTTAAGATATGGTTTCCCCATGTATCTTATCTGTCTGTTTCTTTCAATGATTTGCATCTAAGTATGGTTTTTTGAACTATGCAATATGTTATTACACAGCAGTTACTTCCTTCTGTAAATGTAATTTTTAAGAACCATATTCTTTTGTATGTTCATTTTCAAGCGAGTTGTTTCATAAGCATATGAAAGAAGTGTTGATACTTGTTTTAGCACCGGGTTACCCAATAATATAGTTCAGTCACTGAACACCTACCAGCCTGACATGTTTGTGTAATGCAGTTTTATGAATCAGTTTGAGTTTATCATATGTCTTTTTCATTTTTTTCAATTCTGAATTTAGATCAGGTGTGTCAAAACATAATAAAATCTTCCCACCCATCTAATTGTCCGTGATTTTAAATTACTGGTACTGTAAATACTTTATTTGCCTGGACTGGCTGAAGGAAACCTTGTATCTATTGAATATAAGTCATGCACTTTAGCATATCTAGTTGGTTCTGATATCAAAGTGTCATTTCTAACCTCTGCCACACAGTAAATTTAACTAATGTATCATCATATCATCAGGTTGGCTGTCATTACTTGCTGATTTGTACTTTCCAAGTCACATCTCTGGCGTGTTTCTGAGATGTCCTTGTTTTCAAGGAGTTGATCAAGGAACTTAAATATACAATTGTGAACTCAGTCTGTCATCTAGAGATTTCATACAGTGTATGCATAAAGCCCCCTACCTGTTCTGTTGAAAACAAGCCAGTTCAGATAAATAATTCAGAACATAAATGGAGGTGTATCTATTAACAAAACTTAATCATTGAATTGTACATGAGCACTGCCCATATTTTCCACAGCACAAATCTTTCAGTTCCGTTTTATAGCATTTGGGGAGTTGGTAATGTAACTTCCACACACAACTTACGTTGAGACTTCGTAGACACAAACTCCTTAACGTAGATTTTTCCAACCTATTCTTCTTATGCTCTGAGACATTACAATCTGAGAATTTGTACTACAGGATAAGAGTATAAATTGCCACATTTTATTTGTACTGGAAAGTGGATAATTTTATAAAGATTAACAAGAAAATAAATAGCACACAAAAATCGAAAGTAATCTTCAATATGGGCGCAGTTCATTCTTATTTCATGTATGGAATTTACAGTGACTTTGCATTCTTTTGTGTTCTTCATGCTGAATCTTCATAATCTTTGGCCATGTTTTAAATGTACAGAGTTAATCACTACAGGCACATATATGTGTGTGGTCACACATATAAAAATATTTATAGTTACTATTGTCTTTTTTCAGTTGTGTCAAGACTGTTCAGAATGCTGCATTTTACAAGCATGTCTTAAGTTTAAATTCATTGTTCTCAGAAACTAAGCGCTATGCTGCTTCATGTATGTGATAGTTAAAATTTCTCAGCCTTTCAAAAAAATAGTAAATATTATCTGAAAACTATAAATATCATAATAAATTTATGATCATTCAGTGTAATCAAATTTAACATTTTCTGTGCCAGGGGCGTCCTTTTTGTAGTCTCAGTTTTGACTTGTAAAATCTTACTAGTGTCACAATCTAAACAATGATTTTGTGATCCCAGCAAAACTTTGCATAGGCAGTCATGAGTTGACCTATTGTACAAGAAGAAGCTTGTGACACAGCTTGTGTGTAAAAGGCGTTGTAGTAGACAAATTTTCACCTTCATGTAAATTGTAGTTCCTGGTGAACATTATTGTAGATAGTTAATGTTACAAAGAAAAATATCCCTATCTCCATATTTGTTACATTTGTGATAAATTCTTTATTCAGTTGACATATTTTTGAGCTTACTTTCACAGACAATCTGTTGTTTGTGTCACATTGTAATGGTTATCTGTGAAATAATGGTGCCAGTTAACCAAGGTGATCAAGATATTATGCTTTACTTGTCATCATGTGAACATCTCTGTTCTTGATTTGGAGATACTGTTGTATTTTCTGTAGTTATTTTGAATGTGTATGTAGAACACACAGCGAGATTCATCTGTGTGTTTCATCTGGCATACCTTTTAATTCCAGTCGGATGAGTAATGCCGTTTGATCAAATTAGAGTGTAGAGTCAAGTCTTTGGTGAATGTACCAGTTACTTTCTTTAAAAAGTGCTGTATTTATTACAATTTCATTCTACAAAATTAGAAACCCACTAGAAGGGTAGGGTTCTGAGAATATTGGGGCCAATTGTTTTGTATATTTTCGGTGTTGGGACTTCCTAAAAGGGCTTATAAAAGTGAAACTGAACTTCTATTAAGGTGCTTTGTACTGTTGGGTAATTTGATGCTACTTACCCAAATCACCACCATTGTAAAGCATATACAAGTGAGTTTTTGTTATGGATAGGCAACCAGTATTGCAAAACAAAACTGGGGGCTGAACACATCTGTATTTGGCAAGGATTTGACTAACGTGTTCCATATTTAAAGAATACAAGTTAGATCCACAATAGTGAAGACATAAAAAAAGCTGATGTTTGAAAATCACCATGCTAGTTCATTACTAACATTTCCTGAAGAAAACAGGTCTCATATGCTTATGGACCCCATCTTTTAAAAATAAAAAACTGGAGACACTTGATCCAAAGTGTCACATTTCACAGTCAGAACCCTCCACAACTGGTTTCCAAATTAATGCAAATAGAAGTTGATATACTTGATACAAGTGACAACCAGGTGGAGTGGTGGCAGTTTATAAGTTTAGCATAACCTCTGTTGATCATGTACTGCACTGTTTTTACAGTGCCTGCACAGTCCAGCTAGCTCAGCATTGCATTTTTTCATCAGTAATACCAATCCCCCTGCCAAAGTTAAATTCCATAATTTCCAAATTATGATTTATTAACAGTTGTGAATCACATTTAGGTTATGGATGCAATAAATACAAACTGCATGCATCATTGCAGGTGTTGGTTTACATTATTTTATCTATCATCTCATTTGAAGAGAGATGATATTTTATCTTTATAAGCCATTCATACCAAAATAATCCTAATCATCAACTGTTGTCAAGAATCCAATACATCCGTAGTGACACAACCAGAACAGCTGTTCACAGAGTGTTATTGTCGGAATCCTGTCACTCTATCTGAGCAAGCCTACTGCTTGCGTATTTGTCTTGTGATGTGGCTCACAATGGTTAACTGGCACATTACGTACTCTCTCAGAGTTATTTGTGCCAAGGGTAGTTATAAGAGAATAGTATTACTGAAAGTGTCAGCCTGCTGTGTGTCTGTATATAGTGTTGTTGTCCTTTTGCATGACTGCACGTAACGTAATTCTAGTGCCACCAGTTATAGAAAGAATAAAAAGTTATCTGCTGCCAGTTAGGAACAGTTGGAATGTTATGACTCCATTGTCCAAATGAAAGTCTGTTTCAATTTTCAGAATTTAAATTATTTTGTATACTGTGTAATAGCGTTATCTTACGCCATTGTTTTCGTGCACTTATTCTCTCAGTTTTGGTAAGTGAAGACTAAATATTTGAATGCTGTGACCTGATTGCGTAATTTACACATAAGTTTCTTCGTGCGCCTTGGCTTGAGTATATGCTCCATCAAGAAAATTGTGAATAAAAGTAATTTACTTCACTTTAGTTTGTCATAAACAAGTTTGCTCATGTGGGAACAAAACACATCTGTGAGATTTGAGGCTATTGGAGCAGTGTCACTGAAGATTCGAATCTTCTGGCATGTTCCACTGTGTCTTCAGACAACATCTTGAGTCTCATTGTTCATTGAATCTCAACTTAAGCCTTTTTTTAATTATGGTCCTATAAAAGTGTTTCTCATATCTGAACCCAAAAAAGCTTACCACAACTTCAGAAATATTTGATATGTATTCAGTAAGACAGGCCTGGTTACTGAATGCAGAGTTGTTATATATATTGAGCGTTTAGAAACCTAACATTAACTGAATTGTGATCAAGAATATGCAATTTGATCCACTGACTGCCACAGTTGTCACCTGTGTGTCTCACGACAGGCCCATTGCCTTGTGCCACAGTAGTTGCTGGTGTGTCATGCAGTCTGTGTGCCTCAAGGCATAGCAGGCATCATGATGTTCATAAATTAAAGTATTTTATGTGAATGCCTCAAGGTCATCACAGTACTTGAATGTAAACAAATTACGTGTCAAATATTCAAACCGTTTTGAATTTAATCTGGTAACATTTCACAAGTGAGAAAGTAGGAAATGTCATTCAGACAGGTGCCAAGGTTTAAACTTGAATTAATGGAATTAATTCAGTAATAAAATTGTTAGTCATTCTTTGACATGTTTTGGAACTGAAAACAGATTCCATTTTAGTATATCTGAATCAATGTTCAGGATTTATTGCAAGCTAGAGTAAAGAATGAGGCAGACAAAATTCCACAGACATTATTTTCAGATGTTAACATGTGTGGTGTGATACTGTGAATACATATACTGCCATAATAGCCTCAGAGGTATTGTTTATGGATGCACCATAGTGATGGTAACACACCTCATATTTTTATTGAATTTCCCACCTGTCTGCTTACACAATCTGTAATTGTCTACCCTAAATAAGAGGCTATTGAAAAGTTAATGTCTCAACAATGTAAAGGATGAAAAACTTCGTCCAAGTATTATTTTTTTTTTCTTTTTGCCAGTTTTCTGGAGTAACTTGACAAAGAAGGTCACTGCTTCAGTAAGTTGCTTGAAAAAATAATGGAAGGCTTGCTACAGTCATGTATAATGCTGAAGGTATGACTCAGTTTCATAAGTTGAATGAACATTGCTCATCATAAAGTCAAATTACAGATATGAAGTAAATTTGTACAAGAGTTTGACATCCCTTGTGAGGTTGCAGGAAATTTGCTGATTGTGTTAAACATTTTGTGTAGTTAGCAGTTAAATGTGTCTACTTTAAAACAGAATCAGAAACATGTTGGCAAGTTTCAAGCACAGTTAAATCATTGAAATTGTGTCCTTTTTTTTTTTTCCCACATGTTGCATGAAATTTAATTGAGAATTCAGTGTGAAAGTTTACAAATCAAAACGGAGAGGATTTCCAAAATCCAAGGTAAATGTCTGATGTAATATGTATTACTTAAATTAAATGCACAAGTTCACCTCTTCACCCTCACAAACTTAAAAGCATGAAGCATGCAGTTTATGTCATTAATATTGAACAAGACAGGCAACGTACGTATAACGTAGCATTGAGGCGCGTTAGCGTAACCATTGTTACCGTGGAAAATCAACAAGTATTACATATTCTGAGTGTGTGTTGGTAGCCTTAGTTATCCGGAAGCAAAGCGCATGCGCCGTATTATACTGTCATCTGTGGCGTGTATGGTTGTATCATATTTTTCCACGTTATCTTATAAACCGTACGATTTTCGAGAGAAAAAAATATTGGACAAAATGTGTGTTTTGATTTTTTCTACAATTTTTGACTGAAAAATTTATCATTCCAAGAAGAATACAGCGAGATGCTATCATAAACGTACGTAGATCTTGACGTAAATTACCCGTTATTATTGTCAGATTTTAACGAAACTTGAATTTTCTCGATAGATTTTCGAGAAATCCTCAAATATAAAATTTCATGAAAATCCGTCCAGTGGGAGCCGAGTTGTTCCATGCGGACGGGCGAACGGATGGACAGACATAACGAAGGTAATAGTCGCTTTTCGTAATTTTGTGAACGCGCCTAAAAACCGAGTTCCCACCTTACAAACAATGCATTGTATCTCCGATGCAAAGGCGAACCAATTAATGCTGTTCAGGGAAGTAATCGCTGTTAATTGTGAGAATCATTCGAAATGCATAAATACACACCAGTGGAACAGAGGTTTAAAATGTTAAGGAATGGGTAAATATAGTTACCACTGTGTTTTAAAGGGAAAATCTGTCCAGCGAAGAAGGAAATGCATACGGCATCTCGCAGGTAGTGTTTGTGTATGGGGTGACTGTGTGTAAGTACTTCATGCACTAAAATTTGGTTCTAAATTATAAACCCTTGGGATTCCAACAAGTAGTCAAAACACAAAATGGTGGTAGTCAAAACACAAAATGGTGTCTCCGCCTATTCGAAATACATCAAATGCTTTAAATTGTAATGAATCGTGAGGAACTGCTGGATTATTTGTGCGTAATGCAAATATATTAATTCAAACAGAATTTTAATTGTGGAGATTCATGTGATGTTCCAAACAATAATTATGAGTCAGAGGGACTCAGTCGTTTGTATAGGTAGCTACACGCTCGGCTGTTGGATTGATAGGGCATTGGTGGACGCAGCATGCGCATAGTCGCGAGAAGCGTCCATTACCTCCGTCGTGTCCGTCTGTCGAGGCTCCCACTGGGCGGATTTCCATGAAATATGATATTGGTAGCTTTTATGAAAATATGTCGAGAAAACCCAAATTTGGTTCAAATCGGCCAATTTACGTGAACACCTACGAACCTTTTATTGTTGCCGGTAACATTAAGCCGCCATAATAGTGCTCTCTTCCGAGTGAAATGGTATCAGGCTATTAGGATACCTGATGAGGTATAAACATTACGCGAACGCGACACAAAATTACGTTATAGTTCATTGCCTACCTTGTATATTTGCCGAGACCTGGTTGATTAATGACGTAATCAGTGTAAACAAATTTCTGTCACTGAAATTGTAATGTTAATTGCATAAGTCTGTCATCCTATCAGCTAGAACTACGTAAATATCTGACACCTATTAAAGGATGTATAAAGGGGGAAAAAAAAACTTCTAATTCAAGTGCTAATTCCTATTCGCAGCCAGTTGACACTGTTTAGGATCCAGTTACATTAGTATGAAGTTTATTTGTGTGTAAATGATGAGGATTATGAAATTTAGAGTTTAAATGCCTCCTTTACAAACTTTAGGCTGTGAGATTATTGAAGAAAACATAACAGCAATTAGGGTGTAAATGTCCTTGTTGTAATACCTTTTACAGGATATGTAATTGTAGGTAAGGTTAAGGTATCTTACTATTTGTGTATTGTGTGACATGGGATGATTATTAGTTTAAACAAAAGCTGAAATGAACGTTACTGAATCAAAGGAAATGATGTGTAGTTTTGTGTTCCAATGAAATTTTAAAATAAAACTATAATCAGTGTTAAAGTTTAACATATATTGCCAAATAAAAACTTTCAAATAATGAATTTAAAAATTATAGTACTAATTTGTTCAAATTACATCTTTCGTTTCCCATTTCCTGTTTACCTAGGCAATCAGTTCCAGGCATAGGGCCTACTTCATACAGTCTGGTTTTCAATTTTATAGATTTATAATTCTACAACTTCTGCTCTTCCTCCTCCCACCACCACCAACACCTCCACCACACCGTTCAAGAGTCATTAAGTTTCGTTACAAGGCAACAACTAAGGGCACTTTAAAGAAGACAAAACTACGTTTTCTCCTATATCTCGGCTCCCAGTGAAAGGGTTCTGTGTGAACATTCACATCTTGCAACAACGGTATTGGGGGTCGTGGGTCGTCACGAGGGCGTCTCCTGGGGGCTGACGCTGCTAGTGCCTCAGTGATGGCGCTGGACACTTCCTCTACACACGTGTCGATTTCCACCCCGCTACGCAGTTTCGGGGTGGACGGAAGTCTGTCTTCCAGGCAGGCCTGGAATTTGACCCAGCCGATCCTTCTGAAGTCCGGGCGGTCCGGGAGGTTAAGAAAGGATGATCGACATCTCGTGTCGATCAGTACAGGGAAGTGATCTGAGCTTAGTGCAGAGCACGTCAGATACACTGGGATGACTATGTTTTTAGTTATTACTATGTCTAGGACATCAGGGGTAGCAGAGGAGTTATATGGGATAGTGGTGGGTGTTTCCGGCCCATAAATCAAACAGGAATGATCATTGGCGTAGTCACGCAGGCGCCTGCCCCTTGTCGTTATTAGCCTCGAATTCCAGTCCACGTGCTTGGCGTTCAGGTCCCCCGCCATCAGGACGGGAAGCCATCCGCTCAGGCAGACAGACAGATCCGCTTCGATTAGGGGCCGGGAGGGCGAAAGGTAAGCCGCCAGGATTTTCACCGGTCCGCTTGCCAACATTACATGTATGGCAGTGGTCAGGCAGGGGACGGGTATAGCGTAGTGGTCTATACCCCGGCTGACCAGTATTGCTGTTCCACCGCCCTCTGTAGGCCGGTCTGTACGGTGGCAAACATAGTTTGCGAGCCGAAATGCTTGCCCTGATCTGAGATGGGTTCTAGTCAGGAGGCATATGTCAACCCCGTGTTTACCAAGGAAGTGATCCAGCTCCATCTTTCTGCCGCGCACGCCATCCGCGTTCCAGCAGGCTAGCCGTAGTGCCTCCGCACTGTGTGCCTTAGGGTGTGCTGCCATATTCAGCTGCAAATAGGATAACAATTTTCAGGACAGCCCGCGAGCGTGCTGCACCTGAAGGGAGGTTGGGTACCGCTGTGAGAAGCCGCCGTGTCAGCTCCACACACGCGTTTACGGGTAGGTTGTCGAGCAGATCAGAGATCTCAATTGGTGACTGGTTAGGAGGTGGAATGGAAGCAGGATTAGGCTTCTTAGGTGGAGGCGATGATTTACCAGTCATCGTCTGTTTCTTCATTGGGGCCTGTTGAGGGGCCGCAACGGCAGGTTGGGCAGCCTTAACCTCTTTCCTGCTTGCGGACGCTTTGCCCTGTTTAGAGGCCGCGGCCGGCTTGAGAGTGGGTTCAGGTTGGGATGGGGGGGGGGGGTTTCACTACACGCCCCCCTCGCACCACATGAGACCATTCAGGGCCTAGGCTCTTCTGTTCCGCAGAAGGCTCGGCGCGGGTCGCTTGCGCTGAAGCCGAGCGACAGGTTGCACCGTTCGTGTGGACGCGAGGAGCTGGCGTCCGCTTTGTAAGCGCGGCCTTAGCTTCCTTCCACTTTGCACAGCCCCGGTAGTTTGCTGTGTGGTTACCCCCGCAGCTCCAGCATTTAAGCTGCTGCCTTGGGGTAGAGCACTCCCCGGAGGGGTGCGGTTCACAGGCAACACACCGGGGTGTGTATCCGCAGTTACGCTGCGTGTGGCCAAAGCGTTGGCAGCGCTTACATTGAAGCGGGGCCTTAGGGGCCACGTAATTCTCTACAGAGACTCTTAAGCCGCAGAGTTCGGAGAGGGATCGCACCTTCTGCACCTCTGGGCCCCTTGCCACCGACACCACGAAATGTGGAGTGGGGGGTCGATTGCGTGTGGCGTTCTGATCGCGGCGCCCAGAGCGGAGCTGCATGACGCCCAGGCCACAGATTCCCAGGGCCTCAAGCTCCTTCTGGACGACACTCTCAGGCATCTGTCTGCCGATGTTTTTCACCAGCAGACGTACACAACGATCCTCTGGGAGAGAGAAAGTGTGAAAGGTCACACCCTTGCTCCCATCAAGGGATCGGAGGGCACTGACTGTGGCTCTGAATCCGTCGGCAGTACCCGGCACGATCATTAATTTCTCGCCCTTCATCTGGGCGGACAGACTACTGGGGCATGAAGTCCGTAACCACGCGAGAAACCCTCGCGTGTCGGTGGCTGCTGTTACGAAAACAGGAGTCTTGTTCGGCCGATAAACTGCGGGAACGGCCTCAGCCTCAGTGGTGCCAGCTGGCATGCTGCCCAGAGGCCCGGACATGTCGACAGACATGCGGGAGGCAGCAGGTTCGGAAGAGTCCGAACCAGTGGCTATGGGCTTGGGCTGCCCACTCGGCTGACGGGGGTTGGTATCCCCGGCTACAACTGCAGCGTACGCTGCCTTACCTACCGTCTCCTTGCTGCCGGCTGGTGTAGGGGCACCAGAGGTTTCCGGTGTGTCGGGCGCTGGTCGTCTAGCGGCCGGGGTGGACAGGCCGTCTGAGCAAGAAAACTCAGCCTTCCTTTTCCCCGTGATGGGCAGCGGCGGTGGCACGATCCTGGCTCCGGTGTTAGTGGCATGACGCTTGGAAGGCGTCACGCAAGACGTTTTGGCCGTGCAGCACGCAGCGGCCTTAGCAGTCTTCTTCGCGACAAGGGCTTTCCTCAGCTCTCGCAAGAGGACTGGGTTGCGCTGCACCGATGATACAGCCCTAAGAAGGGCTAGATCCTCCTGCTTCAGCATTACGCTTGCAGCAGGGGGCACCTTACTCCTTGCAACGCTGCTCCGCTTCCCAGAGAAGTAGAGACAGCACGTTGGCGAGCTCTGCTACCTCACTCGCTTCTTCTTACAGTGACTACCGCTTCTTTGCTAGGCTCGGTCTCTTGGAACGTCTGTACTCCTCAACAGCTCAGACCGGAATCCCTCACTCAAACTCGAATCAATGAAGTTTGGTGTTTTCGGCCCTGTATTTATACGGGTCACAGCCGGACTGCCTGTGTTGCGATTGGCTGCTTGACGTATGTTGGTCCCGCCCAGTGGCGGGCGGATCTCCAGTTGAAGCTAGGGCCATTTAGTGTGCTCCCCTCATGTGCTTTCGCGGGAAGCTGAGAGAGGCTTGTGTACCTTTTCGTTGTAGCCGTGCCTTTGCGGACAGCGGAGTAACTGCTGCCGGAAGTGTAGAGTGTACGGTGTTCTCTAGTGGGAAGCGGAGAGTTCCCACATACTTTTTCGTGTGAACCACGCCTTCCTCTGGAGGGATGTAACTGAGACTTCATAATTCCCACTGCACGCATGCGCTACAAGAATTGCAAGTATGGTTGAAGTCGGTCAATAAGGAAGGGCACTATACATGGAGACCAGAGTACTTCTTGGTTTGTATCTCGCTTTCCTTTGGAGGGACGTTACTGAGACGTGACATCTTGCAATGGAAGACGATGCGCTACAATTAGAGAAAGTTTGACTGAAACTGGTTAATAAGTAAGGGCACTTTACTTGAAGTCAAAGTCCTTTTTAGTCCTATCTAGCCTTCCTTTAGGGCGATGTAACGGCGACTTCATACCACACACTGTACCCGCATGTCCTACAAGTAATGCAACTTCGGTTGATATCGGTCAATAGGGATAGACACTATACTTGGGGAACAAAGTACTGTTTCGTCTGTATCTTGCCTTCTTTGGAGGGATGTAAATACGCCTCCACACCTCACACTCAACATGCATGCTCTACTAGCAGTACTAGTGTCGTGAAATTCGGTCAAAAAAGAAGGTCACTGTACTTCGAGACCAAACTACTTTTTGGTTTGTATCTCGCCATATTTTTTTGGTCATCCAGCCCACTTCACTGCCTTCTTGTAAAGCAAGCATTTGCACAAGTACAGAAGATTTCAACATTACAGAGTAGGAACATTCTGTCTAGTTTTATAAGCAATCCCATCAGCAACATCACACCTCAAGTAAGATAATGTTAATATATGTCTAGGCCTCCCAACTAATCTCTTATATTAAGATGTGAACAATGATCTGTGTGCTCTTTCCTCTTCCATTCAGTTTCTATAACTTACAAAGCATATCGTTTTTCAAACCTCCCATGCTTGATACATGCCCTGCCAATCCCTCAAATCTTAATTTTATAACGTTAACTTTATTTAGGGAACACAATTTTTAATGGAATAGAAGATTATCAACTATAATAACACAGTGCACTTAACAAAAGTCTATTATCAGTAAAATATAAAAATTATACTTGCGCACCTCCTTGTTCCAAGACATTGGCGAGGTAAGTAATCCTATTTAGTGGGAGAAAAGGATCACCAGGACATCAAAGACAGCTCTATTTTTGCTACCTGCAGTGTATTTGACTTTGTCTCTGGTGACACCCCACGGAGAATTTAAATATAAAGTTATTTGAAATAAACAAATACAATTTGTGAAACACTTGTTTCTAGGACTTTGTCCTTCCTCTTTAATATGAATAAAATATAAATGTATAATATCTAAAAATTTATTACGTTTCGGAAGATGGCTTTGCTTCCGTCTTCAGGCCTACTCAGGTGGGTCCTGTTCATTATGTTAGTCACATGATTAAGACTAGCTTACTCAACAGGACACACCTGAGTAGGCCTGTAGACGGAAGCAGAGCCATCTTCCGAAAAATAATGAATTTTTTATTTTATATATTTTTATATTTTATTTTGCCTTGACATTAAAGACGATGGACCAAGTCCTAGAAACAAGTGGTTCACAAAGTCACATACCAGCGTCAAAACCTTTTAGAATTCAATTAAATACAATATGACGTGAAATATATCTTTATGGACATATACAAAACGTGTGGCAAGTCAGGTTTGTAAAACGCAAAGTACAGCAATGGCAGTCGCTAAGGTTAGGTTAGGTTTAGGTTAGCTTAGGTTAGGTTAGCTTAGGTTAGGTTAGGTTAGGTTAGCTTAGGTTAGGTTAGTTTAGGTTAGCTTAGGTTAGGTTAGCTTAGGTTAGGTTAGCTTAGGTTAGGTTAGCTTAGGTTAGGTTAGTTTAGGTTAGGTTAGCTTAGGTTAGGTTAGGTTAGGTTAGCTTAGGTTAGGTTAGCTTAGGTTAGGTTAGGTTAGCTTAGGTTAGGTTAAGTTAGCTTAGGTTAGCTTAGCTTAGGTTTGCTTAGGTTAGGTTAGCTTAGGTTAGGTTAAGTTAGCTTAGGTTAGCTTAGCTTATGTTAGCTTAGGTTAGGTTAGTTTAGGTTAGGTTAGGTTAGGTTATTTTAATTGCCGGGTTGTGGGTGCGAGATTTCTGCCCGCTATCCCTACCGTAAATATTAGTTTTCTTCCACCGAGTCTGCGCTCGTGGTTAGGTAACACATACTCTCCAAAGGTGATGGTTCCTGGGAGAAGGACCCCTAGCGGTATATGAAGATTGGTGCTCTGGTCTATTCTTCCGAATATATTTAGTGCGCTGGTTAATGACGACTATGTTCTCTGGACACTAGGAATGTGCTGATTCGAGTGTTCTCACCGCAACCCTGCCTGTCGTGTACACACACATTACAAATGTTAATCAGTACTATGCTTTATTCTATTCGACTAAAACAATTATTTCAGTAGTAAAGATGAATGTGATTGCTACTATAAGAAGGTCTAGTCACAGCCAACTTTAGGGCGGGCACGGGAAAGGAGTTCCTGTTCTAACCTTCCCCCCACCCGGAATTTCTATCACACATGAGAAATACACATATCCCCAAATTCCTGCCGTTGTTCACTTTTGGTGATCAAGTTGTATAACAACGCTTACCTGGGTAAGTAAAATCAAAATTAAAATGTAGAACATATCTTCTTAATGTGTCTGGTCTCGTCCAATCTCTCTCTCCAACCATCACCCACAGCAGCTACAAACAGAATTATCTCAAATCTACACAATTTACCCGCACTTCGGCTATACGATTTTCCGGTCAACCACAACATGCAAACGAATTTCCCTGTTGCCATGCATCAAATCAGCAGTGGCTAGGCCTTGCGTCTTAAAACAGAACAAAGAAACAGGACAAACATGTACACTTCATCTCTCTCCGCTTTAACTAAGATGCGTCCCGCATCATCGCTACATACTATTACATGCATACAAACAAAATTAATATTTCTTGAGACACATCTTGCACCAATATAAAACATCCAAACAAGAAAAAGAAGAATAAAAACTGCAAATATAAACATAACAAAACAAGTATTTCAAGTAAAAATGTGCAAATCATCTGGATATTGCATTTTCAAAGAATCAATTTTGTACGTACAAAAGGGTAAAATCTCTTTCTTCTCTACAAGTCAGGGTACTGTTCGAGCGTTAACTTTTAACGCTACTGTACTACACTGCATTTCTCTTATCTCGTAACTGCGTAGTCCGTTCGCCTTACTCAGCGCAACCATTGCAGTAACGTCACTAGCACGGTACTGCGTGTACATACTACAGAGCAGTAGTGATAACTTTTTTGATGCGAAATTTCACAAATATAAAAACTTTGCTATTTACTTGTGTAAGAGTAGTGGTTAATTTACACACATCACTGACTTCGTATTCTTCTCCATCCACTGGAATTTAATCAGTACATGTCGTCGCACCATGCCGTCTTCCACCGCCTACGTTTCCGAAACTGCGTTGATGAGGTTGCAGATTGCCTCCCTCCATCGAACGTGGTGTATCGCCTCTGGACACCATTCTCCTGGATAATTTTAATATTACGAAGCTTTCATTCGGTGGATTGAGCTCCGTAAGTAACAAATTGCATATTCCCAGTTTCTGGACCTGTGTGATCGTCGTTAGAACACGAATTTCTGCTTCAACTTCCATCCTAGGATTTGTTCTAGGAGTTATTTTGGGTGGTTTCGGACTTTGTGGTTTTTTGGTACATGGCAAAATTCGCCTTATAATGGAATCCAGAAAGGTTTTCCGTAACAGGAGATCATTATACATAGGGCAGTCACCAAGGATGGGATTAATATGTACAGATAGGAATAATATTGGGTAGACTTTTGAATATTTGTTTCGTGTATTTGCAAAATATTGTCCAGACTCCGGATTTGCATGGTGTCCACACCCGCCGATATATGATCCACTTCGGAGGTGTTTGGTGTCGGGCTACTGAGTAGGATTTGTTGCTCTTCTAGGGAGATCGGATTGACGTGATGAATTACCAGCTGTTCATCTTGGGTGACTGTAGTTATTGAGTGACCATGTACTGTAGGGTATAGTTGGAAGTTCTGTCCAACTATGTAGCACGAGCTGGCGTTCCTCAAAATTCCATTCCCATGGAACCGTAGGCTGGTGGAGATCCATGTGTTATTTCTGCTGCATTTTAGGTCAACTCGTTGCTCATTGCTGATACTGTAGGTCCAGTCTTGTTGATGGCGCGTGAATTTTGGCGGATAGTTACAAGGCATGACTACCCTTGCACATAACTTTCGTACTTCCTCCTTCTGAAAAAAATAAGTTCAGTTCACAGGTTAGTACCGCGGTGCTTTAAACTTGGGTGTCAACAGGATACAACGAAATCGATTTCCCAGTACAGCGTTCAACATCTGCTTGTGTATACAACAGGTAGCGTTGCTTTGAATCACCAATAAGCAAGTAAGGAAAATCTACCATCAGCTGTACAAAATTTCGCGAATGGTTCAGAAGGGTCTTCGACAACTCCCAATGGGGCTTCAAATTCATGTTTCCCCTTCCGAGTTTGGCACTTGTCACAACGCATTACGTAGTCCTCTTATGTTTTGTCGCGTTTTCGGCCATCAATATCTGAGAGAGATTAACTCAAGTCCTCTGGCTCCCGGGATGTGCTACGAAAATGGCGTCGTGGTTTTCGGCAATCACTTCCTGGACCAAAGGCCGTGGGACTACCAATTGAGGCTCTTTACCCATTTGCCTCCTATACGAAAGTCCGTCCACATCCAGATAAAATTCACTCTGCTGTAAGACGAGTTTGCTTCTGCCTACCACAGAATGAATCCTAACAGTTCTTTTCGCATCAGTTGCCTTGTGAGCACTGTCGTATCACTTAGTTGCATCCACATGCCGGCTGAGTGCATTTACATGCGTAAGTTTGGAACCCGAAGTATGTTCCAACCTAAAATCAAATTCGGTCTGCAAATTCCTGCAGGGTTTCATCTGCTCGCTGTTTATAATTTAATAAAATGGTACTGATCATTCCTTACATCCCTGAATCGATGTAAGAATTTTCCTTTGAAATTTTCCCACGTAATATCGTTTGCATGAAGCTCCAAATTACTGTTGTAAAAAAGCTTTCGCAACCTCTGTCAAGTTTAGTACCACAATCTGTATTTTATCAATAGGTCCCCAATTTCCAACTTTAGCAGTGTTTTCAAATAGTCTCAAAAAATTCATGTACACTCATAGATTTCTCTGTTCCTGCCCATTTTGGTATCAAATATACAAGCGAGAAATCCTTAGGTGTGGTCGGCCTTCCTGAATTTATCTGTGTCTTAAGATTCGCCTGCTGAGCTTGCAACATTTCAATCTGCTACCGGAGCTGTGCTTCAGCCATGTTAAATTTTCAAAATTTCGCGTTTTAGACCTCACTAAATTTATCACGACTTGCTCCCAACTTCTTTTAAACTCAATTTTCCGCACTGTAAATTGTTCTAATTCAACATACAACAAAATATGGTTCCTAGGAAATTTAAACTTGCTACCACGCTTGGATCTAGGGCACTGCTAAATAGCATACCCAGAACTCACTCTGGAATGCAAGCACTTCTGTATACGTCAATTAGTGAAACCAGAACCCATCATCTTCCATCATCCCTTCCTTACCCAACTTTCCCAGAGTCTGAGTGGCGTGTTCAACAACCAGCTTAATCCAACTTGAAAACTTAATTCCAAGTTTCTGCTTCCTGTCTCCCTGTTGGGAGATTCAGCTAGCTGTACACAAATGAGCCGTCAATGTTGTATTAGTACTGCGCGACCATTTCGTGGAAAACATACGTATCCCACCGCTGCCACGATTGTAATGGCGGGGTTTGCGGGTGCGATATTCCGGCCCGCTACCCCTACCGTAAATTTTACTAGTTTTCCACCCTGGCTGCGCTCGTGGTTAGGTAGCGCGTGCACCCTAAAAGGGGGGGGGGGGGCGGAGGTTTCTGGGAGAAGAGCCCCGAGCGGTATATGAAGATTGGTGCTCTGGTTTATTCTTCCGAATTTATTTAGAGCGCTGGTTAATGACGACTATGTCTCTGGACACTAGGAATGTGCTGATTCGAGTGTTCTCACCGCCACCCTGCCTGTTGTGTACACACACTTTACAAATGCTAATCATGCTATGCTTTATTGTTCGACTACAAACAAATTCAGTAGTAAAGATGAATGTGATTACTACTAAAGAAGGTCAAGTCACAGCCAACTTTAGGGCGGGCACGGGAAAGGAGTTCCTGTTCTAACCTTCCCCCATCCGGAATTTCTAACGCACACGAAAAATACACAAATCTCCAAATTCCTGCCGTTCTTCACTTTTGGTGATCAATTTGTATAACAACGCTTACCTGGGGTAAGTAAAATCAAAATTAAGATGTAGAACATCTCTTCTTAATGTCTGGACTCGGCCGATCTCTCTCTGTCCATGCATCACTCACAGCGGCTACAAAGACAATGATTTCGTTGCAGACTCTGTGTGGTTCACGGGGGGGTGGGAGGTTATATTGAAGGCCGGATAGTAGTCAACCTTCTTACCGACTGGGTTATTGCTGCCGATTGCTACAACACCTTGTGGTACTTCCCGACCACGCATAGATGGCGGCACAATAGTTGCATATCTGGTAGTAGTAGATCTGTGCTCTCTACCTTCCGTAGTAAGGATGTAACTTAGACTTACACGCCTCGCAATTCAGGCGCATGCGCTACAAGCAGTACAAGGTTGTTGGAATCGGTGTATGACGAATATCACTTTACTTGGGGACCAAAGTACTCTTTCGTCTACATCTCGCATTCCTTTGGAGGGATGTAACTGAGCCATCATAGCTCACACTGTACTCGCATGTGCTACAAACAGTGTAAGTTTGGATGAAATACGTCAATAACGAATGGCACTTTACTTGGAGACCAGAGTAGTTTCCCCTCTATATCTCGCCCTCTGAAGAGATATGCCTAGGATTTCATACATCGCACCTGTCGTGCGTGCCCTATAAACAGTGCAGTTTTGGTTGAAATCCGTCAATGAAGAAGGGCACTTTACTTGGTGACCAAAGTACTTTTCTTCTGTATCTCGCATTCCTTTGGAAGGGTGTAACTTAGACTTCACACTTCACACTGCCCGAGCATGCACTATAAGCAATACCAGTTTGATTGAAATCGATCTGAAACGAGGGGCACTTTACTAGAACAAAGTACTTTTTCGTCTGTATTTCGCCTTCCTTTGGAGAAATGTAACTGAGACGTCATAATTCCCAATGTACGCGCCCCGCATGTGCTACAAGCAGTGCAAATATGGTTAAAATTGGTGAATACGTAAGGGCACTTTACTTGAAGAACAAAGTACTTTTTCCTCTGTACCTCGCCTTCCTTTGGAACAATGTAACTGAGTGCTTGGTGTGAAAATTCAGGAAAATCCCTCGACTGGAAGCCGAGATACAGACGAAAAGGTACTCTCTTCTCCAATAAATTTCCCTTCATTATTGGTTGATCGCAACCACACTTACAAGGATTGTAGCACATGCGTGAGATTCCACGATGTGAAGTTAAGAGTTAAATCCCTCGATTGAAAGCCGAGATGCAGAAGAAAAGGTACTTTATTCTCCAAGTAAAGTGCCCTTCATTATTGACTTACTTTTCTTTACATGAAGAGCAATGCATTTCTCGGCTTATGTCGACTTCCATTGCTGGGATTATCCTGAAAATTCATATCTAGCACTCCACGCACATACTGTGTAAACGATTTAAGTTTGGTTGAGATCAGTAAATAAATAACACCACTTTACTTGAAGTTCAGTGCACTTTCGGCTGTATCTCGTCTCGCATTTTAGCGATTTTCCTGAAAATTCGTATCTGGGAAACGACACACATTCGTTTCAAACAATGTAACTTTAGTTGCTATGGGTCAATAATTCAGGACACTTTACGTGATTTGCACTGTACCTCTTCCGTTGTATCTCAGCTCCCATTGGAGGGATATTCCTTAAGATTGATATCTGGCACACTACACACTTCTGCTACAAACATGGTAAGGCTGTTGCAATCGGTCAGCAATTAATCTTTCTCAGCCCAAATAATTTTAGTGCACAGAAAAAATTTGTCTCCGCCTTAGTCCTGAAATCAACTGCCCTTCACCCCAATTTCTTCCTTCCTTTATCTGTTTTCTGTCTGCAACCAGGAAGTCTTAAAATTCTTAAATTTCCCAAAGCCAAAATCTTGATTTGTTTTGAGCGCACACATGAAGCTGAAGGACGTAAACCATTTGTCCCTAAACACTTTATAATTCTGTATCTTAGGAGCTCGTCAACATGCCTCAGCTCTATGTCCCTACTATTCCACTGGAACCAGCATGAGCAAATACTTTTATTCCCCATTTGTGGCATTTGTTCCTGACATGTTGTTTTAGTGGACTCCGACCCCTCAATCAACTCATCAACAGAATTGTATTCTTCCACTTCTATATTTCAAAAACTTCATATTATGCCATATAAAAACAGGGTCACTTTGAACAATTTGTCATTGTTAGGATCATGATGAGCCGTCATTGTGCTGTTAGTGTTTGAGTGACAACAGTTTCTCATTGTGTCAAACACATTTCTAGACATGACATCCGCAACTGGATCAAATCTTGTTGCATCAGCCCTGTAAATCCTATTTACAATATTTACTCTATTATATTTACTACACCTGCCATGATGTGGATACATAGAAATTGTTCCATCTCATTTTTATTCGTGTTCAAAGACCTTCCTATTTTCTGTACAGTGTAAACTGGACTGTTCAATAAAGTTTTCAATTACTTCGTCTCTACAAATTTCTCTGAAGTATTTGAAAGGCGTAATGTCTTCATCTGGGGGATCGGAAAAGCCTGCGTTACACACTGCGTCCACTTCAACATCCTTCATACACCAGTGAAGGTTACGTCTTGATGTACTGTGTGATACCGCTGACAGAGCTTGTACTTGTGCATCCCCACCACCAGACATTTGAAATCATAGGCTCAAAGGCACGTCATCCAAATCCTCATTGTCTGGATCCAGTCCTGGAACCATTGGATCAGTGGGGAATGAAGGTTTAATTTTATAATTGGCAAGGCCCAACTAATCACCTGACATACCCAAATCACCATCAGACATATCCCCTTCCAACAGAATCAATAATTCAGCATGTCACAGCATTCCACTAGATTTCATCTAAAATGGCACACAATACATAATAATAATTATAATCATAACAACATCAAACCAAAGATAAGAACAATCATTCAGTCATAATTTTAAAATTTTGAACTCCAAAACTGTCTTGTTACAGTTATACAATGCAAAATGTAAGATTATGCACCTTTCTCTCCAGTGATGTCCAATGATGCCTTATAGTTTCACAATATCAGTCACCTTTATAAACAAGCAAAACGTTCACAAAACGTGTTCAAGCATTCACATATTACAACATTACACATATAGTTCATCTTTGGACAGAAATAGCAATTCTGACTATTTTACTTAAATATATCATTCCCAACTAACACAACACCCTGACAGGAATATGATGCCATGCCAGGAAGACACACAAGAACTTGCCCTGCTCTTCATTTCTTTGGTGACTTCAGAGTAGCCAAATGTGCACAGAAAAGTCACCAAAATCACCTAAGATGGCAACCAAAAACCTATTCAGGACATATATATAAAGTAAGACATCACTTGGCACCAATGGGCTGGAAAGGCCTTCTACTGCACCAATTTTCACGAATCTCAGAATTGCTCAACAGCATAACATGACTCTCTCCCATACTGAATTTCACCCAAATCGGTCAAGAAATATGGAGACTACAGCTACAAGTTCATGTATAGCCTTAAGTAAAGTACGGCTTCCACTGCTCTGATTTTTACAAAACTCAGAATTGCTCAACAGCATTATATGACTCTCTCCATACCGAATTTCACCAAACTCGGTCAAGAAATATGGAGACTATGGGAAAAGTTCGTTACACCCTTCAAAGTATGGCTTTCACTGCGCAGGTTTCGTAAAACTCAGAACTGCTCAACAGCATTACACAACACTCTCGTACAATGAATCTCACCCAAATCGGCCAATAAATATGCCAAGTATGGGTACAAGTTCATACATCCATACTAAGTACAGCTTTCATTGCACTGAGTTTCATGAAACTCAGAATTTCTCAACAGCATAACATGATTATCTCCTACACCAAATTTCACCCGATTCGGTCACGAAATACGGAAAGTAGGGTGGAACGTCATTTACTCCCTTAAGTAAAGTATGGCTTGCACTGCAGTGACTTTAATGTAACTCACATATACTTGTCAACTTTTTTGTAAAGAACTCCTATACCAAGTTTCATGAAAATCTGGCAAATAGTTTAGTCATTGATGCCGAGTCACAGACAGACAGACAGACACATTGTCTCTGCAGAAGGCAATATTCTTTTTTACTCCGTAAAGAATGCCAGCAAGCAAATGAATTTGCAGCAATTAACTCACTATTTAGACCATGTCTTTAAGATACTGTGTTCAATACGCAAAATCATCTGGAATCACATTAGTAAACACAGAAGAAACAAATTCAGCTAACAAGAGATGTGTGAGTGGTTCTGATATGTGAACTGCTATTTTATATTAGCAGCCTCAATGTCTGTGATTAACTGGGACTGATTAAACCATCATGGACACTGGAATCCACTGTCAATGCAAAAGGCCTATTTGGTTCCACGTACATTTGACACACCAGTAACAAAATAAAAAAAATTTATTTGTAACAGAATACAAACACTTTTGGAAGCGTAAAATATATTACGTGATCAAAGGAGAGTTGCCCTCCATAAAGAATGAAAGTGATCAACCGACCTAGTGAAAGACAGATCTTGACTGGGCTGAGAGTGATCTGCGCAATAACAGGACAGTGGAAAACGCTGACCCACCAGCCACATGGTTTCATCCTGATTCACTGGAAGCAGTCACAAAAGTTCCAAACAATGGCATTAAAATGGGTGATCAAATAGGCTTAAATCCCAAGCATCAATGTTCACAGTCATCAAAACACTACTACCGGTATATGAAAGAGAATATCAAAATCTCAGCCAAAGATAGTCTAGGTCTGTACTAACAGAAGAAGCATAAACTATGGCTGGATAAAGAATGTTCACAATTGTTAGATAAAAAGAAAAGCAGGTTAAAAATGCAGTGGTTACAGGATCCAAACCAAAGTAATGTAGATAATCTGAATAATGTAAGATGTGAAGCTACTAGACATTTCAGGATCAAAAAGGGGGAGATCTGAAAGGTAAATTTAATGAAGTTGAAACAAACAGTAAGAAAAAGAATATCTGAGAGTTGTATAGGGGCATCATTGACTTTAAGAAGGGTTACCAGCCTAGAAATAATGTAGTAAAGGATGAGAAGGGTGATCTGGTTGCAGACTCTCACAGTATTTTGGCTAGGTGGAGGAATCATTTTGCTGCTATTGAATGGACATGGGGTTAATGAGGTTAGGCAGAATAAAATACATATGGTAGAGCCACTAGTGCCTGAGCCCAGTGGCTCTGAGGTTGAGATGGCTATTGAAAAGCTCAAAACATACAAATTACCAGGGATTGATAAAATTCCTGCAGAATTGATTCAAGCACGAGGTAAGACAATACATTCTGAAATCCATAAACTTATTAATTCTGTTTAGAATAAGGATGAATTGCCTCATCAGCAAGGCGATCATTGTACCTATTTACAAGGAGGGTGATAAAACAGATTCTAGTAATTATTGAGGCATGTAACTTTTGTCAATTATATAAAAAATTTTATCCAACATCCTTCTGTCAAGGTGAACTTCATTTGCAGACAAAGTTATTGGGGATCATCAGTGTGGATTTCGATGTAACAGGTCAACCACTGATCATATATTCTGCATTTGCCAAATACTTGAGCAAAAAATAGGAATGCGATGGGGCAGTGTAGCAGCTATTTATAGACTTCAAGAAAGCTTTATGATTCAGTTAGGATGAAGGTCTTGTATAATATTCTCAATGAGTTTTTTATCCCCATGAAACTAGTAAGGCTAAAAAAAATGTGTTTAAATGAAACATATAGTAGAGTCCGGGTAGGCAAACATTTGCTGACATTTTAAAATTAAAACCAACTTGATGCACACTCACTATTAAAAAACTTTAATAGTAGATTAATTAACCCGACATGTTTCGGTCAGGTACCTGACCATCTTCAGGGGTATACTACATTAAATTGCGTAGTCCATATGTAAAACACACATAAGATATGAGCCTATAAGGTGTGTGTGTGTGTGTGTGTGTGTGTTTTACATATGGACTACGCAATTTAATGTAGTATACCCCTGAAGATGGTCAGGTACCTGACCGAAACATGTCGGGTTAATTAATCTACTATTAAAGTTTTTTAATAGTGAGTGTGCATCAAGTTGGTTTTAATTTTAATTTATACAAGATGCACGGTGTATACAATATTAAATTTGCTGACATGTTTCCTATTAAGAATGGTTTGAAAAAGGAGATGCTTTATCACCATTGCTTTTCAGATTTGCTTAAAATATGCCATTAGGAGGGTTCAGGCAAAGCAGCAGGGCTTGAAATTAAATGGCACACTTCAACTTCTGGTTTACACTGATGACGTCAATATGTAGGCTGAAAGCATACATACTATCAAGGAAAACACAAAAGCTTTATTAGTCACCGTCAATTGAATGGTACACGTCAACATATGGTTTATACTCTATATTAATTTACTGGGTGGAAGCATACATACTATAAAGAAACAAGACAGGCAATGTACGTACAACCTAAACATAACATTGAGGTGCGTTCGCGTAACCACCGTTGCCATGGAAAAGCAATAAGTATTACATATTCTGCGTGTGTGTCAGCCTCAGTTGTCAAGCATGCAAAGTGCATGCATTGCATTATATTGTCATCCATGGCCTGTCTGACTCTACCATAGTTTTCCACATTATCTCATGAACAGCACAACTTTTGGAAAAAAGTTATTGAACATAAAATGTGTGTTTTGATTATCTCTACAACTTTTGTCTAAAACATTTGTCATTGTATGAAGAATTCAGCAAGATATTATCATAAATGTACATAGGTCTTCATGTAAAGTACCAGTTATTCTTGTCACATTTTGAAGAAACTTGAATTTTCTCGACATATTTTCGAAAAATAATCAAATATCAAATTTCATGAAAATCCATCCAGTGGGAGCCAAGTTGTTCCATGTGAACAGATGGACAGACAGACATGACAAAGCTAATATTCACACTCCACAATTTTGCGAACGCGCCTAAAAACAGAAGCTTTATTAGTCACTAGTAAGGAGATTGGTCTAGAAGTAAATGCTGAGAAAACTAAGTACATGTTCATGTCTCATGAGCAGAATGCAGGACAAAATCACAACATAAAGTTAGATAATAAATTCTTTGAAAGTGTGGAACAGTTCAAATATTTGGGAGCAACCCTAAAAAATCAAAATTGCATTCATGAAGAAATCAACAGCAGTTGAACTCAGGGAATGTTTGCTATCATTCAGTGCAGAATCATCTATCTTCCAGTTTGCCATCCAAAAATATGCAGATTAAGATATACGTAACTATAATTTTGCCTGTTGTTTATATAGGTGTGAAACTTGGTCTCTCACACTGAGCGAGAAACATACACTAAGGGTGTTTGAAAACAGGGTGCTCAGGAAGATATATGGGCCTAAGAAGGGTGAGGTAACAGATGACTGGAGGAGCATACATAATGAGGAGCTTTATACTCCCCACCAAATATTATTCAAGTGATAAAATCAAGAAGAATGAGATGGGTTGGGTATGTGGCACATTTGAGGGAGAGGAGAGTTGCATAGAGGGTTTTTGTGGGAAAATCTGAGGGAAAGAGACCACTTGCAAGACTTAGGTGTAGATGGGAAGATAACATTAATGTTATCCTCCCATCTACACCTAGTGGGGTGGGAGGGCATGGACTGGATTGATCTGGGTCAGGATAGGGCGACGTGGCCGGCTCCTGTGAATGCAGTAGTGAACCTTCAGGTTCCATAAAATGCAGGGAGTCTCTTGACTACCTGAGGAACTATTAGCTTCTGAAGAAGAACTCTGCTCTTTGTAATTAGTTACCGTATATTCTCGAATCTAATGCGCATCCGAATCTAATACGCACCCAGTTTTTGGCGACTTCTTAAACGAAAAAAAGTTAGTTCGCGATTCTAATCCGCACCTTTCCTTCAACCACCCCTTGCCCACGGGGCGACTGATTGAATAATATTGGATGTTACCAATGCGTTAAAATCCGACGCTACGCCTGTGGCCAATGAGTCATACCGATAGAGGCGGGGCCTTTCTCAACAGACGTGCGCAATCTCGTCTGAAGCCAGCTGAGCTTTAGTTGTTGAAACGTGGGAGGTGCTTGTTCCAATTTGTCGTGTACCGTAGTTATGGAAGAGGGACACCTGAAATCTAAACAACTCTCATATACGGCGAAGTTCAAACGTGAAGTTATTCGGTGCGCAGAGGAGAATGGAAACCGCAAAGCCGCTGCAATATTTGGAGTTGATGAAAGCAACGTTCGACTATGGCGGAAACACAAGGCAGCGATGACATTGTACAGGAGGACGATGTTGAAGATAAAGATGATAGTGACTGGGTGGAGAGCACGGATAACGATTCAGTTATGAGTGATGACGGCGAGTCTGATGAATAATAAATTATAATAATAAATAATAAAATAATAGATTATTGTATTGTATTGTTCTTACGGCACGTACAGCGGCTCAATCATTTTTCCAAAATCCAGCTCTAGACCGCGAATCTAATACGCATCTGATTTTTTAGCCCTCTAAAACTGTAAAAAGGGTGCGCATTAGATTCGAGAATATACGGTAGTTAGTTATTCAGTCAGTCAGGTAGTTAGTTGGTTATTTAGTTAGTTAGCTATGCAGACTATAAATAAATCTAGGACTGTACTTATTAGTAATAAACAATAATAATTTTCCACATTTCAACTGTCATTATCCTGAAACTGTTTGTCTGGCTTTTATTTTTGAGGAAATATATATGCTTTTCTTGTTTCTCATTTCACATCCCTCCTGAAGGTGTACTTCATCTGCTGATCATCATGCTTTAACACAAACATGTATATTTTTTTCTGAAAATTTATAATGCTGAACAGTTATACTTACAAGGAGGAAGAATTTGTCTGCACGGAGCTATTCATTGATTCAGCGTTTGCCTCTTCTGAGTATTTTTCAGATGTCAGAACAAAGGGAACTTCACGTTTATGACTGCGCAGCAATGCTGCCAACACATTGAGGAACTGCGAAGATGGTGGAATATCAAGATCCTGGATGGCCGTCCACAACGACAGTGCCCCATCGCAGTCGCCACGACGACCTGTAGTGCAGCTGTTATTAGTATTGAAGCACAAGCTCATATATATTATGCAAGTTCACCCCTGAACGGTGAAGTTTTTGCTATCTCCCAGTGTCTAGAGAAGATCTACAGAAACAAGTACAAGTCTCCTGTCACCATATCCATAAACAAAGCATATGTGAATATGTGTGTTGCAGGTAGCAATACTCTATGACAAAATACAAAGGAGTTTCATAAAATAAAGCAACATACAATCTGATGGAAGAAGAACATTATTCCAATATTAATGTATACATAATACATGGATAGCAGACAGTACACATCAGGCTTCCATGCATCCTAGCATAGGCGAAATCAGTGTCAAGTGTGTGCCATGATGTGACATGTTCCATCAATTCAGTCTCTTCTGCAAATCACTTGTCAGCCATGTGCTTCTTAAGGAGTCCAAAGAGATGGAAATTACTGGGCATGAAATTAAGAATGTAGGGACAGTAGTCCATAAACTTCCAGCCGCAGTACTGTAACAAGTCACAAGTGTGGATGTCAGTGCAGAAGCCAGGAATTGCCATCTTTTCTGACCCCATAAGAAGCACCTGCCTAGCAAGTGATTTGCAACAGACACCAATGTGAAGCAAGGTGTCACCTCTTGGTTACAGACACTTGACACCAGTTTCTTCTATACCAGGATTCTATGCCATGATACATGCTTTGGTGCCATGGTGGAACAATCGCTTACATGTAAATGGTAACTGGTGGAGGTCTGATGTGTACCCATGTGTCCTGTATATAACAAAGTCAAAATAAAGTTCTTGGCATTACCTCAGTTTTTTTTAAACTTCCTGGTATATTCTTTCTACAAAGAAGAAACACATTCCAACCAAACCAGTGTTAGCCAAATGTTTTGTTAACTTTGACTTCAGTACAGACCCATCAACCACGTACACATACAGACAAAATGTAGTAACCTAATCATTAGATTCATGGCCCATTAAAAACAAAATGTTTCAACATAATCATCATTAAACTGGAACAGGCTGACTCTATACTAGGTGGCTTTGGCTTTAGTACTGCGCATTTTGGTACATTTTGTTCTAGAGCTTTTACCAAACTATAAATGGTATACTAAATTTTTAATAAACAAATGTTAAGAATATTATAAACACTGTAATTATACTAGCATGCACAATTTTTTACAACTAATGTCACTGTAGTAATCTCTGACAAACACTAATTAGAATTCAAGGTAATTGAAGTAGCATTGCATTCAAGTGCCGAATGTCTAGAAATCTGGGAGCCTCAACCTCCTGGAACCCTAAGGGCCTGTCCAGGCCTGTAATGGGATTGCTTTTACATGCGTGTTAATGATAGTGTGTGGTATCTAACCTCAGAATGGCTATAATAACCCAAAACACATCGTCAATTATTACATGTCAGTTATTACATAATCTGATATAAAAGGTATAAATAAAAGCTGTCTTAAGAGAAATATTTATTTGTACTTATTTTTATCAATAAAACGTATTTGCATTGTGACACACTGTTTAGTCCACTTTCATACAATAATACTGTTTGTGTGTGTGTGTGTGTGTATTCATATTTACAAATTACAGAAAACTGTTACATACTATAAAGCTGCAACATCATCATATAAATGGGTGCCAAGTCCACAGTGTTCACACCTTTACTGGCTTCCAAAAAGTTCCACATTGCTTCTAGTTTGTCCTCATTAGTGAGTCGCTTGAAACGAGCCATAAGTAAACTCTTGTTCAGTTTCCCTTGTGGTCTCTGTAATAAACATAATATATGTTACATATATTGTGTATGAGTGCAACAAATGTATGTAGTATGAATACTTCCATGAAGTCCCTAAGATTGCCAGGGAGGTGATCAGGGGATGGACGAATAGGAAACACACAGAATATTGGCAGTCCATTCATCGACAAAGACAGGCTAGGGGCTTTCTCAAAAGACCCTCTGCTAGAAGAGCTGGAGAACTACTCAGTTTGAGCAGAAACCAGCTAAGAATACTGACAGGGCTGTTCACAGGACACTGTCATTTAAAGGGACACTTGTTTAAACTGGGGCTAGTAGACAGTCCCAAGTGCAATAGATGCAAACAGGCATCTGAAACGGTCTCACATTTCTCGGTGACTGTGAGGCTTTGGCTGCATTAAGATTAGGTACCTGGGACATTATTTTATGAAACCAGGGTACTTTAAGGATATCTCTGTAAGCAGGTTACTGCACTTTGTTCAAAGTGTGAGGCTGCTAAACACATGAATATAAGGGCTGCACAAAGGATCAGGAATGGTCGATGTGCATGGGATGCTTTGGTGCCCGCCCTACTTCTATTCTATTCTATTCTATTCTATTCCATGAAGTCCCTGCCATTTTGCATCATGATCTTCAGCATTAGTCTCACCAAAGTGAAGTAAGATATACAGAAGTGTGAACAAACATGCAAAGTGAGTGATTATGAGAGGAAACAGAACTCAGAAGGCTTTGTCATAAAGTGATCCCTGATGGAAACATTGGTCATTGTGGTGATCTACAGGATAAGCTCAAGCAAATACATCTTAATGTAAGTTTATTTTGTAGTTCATTTAACAACAATGTCAGTAAATCACACCATACTGCATGGAATGGTTAATGAACTGGGAAGGAAGGATGCAGCTGTAGCACAATTTAAGGTTTCATTCTGATGTTTGTCTGGAGAAGCTGAGGAAAACTACCAAAAACTGTAGTCACCATAGTCAGCATCCTTGCTGAGATTCAAACTGGGCACCTCCATATACAGAGTGAGCCAAAAGTTCCTGCACACCTGTCAGAAGTAGGATACAGGTTATTAGAGAAGAAGTGGCAGCAAGTGCCCAGTACTTACAATTACACTAAGTATTAGAAGTGACACCAATGATCATGTGACAGATCACATATGCCACCTACAGTGTTTTAGGTACAGGACTTCACCACTTCCAGCACAGTGCACCACCCTACTTGCACAGGTACACAGGGACTTTTGGTTCACTCTGTACATGCTGCAACTGGAAATGTTATCACTTGAGACAACAACTCAGGCCCTTCACAAATTAAGGTACATCTGCCCTTGGTATAACTGCAAAGGTTGCCAGGGGAGGGGATAAACAGGAAACATGAAGAGTACTGGCAGTCCATTTGTGGACAAAGGCAAGCTAAGGGCTTTCGTAAAAGACCCTCTGCTAAAAGAGCTCGGGAATTACTCAACCTGAGCAGAAACCAGCGAAGAATAATGACAGGGCTGCTAAAAGGGCACTGTCATTTAGAAGGATATCTATTGAAAATGGGGCTGGTAGACAGTCCCAGGTGTGATAGATGCAAACAAGCATTTGAAACAGCCTCACATGTTCTTTGTGACTGTGAGGCACTGGCAGTATTACGATTTAGGCACCTCGGCCATCGTTTCTCGAAACTAGGTGACTTTGCCGACATCTCCATCAGCAAGGTACTGCACTTTGTTCAAAGCGCGGGACTGCTGAATGCTTAAGCAAAGGGTTGCACAAAAGATCGGAAACAGGTGAGGTGCAAGGGTCACTGCAGTGCCCGCCCTAATGTAGTATGCTCTACTAATTTAAGGTCTTCTATCATTCAGTGAACATTTTCTGTGGCACCATCCCCACTACCTCCATGCTACATTTCCTGCATATAAGACTTTGCTCAGAAACATGAAGGAAAGATAAAAAAATAAAGAAACAAAGGAGACAAAGAAAAACCGAGGGAAAGTAAGATGCAAGTAATTGTATTTATATATCTATAGTTTAAGAACAATAACTTAGACTCATTGACAGACTATCCATTAACAGTATGGTGCAACTGCTGCCTAATTTATTATATGCCAGGAAGGACTGAGAAAACACACATAAAACATCAGAATAGCAAGACTTAAACAAGCAACAGAACACAATTTGTAAATGTTTCTGCTTGAAGCATCTTGTTCAATCTTCCAAGATGACATCGCATTGTGTTACCATAATTCACTTAGTCCAAAAACAGTTCAATCAAACACAACTACTTTTACTATAGAAACAGTTCTGTTTTTACAAAAACTTGCTACATACTTCAACCATCATCAGCAAAGCTGTTACAAATACAAACAAAGGAAAGCATAACTAATACTGAACGAGTCCTCTCTCTTACACGACAATGCCATGTTAATAAAAAGTATAAAATTCAATAACAAGGCCTGAAGTTGTATAAATGATAAACATCTTGATCAGTATTGTATGTGTGTGTGTGTGGGCAGGAGGGAACAATACATTTAAATTTTTAAAGAAAAGCTGGTTCTTACCATAAGGAAATTCCTTAGCTGTTTGATCAATCCTTTCTCAGCCAATGCCACAGCCAGGGTAACATGTGTGCTAGGACCACCATGAATCTTTGCACAAGCTGTGAGCACCTGCTGCAGTAAATCCGCAGCCCTCTCTGATGTAACTCCACTGGGGTCCTTTGCATGTTGCCTCTTTGCAGCGCAGTCGTGTCTGCCAGTGTTACCAGCCAACAAAGCAATTCATGCTGCAGAGGTGTTGCTCTGTGCACCTTTATACATCGCTTGAACTCTTCTACAGCACCTTCCAGGTCATCCCTGAAGCAACAAAACAGTCCGTCCTAAGTGAATGGGTTCTGATATATCACACTGCCAGGTCAAACAATTTCATTTAAATTCTGAAACTACTGGACTCCACCTGTTAATGGGCTGAAGATAAATTTCTGATTACTGGAAGCAGTCCAACAGAGGACTAATTTTCAAGTCCATTTACATACTAATCAACAGAATGTAATGAAATTTATTTTTTAAGTTTAAGAATTTTATGAACATGAACTAGCTCCCTACAGGAGACCAGGACCTGACTTCCACGAATATTGGGCCAAGTCTGACAGAAGCTCTGAGGATAAAACATGGCAAAGTATAAACACTCCTCTATAGTACAATCCATGTTACATGCCTAAAATGATGTGAAATGGTATGCTTTCCAAAAAAAAAAAAATGCATTTGGTTTGGTCATTATAATCATTATGCACTAGGACATATAGCCCGTGCCACCTGCAAATATAATTCTTCAGACCATGTGATTTCTGAATGGTTAGCACTCCTGTTCCATAGATAAAAACCTCTTGAGCTACACTCAAAGACAAAAGGCAAGTTTTTCAACGTATTTCCAATACAAATCTTTCGCTTAACATTACTGCTGCATTTACAGTCACTTCACATTCATCATACATAACCATCATCCCATTCACTACCATAACCATAATTATGCAGTTCACAAAATGTCATTAAATAAACTAAGAGCTAAGCAGAGATGCACTCTCCTGCAGCACAAAGATGGGGGTGGGAGGGGGGGGTGTGGAATAAAACACCAAGTATCATATGGTAGTCTCAAATTGTTGGCTAGTGCATGGCATAAAATTGAATAACGCTGCTGGCATAAGTGGACCTGTAAGTTGAATAAGGGTGTGGGACCCGTAATGAATAAGGTGGTGAACAATAACCCTGTACGTTGAATAAGGGTGTGTGGCACAAGAAGTGGACCCTGTACGTTGTGACTAAGGGTGTGTGGCACAAGAAGTGGACCCTGTAAGTTGAATAAGGGTGTGTGTGCACAATAAGTGAACCCTGTACGTTGAATAAGGGTGTGTGGCACAATAAGTGAACCCTGTACGTTGAATAAGGGTGTGTGGCACAAGAAGTGGACCCTGTACATTGAATAAGGGTGTGTGGCACAAGAAGTGGACCCTGTAAGTTGAATAAGGGTGTGTGGCACAATAAGTGGACCCTGTAAGTTGAATAAGGGTGTGTGGCACAATAAGTGGACCCTGTAAGTTGAATAAGGGTGTGTGGCACAATAAGTGGAACCCTGTAAGTTGAATAAGGGTGTGTGGCACAAGAAGTGGACAGTAGCCATGGGACCAGGTGGGCCCCAGAGCTAGTCATGAAGACAAAAATCCCTGCCCATTCCAGGAATCGAAACCTGTCTAACTTCTAGCCTTGTCACAATCCTAACTGAGCTACCCACGTGATTCGTTTCAATTTCCCAGTGTTTAGCAACAGTTAACCATCACTACCATCCCTGCTTATTGTCTCATATGTTTTGGACCTCTTATACTGATAGATAAATCTCCTCTGTATACTTTGCAGCCAAATGAACTGGAAATTTGGAATCAAAAGTCACACCAACATAAAAGTCAACACAATCTGTTCACAATTCATTGCATAATTGTTCTTTGAAAGTCAACTCCTTGCCTAGGCAACAATTTATTACTGAAAGTAAAAAAAAAAAAATTGAAAACACATATGCTAATATTAATTACCTGATGAGATGAGCCCTAATGACAGGCCCCAAGAGGATATTACTAATGGAGCAATAACCAAGCTGCTGAAGTTTTTGTAGCATGCACCTTGTTTGCTCTGCGTCTGTGCTCTCTGCCATCGCACTGAGAAGCCTCCAGCAGTTACGTGACACTGCAGCACCACCCTTCACTACATGTTTCTCTGCACGTTGCTCCAGTGCAGTTTGGGCAGCTGAAGTAAGAATCATACATTACTTACACATATGCAGTATTGTATGTTGCAACTGTATTACTACTGACGTGTGCGTGCTGACATTTCAGTGGCTATCTACAAATGCATGTACCACTGTCTCGTATTACACACTTCAACGTTTTAAAGACCTGCATTCCCATACGTGAACTCACATAGGAAGGCACCCCTAGAAATTCATTTTATATAGCTAAGCAACAAGGAAATTTACTGCATTTTTAAGACATGCTGCATAACGTCTGTTTTATTTTCCACAAAATGCCATTTCTTTCATAATTTTATCTTTTTCTGTCCAAATAATACTCACATTTTCATGAACCATGCACTAAAATTTAATACCCACCATGGTAGCATAAAGTTTAATTAACATTAGAGTGCCCTCAGTAAAATATGAATGCCAAATTTACAAATACATCTAAGAAAGTAGACTAAATTCATTCTATGTTCAATTCAGACATTCATCTTCCTGTCTCTGCCCCGATAACCTGAAGATTGTATACAGTTATATCCACTGTCCTATGCAAATGACTTTGCTTTTCTCAAGGGACATACACAGTTACATGCACTATCTTACACAAATTACTTTGCCTTCCTCAAAGGGAAAGACTGAAAATGCTTATGGATAAAGTGCTGAATCTTCAGAATTGAAGACAGGAAAAGTAACAGAAATGTATACGGACAGTTTTCCCTGTGCATGCCATGAAAAAAATACAGAGGTGGACCATATGCAAGTGCCATTTCAGTAATGCATTGTATGGTAAATAAAGGTTAAATCAAGAGGTGTACACAGGGTCATAGCATAATGGGTTTCAGTAAAGAGGATTTTGAAGGTGTGAAAACAGATTCAGTTCAGTGAGATCTGAGGTTATGACAACAGTGACTATGAAGACAGATAGATGCCCTCTGGGACATAACACCGTGCAGTCTGGTAAAAGTGAACTAATGTTTCAGAGGATCCTGCTGCCTCCATTATCAGAGCAGAATCCTCTGAAATGTTGGTACACTCCTACCAGACAACATGGCATCACATCCCAGATGTCTTCAGATACTGGGCTCACAAAGCACACGATCAACTCAGTAATGTCAACTGCACACACAAAACAGCATACCACAGAGCCCTATTTTTACCTTTAACGCGATTCTTAGAAACCAGAAGTGTAGCAAAGTCCAGCACCTTGTGTTCATCCAAGAGGAAGTCAGGTGCTAGGCTGTTCAGTTTCTTCAGGCTTGCCTCTGCTTCGTCTAGATTCCCAAACCGGACCATTGTATCAAACAGCATAGCTAACATTCCAGCAGAGTACTCATAACCTGATGCTTCAAATTCTTCTTTGGCTACAAGCACTTTCTCCACATATCCTTGGTGACAATATTCCTGAATGAGCCGCCGCAGCACCCCACGCCTGTTAAGTTCCTTTGACTGTAGTTCCACTAGGTGGCACTCCAAATCTTCCAGGTTCATATCACGCTACAACAGAGAATGAAAGAGTTATGCACACTTTAACTACTGTCAACACTTTTGCATTTCCATTATATAATATACATTTGATATACAATCTTTTGATGCAGAATCTCCGGTTAAAACATGTTGTTCTTATGACCAAGTAAAGCCTACCACACACGTCACAGTATCAAGAGAAACCTCCACAAAGTGAAATTAAAGAACCAGAAACCAAACAAAACTGTCAACGGTTAGTACCGTATATTCTCGAATCTAATGCGCACCCTTTTTACAGTTTTAGAGGGCTAAAAAATCAGATGCGTATTAGATTCGCGTGCGGATTAGATTCGCGGTCTAGAGCTGGATTTTGGAAAAATGATTGAGCTGCTGTACGTGCCGTAAGAACAATACAATACAATAATCTATTATTTTATTATTTATTATTATAATTTATTATTCATCAGACTCGCCGTCATCACTCATAACTGAATCGTTATCCGTGCTCTCCACCCAGTCACTATCATCTTTAGCTTCAACATCGTCCTCCCATACAATGTCATCTTCGGTTCCGTCCAAAGCATTGCTTATGCAACACTTCTTGAAAGATCTGACGATAATGCTCTCCGGGATGGCTTTCCATGCAGCCGACACCCACCGCGCCACTTCTGAAGAAGCTGCGTCACACCCGCTGATCGCTGCCTTGTGTTTCCACCATAGTCGAACGTTTGCTTTCATTAACTCCAAAAATTGCAACGGCTTTGCGGTTTCCATTCTCCTCTGCGCACCGAATAACTTCACGTTTGAACTTCGCCGTATATGAGAGTCGTTTAGATTTCAGGTGTCTCTCTTCCATAACTACGGTACACGACAAATTGGAACAAGCACCTCCCACGTTTCAACAACTAAAGATCAGCTGGCTTCAGACGAGATTGCGCACGTCTGTTGAGAAAGGCCCCGCCTCTATCGGTATGACTCATCGGCCACAGGCGTAGCGTCGGATTTTAACGCATTGGTAACATCCAATATTATTCAATCAGTCGCCCCGTGGGCAAGGGGTGGTTGAAGGAAAGGTGCGGATTAGAATCGCGAACTAACTTTTTTTTCGTTTAAGAAGTCGCCAAAAACTGGGTGCGTATTAGATTCGGATGCGCATTACAGTCGAGAATATACGGTAATCCTGCTTCATATGCCGGAGGTCCCAGGTTTAAAACTCAGCCCAGAGAATGGTTACTAAACAATGTTTCTTGTGGTATTTCTCAGTGCTTGCAGACAGATTATGGGACAGTCTCTCAAATTAGGCCCAACACATTTCCTTACAATTCATTCTAAATTCATTATTCGTTTATCATCTACCATTTGATGCCATGCAGCCTCAGCTACTGACAACATTGTTAAATAAACCACGAGCAAGTAAGAAGAAGAAGACTGGAGACATACAAGACACCACCAGTTTTAAACACATATTTCTTCTGATCTCGCACATCTTTCTGGCCCAAAAGTTCATTTGTGGCAAACATTAACCTATGGTTACACAGCTAACCACACTACATACAGCATACTGCTTTGTCATTCATTATTTCTACATACATACATACATACATACAGTTCCATACATACCACAATGAAATATGTTTCAAACTGAAGTTTCATACCTCAAGGGTTGTGAATAATTACTTGCAAAATATGTAGAAATATGTGATCAAGTCCTAGTTTATGGTAGTAGTCCATCATATTGCTAGAGGTACTGAGTAAAATTACAAAATCCAGTTGTAATAGCTGACTCTGAGGCTGAGATTTAAATCTGATACCCCTGAATATGAACCATGAGCATTAAACACTACACAGCAATACTTCATACGTAGCAAGTTTTTAATAGACAATGAATTTAAGAAACAGTAAACAATTTGAAAGCATCTCGAAAATGGTCACATAGATGATTGCCATTTTAAATTCTTGTGTTCCAGGCAACATTTGAGACATATATCCTTTTTACACTATTGTCAGTTCTCAAGGATACTGATTGATGTTATCACACATGCTGGCAACTTCTGTGCAACCTCCACAAGCAACAGTCGACACAATCCCTCAACCCTTTGCACTGAATGGGCAGTGTGATGCTCAAAATGCCGAATGTCACATAAAAGCATGGCTGGTCTTATGCAACCCCCAATTAAATTCTGTTCTTCTGCTGGTCACTATGGGCATTTAATTCCAGTGCCAAAGGGTTAGCATCTGCATGCAATAAGCAAACACATGGCAGTGGCTTGAAAACACACTGAAGCATAAGAGTATGGATCTGATGACTGGCATGGTGTCACAACAGGCCTGCATGAGACACTGGTGACTGCTGTGTGCCATGACACAAAATATAAGGTCTGCAAGAGACACTGGTGACTGATGTGTGCCATGACAAGAAATATAAGGTCTGCAGGAGACACTGGTGACTGCTGTGTGCCATGACACGAAATATAAGGTCTGCAGGAGACACTGACAACTGTCGTGGTGTGATAACAGGCCTGCAGGAGACATTGGTGACTTCTGTGTGCCATAACATGAAATATAAGGTCTGCAGGAGACATTGGTGACTGATGCGTGCCATGACATGAAATATTATGTCTGCAGAGACACTGGTGACTGGTGTGCCATGATATAAAATATAAGGTCTGCAGGGGATACTGACGACTGTCATGGTGTGATAACAGGCCTGCAGGAGACATTGGTGACTTCTGTGTGCCGTAATATGAAATATAAGGCCTGCAGGAGACACTGGTGACTGATGTGTGCCATGATATAAAATATAAGGCTGCAGGGTATACTGATGACTGCCATGGTATGATAACAGGCCTGCAGAAGACACTGGTGACATCTGTGTGCCATAACATGAAATATGCAACCTGTACAGGACACTGATGACTGCTATAAGACATGCGCGGTCTGCAGAAGTCACTCATGACACACAGTACTGGGTCTGCAGGAGACACCAGTGACTGCTGTAACATAAGTTATTGCACCTGCAAAGAGACATAAGTGACTGAATGACCACCAAGCCATGAAGTAAATGGTGTGCAGAAGACACTGGCAACTGCTGTGACCATGACATGAAGGGTATGCGGAAGACACCAGTGACTAAAATGGCAGCAAGGCAAAATGTTCAGCAAAGGCATCACTGTCATCCATAGCAGTGAATGTGTTAAATCACATTTATAGTAAACTCTGAATATTTTGTATAGTGTCACTTATAAGCCTTAAGACTAATTTAACATTAACATACAGGATGTAGGATGTCAACAAGGAACTGTTCCGATGGAGCAATGCTGAGATCACTATCGACTAGATCATCAATCACAGCTTTCATCTCATCTGCCTTGTCTCGAGCCAGTTTGTATTGCAAGTGGCACATTACAGAGTCGGCAGCAAATGATGAGATATGCAAATGGGCCAATTGCAATGCCTGAAACACAAAAATACCAAAGGCAAAAAGAATACTTAATATTAAACTTCTGAAAAGATTATATTGTGTACTATTTATATACAGATATCGGTGGGAAAGGTCCACTAAAGTTGAAGACCATTCCACATTACATACTACATGAAAACTTCCCATATCATATATATATATATATATATATAATTCAAAGCATCCATCTGTCCATTACACTTTGCATCTCAGAAACTAACAATGAAATCAGAAAATATTAATAAAAAGTTGTTTGTTTTATGAAGGAATCTCAGAAAAATTCATAAAACTGCTATTAACTGCACAGTTTTTGAACTCTCATCAACGTCTTTTCCTATTATGTTATGCAGTTCCTGTCACACCCAGGTAAATCGACAACTAGGGCTGTTGCTATGATATGGGGAAAACCCACAACACAATTCCTATCTTGCTCAGTGAAAACCCAACACCCAATTATAGCACCATTGCTAGGACACAGGAAAAACATAAACCGATATCTTGCATGCCCACACTACTAAAATATACACTGGAGTTGAGATTTTCCACTATGTATCAGTTCCAACTTACGTGCACACATCTTGTGCTTTACCACATTATGTGTGATATATTCTGCAATCCATCATTCATTAACTCTTACATTTATATTTTCAGTTGCATTTACTCAAGTCACAGTGCAGTGCTTATTTCAGTATGGAACAACTTTTACCATTAAATTCCTCTCAGGAAGAGGTTCTGATCATGAACCTTAAACCCCTTCTTCATGTACCTCAAGGTTGCTACAACCACCAAATGTAATATAAATATAGTAACAACACTCTGAAGACGTTTCTGGAAAAATTCATCAAATACACAGGCTTATTTAGCAGAAACCATAAACATTATTTTATAATTCTCTACTGAAACTGATAATCACTTTATTACATTATTATTCCATATAAATTCTATATTAAATGATTCATTTTCATCTTCAAACCACATGTTATGTCTAACCTTCATCAATGATTTTGACACATTCTTGAATACACAACAACTTTCTTTAGAGCACAACTGATACATGAAGCGCCCATTTATGTCAGAACCATTCTGCAAGTACCATTTCTACCTTCTCATATTTTGCTGTTTTCATCTTTATCCAGCTCAGCTATTCATTTACAGACTGTTTGAGTACTGTTTCTCAATTTGATATAAGCATAATTAAAGCTGACATAGAAATGTCAATTTCTTCAATGATTTTTTTCAAGGAACATCTGAAGTAATATCCATCTTGTTTAAAACGTCCAGCTTTTCTTTAACTGACGATAACTTATGCTTTATGTGAGTTCCGTATGTAGCAGCATTGTTCAATAATTAATTACTATGCAGGATGAAAACTGTACACACATATGCAGTGTAAAGTAAACACAAGACAGGCAATGTACGTACAAACATAAAATTGAGACGCTTTCGCAAAACCATTGTTGCTGTGGAAAAGTGATAAATATTACATATTCGCATGTGTGTCTGTAGCCTTAGTTATCCAGCATGCAAATCGCATGCGCCGTATTATATTGTCATCTGTGGCCAGTCCGGCTCTACCATATTTTTCCACATTATCTCATAAACGGCACGACTTTTGGAAAAAGTTATTCAACATTAAACATGTGCTCTGATTTTCTCTACAAATTTTGTCTGAAACATTTCTCATTCTAAGAAGAATTCAGTGAGATATTATCATAAATATACATACATCTCTGTGTAAAGTACCCGTTATTCTTGTCATATTTTAATGAAACTTGAATATTCTTGATAGATTTTTGAAAAATACTCAAACATCAAATTTCATGAAAATCCATCCAGTGGGAGTCAAGGTGTTCCATATAGATGGACAGACATGGTGAACCTAATAGTCATTTTTTGCAATTTTGAAAATGCACCTAACAACATGTATATCAAAGGCATGCAATGAAGATATACCTTCAATAGCTCACAGAGCTGTTCAGGTTCAGTCCTGACCTTCCTGAACATAAGTACACTGAGGATGAACTGCCCCACCCAGTCACTGACTAGTACTGCACGATTTGAAGTCATAAGTTGCAGTATCTCTACTGTCAACGGGACTTCCCTAGTAGTTACATACGCAAACACCAGAGGCTGTACCAGTTTGTCTGAATGTATGTGTCCCTTAAACACAGCACCTGTCAGAGAACACACAGAAAAATAATGTAATTAATGAATTCAGTGCTGAGTATTACAATTATGGTATTGTGGGATGCAACACCATGTGGTTTGGTAGATTGGTACAACATTTTAGGGAATCTACCGCCTCTCTTCCAGATACTTTAACCATGGTCCCATAAAAAGAAACTAAACATTATGTATTATTGGCAAAGGGACTACCACCATGACAACTCAGGGTTAATCAGAACGTGGTCCCAAGAAGAGGATGAACTGAACTCAACAACAATCACAACCGCCACCGCCCCCGCCACCGCCATTAGTACACTGCATTTATCTATTTATTTATTTACTTATTTATTTAATGATTCTGTCAACAGCTATGGAGTACTAACTGATAGGATTAATGAATGAATTAAAACAGATGTGGAAGAAAGCAATCATGGCCTAATTTAAGATACCATCCTGGAATTTGCCCAAATGTTCAGGGAATACTACAAAAAAAAAAACTCACTCAAAATTGCCAGTCTCGGAACCGAGATTCGACCCTAGGACAACAGATGTACAAAGCAACAGCACTAACCACCCAACCATAGTATATCCCAGACACACTCAGTAGTCAAAGTATTAATATTGTCTTCAAATGTACACCTATATCTCATCCTGCAAGTTTTCCTCAGCAACATTTCTATGCACTTCCAGTCTTACCATGTTAGGTATATAAAAGTCAAGAGACATACTCACACAGTTTAACAGTTGTTTCTAGATCACCTGCCTTTAACAGTACAGCCAACATTGGACTAAGAACCATGCCAACACCGAGGCCGTAGTCCTGCAGTTTACGGACGGCCATCTGTGAGTCGGCTATTGAAATACGAGGCAGAACATAGTCTGCCAGTGTATCAATATCTGGAGTCACTCCAAGTTCTTGCATGCGTTCAAGAACATCAAAAACACCTACACACAGAAATATAAATATTTTAATGACATATCACATCAAAGGGAAAGCTTAAACAGGTACAGTCAATAAAATAACTAGCTACAGAATGACCATGGGCCGGGATAGCTCAGTCGGTATAGTGACTCGCTACGAGCTGGACGGTCCGGGGATTGAATCACGGTGGAGGCGAGATTTTCAGCACCCATCCAGACCGGCCCTGGGGTCTACCCAGCCTCCTGTACAATGGTTACCGGGCCATTCCCGGGGGTAAAGCAGCCGGGGCGTGGCGTTGACCACCCACCCCCATCTAGTGCCAAGGTTAAAGAAAGAGTAGAGCTATACTTCTACTCCCCCTCTGGGCCTTCATGGCCTGTTCTAGGGTGAACTTTACCTTTACAGAATGACCAGTCATGGTTCTGAAGACTGCCACATTCTGAGATGCAGCACCATGTGGTTTGGTGGACAGGTACCACTTTACCAATGTAAAATATTTTGAATCTGTGAACATAATGTAGAGCAGCTTCCAGACAGACAGGTACCTGACCATCAGAATACATGCTGTCACAGCCAAGAAGACAGCATTCTTCACACTCACAGAGGATTTGAGGTTTTCACAGTAGTGCTGCTGAGGATTCAGGTCTTCTGAGATGTGATGCCACGTTGTTGTCTGAGTTGTTCCAAAGGACCATGGTGCCTTCAGCTTCAACGATCAAGCAGTCCAAGTAGAATCTTGGCTTCTCTTAAGGTTCTTGAACTGCTCGCCCTTGAAGCAGAAGGCATCATGAGCTGTTAGAACATCAGGATCCACTCATCCAACAACAGTGCATCACATCTCACAAGATTTGAATCCTCCACCTTCATACTCATAAATTTGGAAACCTAAATCACACAAACCAGATCCTTTCCAGGCAAGCATACAGATATTTCTCTTCACTACCATGTTCAGGGGCCGGGTTAGCTTAGTCGGTATAGCGACTCGCTATGGGCCGGACGGTCCGGGGATCGAATCCCGGTGGGGACGAGATTTTCCACACCCGTCCAGACCGGCCCTGGGGCCTACCCAGCCTCCTATATAATGGGTACCAGGTCATTCTCGGGGTAAAGCGACCAGGGCGTGGCGTTGACCACCCACCCCTATCTAGCGCCGAGGTTAAAGAAAGAGTAGGGCTATACCTCTACTCCCCCTCTGGGCCTTCATGGCCTGTTCTAGGGTGAACTTTACATTTACCTTACCATGTTCAGACCAGCTCTGGGTACCAAGGAATACTACAAGTGCTTTCACCTGGGGGTAAACAGGCAAGGCCAGGTTGTGAAAATGATCATACACTTTCATCAGCTGCCAAGACCTACAATGTGTAGAGCTTTACCCCCACATATCCTACAGGTTGTGGTCACGGAGCGTTGCTTCCACACAGTTAACTTTACTTTCTACGTAAATTCTAAGAAACACACAGACATGAGATAAACAGCTCAAAATATGCCCCAGTTACCATAGCTCAGGCTTCTCACCATGCAGCCTCAGTTCAATACCAGGCAACTTAATGTGAAATTTTTGGTGGCTGAAGTAGTTCTCAAACAGGTTTTTCTCCAAGTTTCTTCAGTTTTTCCTTGCATAAAATCATTACACCACTGCTCCATACTGATCACCCTCTGAGGTGTGCAACAGTCCTGTCCAGACAGCACATTATTACATGCTTGATCTTAAATTGTGTTTCATAGCTCTGATCCAGCACTTGGGTGGTTATACAGTACGGACATTCCTATCTTTTTTATATATTTTTACACGGTCACTTGCAGACAGATGGACAAAATTAATTAATTACTTTATAAATACAATAGAAAGTAATCTTTAAATCTTAAATCCATTGCAGCATTTAATAGAGAATTTCTAAAATGTGACTGAATAACATATCTAAAACTTACTGCCAACCTTTTTCCCCAGCACTTTTGCTTGCTGCAATAAACAAGGGCCAGAAATAGTGTGGTCTCAGCATGAAACTGCGAAGTTTCATGCCCTGAAGTAAAACCAGTGCAATTTCCACCTTCCCACAAGTCAGTGCAGCTCCTACAGCTTGCTGTAGAGCATGCGGATTTCTTCCATCTGACGCAAGGCTGTCGGTCAGTAGCAATATTCTTGATGCAGGCTGAAATACACACAAAAAAAACGTTTTGATTACACATGTTTCACCTAATATGTGAAACATGCAACTTGTTGGTGCGGGGTTGTTGATGAAGGTCCTGGTTTTGAGATCAGTTGAACACAGTGTGCATTCAATTTTAGACAGGCACTATTTAAGGAGCCAGGATAGCCAAGTTAGTACAGAGACTAACCTACAGGCTGGAAAACTGGAAATGCATAGTTTGATTCCCAGCACAAGCAGAGATTTTTCTCTTCTCTAAAACATCCAGTGTACACACTAAGGCTGGCAAATGCTGGCATTTTAATGAGTCTGTAGAAACAAAATAGTGCTACGTGCAAGGCAGTGGACGAGCATAACTGTACATGATAACAGTCGCAGATTATGTATGAAATAAAGTTCTTACCGTATCGGTCTTAACCATCTCATGAAACAGGAACACTCCAAATGACGGCGAAGTCTCAAATGTGGGGGTTGGGAGAACATTCAACAAGGCACAAGCAGCATCAGAATACCCCAAGTGCAACAAATGAACAGCTGTATGGTTCACTGCTGCGCTGTTCTCTGAATCAATTTCTGGCAGCCATTTCAGTACCTGCATTAGGAAACAATGTAACACTACTGTTACACAGCCTGTCTCAGTCCCACTGCATGACAACCATTCAGTATAACAAATTCATTTATTTACTTGTTTATGATTCAGGTCTTCTGGGATGTAAGAATTTGTCATTGGGTTACTGTTTACCAACATTTCAAAGGAAAACAGTGCCTCCATCTTCAACAGACTTCTACCCTTGAAGATGGAGACACTATGTTCTTTTTGAATGTCAGGAAGCACTAACCTAGGAACACACGACATCACATTCCAGAAGACCTGAATCCTCAATCATAATGTTGTGGAAACCTCAAACCCCATACTCATTTATGATTTATGTAGTGACATTTTCAGTAGCTCCATTACATGTCAAAAGAAGGGGATGATTACCAAATAATTAGAAAGAATGTGGACGCAAGTGATCCTTGCCTAATTTGAGGTATTGTCCTGGCATTTTACTGGAGCAACTGACAAAAACCATAAAAATCCATCAGAATAGCTAGTATGTGGGATGAGATTTGAACCCAGGATCTCCCAGATACAAACAGAAGGGTCAATCAGTCAACTGCAACAGCGGGTCAGTAAGATATCAAAGTTTCCCCATTATCTAAATACGGTCCACTCCAAAAATTTATAGTAACCCTAACGGTGTGCCACTGTAAAATGTTATCTATTGCAAGTCCCCAAAACTTCTGGATTATCACACAAAACAATAATGTTGAGATACTAAAAATTCCCTTTACACACCACACCTTAAATAAACAATGTATGTCGATATGATACTGAATTGTGTTCCGAAATACACATCAGTTTAATTGGACAGGCTGAAAAAAATTAGTGCCACAGACATACAACTCATTATGTGTTAATACCCACACTGTGATTCTTTTATGTGCTACAAAGACATATGAATGAAGAAAACTTCAAAATAAGGAGAGAAAATTGGAGCAGCAGCAGAAGGAGAATATGATAACAAGAGAAGTATGAAGTGAATAATAATAATAATAATAATAATAATAATAATAATAATAATAATTTGTGGTGCTACAACTCTTCCAAGAGTCCTGGCCTCCATAAGCAGCCTCCTTTTCTAATGCCATCATTTCGATTCACAACAAAATGTTTTTCATGGATTGGGGTTGTCAGGCCCATGCCTAACCCTCAACCACAAGGACCAGGCCTCCATATTTGTATCCCCTGGAGAAAGGGTGACCCAGTTTTTATCCCTGGGCACTGGGTGCTCATTTTAGTTGCCTTCTACAATACGCATAGGCCATGGTGGAATTTTTCTCATTCCCTGGTCACCAGACAGGTTAGTATGAAGAGAATACAATACACAAAAGTTAAAGAATTTCCTGTGTTTTTCTGAAAATTCATTTCCCACTACACTTTCCGCATGGTTTATAACAAGACATCCTCTATCAAAATGTTAATTTTATCATTTATAAAATTTAAGGTTTTCTCTCTCTCTGTCTCAAGATTATGACCTTCTAGGACATGACACCGTTTAGCTTGGTAGGTGGGTACAAACATTCCAGACAAACCTGCTGGCTCTGCCTTCACGGTACCCTCAACATACAGAGTCACATTCCAGAAGGCTATGATCCTAACATTATCACCTGCTGTAATAACAGACTTTTACTATTTATGCTGTAGATCTCCAGTGGAAGAGTTCCCAACAATTTAATTCTGCTCTAAAAAGAACTTACATCTTCCATAACGTCATGATGTCCAGTTCTTACAAGACTTTTAACCACCTTCATGATCTGATTTACATTCAGACTGATGGCTCTAATTGAGGCTTCCTTGTATGTACTGAGCAGACTTTTCCTGTCTCCGGCCTCTGCAAAGCTTTGAAGAAGTGCTGTATAGGTGGCAGCAGTGGGAATTACTTCAGCTGCATGCATCAAATCCAAAATGCCTACAGAATTTGTCATATCTCTGTAACAGACCAAGTGTAAAAAATTAAATAAGATTTATTGGTTCATCCCTTATGCAATAAATTAACAGGATATGTTTTACACAGTCATGCATGAACCACATAAAATGAACACATAACAAGGAGTCTAAATTCTGTCTGCCTGACAAAACACACCTTACCACTCCTGTCCAACGTCTGTACAATTCTCCTGCCAATTCACACTATAGTACTGTATACTCTAGAATTTAGATCAAGGATACAACCTTGATTCTTTATTTCCACAGTGCAAATAAAGTGCATTTCTTTCAACACTGTCCCAAACATGGCAGACCTTATGGGATAACCAAGTAGATGCAGTTTGCTATACAATAAAGCTAGTGTGCAGAGTGCAGCCATAAAAGAAAGGCCCTGTATTAGAAATTGGAAAGGTAAAGTTGCTCCTGTGCTTAAAGCACCATACCAAAAGGCATGCACAGGACTGAAGGTATATCTCCATATAACTCAATCTTCACATTACATGGAGGTGAGCAGTCACCTTCAAAACAACAGCCATTTTACCCCTGAGGAAAGATCCCCCAGTATCCACTGGATACGAGGCTGGATGGGCCTCGGAAGCATTCTGAAAACTCTGGACAAAAGAGAAATTTCCTCCTCTTGCAAGGAATTGGTCACCCATCTCACAAGCTAATCACTATAATAAGTGAGCTATCCCAGAAACTGAAGTATACAATTATCTTTCCTTCATATAGCTACATTGCTGCGGCATTCCTTGGTCACTCGCAGCACTTCCAGCATAGCTCTTCAGAACAGACTACTGCTGATTGCATGGGATTGTGTTCCTAATAATCCAACAAGTCATATGAACTGGAACCGGTGAAGTAACACAATCAACTGCAACAAAATATAACTTATGCCACAGGTAAGTGGAAAAAGTTACTGGAGTTTCTTTCATGCGGAAAGCACTGCAGCTATGAGGCCCAGTAAGGCTTCTGTATGTTTGGTACCCAGATCTCCTCCCTCAAGTAAATTGGATGGAATGTCAAGCCCACCACACTTCTATCCAGCAATGAAGTCTTGAATATGTTGACTGTTACCTGAAGACCACCAATACAGCCTCCTGGAGTGGGGCACAGGCATATCAGTAAATTTACCTTACCTCAAATTATGGTCCTTTAATCCTCCTGGCTCCTGCCTCTTTTCTCTCTGGAAATGTCTCTCACTATGTACCATTACAGACCTGGGTGTAAGTTCTTACCCGGCTCTTGCATGTCCCAACACCAGAGCAGTGAAAACGGGTTCACTGGCAGGAAAACCTTTTGTCTTCATCATAGAAACAATTTCTGTAGCCTGTTTAATGTCACCACTTTCACAGACGCATGCCAGTAGCAGATGATACGTTGTCTCATTTGGTTCAACATTACGCATACCATAAACGAACTTTGTAGCTGATATAATGTGGCCATTCTCAGCATAGCAGCTGAGCAGAGCATTATAATGCTCGACTGTTAACTTAATGCCTACAAGAAAGTGACACAAAAGTAAATCCAGAATAATTCTTGGCATAAAATATTCAGACTACACACTAAACAAAGCTAAACATTGCACACCGTAGTATAAAATTTCCACAAGACGTCAAGAGGATTGCTTACCAAGGAAATTAAACAAGTTGTGCTGCTCTGTAAAATGTGAACTGCACATAAAAGAACTGAGCAATAGTAATTTATAAAATGAGTTAGGCAAGTTTACTTTTTAGCACATATATTTGGTTATGTAGGTAAAAGTAAAGTTCCTCCTACAATATGCCATTAGGCACAGAGGGGGAGTATAGGTATAAGCTCTAATCTTCCTTTAATCTCGGCACTAGATGGGGATGGGTGGTTAACACCATGTCCCGGCCAATTTACCCCCCAGGGATGACCCAGTACCCATTGTATAGAAGGCTGGGTGGGCCCCAGGGCCAGTCTGGATTCAATCCCTGGACCGTCCAGCCTGTAGCAACTCACTGTACTTGCTAGGCTATCCCAGCCCACTTTATTATGTAACAGAACACTTAAATTAAACATGCATGTAGTGAAGCTTCAAGTCTACTGCCTCTTAGGCCATAATGCCATGGTGACTGGTAAATATTTACAGATGTTTCGAAGGATGTTAAAGCCTTCATCTGCAGGGCGAAGACACTACAATCCTTTGAAACATCAGTACTCAAAATGTTAGTAACTACTTACCAGTTAACATGGTGCAAATCCCAGAAGAACTGACTCTTCAGCAACATTGCTATGAGAACTTTAAATTTTGCATTCATGTAGTGTTTTGAACTCTCAGTATAAAATTAAGTTATAATCATCCACCACAAACTAATCTACTTTGCAGCTAATAAGAAACTGATAAGCCAGCGGGCAAAAGATGAATACATCCTCCATGTTTTATATTGTGGTGTTGTGAGTTACGATACTGTGCAGTCCAATAGGCGATTACTGGCACTTTAGACAAACATATTGCATCCGTCAACCATGAAAATGTAAGCGGATCCAACTGCACTGAAGGCCAAGTAGTTTAATTTTAACTACTTAATGCCTGGACCCTGAAAATTCTGAATAGCACATAAAATTAAAACGAATCTGCTTATTAACACTGTGACAAAGTTGTCAGTTTAATCACAAACCTAGGGACCTTATGAGGCATAGTAAACTTACAGATACACTATGTCCCTTTTATGGTGTCCCAAAGCATGACAGCTGGAACAGGATGTCCTGGTGGATTCAGAATATGCAATAAGGCTGCCCTGCTCAGGGACATGATAAAAGAGACACCTGTATCACCATACTACAGACTTCGTGTACACAACAAGACAAAATACCAAGCAGCACAGCTCAACAGCTGGAAGTGTTCAGAAGTTAGCCAGTTCACCTTGGTCAAACTAACACCTGTCATAACTGATGTTACTGTAGTTCTCCTCAGTCTTAATGTCAGAATAACCACTTTAAACATGTCATTTCCTCCCCCATCCTGTCCATTTCACTGTGCACAATCACACATTCTTCTTATTCAATGATTATTATCATTAATTTAGCATTCTTAAATGTTGCAGTATATACATTCTTTTCTGATTAAATCAATGTTAAGATGGGTTGGTAGTACTCACAGGCAGAAAAATAAATTAAATCAGGAAAATACAAGTTAACAAAGGTTACGTGTTAAATTAGTGGATGAAAACTCATTTCATGGGATGAAAAAGCGAGACATCCTGCTTAAATACTGTACAGCAACACTAAGTCACTTCCAAAGGTTCTGACAATGTTACATTACACTTATGGTTACTGGATTTCTGGACTTTAGCTACCGTCCAGCATTCTGTGCGTAACAGCTGAATCTGTTTCTCTCCTGAGATGGACAGATTGGGAGGTGATTAGACAGTTTCGTCCATCAGAAACAGCTACTTGCAGTCACAGTCCACCCACCACAGTGGTCCAGTGACTGAGACTAAATGTTTCCAATGCATCCGACTGTGTAGATGCCTACCCAAGATGGGATTAGATCCAGATTCTAAACTGCTGTGTCACTCAGAATACTAACCACTGAAAAAGTCCAGAAACTCACTAATTCTACAAGCTATGATAAATACTGCAGTTCATAATCTTATATCAAGTACACAGACACATGTGTAACAAAGGGGCAGAAAATGAGCAAATAAAATTTGTATTACTTGTGTTACAGAACATGCCATACTTGAACTTGTGTATAAAATTCTAAATAGTCATGTTAATTGAAATTTTACACTGAAATGCAGAATGCTAGATACCTATTTCCTGTAGAGTATCCCAAATCTTATGTGCAAGATCAGTTCTAGTGGCTGGAAGCTCATCAGGCAACAAGTTGCCGCAGCACTGGAGGAGCAGTAAGCCATGCTGGGCTTCAGAGAGTCCTGCAAACATAAAATGTACACAACTGTAACATACAGGTAGATGTACTGTAGGCTTAAAGCAAACAGATTTGTGTCATGGAATCTTTATTAACCTAAACATACTTACCCTACATTCCTTCTAGTATATGTGTAAAATAAGCAATGTTTTACATAAAATAAAAGATTGGTTCAATAAAATCCTCTTGGGCTGACAGCTGCATCAGGTCATCCAAGTAAACCAACATTTCAGAGATCAATTCTCTCTCCATCATCAGAGTTCTGAACCTGAACCTCATGATGATGATGGCAATCTCCGAAACATTACTTTACTTGAATGACCTCATGCAGCAGTCAGCTGAAGAATATTTTATTAAATTTAGTTGCTGTGAAAGCGCCAAGATATATATAAAAGGATGGTTGCTTCGAAAATAACCAGGTACACACACATAAAAAATAGAACTAGCCCTACCATCTAGAAGTGCAATGCCTGAACTCCACTCTAGTGGACCAATTGTCACAAACTGTAATTTCTATGACAAGCTGCCTCAGACCTTTCCTGTTACCACACCACCGCTGTGTTGTAGTTTAGGTTAGGTTAGATTATTTCATAATGTTTACAATCCTTTGTAGCCAAAACAGGAGTGGTGGTGTTCTTAACAGGAAACATCCACTGCCTGTACATTTAGAACAACTTTCACTTCAGGAAGAGTTTATGGGCTTACTAATACTGAGGTTTCTGACAATTTTCTTAAGCCTCAGTTATAAGCAAGACATGTAATAAACATACTCTACCACTTAAGTTTCAAGTCTTCTGGGATGTTAAACCAAGTCAACTGGTAAATAGTCACGACATTTTGGAAAAGCAGAGTACCTCCAACTTCGGGGTCTAACCCGCCTGACCCTCAAGACAGAGGCACTACACTCTCTGAAATGCTGGCAACTGTTTACTAGTCGACACAGTGTAACGTCTTCAACACCCATGTAACAATGTAAAATCTCACATAATTTCCCATTATTATCCTGTATTGCATTATTTTGTATATTATCTTATATTGCATATTTTGTGTTAACATTTGTATCTGTATGGTCAAAGGGCATATTTGTCTTCCATAGTCAGTGTACATTCAGCATTATTGCCTTATATTGCATTATTGTGTTGTATTATTTTATGTTTGTATAAGCAGTGCAAATCTTTCCTTTATGTCATAACTAAGTGGTGGGAATTCTTGCTTCTGACCATGAAACTTCATGTATTGTTACAATTGTAACATACAAGGTGTGTTCAACTCGGACGTACAAAGTTGTGACATAAGACCAAATTTGCATTCAATCCTCTACTAAATTCTCTTCAATCCCACGGAATATGTTTCTCTCGTAACTTTTTCTCCCTGAGGATGGCCCATATGCGGCCAGACATGTAGCAGACTATAATAATATACAAACACCATTGCAAAAAAAACTACTGTAAGTGTATCTAGTTGGATTTTTACTAACTGACTATTACACAGACAGTATCCACATATTTATACAGAGAAAATGAGATGCAGATCAAACAGAATTTTGTTTAATACGAAAAGCGCATTCAGATCTCGCAAGACATTTATTGTCAGTCAACTATACATGTAAGTATTACTAACCTTCTTTCTTGATATCTAGCAAGATTCTCTCTAGGTCAGACTTATGTATCCTATTTGATTTCTGAACAGATGAATTCAAAAATAACAATGCTCGTTTTATATGTCTACTATTGCTGTAGACTACCTCGTTTTTAGTAAATCTGAAATAAATTGATACATATAAATTCCATACTTGCTTTTGTTAAAAAATCACATGAAACAACATTCTGACACAAAATGGGCAGATACAAGAAAAGATGCTCATAGGCTATATACATAAAAGGACAAGACACAAAGTGCATATTGCAGTTAGAATTGGCCAGAAGCCCGAATCCATTTGCAGGCCAGTCAGTGTGGAATTTGTGGTGGACAAAATGGCACTAGGACAGGTTTTTTTCCCACTACTTTTGATTTTTCATTGTCAGTATCATTTCATCAATGTTCCATACTCATTTATTCATGTCACTAACTCTATATAATCTAAGTAACCAACAGCGTCGTTAAATACCACGCTTTTTCAACAGCGTAGGCTAGAAATGTTCTCTTACGCGGGGCGGAGGGGCAGGGGAGTGTACTACTTCGCTCATTTGGTCAGTGCGGTTTCATATTCCTTCAAATTTGCCTCTGATAAAAGGTAAATTTCTCCCTAAAACAGGCCATGAAGGCCGAGAAGGGGAGTACAGGTATAGCTCTAATCTTTCTTTAACCCTGGCACTAGATGAGGGTGGGTGGTCAACTCCACGCCCCGGCCGCTTTACCCCCGGGAAAGAGACCCGGTACCCATTGTATAGGAGGTTGGGTGGGCCCCAGGGCCGGTCTGGACGGCTGAATTTTCCTCTGATACCTTCGTTTATCATTAAACTTATCCTTGGTTCCATTATGCAATGTTCTATCTTGCGTCACATTCTGTTCTGCAATATAAGCCACGTGAAGTGTCACACGTTTTAGGTTATAAAACACGAAGTCATTTAGCTTAGCTTTATAAACATTTCCAGCAGGAAGACAATATCTTCCAAGCACACGTAGTAATGGAATCATTCTAAAGTTTCATTTGCCATAAAGTAACATTACAGACGTAACTCCAACACTCAGTTACTTTACACCCAATGCCTTCCTCAACCACCACCAACACGACGCACAAACCCACAGATCGTGTAACTGTAAATTACGGACACGACGACTGAGCAAGCGAAACTGACACAAAGATGTAGAGCCTGAATTGCCTCACAGATGTCAGAACACAGCCTTGGCAATCTCTGTGTAACAAGTCTTGCTGCGTCCACGCACGGTGCCTGCATATGTAATCAAATTCGCGTTACATTTATCAAACCTGCACCTATATCCATTTTTAACGTAATTACCTGCTGCCCAGTACCCACTTCGCTGTCTGTAAATACCAATACATTAATAGAAATATCCCCCAATTTTGTTTATTTCATTGTTTCTTCGTTTTAGATATTACTACTACATTTATCAATTTTAATAGTATTCATTCCGTTCACCGTGTTTGCAGTCATTTATACACACCAACATATGCACATAATAAAATTATAAGTTATCCATAAACATGAACTTTCCTACATGTAGCAGTAACAAATCGCCATCTTTAGGGAGACGTCAATACATGGGAACATGGAATATTGATACATCAATTTTACGTGCACAATTCTAAAAATATATGAAACTGCAGCTATAACAATAATAATATGGAGCAGCTATAAATATAATAATATCATATTAATATATTTGTAGCTCATATTATATATATTTTTAACATTGTACATGTAAAGTTCCTGTTCTAATAGTATATATTTCTTCGTATTGACGTCTCCCTGAGGATGGAAATTTATCACTGAAACATGTAGGAGGGTTCATGTTTTTGGATAACTTGTAATTGTATTGTGTGCATATGTTGGTATACATAAATGGTTACTGCTAGGTGTTTCTTTCTTAATTCGCCTAGTATTTCCCACATTTAAAAGTGGAATGTGAATATTAATTGATTAATTTGACAGATACATATACTGATTGTAAAATCTATTAGTGTGGGAGGATTCAAAATTATCAACAATTGTATTTACAAAGTATTTAATAAAAAATATCCGTGGCTCACTTTTCGCGTTAGGTCTCCCCCGTCACACCTTACACGACTCCGCGGCTCTTGGTCTACAGTCACACACCGCATTGAGACTTGTCAACCAGATCTTACACACCATTCATCACTGCACTCCTCTTGACATCGTCCCGACCTTCTGCAGTTCCGTATAAACTTGCAACCACCACTTTCACTTCCGCACTCGTCTGGGATCGAACCCGGGTCGCCAGCGTGGGAGTCCACCACGCTACCGAGTGAGCCACTAGATATCCAAATGATATGGGTATATATTCGACTTATATAGTCAAAACTTGTGTGCACTTTTTATCGCACATTCATCTCTCCTCTATTATGAAGCAAAATATAACACTACTAAACTAGTTCTAATTACAAATATTTTCGCTTATAATTCATTAGGAGTCAGTTATAGTAATGTTTTTACTACAACGTAATTATTGTGCCGTGTTACGTCACAGCGTTTAGAGCAAGTCAAGAGAGACGATACCCGCCATTCCTGACCTACCTTCAGTTGGACCTTTCCGTTCCTCCCCTACTTCAATTTGGGTATGTTCCTCTTGTTTACCTTTTTACGTTAGTATATTTCGTTAGTTACTCAGCAACCAGTCTCCGCGGGATTAACATCCAAATTTAGTTCCGGCTTACTCTATTTCAAAATTGTGTTTCGGTATATATTAAAACAGCGGGGGGTTGTTGCAGTCCTTGGTAGTGCTGGGGTCAGATTTGTGTATATTGTTACCAGCACAGCACTGCCAAGTCATTGCTGGTTTGTGTGGAGCCTCTCTTCAGTGTAGGAGAAATATTGTTTGCTGTGTTGGTGTATATATTTGCTCTAATTATCTACACTGTCTGTAAGTATTGATGATTTTGTTTACGTTTGATTTGATGTATTTACTTTGGACACCTTTGGGTTAGGGCTGGTTGTGCCGCCAGATATAACCGATCCACGATATATAATAGAATAGACAAAAAGTTCTAGTAAGACACCACATTATCTATGCTGCTGGATAGGGTGCATTTGTAATTGGCATGAGCAGCAGACATAATTTTTGCGGCACTGAATGTGGGTAAGGAAAATTGCGTTTCAATCCAAAAATAAGCGCCATAAGACGGTAAGAGTAAAAACAAAGTCGTTTTCTGTCCTTACTTCTCTTCTGAGAAAATTTGTGAATTTGAATAATTCGTTTATGCCTGACTGTCAACCTGCATAGGCTAAGAGAATTTTATCATGAAGTCCCTGCGAAAACAAGCAAATACTTTGGGGACAGATTCTATCTGTGGTTGTCGTCGTAATCATTAGGAACCGCTGTGAATCGCATATCTTGTGTGAAACGTACGAAGCTGTGAACGGAGGGTGCAATAGCAGTGGAAACCGAGTGAAGTGGTTACATGATATACGCATTTATTTTTTTCGTTGAGATGAACTACATTAGCATAACTTAACCTAATATAAATTGAGCAAAATATCTATAGTTACATTATTTACGGAAAATAATACAGCCTAAACGTAGATGGAGAGTGAGAATTGAATGACAACTTGCATTAAATTGCTTCGTGAGTGGGAGGGCATTTGATAGGATTTAAGTACACCGCGGCCATTATGGTAGTGCCACAAGCAAGCAGGGAAATGTCCTCAGCTTACCATTGGGATTTCTACCCCGTAAATCAGTGATATAAGTTAGATACGACAAAATCATACATTTGTAACTTAGTTGTAACGCTCCTCCTCATATATTCATGAGACCATTCCATTATACGAACAGTTTATTTTTATCGAGGGAAATTATTTGCTCCGGTCCGCAACACCAATACGTATTTCTCATACTGCAGCGAACAATCTATAATTCTCATACTATCCGATTGGCACTGTCACAGCTGTTGTCGAAATAGGCGGGAGATTCATTGTCGCAGAGTAGGGATAGTATTTATTTGTATATAAAATGAGTGATGCTTTACATGTTGAGATTGTACAGCGACGACACAGGTTTGTGTGAATCTGTAAGACGTTTTTGTTCTTCCCCACCTTGTATGTGATTACAGTTATTTTTGTTCTTTCTTTAGTTGTCTGGATAGAAATGAATTGCTGCGCCATGTGAGGAAAGTAGCCTTCGATGTCCTTATTACATCAGGAATGACCATGAGAAGTTTCAACGATTCCGTGCTAAATGAACATATAGAATCCATTACGTTTAGCGAATTAAACAATGAAGACGAGGGAAAGGTAACAAGTATGGATAAAAGAAGATGACCAGATTTGTGTTTTTACTATGTTTGTGTTATTTCACAACGCTGTCAAGTACTAAATTATATGGTGTTACATGCTATGAAACGCGAAATGAAAAAACTAGTTCATGATTCAATAGTGCCACCGAAACCCATTCCAGGTGAAAATATTTCATTAGTGGGAAACTATGTTATGGCCCAACTGCAAATTACAGCCAACTGCTTATTCCTGATATATAAAACCAATATTACAAACTTTAAAAGGTCACTGATATGATAGGTTAACTGCCAGAAGTAGGGCATGCTTGGCTGTCCATAGGCCTGCTTGCAGGGAAGAAAGCCTTGTGTGGTATCATACATAGGTATTAACAGTATTGTTGCTCTAATGTAAAAATGATGCAAGATTTACCAGTCTATTTCATTTGTTTCAGGTCAAACATTATTCTCTGCTGCTTGTTTACATGCAGCTTCCCTATCTAAGTTAGAGTGAGAGAACAGGTTTTTTGAGCCACAAAACAGTAATATATATGTTTACATTACTTGTCTTAAAAAATGAATATGTGTGGCCAAAATTTATGGTTTGTTAATAACTGGCGTAAGCTTGACCAGGCTGTACGTAGAGCTCCCTGTTGCCTTGTCAGCCCTCAGGAGCCAAAGCAAGACAAAAGGGCCCATAAAGAAAAGCTCATTCTCTGTTCAGATGGATACACATGAATTTTTTATTTTCAGGAAAGACAGTGAAGGGTTCTGAATTGATTGCTTGTATGTATTTGTTGGAATTATTATGCTATTAATTTTGTGAACAGTGCAATTTTTGTTATTGTCATTCCCAGGTTAGACCTGAATAGGTGTTAATGACAGTTAGGTTAAAAATACAAACTAGTTCACTAAAAATTGTTGCAGGTTATTGATTTAAAAACTGTAGATATACAGTACCATGTGTATCGACTGGATTTAGAAGGACAGCAGACCGAAGTAATGGAAGGTGATGGGGAAGAAGAATTGCCTGCTGCCAGTCATTGGATACTTCCTTCTGCTGAATTCCATGGTCTTTGGGAAAATCTAATCTATGATTCAACAATTAAGGAAAATGTAAATTTGTAATTAGAAATATACAGCATGCCTCTGATTTATGTATATTTTTAATGAGCGACATGGATGTGCTCCAAACTGAGTAAAAACTTCTTAACTTCCAGAAATTCTTTCAGGCGAAGTGACATCCGTCTCATAAGCTGCATTAGCAAAGGCCACTGTGAATAATTGCTTTAAAACTTTGATGATTTTACAACCATTGCTGAATATAAGAGACTGTCAGGTAAATGATCAGATCACAGCTGACAGAGAGATGACACATGTGGACACAACTTATAAATAATTCTCACACTTGTGTGCATTGAACACAAGTGTGTGACAAACTCTCTGTTACGTCCCACATGTGAAACCACAAGTGCTTCATGTGTACTTTTAGGCATCAATCTTGAAACGGCCCCATACACAGATACAGTAGAATCTGAATTTAAGATCTTCCCACATTTTAGGTTCATTTTTGTGGTGCCAGCCAAAACCCCATACAAAAAGTGCATAATTTTTCTCGATTTTTCCCAAATTTAACAGAAGAAAATTTGGTCCCTATATTGCATTGGATCCTCAGTTTAGGGTTTGTGTTTACAATGTGAAGTTTTGGTTGCATAAATGACACCATGATTATGTACAGTGAAAGGGAAGTGAGGTCAGAATTGATTTTGAACTAATGCAGCAGTGTACTTCAGTTCTCAAGAGTTACTGTGTGCGTGATTTTTCAAAAAGCCCATGACGGCAGCCGTTTACACAGAATAACATTTCTAACTCAACACTATTACTGGTTGATCACAAGTCATGGATTTAAGTTACCTGAAGCTTGGCCATAATACACCATGATGATAGAAAAATGGACTTGTAAGACTGTCTTGTACAGTGATACTCTAATTTAGTTGATTTTGAAGTTTTTTTCTTTCACGTCCCATGAAATGAGCATAAACATATAAATATAAAATGGGTTGAAAAAGACATTAAGTTTAAATTTAGAGTGTCTATGATGTTTTTGTAACCAAAATAGTAATTTTCTGTTTGATTCTGACACAACTGCCATTTCAGATTTTTCTTGCTTTGAGGTATAAAATTTGGTCCCCCAGACTGAATTGTAAATGGAGGTTCTACTGTAATGGATTCATTTGAGATTTAATGAATATGAGGACCAGGTCAAAGAAGCCTTTTAAAAACCACGATCTGATGTATCCTCTAACATGCTGTCTCATATCAAAGGATTACTAAATGGAACGCTTCCATTTTCTGGTGCATCTGATTTGATCCAAAGTGATGGGTAGCTGTACATCTATGCTGAAGTATTTCTGGACATTAAAAGTTACACCGACATATATTAAATATTGCCTCTCTATCCAGAGCAGAAATAGAGGCTAGTTCCATCTAAGTGGCCCAGGAGAATGGGTTTCTATTTTTACTTGATGGTCCTACTGTCATCTTCCAAGCTGATGCTGAGGATGAAGGCAGCATATCCTTCTGAAATGTAGGTACCTGAGAATGTCTTGTCACATCCCAGGAGACTAATGAGAACTCTCACAGCTGTGAGAATGGCAAATTTTATACTACCAAACGCCGTGAAATTATTACATTTTCGAATTTTGATGAGTTATGTGAACATTCTGGACCATATTTGATGTTTATTGAAAACAAAAATGAAATATGTAAAACCCTCACTTTATTGTTCAGTGGATGGTGTTGATTTAAACACTTCACAGGAACCTGTCATCATCATCAAGGCAGCACATTCCTCTGAAATGTTGGTACATTGCTACCAACCTACATAGTGTCACATCTCAGAAAATAGTGATCTTTGTATCACCACTGTTATGAAATCGTCTTAAGTATGGATTGTGGTAGTTCTTACGTCTTACTATATTATATCCAGAACTGTTAATATCAATAAGGTGAGTTTATTAGCACTAATGGAGTCTGTGATAGTTGATTAATATGACTGGAAATTTTCTTTATTTAGCTCCTCAATTTTATGGAAACAACGATGCTGTTCTCAGACTGCAAAGTCAACACTAATATCATCAGCTGGAATCGTGTTGTTCTACTCCATGGCCCTCCTGGTACGGGGAAGACGTCTTTATGTAAAGCCCTGGCACAAAAGTTAGCCATACGTCTAAACTCTCATTACACACATGGAGAGCTTATTGAGATAAACAGTCACAGTTTATTTTCAAAGTGGTTCTCTGAGGTACGTACTATAGAGTCCTGGTTATATGCACATGGAACACTGTGATGTGAATAGCACCCATCTTTTTATTTCAAAGGTTTAAGCCCCCACCTTTTCTGAAATTTGTGAATTTTTTTAGCCTTTCCAGTCATAGTGAAAAAAACAGTAGAGTTTGCACATCCCTAATCCAAAATTCTATGATCCAGCACCTTCCATAGTCTGGCACGATTTAATGAAAACCACACAAAATTATGATAGTCATATATCAAATCATGTGCTTTTGTCTTAGTTTGTGTTGGAATGTTGCTCTTTTTTCACCTAAGTTTTATGTTAGTTATAAACTTCATAAATCTGAACATGTTTTGATCATGACAATGTGTTCTGGGGTGAGTGAGTTTGCATCAGTGCTGAAGAGTTTGTTTACCTTAAACTCTTTCTTTTTCAGATTTTTTTTGTGCTTCCTGCACTTATCACCTTCTGCCAGTGCGTTAAATTTGTGTACAGCACTAACACTTTATTTTACAAAGTCCTGTGTAAGGTGTTTTGATATAATATGCTGACCAAACATGTTCTGGAAAATTCTCAGGTCTTGTGCTGGTCAGGACCCACAGGAGCTGGATAAGGGAGGTGTGACCTCCTACCTATTTCTTTAAAATTCAGCTTGCATCCAAATATTCTTAACACTGTACTGAAACACCCTCAGACTCTGCTGTCCCCTCACAGTGAAAATAAAGTCACAGCCATATTTTTTCAAGATGTTAACATATTACGGTAGATTGCCATTTGATGGAGTCATCCTATACCAGTCATATAAATCTGTATGCTTACAGAGTGGAAAACTGGTACTGAAAATGTTCACAAAGATACAAGAATATATTGAGGATCCCCAGGCACTAGTATGTGTTCTGATTGATGAAGTGGAAAGTTTGACACACGCACGGCAGTCGGCACTAGCAGGCACTGAACCATCAGATTCATTAAGAGTAGTAAATGCTCTGCTGACACAGATTGATCAGATTCGAAGGTAAAGTAACTGTCACATCCAGTGCAGTTTTATAGAGGCCATATTACGAGTATATGCACTTTGCAAGGTATGTACAAATATCTATTAAATAAAAAAAATCAGGATTTTTCTCTCTTGGGATATCCTGGTAGTAGAGTTTGGATGGTAAGCGTCAACATGAAGGTGGAGGCAGCATGATCCTCCAACCCAGCAGTATATATATATATATTGATAAATACTCATATATAAACTTGCTACCAACACAACTATTCTTTTATTATAATACAGCTACACTTATAGGACCGCCATCATCAGGTTGTCAAATAAAAACCTTTTAAAAGTTGTCATATAAAAACTCATAAAAAGTGTTTATTTGACAGCCTGATGATGGTCCTATAAGTGGATCGAAACATGTAGCTGTATTATAATAAATGAGTAGTTGTGTTGGACAGGAAGTCTATACATTTCTTGCAACTGGTAATATAACACAATGGGATGCCAGCCATTAAGTTGACAATAATCTGCATGGTCACAGCTGGCAGAACCTTGCAGTAAATACAATACTGTATTTTAAACACTAAAACTGCTTGAAACTTTTCTAAACACATCAAACTGTTGTAGCAACAGACCTCCTGTCAGTAATTTATTCATGTTTCTGTTTCAGGTATCCTAATGTTATAATTCTGACTACTTCAAATATAACGGCAGCCATTGATTTAGCATTTGTGGATCGAGCAGATATCAAACAGTATGTAGGACTGCCATCAGTACAAGCCATCTACAAGATATATCAGACCTGCATTCTTGAATTGAAAAGGGTAAATAAATTTGTATGTAACTGATTTTAAACTTCCACAGTGCTCACCGTTAATACTGAATCTCCTTATGGGGTTTTACTGCCTCCATCTTCAGGGTTGAAGAGAAGTTGTGGTCCAGTTCCATAAACACGCTGCCAGGTCAACCTAAATGACCACAGTCTGAACAATCCCCAGTGAGAAAGCCTCATAACTTATAAAGGGCCTTTATTTCATCTGACAACTTGCATCCACTCTCCATTCAGATCTGTCACATGTTGGCACGCAGCACAGCACTTGCTGCTATACCAATTTGCCACCATTGGGGTTCATACGTTTTAGTTCAAAGTACTCCGTTCAGTTAATGTTATGCTCTTAGTACATTTAAAGAAGGTGATGGAAATGTTTCCCTTTTGCTCACAGATGCATGTCACATATAACAAATATGTTGTTCATTGCATGCCAAAGTTTTATAACTTAAGCAAGCAATGGGAAGTGATTAGCAATTGTTTTTGGATAAAATAATGTCCCTGTATAACTGAATCCACTTCACATAACCACAGTTGTCTGCATAACATTTTTCCTCTTGGTTCAAGGTTTAAGTATTTGCTTGTCTGGGCTCAAAATTCATCTCATATCTTTTGGTGTGACCCACACATACCTTCCTTGTGATGTACAGTTGAAGTAATTTTTGGTATGTCTGTAATCTTTAGTCATTCCACCACATGCTTCAGTTCTCTTTGGTAATTTTCACCTCTCCCATAAATTTATTACTGGTGTTAGCAGGTCATTAAATGTCTTCATTTCATCTCTTCTAAGACTGCACATGCCAGATGTCTGACAAATTTTATCTTGGCTGGATCCAATCTTACTTTCTAATATCTACATATTACTATGCACTTCCATATTGTCCTCTCATCTTGGTCTTGTTTCTCCATGAAACAATTACATAAGAATTTCCATCTTTTTTCTCCTTGTCCCCACATTTCCCTGTTGATAAATGTTGACTGGTATTGATAAAGTGACTGTTATTGTTGAAGCATTGTTAACTAGGTACCTTATATTTACTGAATTCCAGACAGGCATCGTAACATCAATCGACAACATTGTTCCATTTAAGTTCCTACAGTTGCCGCAAATGGAGCAAGATAATACTATGGCTTTGCAACTAAGTATGCAGCTATTTGAAATTGCCAGGTAATAAACAGAAACCTTGTAATTATTGCACATAATACTGGATTCATATTATACACGTATCCTTAAGTGAAATGACTCGACAGAAAATGGACAAAATTATAAGAATATATTAACTTAATGCTAGTGGCCGGACTTGTATTCAGAGGACACCAGTTTCAGACCTGGCTACGGGCACAGGAAATCCTGGACTGAAATATGCCACGTCCCATCCTTACTAATTCTGCTTCTAGTTTGTATTCTGAAGACACAGGGTTCAGTTTTGTGCCTGGAAGCTTATCCTGACATGTTTCTTTCCTATGTTTACCTCATTTCCTCCCTCATACCTTAGGTATGGCACACTTTCCTTCCAAATCTTTATGAGTTTATCATTCATAGTTTTCCTATTCAATGCCATATAACCTCTACAATTGAAAAAGCACTGTTAAAGCAAGCCTTTCCAGTTCCACATAAACATACAGTATTTCTCTTCCAGTTTCATGTTGAATATACATTACTTCCTCAGATAACCTAAAAGTTTGACTACAAAATTGTCATGAAATTTACATACATATAACACGAAAAACTGGTGTCAAAGAATTGGATGGAAAATCTTAAGTGAAGGTAGGAGGACTGTTTTTGAATGATCTTTAACAGGGTGTGAGGATGTAGATTGAATTCAGTGGCTCAAACGACAGGCTATTGTGAACACAATAACAAGCTCGAGCGTTCCGTAAGCCAGAAATATCAGACCAGCTGGGTAAGAGTTTGTAACAAGATAGACAACATATGTATAATGTAACATTGTGGCACATTCAAGTAACCACTGTTGCCACAGAAATGCAACGGTGGGTTCCCTTTCTATTGTTGACCTACATATGTCACTGTCAACACTATGTTGAACATATTGCCATGAAAATGCAACAGCGCATTCTCTTTAGTATTGCTGTTGACCTAAAAACATTTTGTCATGTTTATACCTCCTTGGATATCCAAACAGGCTAATACCATTTCACTCAAAGAAGGCGATTTTATGGTGAATTTATTTCGCTAGCAACAATGAAACATACTTAGATCATCATGTAAAGTACCCAATATGTTTGTCCGATTTTAACCAAATTTGGATTTTCTTGACAGATTTTTATAACAATCTCCAATGTCAAATTTGACACAAATCCATCCAGTGGGAGATGAATTGATACATGTAGATGGACAGACTGGCAAAGTTAATAGGTGAATGCAGGGTATACAGAAAAAAAATTGTGCTGCACTAATTTATGGTATGGCCAATGCAAGCCTATTTGCCAGGGTTCATTTACATCTGAGAAATGTCCTTCATGCTCGGGAGTGTAGCGTTTCCTTGTTGTTTGATGTATTTATTCATTCTCAACTTACTTAATGATGCTGTTTGAACAGCAAAGATTACAACACATTACAAGTTTGCTAGATAATAATTTAGATGGGAGCTTTTGTTGCCCATATGAAGGTACCTTCCTGGCATGTGGAAGAGTATAACAAACTGTCACTGGAGCTGACAACATACCACAGGCTCAGGATTCAAATCTTCTGAGATGTTATACTGGGTCAGCTGGTAAATAGTTACCAACATTTTAAAAGTCAGCAACTATTTAGCAGTCAACACGGTGTAACATCTCAGAAGACTTTAGTGTTCTGCAATACTACTGTGAGAACCTCATCAAACAACATGCTGAGATCCGAACTGATACCTCCAAAGCATGTTTATGAACGCCATCCTATTTCATGATTTAGTCACTAGTCACATGTGGTGAAGCAGGATATGTCTTGCTACTGATGTGCCCTGCACTAAATTTTATTTTTAGGTCTTAAAATTTATCCTGAGTTGTGCGTTACAGATCTGATGCTTCAAAGTGGTCGCTTCTCTTGAATTTCTGTAACAAATATTTCATACACTTCATATTTCTCCCATGTTACGAAAACGAACATTGCGGTTCTGCTTCAGAATGTCCCCGAGTTTGATTGTTGACCCTAGATTGGTTATCCTAGCTAAGGTTTTCATAAGTCTTCAGCACCTACAGGTGAAAGTATAGGTGGCCAAGAAGTCGCCGTACCTGTGCGTATGTACCACATGGATCTGTGTGTGCACACCATGTGTCATGGTACACTGTACATGGCACACACATACAGACCCACATGGTTGGTTAGGGAGGGGTATTGTAACTTCTTGGCCATGCTGTACGGATTGCCTGCATTGCTGGTTTCTTCCCTACACTTTCCACAGGTTGTGTCATGGCAATTTTATGGCTTAGCAGAACTGCCTAATTAACTCAATGGAGCAGAGTCCTTATTGAGAAGCTAATATTTTTTCAGCTAGTCCAGAAATTCTCTACATTATTGAATGCAAAGGTCCATTACCACGTTTACAAGAGCCTACCACTTGTCTGTGTCCTCAGCTAGATCAGTCTAGTCCATGTCCACCCATTCTATATCTTGGCCATACATTTTAATATTAGCCTCCTATCTATGCCTAGGTCTTCCAAGTGGTCTCTTTCCCCGAGATTTCCCGACCGAAACCTTGTGTGCACCTCTCCTCTGTATGTGCCACATGTCCCATCTGTCTCGTTCTTCTTGATTTGATCACTAGAATAATATTTGGTGAGGAGTACAAATCGTGAAGCTCCTCAATTATGCAGTCTTCACCAGTTCCATTACCTTATCCCTCTAATGTCCAAATATCTTCCTCAGCACCCTATTCTTAAACGGCCTCAGCCTATGTTCCTCCCTCATCCCATATAAAACAGGCAAAATTACAGATCTACATATTTTAATCTTTATATTTTTGGATAGCAAACTGGAAAACAAAAGATTCTGGACCGAATGGTAGCGGGTATTCCCTGATATCTGCTCTTAATTCCTTCAAGAATGCAATTTTGATTGCTAGTTCAGTTCCAAAATATTTGAACTTTGCCACGCTTTCAAAGGTTTTTATGGCTAACATATAGTTCTGAAAGCTTCAATCCTTCCATAAGCGGCAATGCATGGTACTTTATCAGCTAGCACCAACTGACTGTAAAATCAATTTATAATTAACATTACAGATTAATGGTATAATTGTAGCACTCAGCAATGTGGGTGTTCTGAGGGCAAGGCTAATATAGTGGTACATAGCATTCAAGGGGTTAAAATAGCTCAGGACCACTTCCGTCTACATCCTTTCCAGTCCATCGCCTTACCATTTCATGTTACATAATCTGCAAAGTTGAAAAATCTCATTAAGGTACCAACACCAGACCTTAGTCTGACTGAAATATCAGTAATGTCTATGTACTGAAGTCTCATGTTGCTGGAATCAGTAATTCTATTACATGAGTTACTGTTTTGTTTTCCTTACAGGCAAAGTGAAGGTTTGAGCGGACGAACCCTGCGCAAGATTCCTTTTCTTGCTCACGCATATTATGTTCAAGTACCACAAGTTTCATTAGAAGATTTCCTTAAGGCAATGCACAAAGCAGTCATAAAACAACTGGCAGAGAGAAAAGACTTTTTGCGACCATAAAATGGAATACTTTAAAGCTCAAGATAAATATGAGAATATTTCTTTGAAAGAGTTCTGTGAAAAAGGTTAATCACTTGTTATGAGTTCAGGTGTTCAAACATTTATAATTTTACCACATTTAATAATATCATACATATTTAGCTGTTACTCCCAGAGTTAACATACTGTAACCTTCAATGTCATAGTTCCTTTTTGTTTTTAACAAAGCATATGATAAAAAGTGTTATGGTACTGGACAGCTCGTGTTGTATAATCATTTTTCGCTCCCCTGCCTACTAGCATATGTGACTTACTGCAGGTTTGTGTCTGTGGCTAGCACAGTGCCCTTGCTGCAACCTGCAAAACCTTTGGGTATGCAGTGCACTAGGCAGGAGTTACTGCATGATTGTGCACCACCTTCCTTGTGGCTCTTGAATAACATTCATGTTAATGTTAAATTAAGTTACAGACCAACTGATGCACACTAAAACCACTTTTTATGTAGCTTTATTATTAAAATTGTACCCCTACATGTGTTTCGATCCTAGGATCATCGTCAGGGGGTTTTTTGCTGAAAGCTACAGTCACTTCAAACACATGATTTTAAATATTCTATCGGCACTTTAAAACTTATATATTATAAGTTAAAATCTTGTAAAAAGGCTCATTAAAAGTTGTAAAATTGTAAAAGTACTGTAGATAGTAGATTGCGGAAGTGCTGGCGTGTGGGATCGTGGTATTAAAGGCATGTGATATGTTTTTGTGGGGAGCGAAGTGTACTGCCTGTTGTACAGTGAAGAGTACTATGGTACACGTGTAGGGGTACAATTTTAAGAATTTTAATAATAAAGCTACATAAAAAGTGGTTTTAGTGTGCATCAGTTGGTCTGTAACTTAATTTAATATGACGAAGATGCACGGTGTCAACAGTGTGAAATTCATGTTAATGGTTACTGTATCCAGTTCAGTGTCTGCTCAAATGACTTGTAATTAGTGAAATTATAAATTAGTGTCCAAGAAATATTAGAGGCAATCAAACCAGTGTCTTTTAGCCCAAGGACAATAAATTACATACAGGATGTAATTCCTATGACAGTTTATGATTTACACAGTACTATAATTACTTTAGCTACTGTATACTGCCCCCCTTCCACCAAAAGATGGGGGGAGGGGGGCAAATGGAGCAAGAATGAATAATGACGACGCAAGGCTGGCAACTATCAAATGTAAATTTTATATTAAACATTCCGTTGTATTGTATAGGAGTATAAAGATTATGTACCATCAACACATATGTATTATTTATTAATAATTTATTTTAAGGCAACATGTTTTGACTAGCATTGCTCATCTTCAGGCCACCAAAATCATAAAAGGTATAGTATACAATTGCATGCCGATCCCAGTAGCCGCGCAGTCTAAGGCGTGGGTCTATGGCCGCTCGCTTGCTAGGATTGTGGGTTCGAATCCCGCAGGAGGCATGGATGTCTGTCTCTTGTGTGTTGTCAGGTAGAGGTCTCTGCAACGGGCTGGTCACTCGTCCAGAGGAGTCCTACCGAGTGTGGTGTGTCTAAATGTGTGTGATCGCGAAACCTCGAAAAATGAGTACGCCTCGGCCCCCTGGGGGCTGTTGAGCCATAGGGGGAAAAAAAAAAATAATTGCATTACTTAGTGTTAATAATGGAGATCTCAATTTGGCACTTAATAAAGTACATGTTGCTTTGTCACTACCACAAAGCAACATGTATTTTATTAAATATAACAGTAAGGTCTCAATTATTAACACCAAGTAAGGTAATGGCACATTGTAGTGGGGCAATGCAAGACCCCCTTCAACACTATGTGGGTAGATCTGTACATGTTCCAAGCAAATGTGGATGAAACTTATGCAACAAAGTTTTTCAATTATAATAATGAATTGAATTCATAAACACTTCATACTTTAGATCTTATAAAGGTAACGGATCGGCACTAGACCCCACTATGAGCCTCAGCCTTCTTGTGGAGATATGTGATTAGCGTCAAGTCCCTGCCACACTTTACGTCGAGGCAACAGCCCCCAGTATCCATTGAATAGGAGACCCTAAAGCTGGTCTGAGTATGGCGGAGAAGATACAATCTTCTGCCCCTATCAGGAATCAAACTTTGATTATCTGATCATCCAGCCTGTATCCCAGTCACTTGAAAAGCCTTGCCATTTGATTCAAGAGCTTGTTATAATTTATAATAAATTTATAATAACACATACAAATAAGAAGGACCTTCATTTCAATATCTGAACCACTTTACACAGTGGACACAATATAGCTGCAAAATTCAATTGCAAATTGAAAACTGCATGTATGTTTAATTTCCATCTCTGAAACTTATTATTCCACACATTTGATGCTATATAGTCTGACAAGACTGAAAATATCTTTACACAAACTATAAACAAGTAAGTATGTAAATAAATAAATAAATAAATAGATTACTACAGGCACAGTGGAGGGAAGCATCCTGAACATAAACTATCACAGTATTTCACTGCATGGTCCAAAATTGTAACTAATACATAATCAACTTTGGTTGGAACATCCTGTTGTGAAAGATAAACTAAAATGAATAAAAGTACCGCCAATCACAACACATATATATGGTTACTTGTGATTTTATACTTCATGTTTCATCCTGTTTTGGCCATCATTAGGTATAGCTAAACACAAAAAATATTTGGAGGAAGGATAATTGAAAATATAAAATTTTAAGGTTAGAATAAGATCTATTCTTTACATTTGAAGTGGGATTATTATAATAATAAAGGTTCATATGTCTAATGGAGGTTTTATAAAGGTATAGAGGAAGTTATGTTGTGAAAATCTGTAGCAGGGTCCTGTTGAGGTATGAATATAAGTTTATTATAGTATTGTTACATTTTGGGATTTTTTTGCAAGCACTCTGTGGAATTAGCTTATGTGTATCTCATGTGGAGATTCTGAAATAAAAGAAGAGAAAATTTAAGTATAAAATTATTAAATACAAGCAAAAAATCTCAACAATTTCACCGCCTCAGTGACTGCTATACAACAAATATACCTACCGTTTCTTATATATTCCCACTAAAAACTACATCTCACTTTATATTTTAACATAACCTAATAAAATACTATAAACATTTTGCAATTTAATGTATAATGATTTTCACTTCAAATTACAATTAAAAAAACCACACATGAAAACTGGCGTACAATCCAAGAATATCAAATCGTACGAATCTCGCTCTTCTTTTATTTTATCCAAGAATCTCCACATGAGACACATAACAAAAATCCACAGAGTGGTTACAAAAAAAAATCCCAAAATGTAACAAATACTATTATTTAAACTTATACACATACCTCAACAGAAACCTCCTAAATTTTTTCACAACATAACCTCCTCTACACCTTTATAATACCTGCATCAGACATATTAACCTTTATTCCTATAATCTCACTTGAACTGTAAAGAATAGATCTTATTCTAACCTTAAAATGTTATGTTTGTAATTATCCTTCCTCCTAATATTTTTTGTATTCAGATATACCTGATGATGATCAAAAGAGGACAAAACATGTAGTACAAAATCATAATAAATAACCACATATATAAGTGTTGTGATTGATGGTATTTTTATTAATTTTAGTTTAATACATAATCAGACAACAAAATATAGCATACAAGTTCTCTGAGTGGTTGCCAGTTGTACAGCTGTTCATGTGGACCCTGTGAAGTCTCTCATAATCACAAAAGCCCTTAGCTGGGTCCCATTCATAGACACTGAATTCATACATCAGAAGTTCTGGGAAAAATCCTGTTGCAGATCTTTTCTTACACTAAGCATTCCAAGGTGAAAGGAAAACTTTGTGTCGTGTTCTGTGTGGTTTATATAGTAAGTTATGTCATTATAGATATGAAGGCAACATAAGCACTGAAATGCGTTTGTTCCAAAGCAAAACAACAATTTTCATAAAGGCAGTTAGTAGTCTATAACAACGTAAGTTACCACAAGGATAACATTCACTAATTTTGTAGAAAGTAAGTGAGGTTGTTTAACCAATACAGTACATGACACACTAAAACACATGTGGATATACACTGCACGAAATTCAGGACAGGCCCCATTCATATTACTATAGCTCTGAAAGTATTACATATAGAGCATTACTCTTGAACTCCCTTAAGGTTTTAGATTTCAAAAAACGGGAACATACTTTTACATAAATAAATTTAAAAGTACAACATAGACATGCACGTGTAACACACTTTACAAAATCTACAATGGAAATTGATGTTACAACAATTACAACTTTCTGATACCCTTAAACTTGGTCAAAACAGGCATCAAAGATAAATTACTGCATGGATAAAACTCTCACTTGGCCACGACTGCTTCCTTCCACATCCCTTTCGATTCATTATTCACTGATCATCCTAACATGGGACAAGATATAGTTAAGTAAACAATAAATAAACTTTGTGGTGTTATATCGTCATTTATTGCCCATGGAACTAAGGAAACCCATGAAAAGCGCAGAATACTTTAAGTCCCAACCAAGATTAAAACCCGGCACCTCCCAAATATAAGTCATAATAAGTGTCACCATTTAAATGAACTTCATCACTCAAGAGTTGTATTCAATGGAATCAGTCATTAGGAAGAGCTGTGCTTGTGCCATAAAAACATTAAGTAATTGAGACAAAGTGCCATATGTGCTTATTCCAGGCACTGGACTGAGGTGAGTGACATCACACTCCGGCCGCCTTACCCCAGGGAATAAAACCCCAGCACCCACTGACTAATCAACAACGGTGATATTGGGGGCTGGGATAGCATAGTTGGTATAGTGACCTGCTATGGACTGGACAGTTCGGGGTTCAAACCCCAGTGGGGGCACAAGATTTTCTCTTCTCCACACACATTCAGACAGGAGCTGGGGCCCAGTCAGTCTCCTGTACAATGGGTACAGGGGCTCTTTACTGGGGCAAAGTGGCCGAGGCATGGCACTGACCTCCCCTCATCTAGCGCTGAGATTAAGAATAAGTATGGCTGTACCTCTATGCCCCCTCTGGGCATGCATGACATGTTACAGTGAGACCTTTATTTAATGAGTTCAGTCCACCTTAACTTGTTTTCTTGGGAGTACCTTCCAATTAATCCCAGATTGTCACAGTGGTATCCCCTTCTCCATTAAATACATGTGTTATTTACATTCTCTTATTACACCACTAACTGGATTGGTCACATCTTGCATAGGAACTGCCTTCTGAAACACACTATTGAAGGAAAGTTAGAAGGAAGGATAGAAATGATGGGAAGACGAGGGAAAAGACATAAGTTGCTACTGGATGACCTTAAGGAAACAAGAGGATACTGGAAATTGAAAGAGGATGCACTAGATCGCAGTCTGTGGAGAACTCACTTAGGAAGAGGCTACGGACCTGTCGTAGGACAGACTGTGAAATCAATGAAACCACTTAAACTGAACACCATCTTAATATCTACCGAGATCTGTAACCAAAATCCCACTTAAAAGCAGTCAGTCTCATATGATACAACAGCCAGTCTCAGCCTACCAGCTAGTACCCCTGAATATATTTTCCCCAAAATTGGTAACAATGTTATCCCTCTGCAACTTCCAAGCTCCCCCCTGATTTCCATTCTCTTTTTAAATTGGTTGTATTAATGCAATTTTCCATTCTCTTGTAAACTGTACCTTATTTTAACTTATTAAACAGTTCTGTCACAATTTAAATTCCTTCGTCTTTGGTCACCAACACCTTCCAGGCGTCAGCCAGTATTCCATCACATCCTGTTGTCTTGTCACCCACTGAATAAGAAGGCGCGGCAAGAAAATTCCCCTGCCCCTGCCAGGAATCAAATTGGTCAACCTACACACAGTCAGTCTCTACTCTCGAGCTATGCCACCTATTTTATATGATACTAGATTGTCACTGGTAAAATACTGTTTAAGGCCAAGCCTGCCATGTGTCCGTAAAGATGACCTATGTAACTACATAGGTCATCTTTACGGACCACCCACCTGATGTAAGATATGAGAGCTTACACACTGTTACTACAGAAAGCAACATATGTTTCATTACATAATAGAAATTCACATTGTCTAAAACATTTTTTTTAAGTTTTGTAATTATTTTAAAATGACATACAACATGCAAGATAGAAAAAAGAGAGAGGCTGTTTTTTGTCATACTGCATAAAATATAATAGCATATATCTAGTATATGACCCCTGAAGATGAAGTATATACAGTAGAACCCAGATAAGAAGTCCCCGCATAAGAAGTTTTCCCCTGTAAGAAGTCTGATTTTTAAAGTCCCGAAATCCTATTGCTTTTAATAAGCTTCCCTCTTAATAAGTCTTCCCGCTTAAGAAGTCCCTAATCCTCTGGTCCCTTGAAAGACTTCTTAACAGGGTTCTACTGTGGTTTGAAGCCTGTCAGGCTTGTAATAAACTCTACTGCTCTGATGGTTGAGTATACATAATATAATATACTGGATGATATTATACTCGCATGGCTCCCAATTCGAAATTACTGTCCTTTGACGGTGACCTCTACCCTATTCCGATGCAGGATTAAATTCTAAAGATATGGAGCTTACAGACATTTGGATGGAGGATCATGCGTCACAATGCCTCCACCTACAGACAAAAACGAATGCAGAAAGCAGTCGACACACATACATGTCCCCAAGTGGGATTCAAACCCATGATGTCAACTAAGTGGTTGAACAAAGCACGTCACAGTCCAGTTTATCAAATTGTGGGCAGCAGACCACAGACCAGTTTTCTCAACTGTACAACATATTAGACAATATATTATTTTCATAATGTGTTTAAGTACTGAAAAAAAAGTTCTGTTTTCATTAAAACCGAAAATATGTTGCAACAAATTTTGTTTCATTACCGGTACATTATTCCTAAAAGATATTTTAGACGTTTAATGTCGGGCTACTGATGCAAATAAATCACATCTATTCTAATAAATTTATATTGAAATCAGGAATAATGAAATTGTAAAATATGTTTAAAACTTTTTTATATTCCTATTTTGTTTTCACATGTATTATGCCCGTGACACAATGAAGTTCATTTGATAAGTACTAGGTAACGAGCTTACAGAAAATGTGGCATGTACGTACCAATCCACAATGTCAAAAGTGTGTTAGAACATGTGCTCCTTTTGATAATCAAAATCATACTTCACCATACAAAACAGAACAGAAAATATATCAGCAAGCAGATAACAGACAAGTATTTTGAAGTCTGCAGCCTGTAATTTTGGCTAAATGTACCAATCAGACAACACAGATAAGAAGGAAATGAATACAACACTTCATGTTGAGATGGCATAAAGTTAAAATTAACAACTGAGTTTACTTTTTATTCATCTATCCTTTGGTCACATGGTGATACTGTTTCACTATGTTCATAGGTTATACAGCACCAAATGAGGAACGAAGTTGATCACAACTACGAAATAAAAAAGGGCTCGGAAGGACGTGATCTAGCTGAAGGTACGAACTTGAGACTAAGCCTGGAGAGACAAGACAGACCACAAAAACCTTTGATTATAACTGGGGTACACTGGCCCAAGACATGTGGGCACACCGGGCAGGTTAATAATTTGGTGTTGCTTAAAACTGATATTCTTTAAACCTTTTCAGCCTAGGGTAGGGTTGGCAAACCTTTCTGAGGGCATGAGCCCAAACTGCTGATAATTTTTGGAGAAATTCTTTCGTGCATGTAAACCTAAGTTTACTAGCACCATATTTCTGACTATTCCAGTGACATTGTAGTGCCCCTTTACATGTCGGCGCCCTGGGCAGTTGTACGGCTGGCCCACCGCTTAGTCCGGTACTGAACCGTGCAATGATTTGAACTGGGTGCCTCTGAAGTAAAAGTTTACAGTGACAACTGAGGTTCTCACAGCAGTGTTGATACAGACTCCGGTCTTCTCGGATATGGCTATGTGTAGATGGATATGTAAGTACTGATGTTACAAAGGCGCTTGCTAGATACCAATCTACACAGCACCATATCCCAGAAGACTGAAGTCTTCATCAGCATTACACCGGCTTCTTTGGTATTAGAAACTAATTCACAGCCACATTTTGTATTCTGAAGTTAAAATATTCATGGTACACAATAAGGTGGTATACCTTGACCAACTGACTTACATGAAATTATCTGATTGGACTGATTAATCATGATGAGCTGAATCACATTTTTAGCACCCAAGGGAAGCTGCAATCCTGCGCGCTTTCCTTCTAAACTGCCTCTTTTTCTTTGTGTAACATGCATCTATTACATTGACACCTAATAGTAAAACTATCCGTCATACACACGGATAGTAAGAGGTGAAAGTTTGTGTGTAATTGATGATGAAAAAGAACAGAAGTGCACCAACAGCTGACCCAAACTGCTGAACAGCTCCACACCAGAACAGAGCACGTCCACCCTTCAGGCGGAACAGTGATGCAATAGACACTTTTATGTAAGTGATGAGCCCAGTGACAATCACCCAGGAAAACACCTGGAAAATGACAAGACAAATTTTATAACTGAAATGTTACAAATTTACTGGCATAATTTATGCACTTTTTTAAACAAAAAAAGTTGTTTTTATGTTATTCATGCCGTGCATATTCTTATGCACAAGGTTAACAATCACAGAATCACAATATTGTAAATTTAAAGTTTTTAAAGTATGATGTACCAGGAAGACGTTTTCAGTTGTTTCCACTCTTTATGAAGCATGCATATGAACATATTTCTCAGTCTATTATGATCTGAAGAGATCCCATTCTTCTAGAGAGTGTATGACGTGTATCGTCTCAGGTGCACCACCTGATAACTCCCTGATGATGGCACATTGGTACCGAAACATGTAGGAGCTTTATACTTCCTTTTGAATGTATTTTATTAACAGCAGAAGTTGGTTAATGCATTAATTAAAAAAGTTGTCTAAAATTTGGGTGCCTAAAATATGCAAATACCATATTGACCCAAATACAAGACAACCCTGCACACAACATAACCCCCTCCCCCTCACAATTTTCGGTTTTCAGGAAAAAAACATGTTTAAGTTTGTGAGAGATTATAAGGCAACTCCAAGTTTTGCAGATGATGAACTGGAAATACTCATCTTATATTTGAGTAAATATGGTACCGCATTTCCAAGTATGCTTGGTAGGTACAGCATTTTGGAGGACACTCCTACCTCCATCTCCAGGGTAGAAGAATGTGCCCCTAACCTGTAGATGGAGGAAACGTGTTCCTTTGAAAGGTTAGTACTTATCTACAAAACTACATGGTGTCATATTCCTGAAGACAATGATCTGAAAAACTGTAGACTTCACTGATAGCTATATTTCATGTTGTTTTATCAGTTTTAAAGTGGTCATTTTTGAAGAGAAAAAGAATGATAAAGTTTGTTTTGAACTTCATATACAAAAGGAATTACACTGGACTACTACAGAGGAAATTAAATTTAACTAACAATTTTTAGTGTGGACCTCCTTATAAAAACTGGATCTAGACCACCTTGGTTTCGAAATTAACTGAAATCCTCAAAGCACACAGGCAGACAGACTCGAGATTCGCTAAATGTGTGAGATAAGTATCTAATTACATAATTAATAATTTTACGCAGTAACTCATTTTCAGAAACTTAATAAAAATTTACTACAAGGAATAAATATTTATCAATCTTTTTACTTCCAAAATAATTTCTGAGCTCCTTCAGGACACACATATTATATGACACTGCTATTTTAAATGTAACTTACCACAAGAAATTCTCCCCCTGCAGTGTTGACAAGTGGCGGTACAGGACTGAGAAGTGACAGAGCCATGATGTATCCTGTAAAGACTACACTTAACGATGTCAGTAGAGATATCATCCTGACTGATGAGTATGGGTAAAAGAATGCTAGAAAGCAAGCCACTGGATTGGCCATGCTTCCCAGTGTCACAGACAGATGATAGGCAACATTGCCATATGGAAGACATGAATACGACTGAATACTTGGGAAAATGCCATTACCAAACATACATACCCATGCTGCTAAAACTAGAAAATAAATGTACACAGGCTGTGTCAGAGAAGACAGTTGCTTATCTGTAGATGGTTGGGATACTGTAGTTACGGCAACACCACCCTTCACACTTGCATTTACCCGTCGATCTGAATTTTCATTTGCAGTAGGTAATTTAGAATGGATATTAGAGGTTTCTGGATGTATCATTGAAGCGTCTACATCTTCTCCAATTGTAAAAACTGGACTCTGTATAGGAGCTCGATTGTTTCTAGAACCTTCAACCATTTGAGAATTCTTCAGGCTGAACGCAGGAGATTTGGCTTGGGAATCAGTCCTTTCACTCTGGCAATATCTCAGATTGTTTAGAAGAAAAAACGCAATAGTACTCAGAGTCATCATAACAAACAGAAAAAAGAAGAAGGCCTCACTTGAAAAACGTGGTGGTTCTGTATGTGGCACCATGACCGTACTGTTTTCAGATTCGGCAACACAAACTGGATTTCCACCAACACCCTGTATCAGTGCTACTGCACTAGGTAAAAATCCACTAAGTCCTTCTCCTATGAAGTAAGATATGAGGTAAATTTCAAGAAAATTCCCCATGAAAGGCATGAAGAGCACGGAGCTTGTGCACCCAACCAATGCAATAAAGAAGGTGAGAACAAAAAGTGCTGTGCTATGCTCACTGCCACTAACCAAACTCGTTTTATGATAAAACAATGCCATCATTAATGAAGCAGAAGTACCAAGTATCAAAATTACGCAGATTATCCAGCTGTCTTTAACCCTTCCTGGGAAAAGCTTTTGTGAAACACTGTAAAGAATTGGCCCCAAGTTTGCAATCTGAATAATTACAGAAAGATAAGATGGAAGATTCCAGCCTTCTGGCTGTGACTGTACCATTAACGGTAGCTGCACGTACATACCATTTACAGATATCCATGCTGAAATACCAAAGAGAATAGCCAATACATCTACCAACAATTTACGGTTAGAAAGTCTGTGACAGATGCAATATATGTCTGTCATGTTGTCAGCTGATGAGGACTTTACTTGCAAAGATGTCAGAAGAGGTGTTCCTTCACTTAACAAGTGCCTATAACAGAAAAACATGAAAGAAATGTAAGTTCTGATCTAATTATCTACCTACCTAAATAACTAACTACAGTAGAATTCTTTAACCCAGATGCTGATACTCTGAAACTCCTGATACTGCAGCAGTTGAGGAAAATAGTCTGAAGTGTGGAAGTCCTCCAAAAAGGCCTCCAAGGGTGTCTCTACATTGACCTTTGTGGTATCTCCTGACCCTTTGTCTCCTACTCCATCAAATACTTCAGCTATGAAAACTCCAGAAAAACACAGCAGAGGACTCTGATGACCCTGAACCAGCAAATGAAGGAGATATCCAAATGGAATACTCCTCTGATTAGTTGTATAGTCCAAATATAGGAGCAGTAACAAAATATTACCTGTAAGAAGTTAGGTCAGTAAAGGTACTGTTTGACAATCTGGAATATTTGACGTCTGTCACCCGTCTCAACTTGTGGGTGCCGCATTAAAAGAATTCTACTGTACATGCATCACAGTTGACATAAACCCTTCTGCTGCATTTACTGAGCATAGCTGATTTTATCCAGGTGGTTCTTTCTTGTAGCAGTCACATAACCTCAATTCAAAATTCTGAGTTCTTATGGTGCATATATAATCACCGTTTACTTTTTCAAACTTAAGCTTCTACCCTACCACCTTTTTGAGATAGCTTGAACCCTGTCAGTTCATATTCTGGTTACAGTTTATTACAGAAGTAGGTATTTGCATCAATCATCTGTTTTCATCTACCAGATGCATCATGGCATCCACAAACATATGGTTACTTCTATGTGAAGATATTTTAGAGAAAAGAGAACAGTGCCAGTGAATCTAAATGCATACGTGATTTGTCTGGTCACAAATGTAAAACAATTGCTGAAAACAGCTCATCACTGGGGGGCCACCACAGCACACACTAACAGCAGTGAAAGGGTTACATTGATCTATAAATTTCCTGCCAAAGAACCTCAAGGCTCATCACCACTAACACAAAACACGAACGTCCAACACTGGGAACTAATCCTCAACCAGTTCAATCCAGATCATATCCCCACCATCTGAGTTTCTAACATCCACTTTCATATTACTAGTGGAAAAGTAAGAAGAGACCATTTTAAAGACCTAGGCATAAATGGAAGGATACTATTAAAATGGGTCTTAAAAACATGGGATGGGAAGGCATGGACTGGATTTCTGTGGTTCAGGATAGGGACAGGTGGCGGGCGCTTGTGAAGGGTGAATGAACCTTTGGTTCCATAAAATGCGGGGAATTTCTTGACTAGCTGAGGACCTGTTAGCTTCTCAGGAAGGACTGTGCTCCATAGAGTTAGTTAGTTAGTCAGTCAGTTTGATTGTGGAAAACGTAAAGTACAGGAAATGTTATCCCTGTGCACACTATGATGGTAAATGGGAGACAGGGGGTATAGCTCCACTTATTCTTAACCTTAGTGCCACATGGAGGTCAGTGGTCAGAGTCACATCCTGGCCACTTTACACCTGGGGAAAGAGCCCCCCTGTACCCAAAGCATAGGAGGCTTGATGAGCTCCAGACCCAGTCTGCATGCTTAGAAGAAGGAACAATCTCTTGCCCCTGCTGGCAATTGATCCACGATTCCTCAGTTGTCCACCCCATACCCTAATCACTACACCAACTACACTATCCTAGCTCCTACAAGTAGAAAATGCCCATTGAAAGATCCACAGGCCACCTCACAAAAATGCAAGAATGTACACACCAAAGCCACATGACAATGCCATCTGTTAGACACTGTAAAAGTTGTGCTGACAATACAGTTCTTCAGACATCAGAGTAACTATGTCTTCTGTGAGTAAATAAGAGCAAATCATAAACCACCTTGTATCTTACATACAAATATTCTTGCTTTAATTTAAATTTTCCAACTTGTCTCTTTGAATGAGATGTTCTATCTGTTCATATTCATTTGTTGTTCTCCTGCTCATCTAGGTATATTTATTTAAACACTAACAATATCAGGTGAACAGTACAAATTGTGATGTTTCTTATCATGTAATTTTCCTCACCATCTTTTACTTCTCCCACTAAATTCATTGTAACAGAACTACCATTCTACAAGAATATAACAATAATCTATTACTGGGAATTTGTGGCTCCTTTCAGGGTGGCTAGAGTATGGGATGTGTACATTTATATAGTTTGTGTCTTTGTTAAGAATATGTAATTTCGGTATACCCAACTACACTACATATAGCACTGTGCTTATTGATCTTCCTATTGTGAAGAATCAACTGAGCACACATAACATCTCACATCTCACATCTGTTTTAAATTTTCATCATGAATGGTGAACTTTCTTCACATCTAAGCATGTGGCATGGCCATGCCACAGCCAAAGTTGTTTATCACTGACTTCTCACCATGGAGGCCCAGGTTCTCTCCTAGGGAAGTTCACACGGGATTTGTGGTGGAAAAAGTGGCATTGTGACAGGTTTTACTGAGAACATCAGCTTCCCCGCCCACCATCAATTTCCATCCCACCAGTGCTCCATATCCATCCATCTGCCATCTGGGGTGATGGAGTATGGGCCCATGACAGGCTGCTGTTTCAAGAGACAGAGTCCCACCCAATCCAAAGAATCAAGACTAGAGCTTTGCCACAAGGTGTATGGGCACGTTTAGTAGAAGTAAAGCTTCATGCATTCTTGCTGTGAGCACTAGAACAAGCTGAGTGTGTGGTGCTTTGCCTTTAAGAACCACATTACCCAACTGACAGGAACTTTTGTAATAAATTAAACATTTCATTTAAAGCATATGTTCTTAGAATCTTAGATGCAACAAGAAAAATAAAGGCTACATTTCACGTAACTTAACCAAATAAAATGTAGACAATATAGAAAAACACCTCGGAGTTCCAAGCAGCAGCGTGTAGTGCAATCCAATTTGTAAATTATAACTGTGCATGGCCTTTTAAGTAAGTCAGCTAATCTTTGCCAAGCTACCATAATAACAAAGTCTTTTAATTTCGCTTTACAAAGCCGGGTAGGCAGAACAAAGTTCGACCTTTAACTTTACGTCCTTGGGCTGCGTACAGGTGCATTTGAATCATTATTAATTAACCTATACAGTGCCTTCAGAATGTACGTAACAATGTCCAGCATGCACACACCAAAACTGGAACACGGCAACAAATGCAAAACTTACTTTGCCCTTTCTTCTTCACATAGCACTTTGTTTGTAGAAGATTGCACTGATAGCGGTGACAACATTGGCCCTTGAGAGCACATGAGATTTCCTTACGTTGCGTAATATTAGTTATGAAACCTTGAAATGTATTATGGTAATACCGGTTCGGTGTTCACGTAAGTCCCATTTTAACTCAGCCAGAATGAAGAACTTCATACATATTTCATTTCATAGCCCTCTCCTTGCGTCAATACATCGTAAACGTCATAACATGTTTCATTTCGAAACGAAACATTCGTAACCTCAAATTAAACGACCCAAGTTGTCCACGGTTACATACAACTGCTACCAACCATTCGACTGAAACGTAATTCATTAGGTAGCACTACGAGAGATGTTAGTTAGTATGATACACAGACGAACGCTGCTGTAATGACTACATATCTAACGACAATGTGCCGTTACGACAGCTGAGTTTTCCATAATAAAATGGTAAACAGAAAACCATAGGAAATTGTGTTTCAACGTCCATCAAACACTACCGCTCATGTGCGCTCGACTATTCCTCAAACCACGTAAACACGGCTGTCCCGAGAAAGCTGTACCTGTTCGTGCCACGAAAGCACATGGGGGATTGTTAGTGGTGACCTTTCCGCCCCGGCCACTTTACTCCCGAAAGAGCTCCCGTCACCCATTTAATAAGAGGCGGGGTGGGCCCCAGAACCGATATGCACACTGGAGAAAAGACAAATCTTTTGCTCCTGCCGGGAATCAAACCACTATTCCTCAGTCGCTCGGCCCGTAGCCGATTATGCTGTCCGGGCCCTGATCTTTGTTCGTTTTAACTTCCCGTATTATACACCTACGTTCAGCTAGGAACACTGACTTCTGCCTGTCCGTATATATAATTTGAATAAACGTTTTTCTTATAGTTCGTTACTGGAAGCTATTGAATTTATTGCCAACATTATACTGCAATTTGGTCCTTGGACTGCAAAATTGTAGCAATGACTAGCTACTTAATTTTTTTAACAACAAGAAAGAAAAAAAAAAGAAAGAAGGAAGGAGAAAGAAAGAAAAAAAAGTCGAAAGAGAGGTAAAGAAGAAAAGAATATACATACATGCATTCATACGTACGTACATATATACATATAGTGGTGTACAAATACCGGTCGCCAGGTCGCCGTGGCGACAAAATTTTGTACGGTGGGGCCTAATATTTGTGCATCGTCAGCATGGAACTTGCTTCGTGTCATCCTTCTGGCCTCTAGAATTTTGAAGTGGCTCCCGATTAAAAAAAAAAAATTGTTCACTTCTGTATACATGTATAATGCGAAGGTACTAAATTATCTTGTGTGTTTTTATGTGTAACGCGGTTATTCCTTACGACGACTTTTTTATCTGCTAGCAAAATTAGCCGAAAGTGTAGCGAAATATCTGTGCGACCTTTTCAGAACGGCGTAAACAAACGGACGAAATAAAAGAAATGCGTGGTACGATCAAGTTCAGAACAATTTACATTTCCTTGTCCTATCTAAAATCGTAGATAAACATACAAAAATAATAACTGTAATTTTTTATGGCATGAAATTCATACTCTCGCTTTAAAAGAATGAGAACCTCTACGAAATGCTAAGAAGAATGCTGAATTTGTGCCACAGAATTACGAAGTAACACAGACACAGTCACGTAACATGCTCTATACTTTGCACTCTTCACCAGTTCTTTCTTTCTTTCTTTCTTAGTCTGACCTCTTTCTACCTACTCATTGCAGGTGTAGAGGGTTATTGTTGCACCTGATCACACTCAATGACACACACACACACACACACGGTAGGACTCCCCTGGACGAGGAATCGGCCCGTCGCAGAGACCTCTACCTGACAACACACAACACTCACAAGAGACAGACATTCATGCCCCCGGCGGGATTCGAACCCGCAATCCCAGCAAGCGAGCGGCTTTCGACCCACGCCTTAGACGCGCGGCCACTGGGATCGATCCAGTTGTTACTGTGGTGATTAAATCGAGTTGACTGAGGAATGTAGCAGGCTCGACTGACGTGAGAGATGCATATAACATTGGGTCGGTGAACGTATAAGAAAACACGAGATGTAATTGATAAGATAATGACAAAATTAAACTTAGAGACAAGCATTTTGACGGAACGCAAGCAGATCGCATTTAGTAGGTCTTTGCTGACCACCGAAATAAACACTTCGGATTCCAAAAAGAGCACGAAATTCCTTGATTCGTGGGTAACTATCAGCTTCTAAATAAATATCCAGTATTTGGGAACTACACAAATTGTTATGTACCATAAGCAGTGCGTGAAAAGAATTACGCCTTACATGAACACAGTCAATTCAATACTGGATTTTATAATACTTTAATACTGTGTACCTCAGTATATAAGGGGAATAAACCGACGTACGTTACATCTCACTTATTTACCATTTCCAACATGTTTCGGCCTAATTGGCCATCATTAGGAATGATAAGGAACATACTAGATGCTTTCAAGACTTTTTTTTTCCTATGGCTCGAAAGCACCTAGGGGGCCTCGGCCTCCTCATTTTTCGAGGTTTCGCGATCACACACTTGAGACACACCACACTCGGTAGGACTCCTCTGGACGAGTGACCAGCCCGTCGCAGAGACCTCTACCTGACAACACACAACACTCACAACAGACAGACATCTATGCCTCCGGTGGGATTCGAACCCACAATCCCAGCAAGCGAGCGGCAGTAGACCCACGCCTTAGACCGCACGGCCACTGGGATCGGCTTTAAGAGCATTACATATTAAAATAATGGTTACGTTTAAGACTTTAACATGTAATGACCTTGAAAGCTTTTAGTGGTTTCGTTGTGATGCCCGATGATGGCCAATTACGTCGAAACATGTTGGGTCGATGCAGGGCTGACACAAGACATGTGGCTGCCCCCAGCATGTTAATAATTTGGCGCCCCTTTCAAAAGGATATTCTTTAAATTTTTTCATCTTAGGACAAGGCTTGCGAAAAGTCTTGAGGGGACGTGCCCCAATTGCAGATAGTTTTTGCAGAAATTATTTTACTCTTGGAAACCTGAATTTATCAGCGACATATTTCCGATTATTCCAGCGACGTCTTAGCGCCCCTTATAGGTTGGCGTCCCGGGCAGCTGACAGCTGGTTCACCCCTTAGTGCGGCCCTAGATGGTAAATAAATGGAATAGAGCGTACTTTCACCATCTACATACGCCAAAAACTGCATTATAATTAGATACAATAATATACAAAGATATGGCAAACCTCCTACATGTTTCGGCCTTTTTCGGCCATCTTCAGGGAGGTATTCAACAAGAAAAATACAACAATGGTTAGTTATGTCATAGATTTGCAATAACAGAGTTAAAATACAAATATTAAAATAGTTGAAAAATGTAGAAAGCACAATACAGAAAGTATATCATAATAGTTATTATTTAAATTACAAATATTTACTGCAGAAATTTACCTTCGTTTTTAGGGATATGTCCCTCTGTCTCCTGTGTTTGTTTATATCACCGTGGATGATGCACACTGGATGGTAGACACAGGGACAGGGACATAACCCTGAAAACGAATGTAAATTTCTGCAATAGATATTTGTTTGCAATTTATATAATAACTAATATGATACACTTTCTGTATTATGCTTTCTAAATTTTTTAACCAATTTAATATTTGTATTTTAACTCTATTATTGCGCATCTATAACATAACTAGCCATTGTTGTATTTTTCTTGTTGAATACCTCCCTGAAGATGGCCGAAAAAGGACGAAACACGTAGGAGGTCTACCACATGTTTATATTTCATTGTCTCTAATTATAGTGCAGTTGTTTGTGTATGTATGGTGACTTGTCTTACTGCATGGAACATGGATAATTTTAAAAATGGCGTACCTTGTTGCTTTATTTTTCCTTAACCTTTAAGAGCCGGCGATTTAAATGCCCTGTACTGTCAGCGGACCGGAGTTTTCTCTGGGGATTTAAACGTTTGTTGCAATGGTTAGGAAAATTTTGAATATCTTGAAGAATATTAACGCTGGATCTGTGAAATAAATCGTAATTACTCAAGTGAAGCATGGAGAACACGGTAATATACATCATAGTTTATTATAAAATATTTTGATGCAAAATAAGAATGAACCACTTCCCTAAGAGACAGAAATTTTAGTCTTCTTTTGTTTCTTTATCGTGTCTGGACCATTAATGGAATTTTAGTAATATGTTATGTTTCGTTCTCTTTAGCCTTAAATTCTGGCTCCTTTCTCCTGAATTCGTCCCCACTTTCAAGGGAAAATATTTCTGTGAGGTTATTTTAACAACAGCGAAATGCTTTTCGTTGGTGTGATTTCTGTAAGGCTGTACTTACAAAGAGGTTTACAGTTTTACAACCATGAGGAATCTGACCTGCGAAAGGAAAAGTACGTTTCTCGGTATTCCTACCAGTGGCCACACTCTTTCAGTGTTTGTCGCACAGTGCAGTGACCCTGTCGGTGAAAATTATTTCTTGTGAGTACATAATCAGCATCATGGCTTGTAGAAGGCATATTCGTGATGAAGATATTGAATCACAGCTGATCTGTGATATTGATTCGGATGAGAACATCTAATAATAAGGTATGTAATAATTTCTGTAACAAGTAACTTCCTTCTGACGACGCATCATATACTGCCTTTCTCGGGTGAGCTATGTTTCATTCTTCCATCAAGTACGTAAGGGTAAATACAGCCGGAAGCTTTTAATTTCTTCGTATATTTGGACAAATATATTGTGAAAATGTATTGAAAATTTTTCTGTGAGTACAAGCACGGGCTAGAACAGTGAATAAGTTATACGATCACCAGAAAGGAGATCAGGGTTCGGTTCCCGGAAAGTACATAAATATATCTATAGACTCGTATAAATCTTAACTCGATTCTACCGGCTTTTTAATCGATGGGTATCTGGGGAACATGAATGTACAGATGCTGGAGCAAGAAGCTGAATACGCTCTAAACAGTGTTAAATACATCATTTTATGGTATATTACCTCCGCGCCCCAATACGCACCCTTGATATGAGGCACAACTCTAAAATTACCTTCAAGTCTGCTGTATGTATACATAATATTTACACACGCTTATTGCCCCGCCAATATCGTATTTAATGCGAAAAGTTTACATATATCTTTTTGGACAAAAATGTCCGTTTCGGCATTCATACCTACACAAAACGATGGACAAATTTGTCCGTTTCGGCTCTTAAAGGTTAATACTGGATGTTAGATTAGAATTCTAAATGATTCAGTGTCTGTGTATTAGGAGACACGTAATTCCAGACAAAGGGAAATACAGCATATCTGACATAGGCCTAGGTAACAAACGACAGCCACAAGCTTAACTTCTTAGATTGGTATTAAACAGATTACGATAAGGCAGCAAAATATTCTACGCTGTTGACAATGTGTCGTTAGGGAAGGGAATATTTGCTGATGTGAAGTCTCATATGACAGTTAAAGCAGATCCGTCAATCATGTCTGCAATTCAACGTGTTATAAGCTGTTTTCCCGAAAGAGAAATAAGATGCAGTGTGATAAAACGTGGTATCTTTCATTGTGGTGTAGCTAAGGTGTTTGGAGCCCAGAACACGTAGCCAAAATGGCGGCCCCTAACAAAAACTATGAACTTTAAAAACAAAGCACAATCATTCATTGAATTTCCTTTTATTTTGTTGAGTAATTTGAAATTTGGTGGGGGTAGAAATTTTTAAATTTAAAATTCAAATTTTGCTGGCCCTTGGACTCTGCAGCCCTGGAGCGGCCGCAACACTACCCCCCCCCCCACTCCGCCGCTGCAAAGCTACTTCATTGGTTTTACCGATTCATTTACAGAAATTGACAGATATACATAAAACTCCGCATGTCATAAGACGTCATTCGCACAAATTTATATTATTCAAATCCCACAAACTCACTTGAATCACTCCTTAAAACATTTGAAGGGTTACTCAACTTGTCAAAAAAAAGTACATGTGTAAGGTAAATCATGTTAACAGTATCCCTTCATTGGACCTTATGATGCTGAGTTTGAATCTGAAGTCCATAAACACATATTCTGTTTCTATAAGATCTACTTTAATATTATCCTCCAATGCAAGCTTACATAATCGTTCAGATTTTGTAAACGACAAATATATAGGCCTATATATTTCTGAATTCTTGAATGCGTCACACATAAACACCTAATATTCCTTCATTAGATCGTGTGTATGTGTTTTATTGTGAATCACTAGCGGGGTACCTATGCATCGGTCGGTACTACAGCCATGATCTTTACCGATACAAAGTTATCTATAGATGGCAGCACCGGGTACTCTATCAAGCTGTATTTCGAGAATTTTTAAAATCATGGCGTCTGTATGCAGTGAAGTTGTGGACTTATTATATCGCTCACGGGCTGCAATCTAAAATAGTGGAATGAGGGAAAATTGATCTGTGGAAACCATCGCTAGGAACGGGAAATATCAGAACTTCCTGCTGAATTTTCAAAGGGCTTTCTAATACTCTTTAAGAATATCAGATGAAAAGCACAAACTATCAAGCTCTTCACTATGTCTAGCTACAGGATGTCCATTTTATCGTGTCCCTGATCACGGCAGCTTTATCGCATAGGAAACCTGCATCCGCCAGGGAACCCCCCCCGAGAGCTGCCGTTCTAAGGGACATTCGGTTGTATAAGATCAAATCTACCTTGAGTTTCTTCCAATCGCACCTACCACAAGGTACTGATATGGACTTCAACTTCATGAGATTATAGGATTATACTTTAAACATTTTACACTCTATCTCCTAACACTCTTGTTGAATAACTTATCAATGTATGATTCTGTAACACGATTTATCTGACGAGTGATTTACACACGTGTAGAGCTTCCGAGTTACATTCAGTGAAGTCCTGGAGAAAGAAGCGTTAGGAAGCTTGATTGAGATTTTTCAGAAACCATTTTGTTATGGAGAGTAGTCATAATATTTCAGCGACCCGTATGACATACACGAACATGATTAGAACATAAATAGCAGAAAACATTACAATATTCATCTTTTTCACGTTCTTTTCTTCTCTTTTCCTATTATTATTATTATCATCATCATCATCCAATCACATGACATTTCTTCCCGTTTTCTCATATCTCTCCTTATTCATTCCTACATTTGCACGTTGTTTTCTGCTCTTCCCTTCATTTACTCTTCTCTCTCGCCTGTTGTCTCTATTTCTTCTTATTGGTTATTCTTCATTAATACAGATAGTGTTCCTTTACTATACAGAGTGACACACGAGCCCCACGTTCTCCCACTGTTACCCACACAATGTTCTTAACCTTTAAGTGCAACTTTTCTGAAATTTCTGGCACCAGAAACTTCTTAAAAAGCCTTACTAATTCTGCGAATCGCTCTTCAAATTTATCTTAACTCACGGATCCATTACGCACGAATCGGAGTACATTTAAATTTGATATATTTTCATATAGAAGGTACGATTAACACCGTAAAAATATTTATTAATTTAAATGTCAAACCAGACTTTTTTTATTATCGTTTACAAGGGAAGAGCAGTTGTTCAATTGCATATCCCACGTGCCGCCAAACACTGCAGTCATTTTTTACTCAAAAAGCCCGAAGACAGGAAAGTTTTACTTTGGCAAGCAAGAATAAATATATTGTATTTTTATTTAAGAAAATGTTGGTTCAGTTTAGTATCACACAAAAATTAATTCCAATTCCAAATTTTCTGGATCTTTCGCAAATTATGCCTTCCAATGGAAAACAAAAAACAAATTCTAGTTCCATATTTTTGAGATCCTGTAACTGTTCCTTGAATTCCTCTCGTAGCAGAAAAATTCTCCTGGAATAATCCTGAATACTCCCAGAAAAAATTTCTCCTAGGGGTGTGGAGTTCTAAATGTTTTTCCCACAACAGACGCTTAAAATTAAAAGCCCCGATGCTTCAAACATCTCTGCAATGAGCTTATCTTTGCCTTGTAAATCTTTGTTACGAGTGTGATCTGTCACATCCACAAAGAGCGCTGTATCCTTCATCCATCCTTTACCCGTCAGTCCTTTTGTGTTTCTTTTCCAAGAACAATACGACCTCCTTCAGCAAATAAACAAAAAGTCTTACAAAACATATCTGCCACTTAACCACCTTATTATTAGTGTGGTAAATGATTTTACAATGTTTGCCTGCTGTGGAGTTTCATGATTTATACTCCTCAGCAAGTAAACAGGCATTGTTCGTCGCCCAATACAACAATTGCACATGTAGTTCCCTAAGCTACCCGCGACATACTGCAAACCTTCCTGTTCATCATCAAAAACTTCTTCAGTTGTCCATTGCGGCTTCCTACCACGTTTCGGTGTCTGTGTTGTGATAAAAAAGAAACCTCCAGAGGAACCTGAAGAAGCCGCTATGATGACCGGCATAGTGTAAAAATACGAGTACTACAACAGATATAGTGGTTGTAGACTCGCTACGGGCTGGACGGTCCGGGGATCGAATCCCGGCGGGGGCGAGATTTTCAGTACCCGTCCAGACCGGCCGTGGGGCCTACCCAGCCTCCTGCACAATGGGTACCGGGTCATTCCCGGGGGTAAAGCGGTCGGGGCGTGGCGTTGACCACCCACCCCCATCAAGCACCGAGGTTAAGGAAAGAGTAGAGATATACCTCTACTCCTCCTCTGGGCTTCATGGCCTGTTCTAGGGAGAATTTTATCAGACGGTGAACAGTGCCTGTTTATTCAACAATAAAGTGGTCACGGAGAATGAGATGGGCCGTGCATGTGGCACGTATGGGGAAGAGAAAAAATGCAAACAGAGTTTTGGTTTGGGAAACCCAAAGGAAAGAGCCAACTTGGAAGACCTAGGCGCAGATAATATTAAATCGATCTTAAAGAAAGAGGATGAGAGGTCGTGTCTAGATTGATCTGGTTCAGTGTAAGGACAAATGGCGGGATGCTGCGGAAAAGGTAATGAATATTTGGGTTGCATAAAATGCAGAGTGTTACTAGCTGATGAAGTATTAATTTCTCAAGAAGTACTCTGCTCCATGGAGCTAGTTATCATCGCTTTCTGCTTATAATAATAAAGCTACAATTTCACAGGAGTTAAGGGCATTTGCACCAATAACATTCACAGATTTAACGCCGTTCATTACGTGATCCACTTTCAAACTTTTGTACACAGTGTTTTTTTTAATAAAGAGTACAGTCGAGATTAAACACAGCGATGGTCTCCTCGAGTTCTTCTATTGTTTCATTTTAATTTTTTCTGCAACACTATCACTTTGACCAATCGTGCCGGAGGCTTTGCACCAACAAACTCAACCGTCCTTCCACAAGTCATCTCATATTTGCTAAAAAAAAGCGTCACCAAATCAGAAAAAAATTAATTAACTCCGATTTGTCACTTCATATGGGCCAGTTCCATAAGTTATATCACCAATTTCAACTCCTCATTTACACTTCAAATAAAAAACAGTACACAGCACAATACCTGTAATATCTGCACTCTCCACAATTACAACTGAACATGCCACAATTGAGTTTTATTTAACATGACAACTGTATATCTCCTGCAAGCCATTCACATAATCTGATATTGTGTTTGATGAAAAACAGAGAATTTTAAAAAGCTGATATTTTCCTGGACAAAGAATTTCTGCTACCTTCATTATACATTCCATCACGCACTCAAAATCCGTAAATTGTTTCGATTTCTTTGAAATAATTTGCGAAAGAGCAAAACTTGCATCAAATGCTGCTTCATTTGGTTTAGTATCAATAATAAATATCTTATGCTGTAATTAAATTGTTCATTATTGACAACAACAAATACAAACGTAAGGAGAGTACTGTTAATCACAACAATCTTCGTATATTAAGTTAATTTCAACTTGATTCATATAAAAGATTGTTGTGATTGAAAATACTCTCCTTACCTTTGTATATTTATATCACAAGGGATGTCACGCTTGAAAGAAAAATAAACGCAGCTGTGATATAAACAAATACAATTTTATATCACTGCTACATGTTTCGGCATCACGCCATCCTCAGGGATTTGGTGTGTCATGAATGAACAATTTAATTCAATCAAAATGCACGGGATAAATAATGTAAAAAAATCTTTTGCTGCTTTAGCGGATCAGATTTAAGACTCTTCAATTTGTTTTTTCTTCAGCTTCTATTAAAAAACACAAAACTTATCTGCGTGTAAAGTTTCGTAATGGCGGAGCAGACTACATTTGTTTGTCACTGATACTTCGTTATTACAAAGAAGGTAAGCAACTGAATCACGACTCAGCTAAAATGTCATGTCTTCAAAATTTATTGTAATATTGTTTTCTGCATGTATGCAATTAAATTTTGGCACTAGCAACGTCAATACAATGACCGTTTAAAGACAACTTTAGTATACAGTCTGTAGTAAGACACTGTGAAACTGCCTACGCCCTGTCAGCAGTTACCAACCACACAACAGGGGTTTCGACACGCCGTGTACATTGCATCACCTAATAGCAATACAATAGCAATGGATTATCTAAGACTAGGGGTAGCAAGCTTCTTTAACTTTTATGGCCACTGAAAAAACATATCTTAAAACAAAACATGAGATAAATTATTCAACACAGAGGTGGGCTACATTTTAAAAGTATTTAAAACAGGGCAAGGGCCACATAAATTAAACTGGCGGGCTACGTGCCTGAGACCCCTGGCTTAGTTAGACTCAAATTGTTCTCAGATTAAACAACGATCATTTATCTGAAGTTAATCAGCCGAATTAATTTTGTAATGCACGCGTTGTGTGTTGTCTGCAAGGTAAGAACTAGACGTTTACATATTATTCAACTCATTGTCACCATTTAAGGGGTTAAAAATGTGTAAACTTCACAGGAAAAAGCCACGTTGCACAACCACGAAACACTGGTATAACAATTGTTTTTAAACGGAAAATATACAGGATGTTCCGCAAAATATGTGCGTCATTTTGAGTAAAAAATTCTGTATCAACAACATATGTCCCATTATACACCGTTATATCACTATGAACATTTAAATGAAGCGGAATTGATTAATTTATCAAAAAGGCAACAAATTCTCTTTTGAGAACCGTAGAATTGTGCTTACAGAACGGTTGAGGCCACTTCGAACAGTAATATGTGAAACGTGACTGTCAATTGACGTTCTATGATGCTATCTAATCGAAATTGTTTTTTTTCCCCCGTGTTGTAACGTAACTACCTAAAATTAATAATTCACTCTGTAACATAAATAAAAATCTATATCTTTCTTTTGTGGGTGTTATCTGACACATAACTTTCTTTTGATGTGCATAAAGTAGTTCAAAACTTAATGGCCGCCTTTGTATTGTGGTGTTACTGAATACATATACAGTAGGTTAAGACTTGATGGATATCTTTCTTTTGTGGGTGTTATCTGACACATAACTTTCTTTTGATGTGCATAAAGTAGTTCAAAACTTAATGGCCGCCTTTGTATTGTGGTGTTATTGAATACATATACAGTAGGTTAAGACTTGATGGATATCTTTCTTTTGTGGGTGTTATCTGACACATAACTTTCTTTTGATGTGCATAAAGTAGTTCAAACTTAATGGCCGCCTTTGTATTGTGGTGTTACTGAATACATATACAGTAGGTTAAGACTTGATGGATATCTTTCTTTTGTGGGTGTTATCTGACACATAACTTTCTTTTGATGTGCATAAAGTAGTTCAAAACTTAATGGCCGCCTTTGTATTGTGGTGTTACTGAATACATATACAGTAGGTTAAGACTTGATGGATATCTTTCTTTTGTGGGTGTTATCTGACACATAACTTTCTTTTGATGTGCATAAAGTAGTTCAAAACTTAATGGCCGCCTTTGTATTGTGGTGTTACTGAATACATATACAGTAGGTTAAGACTTGATGGATATCTTTCTTTTGTGGGTGTTATCTGACACATAACTTTCTTTTGATGTGCATAAAGTAGTTCAAAACTTAATGGCCGCCTTTGTATTGTGGTGTTACTGAATACATATACAGTAGGTTAAGACTTGATGGATATCTTTCTTTTGTGGGTGTTATCTGACACATAACTTTCTTTTGATGTGCATAAAGTAGTTCAAAACTTAATGGCCGCCTTTGTATTGTGGTGTTACTGAATACATATACAGTAGGTTAAGACTTGATGGATATCTTTCTTTTGTGGTGTTATCTGACACATAACTTTTTTATTTGTACAGTGTGATAAAACATATGTACTGTAAAATTGCCTTTCACAGTCATATAGGTACGTTAACAAGCTCGTAGCGATACAACGGTAGATAATTGGGCATATGTTGTTATAATATTTTTTACTCAAAATAATTCAGAGTATCATCATGAAGATAGGCACACCTTATACGCGACATTCTCTATGTGTTAAAGACTGGCTTCCTGAAAAGTATATCGGCCTATATTGGCTGAATTGTTGCAGTTAAGATTCCTGGCAGGGCTGGAATTTTCTCTTTGCTGCAGGACCAGACGAGCTCTGCGATTTACCTGGTCAAACATTTTAATTCGAAACTCAGGTTATTTTGCTGGGGAGAGGGGGTTTAAAAGGGTTAAAGCGTGATTATTCTCAGTCTATCCATGTAAACTACGTATCGAATCTAAATTCGGCCACGACCGCTTCCCTCCGCATCTTCCCAATTCATTATTCACTCAATATAGTCTTCTCGGGAGCACAGCCGCGTCAATTCGTTTGAATACAACGTTTCGGGGACTAGCTCCGTCCCCATCCTCAGGCAAAAATCAGTTTTGTTGGTTGTAGATTTGGTCATCTCCAATTAGAGATCCGGGTTGTCCTAATTCTGTTCGAATTAGCATTCTGAGTGATGTTCCGACCGTTCCTGATCAGGCACCGAATACAAAGTACAATGTTCCAATGTCTTTGTGATTTGTTGAGAATAGCCATCGGTTGATAATTAGTGGAGTGGCTGAGACAGATAAGTAGGCGGTAGGCTGTAAATCTATTTAGGAGGTTAGTACGTGACTCTTCCACTATTATTTTAGCCTGTATTCACACTGTGATAATAGAATGCAATTCTGTAGGGGTAGGGTCCCCATCCTCAGGCAAAAATCAGTTTTGCCTGAGGATGGGGACGGAGCTAGTCCCCGAAACGTTGTATTCAAACGAATTGACGCGGCTGTGCGCCCGAGAAGACTATATTGAATCATGTCGCCGCGAAAGTTTTAAAACTTATATAATTATTCACTCATTATCCTTCCATTCCACACAGTTACTTAGTATTCTGTGGTACTGACAGCATCGTTAAGTTAGTCATGAATGAATAACTACATTGAAATTGGCTTGTATCATTTTTTAAAATACAAACATTTGCACACACGTATGTATGTTTATCGGTGGATTATTTAACGACTTTGAACACAGATAAGATCGTCTCCTACAGTAAATACACTGGCAGACATGACCTATCTGTCGATGCATCAAAGTCTGTTCCATTAATAGTATTTCATCATATTATTATACCAACATGTTTCGAATTATTGCAAAGAAAGAAATTTACCCGTCCAAGTATATTATCCGCTCCTATGTCTGTATGTCCTCATGTTGGAATTAATCCAACAATTTCCCAAGAAACTCGAGAGATATATTCTGTTATTTGAGATCAGCCTAATGTATGAATCAAAGAGACACGAAGACACGTAGCTTAATTTGAGGTATTAAATCATATTTGATATGAACTTAGTTAAGTACGTGAGATTTGAAGTTGGCCGGGATAGCGCAGTCGGTATAACGCCTGACTACGGGTTGGACCGTCCGGGGATCGAAATGCCGATCTCGGTAGCAGCGCGGTCTAAGGCGTGGGTCTGCGGCCTCTCGCTTACTAGGATCGTGAGTTCGAATCCCACCGGGGGCATGGATGTTTGTGTTGTGTTTGTTGTAAGGACGGTAGCATGGAACGTAAAGTGACATGAAGGACGAAAGGATTTAAACAGTACAAAAATGGATCAAAGGGGAAAATCCCCGGACAGGCAAAAAAAAAAAACAATCCCACCGGGGGCATGGATGTTTGTGTTGTGTTGTAAAAAAGACGGTTGTGGACCGTAAGTGACATGAAAGGACGAAAAAAGGACTAATACAGAACAAAAATGGATCAAAGGGGAAAACCCAGGAATTAGTAAAAAAAAAAAAAATCCCAACGGGAGCATGGATGTTTGTGTTGTGTTTGTTGTAAGGACGGTAATATGGAACGTAAAGAGACATGAAGGACGAAAGGATTTAAACAGTACAAAAATGGATCAAAGGGGGGGGAAAAACAGAAAAAACCCTGTGGCGGCGAGATTTTCCGCACTCGTCCAGACGGGCCCTGGGGCCCACCCAGCCTCCTGTACACTGGGTAACGGGTCTCTTTCCTGGGGGTAAAGCAGCTGAGGCGTAGCATTAACCACCACCCCTTCTAGCGCTAAGGTTAAAGAAAGAGTAAAGCGATACCTTTATTTCCCGTCTGGGCCTTCATAGCCTGTTCTAGTGTGACTTTTACCTTTACCTTTACTTTATGTGAGATTTGAGTTATTTACAACATGAGGAAAGTTTTGTCTCCATATTCATGGTAAATGGAGGCAACACTATCCTCCTTAAAATAATTACATTGCTACAAGTCTACACGGTGTCACATTCTAGCAGATATTCTTATTGGAGACCACGCCAGTCGTATTCAAAACACATAGTTATTCTTCTTGGCCTTGGAATTACAGCTACTTTTATATGGGTTAAAACTTTATGTAACAATTTAACTTAAATGGGGTCAATGTTACGATTACGTTTCGCATATCAAGGGGTCAACAGGCAACCAGTGTACTGCAACCTAGATATGTTTACACGCAACTGCGGATTTATCATGGCTACAGCGTGTATAGGGCAGTGCAACCATTTGGAAACTATAAATTATTAATCTATTTAACGTTGTGACAAAACGGGATCAGGTTTGTGAGATACAAGTTCTTTTTCTTCTTCTTCTTCAGACATATCAACCCTTGATATGATTTTTAAACCCAATTTACACTCTACATGAGTGTACAGTATTTGATATAACAAATACAGCACTCAACGTTCCACTATGGCATAAACACCAAACAGACAAGATCGTGATATTCCTTTGAATAAAGATGACAAAAAATAATACATATATTTGTAGGCAATAGAACTTAAAATATTGTTTAGAATTGTAAAAAAATATTTAATTGTTTTATATTTTAAACATTTTTTTTTGTATTTTTAATTAACAACACTGTATTTTAACTCTACAGACACACATCTTTGACAGAATTTGCTGTATTTTTATGCCTTTATATGTACCTCTCTGATGATGAACTTGTAGAGGTCGAAACATGTAGGAGGAACATGAGTGACAAATGATTATTTATTATTGTTTTGCAATTTGTTTGGTCGAATATTGTATAATAATCTGTCGCACGTAATATGCACTGAGTTAATCTCTAAGTCAAGTTTAAAATTGTTCTTGTTTGAAATGTCTTTTGTACAGACAAACAAATGTCAAGAACCCCTACAGAAAACGTCTCTGTATCCATCTTTGTAAAGATTTTTCTTTGCAAAAAGTAAATAAATGTGTTTAAAATTAAAAGTGTCTTTGGGCTGTTGTCTTTGCCATGTCCAGTAACAAATGTGTTTAAAATTAAAAGTGTCTTTGGGCTGTTGTCTTTGCCATGTCCAGTAACAAATGTGTTTAAAATTAAAAGTGTCTTTGGGCTGTTGTCTTTGCCATGTCCAGTAACAAATGTTTTAAAATTAAAAGTGTCTTTGGGCTGTTGTCTTTGCCATGTCCAGTAACAAATGTGTTTAAAATTAAAAGTGTCTTTGGGCTGTTGTCTTTGCCATGTCCAGTAACAAATGTGTTTAAAATTAAAAGTGTCTTTGGGCTGTTGTCTTTGCCATGTCCAGTAACAAATGTGTTTAAAATTAAAAGTGTCTTTGGGCTGTTGTCTTTGCCAAGTCCAGTAACAAATGTGTTTAAAATGAAAAGTGTCTTTGGGCTGTTGTCTTTGCCATGTCCAGTAACAAATGTGTTTAAAATTAAAAGTGTCTTTGGGCTGTTGTCTTTGCCATGTCCAGTAACAAATGTGTTTAAAATTAAAAGTGTCTTTGGGCTGTTGTCTTTGCCATGTCCAGTAACAAATGTGTTTAAAATGAAAAGTGTCTTTGGGCTGTTGTCTTTGCCATGTCCAGTAACAAATGTGTTTAAAATGAAAAGTGTCTTTGGGCTGTTGTCTTTGCCATGTCCAGTAACAAATGTGTTTAAAATTAAAAGTGTCTTTGGGCTGTTGTCTTTGCCATGTCCAGTAACAAATGTGTTTAAAATTAAAAGTGTCTTTGGGCTGTTGTCTTTGCCATGTCCAGTAACAAATGTGTTTAAAATGAAAAGTGTCTTTGGGCTGTTGTCTTTGCCATGTCCAGTAACAAATGTGTTTAAAATGAAAAGTGTCTTTGGGCTGTTGTCTTTGCCATGTCCAGTAACAAATGTGTTTAAAATTAAAAGTGTCTTTGGGCTGTTGTCTTTGCCATGTCCAGTAACAAATGTGTTTAAAATTAAAAGTGTCTTTGGGCTGTTGTCTTTGCCATGTCCAGTAACAAATGTGTTTAAAATTAAAAGTGTCTTTGGGCTGTTGTCTTTGCCATGTCCAGTAACAAATGTGTTTAAAATTAAAAGTGTCTTTGGGCTGTTGTCTTTGCCATGTCCAGTAACAAATGTGTTTAAAATTAAAAGTGTCTTTGGGCTGTTGTCTTTGCCATGTCCAGTAACAAATGTGTTTAAAATTAAAAGTGTCTTTGGGCTGTTGTCTTTGCCAAGTCCAGTAACAAATGTGTTTAAAATGAAAAGTGTCTTTGGGCTGTTGTCTTTGCCATGTCCAGTAACAAATGTGTTTAAAATTAAAAGTGTCTTTGGGCTGTTGTCTTTGCCATGTCCAGTAACAAATGTGTTTAAAATTAAAAGTGTCTTTGGGCTGTTGTCTTTGCCATGTCCAGTAACAAATGTGTTTAAAATGAAAAGTGTCTTTGGGCTGTTGTCTTTGCCATGTCCAGTAACAAATGTGTTTAAAATGAAAAGTGTCTTTGGGCTGTTGTCTTTGCCATGTCCAGTAACAAATGTGTTTAAAATTAAAAGTGTCTTTGGGCTGTTGTCTTTGCCATGTCCAGTAACAAATGTGTTTAAAATTAAAAGTGTCTTTGGGCTGTTGTCTTTGCCATGTCCAGTAACAAATGTGTTTAAAATTAAAAGTGTCTTTGGGCTGTCTTTGCCATGTCCAGTAACAAATGTTTTGAGGTGAACTGAATCACATTTGCGTACGAGATACAAAGTTCCACTCTCCCGGTCACAACGACTGAACAAAGGCTTCAGAAAGGCTCATTTAAAAGTACAGAATAAAGCAGAAGAACACCCTCTATTATGGATGAAATTACAGGTAGCAGATTCCTTACAGAAGTCGGAAAATTTCTACCAGAATACATGGTGTGAAATCGGAATGTAAACTAATGATACTAGTTACCGAAGCGAGGAATTGAAATCTCACAACGCATTAAGTTCTACACCACAGGATTTTGATGAGAATGAAGTATCATAGTAGTAATAGTAGTAGTAGTAATACTACTACTACTACTACTACTATTAATAATAATAATAATAATAATACAGCAACGAGACAACTCAAAGCGGATCATCCACTCATAGTCAAAGCCAACAAGCCCAAAGGCTACACAAAAATATGGGGATAAAAATATAATGGATTGGACAAGGGAAAAAATAAAGGTAGTCATATGGTGCATAAGTATAAAACAGCTGCAAACCTATATACCCTAGAAACATGGTTTGTTTCAGGTACGCAATTGTAAATACCCTGAATAAAAGTGATAACAAAATAATAATAATAATAATAATAACCAGATATAATAATTAAAATCATACCGATAGATGTGGCAACACCAGCGGACAGTAATGTCACGCAAAAGGAAGCGGAAAAGAAGTTAAACAGAAGAGTTTATGTACAGAGATGCAGCGAATGTGGAACATGAAATGTATGATAATACCAGTAGTAATTGGAGCCACTGTAGTAATAACAAAAGGTTTAAAGAAAAATTTGGAAGCCATACCAGTAAAACATTCAATATATTCACTACAAAAGACAGCTGTACTTGGAACATCACACGTAATACGGAAAATACTGCAGTCTGAAACCTGAAGCCTGAGTGGTTGGGATCACCGTTGGTTTAGGAGAAGTACCAGGGAGGAAAGGCCTGTGACAGGAGACAACAGCAGCAGCAGCAGCAACAACAACATAATAATAATAATAATAATAATAATAATACTTACCGCTGTCGTGAATGGTGAGGAAGCGATGTCCAGTTTCCCACGAACCGCTGTGTTTTGCTGTCAACCACTCACTCAGCAGTCAACCAACACTCTCACCAAAAGCGCACACGAATTCTTTACAATGCTTACAAGGTTCCGGTAAAAGCACATTCTTCGTATTGCTGACAGTGTTCTGTGCAAATCTTGCTGAACACTGCATTTACACAGATGTCAGTATAAGATAGCATTTTTTGATAATACAAGATAATTGATGCGTTAATTTTTACGGCCTATTACGATGTGTTCCAACTCGATTAATTTACAGCTGTCAGACGTCTGTTCTATCTCGCTTTGGTTATCAGATATAGCAAAACTAAATTTAGAAAGCCTTAACCCTTTCCTTGCTACACACGAGGTAGCTCGCTGAAGCACTGCTCCACAGATTATCACTGCTCTTTCTGATCTGAACCTACGATGTGGGCAGGATGTCATTGAAAGACATATCCCGCCATCTGCCGACAGCTAACCTAACTACTTGCTACATTTTAACAACAGAAGTTGCCGTTACAACGGAAATACATAAAAACGACAAGTGTGTGAATAGAAAAAATTAATTTAAAAGTAGCTAAGATTTATTTATATATCACAGACGATTTTTTTATAGCGTGAGTTAAATTACAAATTGCAATGTGAAGCGGTTAACACGCTTAATTTTGAAAATGATGAAGAGCACCACACAATTTTCTATACAAACCTCTTCCCTTTTGAAAAATTTCAAATTTCGGCATGCTGGCTGAAAGAAGGTCATTTACTTTACCTATAACGAAGGACTTGTTGGAAACTCAGCTCTTTTCAATGCCCGTTTTGTCGGCAAGATATTAATATTACAAAAACTGAAAGCAATTAATTCACTACAAAATAAAATGAAATAGAATAAACGTCACTTAGTGATCACTTCAATCTGCGCAGCAGTCACGTATAGCGTTTATGTTACTGGCACAATATTACGTGCGATATACTTCGATGTTCTCTGAGACGTAGTTTTTTAGGCGCGTTGGCAATATTGCGAAAAGCGACAATTTGCAGCGTCATGTCTGTCTGTCTCTCCGTCCGAATGGAACAACTCGACTTCCACTAGAAGGATTTTCATGAAAATTTATGTTTAAGTATTTTTTTTCGAAAATATGTCGAGAAAATTCAAGTTCCACTAAAAATCTGACAAGAATAACCATTACTTCACATGAAGACCTAAATACATTTATTACAATATACCGCTCAATTCTTGTTAGAATGAGAAATGTTTCAGACAACGTTGTAGACGAAATCAACACACACATTTTATGTTCAGTAACTTTTTCCCGTAAATCGTGCCGTTTATCAAATAATGTGAAAAAATATGGTAGAGCCAGACAGGCCACAGATGACAACATAATACGGAGCATGCACAATCTTCTACCTACTGATACTACACTTTCAGTAAAACAACTCTTGATTTATCACAAAGCATTTCAAATGCAGTGTAATGCAGTGCATTGTCACTACTGAAGTTTGGTTTAAAATAAATTTAACATATCAAAGAAGTATATACTTTTTACTCTACAGGTACATTGGTATAAAAATGTTAACACAGGCAGCTCAACATGTCGTTTGCATAAATTTAAACTCCCACGCATAAACTTTTTTTCTGCACGACTTGAGATAGAGGGACAAGGCTAGAACCAGAGTCACGCTGTGGGTACACTCAAGGTCAACAACGGTCACAGCGTATGGTTTATGTCGGGATACCGTAGTCGCTATAGCAACAGGCTACATTATGGACGGTCCGGGGTTCAAAACCCAGTGAGGACAAGATAATTTTTCTTCTCCATAAAAGTCCAGACTGACCCTGGGGCCCACCCAGCCTCCCGTAAACTGGGTACCGAGTCTCTATTCCAGAGCATGGCGTTAACCCCCCACCCCCATCTAGCGCCGAGTTTGAAAATGGGTAGAGCTATATCTCTACCTCCCCTCTGTACCTGCATTGGTATGGAATGGGGTGACCTTTACCCTGACCTTTACGCTGACGTCATGGGCTGCTCAAGCGAGCGTGGGTATTCTGAGAAGTAACATCTCAAACAAAAGTAATTTTAATTTGATTTATTTTTTTTCACCAACTAATTGCACACGTAAAACCACTTTTTGTAGTTTTTATTGTAAATTGTCACCCCTACACGTGTTTCGATCCTAGGATCATCATCAGGGGGTTGGTGTAAAATAAATTGAATTAGTGAAAATGCACGGTGATCGCAATATATAAAAAAAAGTTTGAAAGTAATTTTATTACGGCAAAATATTTCTTGGTTAAGTTTTTGAAAACGTTTAAGGCAAAAGTAACCGCAGCAGCTTTCGGTGTTAGAGTTCAGAGTAGACCAAGAGTCACTTAGTAAGATGTAAACCAAAAAAACGATGTAAATTTTTTTATTACTGACTGAATTTACAAGACATGTAATACACGTATAAACATAAAATTGCGGCGCGTTCACGTAACCATCGTTACCGTGAAAAAACAGTAAGTATTAAATACTATTGATTACGTGTCTGTATTACTGCCTTACTTATCTGGCATATAAATCGCATTTTTTTTTCAGCACCGTATTATATTGTCATCTGTGGCCCCTCAATTTCTACATATATTTCCACATTATCTCGTAAACGGCACGATTTTCGAAAAGAAAAAAAGTTATGAAGTACAGAATATGTGTTTTGATTTTCTCTACAACTTTGTGTGAAACATATCTCATCCTACGAAGAATTTAACGAGATATTATCATAAATGTACATAGGTCTTCATGTAAAGTACCGTTATTCTTGTCAGATTTTAATTAAACTCGAATTTTCGCGATATATTTTCGAAAATTCCTCAAAAATCAGATTTCATAATAATCCGTCTAGTGGGAGCCGATTTCTTGCATGCAGACACATAAGTAGAGAGGCAGAGAGACATTAACGGAGCTAATAGTCGCTTTTCGCATTTCTGCGAACATGCCTAAATGTTCAGTACACAACTCACAGCGCTGCGATACCCTTTCACAAACTGACTGGCATAACTGTGTGCTGGCATCCCCATTTTCGTCAATACTGACTTGTCAGATAAAGCTCACAAAGTACATTTCTTGTTTTGTACATGATTTCTATCTGCCTCGGTGGACTAGTGGTTAGCGTGCTCGCCACTGGACCCAAGGTTCGCGGGTTCGATCCCGACCGATGGATTTTTAAGGTTGATAAAAATCCGTAGCACCACTTCCTGTCTGTCCCATGTCGTAGATTTACGGCATGTAAAAGAACCTTACGGGCATAGAGATGTTTCGTAAGCAAAATTTAGCGGCCATTTCTCACCCAAGTCTCCTGATCGGCTGCTAGAGGGCTCTAGCGGTCCTATCAGGATGAATAGAATCGTACACGGCGGAAGGAAAACCACCGCTGGTAAATTCTCCCATGACAACCTATGGCTTCGTGCCAGTAGGGTCACGACACTCAGAAATGAGTATAAACGACTCGGTAAAAACATGAGTTCTACTGAAGGCAGAGAGATCAAGGGCACATAAATCGCGTACACATGTAGAGATCTGCGAGTGAATTTGAACTATAATTAAACTGGATCTTAGATTATCGTCTACTTTTATCAATTAACAGTCAATACACAACAGTATTGTGTGTGTGTTGTGTGTTGTGTGTGACATTTGTCGTTTTATAAAATAACCGATTAGATTCACACATAAAACCAAAGTACCGTGACCGACATTAATATTGTTTCCGCACTAATTTGCAAATAGAAGCGTCCAATTGGAATTCCACAGTAGTAGCAGCAGTAATAATGGTAGTAGTAGTGATAGTTCGGGATAGGGACAGGTGGTGGGCTCTTGTGAATGCGGTAATGAACCTTCGGTTTCCATAAAACGCGGGGAATTTCTTGACTAGCTGACGACCTGTTAGCTTCTCAAGAAGGATTCTGCTCCATGGAGTTAGTTAGTTAGTAGTGATAGTAGTAATAGTGATGGTGGTAGTAGTAGTAGTAGTAACAGTAGTAGTAATAACGATTTTCTGCTATTCTTCTAGTATCTCCCCTGCTGCCATGGGATTTCGTAAGTTAATGTAAACTCATACAAGATCCTGACCACATTATCAGCCCACGTGCCCAGTATTTATAGTTGTATATGTAGCGGCAGCATGGAGTTATTGAAACATAGCGTGGTGTAACATATTCCGAGTAAACGCCACAGTTTTAAACACGTCGCTAGGCCATAAAAAGGTCAACTTTAACTACATGTAACTCGTATTTATGATTACGTTCCCTGCGCGTTATTAGAAGCGGAACATGCAGTACGATTAAAGCACAGATACTGTCCAATGTTCTGAACGTGGGATATTGGCTTGTATGTTCTCTGGTTTGTATACTTGTTGAACAAGGGCCGTGCCATGGCTCAGGCGGTTAGTCAACGGCCTCCCCGCGGAGGCCCGGTTTCGATCCCAAGCGATCCAGTGCGTGCGGTCTAGCTGGTCTGCGCCGCTCGCTTATAGATCGTGGGTTCGACCACCGGGCAGAGTTGTGTTGGTTTGTTGATAGGACATATGAACTAAGGGCATAAGCAAGGATTTAACGTACAAATGGATCAAGGAACCCCCGACAGACAAAAAAAAAAAAAAAAAAAAAAAAAAATCCGGTAGTCCATTGGATTTGTGGTGGACAAGTGACCGGATTTGTCCCCATACTTCGGTTCCTTCAATTCATTCCACCGGTGCTACATTACAGGGAAAAATGATGAAATTGATCATCTTTCTCTTCATCGCAGGGTTGCACAATAAGCCTCAAGGCTGCTGTGTGTTTGTAGCATCTGCTGCGGGGCCCTTCTCAAAAAAAAAATAAGTCACAACCACTGAGTATAGAGCTATAGTTCTACATTATTAATGTCGCCGCTTTACGGGGGGGGGGGCTGTCAATGCCACGACGCTTCCGCTTTCTCTTTAGGACAGAGCCTGTCAACATTGTACAAGGGGCTGGGTGGGCCCAAGGTCCGGTCTGGACGGGTGTCGAGAAGAGAAAAATCTCTTGACCCCCATCAGGGTTCGAACCACGAACGGTCCAGCCTGTAGAGAGTCGGTACCTGTTCAGTACCATGACACATTTAAACATTTGTTAAACAACCTGAAGATATTCCTTAGGACAGATTTGTATGCGGGTCATGAAATAAGGAAGTTCACATCTTTTAAGGCAGGAAAGGTTTTCAGCTGTGGTCACAAGTTATTTAAAAGTAGAATATATGTTATGAAGTGCAAAATAAATCTGATGACTTCACTCGCTCCCGTTTACCTCGAAACCTGTTGATTTTAAGGTTTTAGGCACAAAATGTAGTCTGTAATCGCTAGGGAGATGCTCACAAAAAAGCACGTGTATGTTTATATAAAAATCCGATATTCCAATACGTTTTCGCTAATGGCTACAATAAATTTACCTACAGAATACGTGGCGGGAATGGTAGGAAGAATATTGTAAAAAATAATTTTGTTTTACCGTCCTCGAGGAGGAAGAAACATTGATAAAACATGTAATTGAAGGCTTCCACCGTGGCCGTAATGTTGCTTAAAATCTCCTGAGTTGTTACCCGGCGTCATTTTTTTGTGTATGACCAACGTTTCGGGATCACTTGTTTGTCCCATCTTCAGGGTCTTAGGAAAAAAGGATGCCAGGAGGTAAGAAACATGTGTTTATATAGGAGTAGGGTATATAAACACATATTTCTTACCTCCTGGCATCCTTTTCCTAAGAACCTGAAGATGGGACAAACAAGTGATCCCGAAACGTTGGTCATACACCAAAAAAGTGACGCCGGGTAAAAACCCAGAAGATTTTAAGCAACATTGATAAAATTTTCAATCGTTAGACGGCGTTAAAAATGAAGTAACTGAAATGAAGGTACGAATGAGTATTATGGTTTAGTGATACTGGCATGGAAAATGTCAGTACTTTAAGAAAATCATGTACCAACAACACTTTGTACACCACAAAGCCCCCAACACTGAATGACCTGAATAAGTATCCGGATGTCCGCCTGACCTCTGGTACAACCGTTGGTGAGGGGAAACTCCTTATTTTGAAGAATGTTTACGAATCTATTTTCCTTCAATAGCTCCACGAAGCCCAGTTCAGTGACCATAAACGTTACAATTACAGATGATGGCGTGTTACACATTACACAAATAACTGTGAATAAAAAATGGCAGAATGGAGTAGATTTTACCAAGATCATTTTCCTTTATTCATTAGTCACAACAATATAAACAAAATGAAGGCAATTTTTCTTTTACACATTAGCAGTTTACTTATAATCCTGAGTGAGTGAAACGTAAATATTAATAAATAATAGTCGATTCCAGCTTCGACATTGGAAACGCAACTCCTAAATAAACACACTGTCACAAACTCGAAAGGGAATTATTTGAACAGTATGAATAAAAAGCATTATATGTGGGTCACTTAATGATGATACAACCAATTGCTGCGATGTAGGAAATCCGCTGCTAAGAAACATGCTACACATAGTTGTAAATACAAAAGGCACACAGACAATTATCTCATATGGCTTGGTTGATGGGGGGGAAAAAATTCATCATTGCATATCACATATATCACGAAATCTATAAACATTTATTTTATATTAAAGAAAAATGTTTATATATGTCCTTACTTAAGCAAAAAAATTATAATAAATTTAACACGTGTAATAAATTTTAATTTATGAGTTTCTTCTTTCAATTTTCGTGTCGGAAACGTATCTTGAAGGTACTTGAAATAATTCAACACAAAGATGTCACACTTTTTATCATTTTATAATTTAATTACAAGTACTTATGGCCAGTGTACCAAATTTATTTGTTTAACTCATTTCGTGGTATGTTACTTTTAAATTTGTCGTAAAATTGAGTATGTGTCCCAGAGGTTTTGTGTAGATCTTATCATAGATGGCTTCAAAAACGTTATGTAAAAAAACCGGGCTAATTTTATATTATCCAGCGAGAACTTATACCACAAAAATGGCAAATTCTTGAAAATGTGTCCACAATATTAATTTATACTTAAGCTTAAAACAAACAAAAAATCTTCAGAAACTTTCATATTAAAATTAAAATAAATTATATTTACAGTATTTAATATAATAATTTTGGTTGCATGTGTGGTTCATTTGTTCCATTAACTATTCCTTTTCAATAAATCATAAGCTCTTCTGGCGTACATGTAAAAAAATATGGAAGAAATATTACCTTAATATAAATTTCAGTCAATGAATTAAACTTGATATATATATATATACATAGAATATACACAGATACAACGTAAAAACTTTTCTCATCGAAAGTAAACTTGCTTTAACAAGAATGATGTTTACGAAAACGGAAAATGTTACAAGGAACTCATCTTGAATGTACTTTTAATTTAATTTTAGTGTGCGCTGCAACTTGAAGCGAAAATTACTTTGGTAATTTTTTACTATATAGATCTGAAATTAATGTATTCATACTTGGCAATGATGCAAAAAGAAAGAAAACACGTTGTTGGCAAGAAAGTTATGACTGAAAAAAAAAAATTTGGTCCTAGTTTGTTTTTAAAAATTACAGATTTTTAACACAATCCCCTTGTTGAAAAACTGGCGTAATGTAATATTTTTTAAAAAGTTAGTTATTATACGAGATATGTCAGTTTCTATTACGGGGCTAAGGTTTCTTGTGGAGTTTCGGGGAATGTTTAATAAACAGTTTAAAAGTAAAGAAAGGCGGAAGATAAACGTCTAAAAAATCTTCCAAAATAACAAAAAATTCTTCGTTGAAAGAAAAGACAAGTTTAATAGTTTCGGGTGCGTGGGGGTCAAACAAGGTAGAAAAGTTGTCAGTGAACAAGAGACAAAGTGAGGCAAATTTACTGCAAATGGAATTTAATTTTTAACTTTACTTTAAGAAACACACGGCTTTAAGTCGAAATATCTGATCTATATACAGGGTGTCTCCTTTTTCGTGTACCTGAGTACAGCAAATTTATCGCATAGGAAACCTGTATTCGCTGGGACATCGCGTGACAGCCGCCGCACGCAGGGACACGGCGAAAGACGCGCCTTTATATACACAAATTACCAACGGCAGGGTTTGGCCGTTGAAATAAGCTTTTCTTGTCATTTTTAGGTCCACACATTGGACTAGTCTGATGTTTCAATTAAAGTTCATGACACTATAAGCAAATTTGATAAGCATATTGTGTTTAATTCATTAGCCCGAATATAAACTTTAACTGTCCTTCCGTATTGATGCAATTTGACATATGTCTTGGTGACGCAAACAACTGTGTGTGTGCCTGTATGCATATATATATATATATACATATAAATAGGGCCCTCATGTTGTATGGCACAAATCACTAGTCATTTTCCGTCTGGTAGCTTATCTTACATGCCAACCCCACTCACCATATCGCTCCCACGCTACTTATCGGGGAAAAGTGATCATGTCTGTATAAGCCATCTGCAGTACATACGCGGATCCCATTACGACAAAGCGTATTTTTTGTAATAATACGCTAAACACAGTTCATAAAGACAATTTTAGTCAACACAAATATCTTTTGTTATAAAAACAATATTTTTCTTCACAAAATGCTACATGTTTCGACCCCTAAAAGTCAAAATCAGACATAAATAAACAAAAAAAAGGAACGCAGTCAAATATTTTATGAACTACATAATAAATACAACTGTAGTCAATAAAAATATATTTTATTATAAAAATAATGTACGTGTCTGCTTTCTTTTTTATTCATTCGTGCTTGTTTATGCATTTATAAAGGCAAATATTGTTTTTATAACAAGAGATAGTTGTTGAATAAAATTGTATTTATTATTTAGTTTATGGAAAATCGAGATGTATTCTCTAAAGACAGTTCCTGAAAGTGTCGTAAAAAAATCCAGGCAAAAAATTCCTGATGCACTTCTTCGCAACACACTGGAAAAATACGTAAAAAAGTTTCGAAGAATATAAGGTTCAATTCTGGACAGTAGGAGAATAAGCAGATGACAGGTGACGAGGAAAAATTATAAAATCCTGGAGCTCATACTCAGACGTCTTCAACAAAACCGTCGTTTCCACTCGCACATCAAAGGGGCATGTTTCAATCATCATTACGAAATGCAGCAAACTGCTCCCTTTACAACCATACAAGACAAGTGTGGTTGACAAAGTCTACAACAGAGATCGTAAACAGAAAGTAAAGTTTGTGAAGTGGTGCCCCATAGGGCACCTAATGGATATATATACCCCCCACTGTTTAGCGGTGAAGCTTGGTTTAAACTGAATGGGTAGGTGAACTCTCAGAATAACATGTTTCCTATGTTAATTAACTTGTGCCATTATACGATGCTAATGTTGGTGTGTGGTGTGCTTCTTGTGCAACTCGGATTATTGGGCCCATCATTTTCTCAGACAATAAATCCAAACAAAAACTACGTACATTCTGACAACTCTTTGAACACTGTCCGATTACGAGCAAGTCTATGCCGTCTTTCAGAAAGACAGTGCGACAGATAAAAAAGCAGACAATTTTGTTTTGTTTACAGTGTTTCGGGTGACAAAATAATAAGCAGAAAATTGTGGCATTCTCGTTCACCAGATCTCAACCCGTCAGGATTTTACATGCGGGGTAATTTGAAGGATGCATTTTGCAGCAATAATCCTTGCACTGAAAATGTTCTGAATGAAAAGCATTCATTACGCAGGGTCTTTAATTTCACCAGCAGAACTTCAACATGCATTAAACAACGTGTTTGTTAGATATGATGTGTGTCTGTGAGCTGAAGGAAAAATTTTCCATCATTTTTTTGTGGTGAATAAAATTCTCCTCACGATGGTATCCCTACTTTGACGTAGTGGTGGGACTTGTGTGGTCAAATGATCCTGAGAGCTACGCTGGCGGTAGCGTAGCTACTTGTAGGGCCTCCATGTCAGACAGGTCAAAGGTGACGACCCAGACAAAAAGAGATACCCTGGTCCTCCAGGTTGCGGGTTGGGAAAAATGTTTTTTTGAGAAGCTTCTTAAAAAAAGAAGAGGCTAAGGTCCACCAAGGACTGTAATGTCACAAGAAGAAGAAGATCCTAATACTGTCATACGTTGAATTAAAACGCGCGCACCTCGACTCATGGCAGAATGTAAAAGCAGCAATAGTTGTGCTGCATGAAGTCACTCGAAATTTCGTGAGTGCAGAGTGATGCATGGGGTCATTTAAAAATGGCCCTGTATTTAAAACATATCAAAATTGAAAATTAATGTACGGTTTTGTCACTTTAATTATTGTCTTCAAGTATTTACCTTAGGTCTGCGTTTAGGTACATTTGTATTTGAGAAAGATGCTAACAGTATCATGTTTTGTTTGTATGGTACTGAAAAGCAGCCCAGGTATTTACTTATTCAGTAAATGGTGCATTGTTATCAACCAAGCCATAAATTAATATATTATTTACTGAAGTGTTATCAGTAGTCCTATCTACTAAACACTGATAGTATTAAAAATACTGCAAACTAATTTTAAGGAAACTATTTGTACTACAAGAGACTTCACTTACAAAGAGGTAATAAATATTTAGTGGCTGCGCAATATTTTCTCCAACCACGAATTACAAACATCGCTGAATAGAAATATAAGAGTTTCGAATTGACTTCTGAAGTTGGTACTTTATGGTTATCTATAGAGGTGACAGTATATACGAAAAGAAATACACACTACAGAGTCTAAATCTTGCATATGTACATTACATTCTAATACTATATCTGATGCTTATTCTAACACATGTCACATCTTCGGGTAATTGTAGCTGTTGAAACAAAATGTGCTACAATATGAAAAAAAAATTATCCATTAATTTGTTTCTATGAAAGAACAAATTATTCTTGTAAAGTATATCTTACGTAATGTGCTCAAAAAAATACATGTTTGAATCTACCTATTTATAAACTTTAATACAGCTAGTGAGTGCACTGGTATAACACATTACCTTACTACAAATTATTAATAGTATTAATACTATCCATAATAATAATAATAATATGATAAAGAATTACAATGTGTCGATGTTTATATGTATTTAGAGATTTTCAAACATGATTAATTTTTGTAGCACCCTTAAATGTTATTTATTTTTATCACAAATAATCCATATATGCTCAATTAAATATTACACACATATTTTGTGACTATTCATACATAATAAGAAAAGGCATAGAGGCTGCAGGCAGGAGTAGACAGCTTAGAAAAACAATTAGTGTCATTTGAACATTTGCTTCCTTTATGTACAGGTACAGCCCATGGACTCACTTGTCGTATATTGGAAAGAACATACACGACAATAATAAATTTCGGGCTTAACATCAAATATAAAATTTAAGTTAACATAATTTATTAAGTCCTAAAGATTGATGACACGTTTTAGAAATAGGAAAGTGTTTGCAAATTTATTTTATACAGAAAAAACACTAAATCTATTGCAGAATCATGATATCTAGTATCACAACGTTTATATAGAAAATAAACAAATATGTAGCAGAAAATAATGCCAAACTTCAATGCGTATTCAAATTGTATTGACAAGCAGTGAAACCTGTATAAGTGCTATAGCAAACTGGACGTGAAAATGTTACAGAAATGGCAGAGAAAACCTTCAGCATAAACGACAGAAACAGTCAAGCAATTTCAGACTGAATAAACAGATTTTACCCTACACATTTGTCAGATAGGACGACACCTTCATAAGTCGACGTATCTGATTCACTTTGAAATAATTTTTTTTATCGGGGGACTGCGCACGGTAGAGCGGACGACATTACTGCTGCATAGTGCCTGCTGGAGCCGTCTGCTACACCGTGCACACTCCTGCCCAGTCCCATATTACAAATGGGAACACACTGTACCATTACTTTCCGTCTATAAATAATTACACTTTAGCTTTGGCACGATACGTTAGATCAGGCCTGCACAACATATGGCCCGCGAGTCGCATGCAGTCACTGGTGTTCTCTGTGCTGCACGTGACCACTTTTGTCCACAAAATTATTTCTTAATTCTAATTGTTTGAAATTTGAACATTAAATGTTGCCGTCGACAAAGGATTTTTGAATGTTAAGCCAATGAGCACGAAAATTATTAATGAAATATCACTCCCTCCCCTGAGTCTACTTTTGGGGCCCCAGCTGTTTTCTTTGCAGCAATACGGCCCTAGCTGCTTTCCGAGTTGTGCAAACCTGCATTAGACTGCACTAATGACACAGTAACACAGTCTATTATAAAACACTCAAACTATTATCTCATACTGAATTTCTAATAAAATATCTACAACTATATTTTTCTGTAATTACAAAAATTTGCGATTACAATTTCTGTAATAGCATAATTGTGACATTTCCTGAATTAGAAAAAAATATGATACAGTTTCCGAGTAAGTCGGACATGTAGAAGGCATCAAAATTTTAGGAGTATATATACATTGCAGACTGCATTACAAGTTGGGGAAAGAACTTTCAGACAATAGGTCGTTGATGTTAAGGTATGAAAATAATTTAATTGAAAAGTTTGGAGCAAAAGTAATATATCTCCATTTGTAAAAACTTAAGTTTGCTCTGCTGTCCGAGAACTGTTCTAATGAGGGAAGCAGCAGACTCCTATAAAACGTCGGTACGATTCAACCAGACTTCACGGCGTCATATCCTAGAAGACAGCAGTCTTCATATTCACATCAGTGATACATTTCAGTCTTAATAACATTTTAAGACGCAGTGGTTCTTAATACTTTACGCAAATTTATTTCGAAGTTCTTTCCTGATTCAAGAATCATTGGATGCAGGTCGACATGAATGCCCATATAGTCACTGGCATAAGTGCCCATACAGACACTGGAAGGAATGCCTATACAGTCACTGGCATAAATGCGCATATAGACTATACTGTTCATTCCGAGCACTGTCCATAACCAATTCACAACACTCACACCTACAAAACACACAATACTATTCTTTGATATTTACATTACAATATCACATTGAACATTGCTATGTGTTTCGATCACCAAGGGATCTTCATCAGGGAATCAAATCAAAGCAACACCGCACAAAAACAAACTATCCAACTTTGCATACAGTAGAAAGGTGTAAAATAGCCAAACAGTTAAAATGTAGGCAATTCTCTGTAGTATACTACAGATGTATAAGTATACATGTGTAGTATACTACAGATGTATAAGTATACCAGGATCCACTACACTTAATGAACTATACTACAAAGAACGGCTTACATTTTAACTGTTTAACGTTTCTACACATTTCTACTGTTTGCAATGGTTGCTAGGTTGTTTTTTTTGCGGTCTTGCTTTGATTTGATTCCCTGATGGAGATCTCTTGGTGGTCGAAACATGTAGGAATGTTAAATGTGACACTGCAATATAAGTAACTAAGAAAAAATATTGTGCATTTTGTTGGTCTGGGTGTTTGAATTTCCCATATAGACATTGGCATGAATTTTATTCTAATTTCGCCGTGCATTTTTGAATATAACTACTGTTTTACACCAACCAATGCACTATTTATGTAAGAATAATAAAATGTTCTATAAAACATCTAAAACCCCTACACGTGTTTCAGCTTATCGATAAGCCATCCTCAGGGGGTGTCATAACTGCTTGTTTATAAAATACAGAGAATCAATATGTGCACGTATTTTATAAACAAGCAGTTATGACACCCCCTGAGGATGGCTTATCGATAAGCTGAAACACGTGTAGGGTTTTAGATGTTTTATAGAATATTTTATTATTCTTACATAAGTAGTGCATTTGGTTGGTGTAAAACAGTATTTATATTGGGGTGAATGTCCATAGAGTCACTGGCATGAATACCCATATGGACATTGGCATGAATGTCCATAGAGTCACTGGCATGAATACCCATATGACATTGGCATAATTTATGGCATGCATGAATATGGACTCAATTCCATAGAGGCACTGGCATGAATACCCATATGGACATTGGCGTGAATGTCCATAGAGGCACTGGCATGAATACCCATATGACATTGGCGTGAATGTCCATAGAGGCACTGGCATGAATACCAAATAGACATTGGCGTGAATGTCCATAGAGGTCACTGGCATGAATACCCATATAGACATTGGCATGAATGTCCATAGAGTCACTGGCATGAATAACCCATATAGGCATATATAGCGCATGAATGTCCATAGAGTCACTGGCATGAATACCCATATAGACATTGGCGTGAATGTCCATAGAGTGCACCCTGACATGAATAACCTCATAATATAGACATTGGCGTGAATGTCCATAGAGTCACTGGCATGAATACCCTTATAGACATTGGCATGAATGTCCATAGAGTCACGCATGAACAATTTTGGGGTGAATTAAACCCATAAATACCATATTGGCATGCCATAAGTCACTGCATGATACCCTATGAAGGCATGGCTGGCATGAGATACCCATATGGACATTGGCTTGAATACCTGTACAAACACTGGGTCCCTTATTTTCGTCTACACTTGAGACAGAACTAAATAACAGTTTACAAAATGTAAATAGTTTTATATTATACAAAAAAACTGTGCGCTATATAATTTCAACATTCTAGAAAAATATAATTTCAGAAACATGCCACATAGAATTACTTCCAAAAATAATTTAATGCCATTTGCTTCATTGTTTTCTTCAATTTTGAACACCATGACGCATATTACTGGCATTTTATATTTTGCCTTTTGTCATGTGGCAGGGGTGGCCACAACGTGGCTCTCGAGCGTCACTGGTGGTGCTCGAGAAAGTTACCTTAAAAGAAATATATTCAGATAGTTAACATGCTTAAGAGGTTGACCATGGACAGTGTTTGAAAAGACTTTCTAATGAAAGGAGAGTCATAAATAACTGAAGCTAACTTACTGTAGTCGGATGGACAGAAAGAAGAAACCTTCAAATAAGAGGAAAAAATATTTTATTTTATTAATTTGCCTCCTAAATTGCGGCTCCCGAAGCTATTCCACCTGGCCACCCCTGTCATAATGTAATGAAAAGGGCCTTATTTGGGTTTAAAGTTTATAATTTCAGAAGGACTTTAATGTCAAATTTCAGTTAAAGTTTGCTATTAAATTTTCTGACAAAATTGCCAGATTCTTGGTCCCAGACATAATTTAAAATAATGTAGGTCTTAATTCGACACGTAGATTGAAAGGTTTAATAACACATTTTATTCCTGGTCACTCACCTATGTTACGTTACGTTTCGGGCAAGACATTACTGCATGGAGATATACTACTATTACCAAACCCGAATTATTATAAAACATGAAAATAAAACTCAACGTTTTGTATGAATTATTAACAATGACTGAAAAATATTCCCCCCCGTCAGAAAACCAAGACATATATATATTGAACAAAGTGTTAAAATTGTACGCACATATCGAATCGATGTTTTGTTATTTCCTCCGTTCTCATTTCCCAGACCAGGTGTCCTCTTGTGTTCATACGCAACAACATTTATTCCTGACACGTTTCTCCACAAATTTCAAGAAACTGGAATCGAAACTGGTTACTTAAATGGAGAATTAACAAAAGGCCAGTGACACTCTAATTACAAAAAAAAAAAATCTTCATTTTATTTCATTCAAAATTAATTCTGCGTGTTTTTTTCAATTCTGCTGGTGCTTCAAGGTCAGTAAAGACGCAGTCATTTTGACGTGTTCCACAGGTGGAATTCATCTAAATTAATTACATTTATAGATGTGTTATTTGTTTAACATATTAAAATTAATATAATGAATACAACACTAGGTTTCGGGACAGGATCAGGCCCCGCCTTCGGACTTGCTCGTAAGACTTAACGTTCCTACAGTTATTTGGGTCTACATTCTTCTCTAATACAAACTAGTGTCAATTCAATGAACACAACATGTTCCAAAAACAGTTTAAAAGTTTTGTCAAAACAAATTTCACTAAACATTTGATGCTCGACTTTTATCAAGGGTCACTACGAATGTCTGCTTTCACTAGACCGTGTTTACATATAGGCCAAATTGGTGTCAAGGGTAGATCCTGTTCCAGAAACTTATTTTTGTACTAATTATATAAACTTCAATGAATGAGACAATGGAAAAGTCCATAAATTTTATGAATTTAGATGTGATGTACCATTGTCAGCACCTTATAGAAGATAAAAGACTCAGATTTGCCTTTTTCGTTAATTTAAATATCACGAAGACTATTCCAATAAAAGAAAACTGAAAAAACGACTCACCACCTTCGTCAAGTTTTTACACCGCAATTTTTCCTTGTAAAAAGAAATTGGTACCCCAGTTACATGTTTTTAAATTCTTACATCACATTTTTACTTCATTTATTGCTATTTTCATGTGGAAAAATCATTTATGCAATTGTGTACGAGTGGTTTTGATCAACAAAATGTAGTTAACTGATTTTGTTTCATTGTTAATGCTCGTTCTGTTCTGAGGCTTTCGAACAGTGTGGAAGTGAGCTGTGTTTCTTATATCCTGCAAAAGGCCGCAGCAATTTCTTTCGAAACATCAGTACATTTGTATCAAGTGACTCCTGAAACCTCAATAATTGAGCCCGTGAGAAATCTAAATCTCAGAAAAATTATAATTTACATATTCAGTTAAGTTTTGGAACTTCATCGTATTCAAACTTACTTCGCAATTTTAAGTAAAGTACAATGAAAGTTACACTGTCTTGGCTTTGACGATATATAGAGGAATTAGATACAGCTATTCTCATTTTAACCTTGGCACTAGAAGGAAGTGGTGAGTTAACCCCAAGCCCCGGCCGCTTTATCCCTAGGAAAAGAGTTCCCGCCTCCAAGTTTAATATTTTAAACAATTTTCAACATTTTGTTCAATGTTTTGTCTCGGTTATCTTTAAACTCTCTCTGAATGATGCGGCAGGTGTCCATAAAACGACACTAGTCACAACACTAATGTTAGTACTATACACCGAGTTGGTCCCAAAGAGCGAAGAATATACTAGCGAAAGTCACTTCATTAGAGCCAAGACAGAAAAATATGTTATCATGTAGTAGCTATGTAAATATGATACAGCATTATACTATGTACATATTAGTTAATAATTAATAACAAGGCAAGCAGAAAAGCTATATTTATGTATAAGTTTTGCTGAAAGCACATTATTACTTAGCGTATGAAATTGCGACGAATTTTTGACCTCCTCTCCCCAAGAAAATAATCACACAGATAAAAAGTTTTGATAATGTATATAAAGCGTACAGTATTAATATTATCTTCGCATACCTTCTGTTTATTTAAAATTAGCATTAAATAATTTTAATTTCTGTCCTGTATGTAGGGAAGGACAAATTGTGCATAAAAATGGATGAAAACATGTGCAAATATTGTTATTTTTGTATTTTGCAACGAAAAGTCATATTAGCAATAAAATATTTTTTACAGTAAAAGCAGACACTTTAATGATACAACTATGTAATTATGATAATGATGATGATAATAATAACAACAATTCTGTTCTAGACATTCACCAACAAAGTAGCAAAAACACAAATACTAACATCACTTTCCATACACGCGTCCAAAACATGTCTGACGTAAAATTCAACAGAGAGGAAGAACAATTACTAAAACTAGGACTCAATTACGCCCTTGAAAAACCTACAAAAAACTACCTGCAAAACCTAATAATAGACACGGAAAGTGATTTGTGCATTTTGTTGGTGAATGTCTAGAATAATAAAAATGCACGGTGAATTAAGACTAAAAAACAATTCTGTTGTTTACGTTGTAACTCAGCAGACTAATGGCCGCTATCATAATAACAATAATATTACTATGCGTGTGCGTTTATTTGTGTAATTTGGGTTGTAATTGTTTTGTGCTAGTTTAGTAATTGACCTTTGTGCTGTTAATTTAGAATATTAATAAATGGGAACTGAACTGAATTGAAATTTATTGTTGTTGGCTATATGTTACGGTGTTAAAATCATCATTATCAGGCCACAAATCATTAAATATCGATGTAAAATGTGAATATTTTGTAGCCTAATGATAAATATTAACACAGAGAAACAAAGACTACGATAATGAGATAAGGTTTTTATTACCATAATTAATAAAGTGTCTGTATTTGACTGTGGAATATATTTTATTGATATTGTACAAAACGGGATGCAACTACTTGCAGCTAAGGAAGGAATGTGTGTGAATTTGGCGGACAAAGACAGTAATGAAACAAGTATAACGCTGGATTTGTTTCTACTTTGGAAGGAGTACTTTCGTAACGATAGATACTTGCGCTTGACTCTTAAGCCGAAGAGTAACACTCGCATATGGCAGTAACATTTAATGCCAATCATTTAAGGTCGAACTGTTTTATGCAATTTATAGCAACCGGTATTATTACGCATTTATTTCCACATTGTGTGAGCTTAGACAATTGGATCCAACTTTTATTAACAAAGAATGATACAGGCATTGCAAACTTAGTCTATGAATACATTCCGATCGACAGAAGAAAATTAGGTCAACCAAGAGAAAGATAGAAGTACCAACATTTATAAAGAAGGAAGAAGACTGGATGATTTCTACCCGGTTGCTGATAATGCCGGTGAGGGTTTGTGTTTGTGACAAATGTACCTCATTTAAATGGCGCTCAGGCTCCAACTACTGCGAGGACAGAACTCTTTGAGTAAGAAACTATGCAACTAACTTACGTTCTCACGTATCTAACACTAATTTTAAAAATAATGTTGAAAATACTTAGAGGTCTTACAACTTCACTGTAGTACTGAAGGAAAGTATAGAGTGGGTGACTATTTGCAAGTGCGAAATTCAGGGTAAATATATTGAACTTTATGTAGAAGAGATACTGGGTGTCTATCAATGTGGTTTTCGTAGAGGTCATTTTACAACTGATAAAAATGTTAGAGACGTTCTATGAATATAATGTGGACGTTGATAAGCTACATACAAATCATAAACAAGCATATGATAGTAATAATGTAGGTCAGTTGGAAGAAATTATGAAATAGATTGGAATACGAAGCAAGTCAGTTAGACCGGTAAATATGACATTGGAAAAAATTAATTAAAAGATGAAAACGTAAGGAAGGATATCACCTAGTTTTCAAACACTTGTAGGACTGAGGCAAGACGATATATGATTCACAATCTTACTTAATCTGTATATGGTTATCAGAAATGTGAAAAAAAACTCAGGAGGACCAAAATACAATAGAACAAGGCAGTGGCCGTTAACATTTTAAAGCATAATGGCTACTTGATGCATAAACAGTTTTAACATTCACAAATTCTACATTCTGCCCACACTGTATTTATGTGTATTGTATTTATATTACAACAAACAGCGACTTTTGCCTTATATAAAATAAATTGATTGTTTTTTTAACCGAGATAAAAAGTGTTTACTGCGCGGTACGAACTGGGTCTTTAAATGAAACAGTTTACGAAGCGTCTTTAAAGGGTTAAATGGAAATTATACGGTAGTTTTCGGGCTGAAGTAAAACATTTTGCATAAACAATGAAGATATGACAACTGCATTATCACAGATGGTCGTTACCATAAATATATCCGAAACCACATACATGATTAAAACGAGTGTCATGGAGAAACATGCAATGTAAATATAACGTGACATTGTGGCGCTTTCGCGTAACCATTGTTGCCGTGGTAAAGCAATAAGTATTACATATTCTGTGTGTGTGTCTGTAGCCTTGGTTATCCAGCATGCAAAGCGCATGCGCCGTATTGTATTGTCATCTGTGGCATGTCTGGCTGTACCATATTTTTTTATATCTCATAAACGGCACGATTTTCGAAAAAAAAATGTTATTGAAATCAAAGTGTGTGTTTTGATTTTTTCTACAACATTTGTCTGAAACATTTTTCATTCTAATTAGAATTCTGCGATATATTATCAAAAATGTATATTGGTCTTCATGTAAAGTACCCGTTGTTCTTGTCAGATTTTAATAATACTTTAATTTTCTCGACAGCTTTTCGAAAACTCCTCAAATTTCAAATTCAATAAAAAATCCGTCCATTGGGAGCGGATTTGTTCCATGCGGACGGAGAGAGAGAGAGAGAGAGACAGACAGACAGAGACAGACAGAGAGACAGACAGAGACAGAGAGACAAATAGACATGACGAAACAAATAGTCTGTTTTCGCAATTTTTCGAAAGTGCCTAAAATGATAATCAACAAGAAGAAATTAAAATAAAAGGACACTGATAAGAAAAGGCAGAAGAAGAAGAAGAAGAGTTGAATTCTATTGTTAATTCCTGCTGACTCAAGCACACAATATCTATTTACCACTGGGATGCATAAAAAATATACTGCATAAATTACATGTCGTTATCCGCCAAATCTTTTCAAACTCGCTGACCTAAGAAGAATGTCATAGATAAATACAGTGAATATATAATAATTATCATAGTCATTACGGTAACAATTTTCTTCACTTCCTGAAATATTCCCTCAATAAAACACTGACCTTGTACGAAGTGTGAATTTATATGTAAAAGTATGATTATGTATCTATTAACAAAACCACATTATGTTTACCTCCTACTGTGCATGGTATCAACTCCATATTGTGATTTAATTACACGACAATTTGCACTCATCACTTAATGCAACACCGGACACACATATTTTGCAATACTGCATGTATTGTGTGTCTGTCGTATACAAGATGCAGTAAGACAATGGTACGACATTGAATTTACAGGAAGCATTGTGTCCATGTGGAGGTACAGCTCCACAGGTTGGACTTACATGAAGCTCAGTGCTCAATAATCAACTTCACGAGCGGCTCACTCTTTAGGGTTATGTGTTTGCCATAAAGCCAGTCTGGACGCAGCGAACAAAATAAAAATCTCGATGGTCATAATGGAACTCCGATTCCTCGGTAGTCCAGCCGCAGCCTAATCACGATACTGGCTGAAATATCTTCCTTCTTATTTTTAACGTACGATTTGCACAGGAGAAGTCATTTGTGTAACACAACTGTATGCTCTTTACTTTAACACAGCTTTAGTTAACTTCAAATTTGAATGTGTTACACATTTTCTTTTAACCCCTCAAAAATTCCTCATCTTCTGTCAGCATGGGACTCGAAATATCTCAGTCGGTATAGTGAGCAGGCTACGGGATCGACGGCTGACAAATCGGTTACATGACATTAAATTTGGAGTATGGTGTGCTATAAGTGCGACGAGAATAATCGAATTCTATTTGCAAGTAATAAAGGAAAAACGGTATATTAGACAAATTCTGGGATCTTTTTTAAAAATCTAAATGATCAGAATGAATATGTTTATTTTACAGCAAGACGGCACAACCTCTTGTGAAACCAACAATACATTGTTGACTGTCTTACGTACCATTTTTTGGGACCGAATAATTAGTCACATTTATCGGTTTGCTTTTCACCCGAATCTCCCACGATATGGCTATTAAGTCTATAAAAACACAGACCGAACTTAAAAACCATAAGGCACGCAGTATCGGTAATTTCAAGGCAAGAACTTCAAACAGCTTTTAATAATTTATTCACAAGATGTCAAGAATGTTTGAGATATGAATGAGGTCATTTCCAACATGTGCTTTAACTTGCGTAGGTTATGCCATCACAAATACAGATTATGTGAGCTGGTCCCAATTTAAAGTAGACATTTTTATGTGATTACAGAGGAGAAGGGTTAAATCATATTGACCGATTGTAGAAATAAAACTTCCAAGGCTTCAATTTATTATAAGTAAAGTGACATATACAGATGTAGGTAGAACGTGTAAGAGATGGCAAAAATGAAGTCCGAACCGTCCTAAGCCTGAGTCGTGTCTTGCATGGGAGAACGAAACTAAATTTTTTTATACAGGATTTAAGCCCACAATGCCAAATAAGCTAACGACCACTGGCTTTGACAGAAAAATTTAAAATTTTTAAACAATGAAGGTCGTATCACTGTCTTGTCCTTAATTTTATTTATTCCCAAATTTTTTTTAATAAGTTATAAATATAACAGGGTATATTAAAACCCCTGTATATATTTAGTTCATAAAGTTCAAGCGTGTTTGTTTGCAATGTTATACTTACAGTTCAGGAAGTATGGACTGAAATTGACAAAACTAGGCATGACATAACAATGGCATTATTTTAAACTTTTTATTTAGACCAAAAATAAAAGGTACTGGTGCTGTGTGAAGTTTTCTCACAAATAAGTCTTAAGAGTCATTTCTAACTTAATTGTCCAAACATGTTTTATGTATAGATAAAAATTTATAAATCGTCTTACGAGAGTATATTGTTTTAAAATAACTGTATTTGATTTTATTATTATTGGTTTATAATTTAAGACATAGTGGTTAGATTTGCAAATGTACGCCACTTAGTTCAATTAGAAAATTCTTAGAGAATTACAGACACAAATATGAGATATTTTGCCCATCGTTTCTTTCAAATTTAAAACCTTAAAAAATAACACAGTTCAATTGCGTAACGATAACGAAAAAAACAAAAGAAATTTACGCTTCATGAACTGACTTACTTTATACATTATATACACATATATGTATTTCAATATATGTACAATAACATATTATATATACAAGTGACAACCCACCAAACAACGCTGATTCCTGCAGCTGCGAGGTTTAAGGTATGCACAGTGTTAGACCTCTCGACTACTGAGGGCATGGGGTCGAATCCCGTGCACTTGTCTGTTTTTGTTGTTCTTCTCTTGTCTTGATGCAGGGTTTGTTAAGGTCTGATTGATATCTCTCATGATCCAACGACATTGATCTTGATAAAGCTACATCCATTTTGATAAGAATTTAAAAATTCTATATATTGCTGGAGAAGGTGGCCAAATATAGCTGTAAATATCAATACAAAGAAAAGGAAAGGAATGGAGGGAAAAATAAATAGAAGAAAGGAAGATTGAAACAAATGAAATAATTATGATGTCACTACCATACCTGTGAACGACTTTTTTCTGTTAGCTTACTGACGCCATCTTTCGGGAAACGAGAGACCTTCTTCCTTGCATATCTGTAGTGTAGAACTATCAGTAAAAAGAAACCTCTGCTGCCATCTCTTGATACTTGATACTAACGATTTGCAGCATCCTGTAAACTGAATTTGTAGGTAACTTAATTACAAAACAATATAAGGTAATTGAATGTTTTTCTCTCGAAAATTTCAGCAAGAAAGTATTTAAAATGCCATTAATATTTCACAAATATTTTGTCAAATTTCAGAGATTAAGTTATTTTAAATATAAATTGATAGGAACATATTCCACAGTTCGCATTAAGACCACCCAGTTTTTGATACCTTATCCAAACACTACAAAATGTAATTGACAATCTCCAGCAGTCAGGAAATACAAATCATTTCATTACTTTTGTTAGTTTATGTTGTAAGACAGACAGTATCAGAATTTTACACTCTATATTATTTCTTATTGTTATGTCGAACCTGAGGTCAGTCTGACAAGACCAGCAGCAACTCCATATATTCAGCAGTACCTGGCTGCACTCACACCCCGCTACGCACTGATTCTCTTAATATGGATTCCATACAGCGTTGCTGTCCCCGATTCTGTAACTGTGTACTAAATAAAAAAGAGACGATAAAGCATGATATGTATTTACGTATTAACATGACTCTCACAGTAAACACAGCATTAATCATATAATTCAACCAACAATTTAAAAGTTTTACAAATACTTTAATTATTTAACAACTTCTACATGTTTCGGCCTTCTCGGCCCTCTTCAGGGATGCTATTTAATAACATAATGTATGACAAAAAACATGTTACTTTTATATGCACGATTAAACAAACAGGCGACGTAGGTATAAACGTAACATTGAGGCGCGTTCGCTTTACTATTCTTGCAGTGGAAAAGCAATAAGTATTACATATTCTCAGTGTGTGTCTGTAGCCTTAGTTATCCAGCATGCAAAGCGCATGCGCCGTATTATATTGTCATCTGTGGCCTGTCTGGCTGTACCATATTTTTCCACATTATCTCATAAACGACACGATTTTAGGGAAAATGTTATTGAACATAAAGTGTGTGTTTTGATTTTCTCTACAACTTTTGCCTGAAACTTTTTTCATTCTAAGAAGAATTCAGCGAGATTTTGCCATAAACGTACACAGGTCTTCATGTAAAGTACCAGTTATTCTTGTCAGATTTTATTTAATGAGAACTAAATTTCTTCACAGATTTTCGAAAAATACTCAAGTATCAACTTTCATAAAAATCCTTCCAGTGGGAGCCGAGTTGTTCCATGCGGACGGACAGACAGACAGACAGACAGACATGAAGAAGCTAATGGTCGCTTTTCGCAATTTTGCGAAAGCGTCTAAAAAACTGATATTCATAGTAGTGACAAGGGTATCCGTTGTGTGAGACATGGAAACTGACTTCTTAAGTAACACTCACATGAACAAATTGTAAGAGAGGGTGCTATATAATTTTTTTATAATCTTATATACAAGTACGTATTGCACAACAAGCAGTTTCTTCTCGTGGCCCAAGAACTAGTGACATTGCAACCCACTGTGGCGCACCTGTAATTACGTTATTTGTACTGCGATAATAAACTCAACTAAGATGATTCGTTCTTACGAATCAAATCTGCACTAAATCCAATCGACTCTTCAAACATAGGACAATTTTTTAAAATTAAAACATGGATAGGTACGCTGTACAGGCTGTCAGGGCTGCAGGAGCTTGAGGCTCCCAGGATTTCTAGACAATCGGCATATGAAGGTGGCAAGGGTGTGAGCCCTACGCACCGGCCGCCTTTACCGCAGCTGATATCCCTGGTACTCATTTCTGCTAGAGGCTGAGTCGACCCCAGGGCCGTAATGAGGCCGTAAGGACATCGGAAATCGAACCCACGACCTTCCGACTTGTAGCACAGTGCCTCAACCATCTTGACCACCGCGTGCCCAGCTAAGTAATTGAATAACGTTATTGAAATTAAAAGTAAGATTTTGGCCCTAATGACCCGTACTGATACTCATAAGTGAAATAACTGCAAAGTAAAATTTATATGAAAGCTTAAATAACCTATAAGTTACATGGTATTTATGGGCGACATTACGTCACTACATGATGTTTATACCTCTTATTATGTGACAACGATATTTGTTCCTGTGTTTTAAAAATGAAATCCTAATCTGACAATAGGGGGAAATACATAAATACATAAATACTGTTCTCACCACCCAACAGGCAACTTACTCCGATAAACAGGATATCAAAACAACACAGATTGTTCAACTTTTATACAATTTTTAACCAATGTAAGACTGAAACAACCAACAACCACAACTTTTAAATTTTATTTGTTTTAAACAGTGTATGTGAACAATTGTAAAAGAATTAATGTAAACAATTGTGCCAGTTGATGTAACTAGTGTGCGATTTTAGATAATGTGTCCCTGAAGATGAACCGAAATTAAGGGTTCGAAACATGTAGTACAGTGAAAAATACACAATTAATGTGATTAAATTGTACATTTTGTCGGACTTTAAATATAAAGTTAAAATGTACGGAATGAATAATATTAAGTTTAGATAAATACACATCACGCTTCGTCATCTCTCCTGAATAGTTACAAAATCAGGGACAAGTATGGGTGACTCCGTGTGTTGTAATGTTTGTTTTGACTTTCGGAATAACTTCCTGCCTCCATCTGCAGAGTGACTAAATTCGGTTCAGGTGCATGCTTCAACCGGTTCATGAATGACAGACCTAGTGTGTATGCTATTCACTGCGGAGACATTGTTATCCTCAATGTCTACCAGATGGCATTAAACGTCTGAGGGTTTCGATATGCACATACCTTTGACTATGAGAGAGACTCTCGGTGTCTTAATAGATGGCGTTAAACATCAGACGCTCTCAAATGTACATACTTTCACTTATTGAAACTTTTCATTAAATTTTTTGACTTACTATGTACAACTAAACTCAGGTTCAGTGTGCTTTACAAAACGTACACATACAGGGCTCCAATTCCGAAATTGTCTGTCTAATTCTTCTTAAAAATTATAGTTCTTACGTCGGCTTGATTTAGCAGCTCTGGATGCAAAAGTTCCTAAAGAACAAACAAAATCCGCTATAGCTTGCCATATAGAGGAGACACGAGACCTAGTGTTTTCCATATTGCTATGTCTATTATCTTCATTATTTGATTTGTTATTAAGGGACAGTGACAAGGGTGGCATTATTTTTATAGGAGATCTGTTGATGTTCGTGGTTGTTATTATCGGGGAAGGAGGTAGATGACGTGATCTTGATTTGAAATGCGTGTCGTGATACCTTGACGGTGTTCTGGGCGTTTGCGGGAGTCTGCCTGGTCTTTTAGGCAGAACCTTAGCTGCAGCCGAGGAAGGGTGTTTGCTGGTGGGTTTCGGTTGTCCTCAGGCATATTCTGTGTCAGTGGACAGACTTCTGTCTCCTAATGAGTAGGCTCGCTCTTCGAAATACGGTTCGTTATCATCATCGTCTTCACAGCGTCCATCAGGTGTCGCTGCATCATCAGAGTATGTTCCTCTCGAGTGAGCATAAGCTATGCTCTTCTGGTAACTGAACAGTTGTCGTTCCAAGCCGTAGTTTTCTGCCTGCAGTGCCCCGATCTCCCTTCTGAAAGCATAAAAACGATTATGATGAAAACTATATATTCCGAGAAACGACCACGTTGTGGGGTGATGTGTGCAGACGTTTCAGAAGAATACGCTGACTTCAATATCAGCGTAGGGGCCGGGATAGCGTAGTCGGTATAGTGACTCGCTACGGGCTGGTACCGTCCGGGGATCGAATCCCGGTAGTGGTGAGATCTTTCGTACCCGTCCAGACCACCTCTGGGGCCCACACAGCCTCCAGTACAATGGGTACCAAGGTCTCTTTCCCGGGGTTAAAGCGGCTAGGACGTGGTTTTGACCACACACCCCTTCTAGCACCGAGGTTGAAAAAAGAGTAGAGCTGCACTTCTACTCCCCGTCCGTGCCTTCATGGCCTGTTATAGGGTGAAATTGACCTTTTAACCATCATAGCGTATGTGCTGCAGGTTCTTCCGAAACATCCGTACGCTTTAACCAGACTTAACATCATACACAAAAATTGACTAACCTTTATAGTCAGTGTCGTGAGAACTTCAAAATCTCACACAAAATTATTATGTATGATTCTTAGTTCTTATAATATTTCTCGTATATCTGTTATTCCTGCATCGTTCAGATGTCCTTGGGGAGAAAATGCTTTATTGAATTTTCTTAAGAGATATAAGTGGCTGGTCGTTGAGTAGTATGACAGAGTGCGTATAATATAATAATGTGTAATATAATAAATAATATATAATATAATATATATAATAATATAAAATAATAATATAATATAATAAATGGAAATGTATAAGTTAGAATTTAAAGCTACAGAAATAAATGGTGGAAGCATTTAAGAATGGAAGGTATGCTTTACCCTTGAAGATGGGACCAATAGGTTGTTCCGAAACGTGGGTACGAAACTACCATTCTACGCTGCTTAAAATCCCAAAAGAGCGCGAATCTTTATTTACACCGCGGGGGAAACCTGAAATGAACTGTTCTTTTTTTTTAGATGAAAATTAAAAACCCAAAATATTTGCATTGTAAATATATTTTATGCGCCAACCCTGATTTCAGGTTTCCGCCGCAATTTTGATGAAATCTGCGCTATTATGGGGTATTACGCGGCGTTGTGTGGTAATTGTTTACCGACGTTTCGGGACAGCTTATCGTAATGGAAGGATTGTTTGACCTTTGCAGATGGGCCCGATACGTTGTGCCGAAACGTCGGTAAGCAATTACCACACGACGCCGCGTTACACCCCAGAAGATCGCAGATTTTATTTTATGCATTTAGCATTATTAAACAAGTTTGGATTATCTGCATAATACTAATATTTTTAAGGCTCAAATTCATTTTAAATTTTAAAGTGACCTTGTAAAATTTGTATGCGCGTTGTATTCCAGGGCGCCTTTAATTCGGATTAAATAAGATTTCTGACACCACATCAAATCAGTTTCGACCATTAGTACAAAGTTACAGTATTAACAGTTCTTGTACAACAGTTATAAAATTTTAAATTTTCATATAACCTCCCAAAACTTCTGTATGCATTATACTCGGCGACGCTTTAAATACGGGTAAATACGATGTGTAAAACAATCAAATCAAATCAAATCAAATCAAATCAGGTTCCAAGCATTAGCATATATAATGATACTGACCTCATCTGGTAGTTGTGTATTCTGCACACGTCATCATACTTGTGGTAAGTTGCCTGGAACAGCAAGTAGCAATCCCCCCACTCCACCTGCACCCGTAGTTGACCTTTGTCAGTGAGATAAGGGCAGCTAGGCTCCCGCATCTGCATAACACAACACCAGCAGTTAACAATGGCCTCTGCAAGGATGGACACTCAATGCTTCAGAGCAAGTCAGGCAGTAATCACTGAGAGAGCAGTCAAATGTGATAACAGCTGCATAACGATTATGTTTCATAATGCGTTTAAAAAAGATGTGCCTTAATTAAATGATGGCTCTCGGGGTGGTAAAAAATTCTCCCTCATTAAAAGAGGGAGAATTCCTCAGAGCACCGTGGTGACTACAGACTATTGGCCACGAGATGAACACCGCCGGGCATGGGCGTGTTGTGGCGTGGTGCGGAGGACTGCTGGCTATAAGTGGGGACTTCATTCATTCTGTAGTCTGTCTTACGACAGGTCCGTAGCCTCTTCCAAAGCGAGTTCTCCACAGGGTGTGATCTAGTGCTTCCTCTATAAATTTACAGTATCTTCTTTTTCCTTAAGCTCATCCAGTAGCTGCTTACGTCTTCTACCTAGTCTTCCCGTCATTTCTATCCTTCCTTCTAACTTTCCTTCAATCACGTGTTTCAGAAGGCAGTTTCTACGCAAGATGTGACCAATCCAGTTACCCTTTCTTCTTTTTATTTATGTAGGATATTCCTCTCCTCCTTGACTGTGGGGACTACTGGACTGCTATTGGTAAGAACGACAGAGTTCTTATACTACACACCGACTGACAACATCAGGCATTTCCAGCAGCGTGTAGTGAGCGAGTTAATGTGCGAATGCTTGCAGGATGGGTAGTAGCAACTCGCCATTTACCAACAAATCTTGCGCATGCGCATCTATTGCATTCCTAGCAGGGATCATCTCCTTGTCTGCTGACAGTACAGATGACAAACCAGGAGATGATCTCAGTGAGGGGTGGGCGTGTCTTTAGCGGCGCGGGGGTGTTGCTTATGGGGGAGGGGCTAGAGGATTGCTATTGGTGGAAGTGATTGAGAGTTCAGCTACTACACACATACTGAAAACATCTATAATTTCGAGTGGCCTGTTGTGAGCCAGTGCACTGTGCGAATGTTTTCAGGAAAGGTAGTTTGGCCTCACATTACGTATGACTGTTTTATAAACAAAAACGGATGCAGAGAGAGACTTTTCGTTTTAAAGAAATCCCTACCCCAATTCTTGTACATCGCTTTAACAACGGTATGGCTACCGTACATACTGGCAAGGATCCGCAGTAAATTCCATAATATTTTTGGGTTTTCTCCATTAGGTCCGCAGTAGGAAACAGGGCAAACATCACCAAGAATTGCTATATAAAGATTAATATCTTCCGTGGCTCCCAGATTCCGCGTTGCTGCCCTCGAGACCATCCGTACAAGCGCAGCCCTCCAAAAATTATTAAAATTTCATCATAACGAGGTCCTTCCCTCACAAATGTCAAAATTCGACTTAAGTAGTCAACTTACTTTCCCACTGCCCACTCCAACATCCACTTCCCATCACGTTACCTTCTGCACTTCCCAACGCTCTGCCCTGCCTCTAGCCTACCTTTACAAGAAGGACGAGCGGGCACTGCCTGCGAAACTAAAGCTCCGTATATTTTTACCTCTCTCCCGTAATAAATGTAGTGTTTCTCACTATACACCCTTTTCATGTTTTTCCTGTTCTTGGTCTTCTTCCCTGTCTTGTGTAGTGAGGTTATGTAAGAGTTATTATTATTATTATTATTAACTATTCCGTAATGTGGATATTTATTGACATTTTTCTGTAACACTACTATAATTATTATCGCTAAACGTTAATACAGGTACCGTTGTTACTGATATAGAGACAAATACTGGCGCATGTAACGAGGCGGCAACCCCCCCCCCCCCCCCCGCACTCGATAATTGGACCCCCCATAATTATTAACGAAGTTTCTACCAGATCTCATAACAGGGATCCAGAATACTGCCTTCGGTCAGAAGAACGGAATCAAATTCGGAAAACCCCACAGCAAATTTTAGTATTTTCTGCCTGTAAACCCCCCCCCCTCCCCACTGACCCGACGCTCCCTCTCGCCACGAGGTCTTTGGAAGCCACTGGATACAAACAATTTTAAACATAAATTAAAATATTCACGCATTTCAAACGTTGAAATATTGACACAATAAATGTCACATTAAATATTTGGCGTTTTCAATTGCTCTAAATAATTTATTTACAGCGACAGCTCCCACAAAACGTATCTATTTTATTACTACTCTGAATCCCGTAACACTGAAGACATTGTGTCTACACCTGGATATATCTCCGCGTTTAAAGATGATACCAGCAACCATAGCAGACAACTTTATAACCAGTATGTTTATGTAGTGGTAGCACTGTAGACCTATAGTAAGGAAGTGTCGGGTTCGAATCTTGGCCGGAAGAAAAACTATTTCGAGTTTTCGAGGTTTTTGTCCTTAGTTGCTCGACGTAAATGCCGGGATAATATCTTTAATAGGCCACGGACACTTCTGTCTAAATACTTACAATTTCACAATTCCTCAGTGGTCCAAATATAAACACTATACAGCCTGTGATACCGACATAAAGTAAACCACAGAAAACTTTATGGTGAAAAAAAAGGCAGTTGGTAAACATGATAATATCAAATGCGACAACGATATGACGCGTAATTTTCAAACATTATACTCTGAAATATTTATTAAAAAATATTTAATTAAAATGGGGAGATGGAAGTATGGCAGATTTATGTTGCGAATTAATTTACAATTTCAAGCCTGAATATTTTAACTGGAAAATATCACACACGACGTAAAAATCGAATGACTGTTCTAAGCAGGCTGCAAAACTTATACAAAAAAAAAAAAGAATCGAAAAATATACGTACTACAATCGATTACACATGATTTATAAATGCATCATTTGTGATGCTGGATTTTCACTATAAGTTGTTGTTAAAACCCCAATCAAAGATTTCTCTGTGTGAACTAACAAAACGCAGCAACTGTCGTAGGCCTACATAATCAGTTTCTTCCCTGTTTTCGGTAAATATCCTCACACAGATCACTGAACTTCGGTTTAACGTAACTTTGAGAAGCAAACCACATCCACCTCTAATCTGTGCTTGTTCGCTAAAGTTAGCAATTAAAAGGGCTTAACTCCTAAGGCCTTTAATGTATTTTGAGGCTTACGTATCCGCTGCTTACGGTGAAGTATGCTTGTTTTAAAAGGATTGGCGCATAATTGATGAAGGGCTGAAGAAGAAACAAGCACTTGCTATAATCCCCTTGTAGTATGTAAATACTGTAAAGAGATCTTCTGGTTAGCCACCCTGGGATGAAAGACAAAGGAAAAATGGAAGAGTAAGACACTCGGATAAAATCGCGCGGTACCAGAGATACGACGGGCGTCTTAAAGTCTTCCGCAATATTATTACCTCACACTTTAGCCTTTTATAAACGAGGTTCTGGGAACCGAGTCATGGCTGTATTAAAACTGTAACTAATGTGCAGAAAAACGTACTAAGAAACACCTATAAAAGGATTACTGGCTGACGATGTATATTGTGGTAGACAGCTACCGACGTTTTGTTCAAACGTGCTGCTCCATTCTTCATGGTAGGATAAGAACTCACTCTTCGAGAAAGGAACGAATTCTTCCAAAAGGTGTGAAATAACACTGTAAAGTATGTCTTTTTTTTTTAATGGCTCGACAGCCCCTTGGGGGCCTAGGTCGCCTCATTTTTCGAGGCTTCACACACTTTTTAGACACACCACACTCTGTAGGAATCCTCTGGACGAGGGACCAGCTCGTCGCAGAGACCTCTACCACAGTATACGTCATATTTACCATAATTAAAACTTAAAACCTCATATTTACATAAGAAACGGGAATGCCAGTCAAATTTCAAGGAGAAAAAAGACAGAAAGAAAGAAACAAACAAACAAATACGATTTGTATCAGTTACATCGCACTGTGTTCTTTATGTAACTACTAACTATTAAGAACACATCCAAACACAATTTTAATTCATTGTGAAACAATGTCTTGCTTACAATAAGCTACATGTTTCGGCCCAAAAGGATAATCATTAGGCATTTTACAAAAATATGAATTCTGATTGCAGCTCTTTGTTTTACAATATAATGCAGTTGTGTTTGCAGGTGTTGTTATTAACCTGTAGTCAAGAAAACAATACGTAAAGGACAAGGCAGAGAACAGATTAAAGAATAAAGGACAACAGAAAGACGAAGAATGGAAGAAAGGAATTATAAGGGTAATAACACCTACATAAGAAACGGAGTAAAGATGATTTAAAACAAGTGGGGGGAAGAAGAAAGAAGAGGTTGATTGGTAGTTATTTACCGACGTTTCGGGAGAGCCAATCGGTTTCTTCTTCAAGGGTCTTCTCAGAATGTTTGATCCTTAAAGATGGGACCGACATACTGTCCCGAAAAGTCGGTAACTAACTACCAAAGATGCGTAACATCACAGAAGATCGAAGACCTCACATACACAGCGACGGAAGCCTGAAATTATGCAAGGAGAAAAAGTCCGAACTGAAGGAGAGAAATAAGAATTGAAGGTAAGAAAGGGAGTAGAAAGTTAAGGTTAATCTCTGGAGGCGAATTCTCTTCTCTTGTCGTCTAAAATATCGTCGTTGAATTATTGAGACATAGAGCTGTTTGAAAAGGAACGCAACACGGGCCGCGACTGTATGTAAGTGTAATGGGTCTGAGAGAGGAGCACAATGCATATACACAGGGGATTAGCAAAGCACATTGCTATCGAAGGGAAAGTTAAAACAATTCTGCGACATCAGAGCTTTCACATTACCATGTTATTGCACATGTAACTCCATTAATGCACTGCATTTTCTTTGAGACGCCACTTATGTTACGTTACGTTACACTATTCTAGTAAATGTACTTATACAATCTCATATATATGATATTTTTGTATATATTTGTACATATATATAAATATATGCCCCTACAATTAGTCGAATTTTCTGTAACAACTTCGCAAAATTTGAAGTATTTTCAGTTCTAATCATCGCATAATACAGAGTTTCGAGAATTATTTAAAAAAAAATTTTTAATTTTTCTCAGTTTCATTAATTACCGCTGTACCGAAATGCTATCTCATATAATCCGACAACAGATTACATTGATAAATTATATAAATATACAGACATTATACCTGGCCACAATAATATCATCAATTAAAAAAAAACTCAACTTAAACCAAAGCAGGTATTTTTTGGGGGAAAATTTAAATTTGTTTATGTGTCTGCCATGTTATGTCCATTCACTCACGGTGATATAAACAACCACAAGAGACACACGGACATATCCCTGAAAACGATGACGAATTCCTGCAATAGATATTTGTTTGCAATTTAAATAACTATTGTGATAAACCTTCTGTGCTATGTGTTTTAAATTTGTTAACAATTTTAATATTTGTATTTTAACATTATTATTGCACATCTGTGACATAACTAGTCATTATTGTAGTTTTCTTTGTTGAATACCTCCCTGAAGATGAACGAAAAATGCCGAAACACGTAGGAGGTTTATCATATGTTTTTATATCATTGTATCTAATTATACTGCAGTTGTTGGTATATAGAGTCGAAGCCGGTTATAACGATATCGGTTTATACGACACCTCGTCTATAGCATCAGATATTCTGTGGTACCAATTAATTCCTCACTGTTAACCATAACGTTACACTACTCGGTTATAACAACACTCGTTTATAACGACAAAAAAATATTCAGTCCCTTTCTTGACGCTATAACCGAGTTCGACTCTATATGGAGATTTAAGAACATTTCTTTTATATTATGACGAAAGCAGAGCAGGTGTGAAGTACATGCTACACAATCGGCAGTGTCTGGTCCAATATTCTTAAACAAATCTCACTGTCATAGCTACACCAATCAGGCGGTTACCCACCTCTTTAACAGCGATATCAGTTTCCATAATTATGCCTTCATCAGATGCCTCTTGTGAGTAGTAGTGACTAAAGGGGGCCCCTGGCAGCGCAACCGGCTCCATGTGACCCGATTTGCCGTGATGACGCATCAAATAAGCCGTCCAGCAAACGTACCTGTTAACACACACAAAGAACTTGGCGTTAAATAACAATACTTACCCTGAAGATGGAAGCAATTTATATCTCTGAAACTTCGCGTCACATCCTAATGCTTTCCCGTGACCTTTCAGGAATATTAAGGATTTGAGAAGAAGATCATCGTGGCCTATATAGAAGTACTAGCTCTAAAAATGTCCTGAAATTTTGATAATAGTTATGAAAGATTTCAGTACAGTTAGTCGGTAACTGGGTTGGGGTTCGAACTGGATATCTTCGGACAACCTAAATCAGTTCTCTGTTCCATTAGAGAAGTAATTTTCACATCTAAGCCTGTTAAGCCATTGTGGGCGTACTTTATCGCATTTCAACGTACTAACTTACTTTTCCTTATCGCTAGAAATGCGACTCGCCAACTAGGGAACATTTCACGACGTCTAGGGGCATTACACGCCCCCATACTGTGAACAGCACGTAACAGTGGGAGTTATAATCACTTAAGTGGCTCCTAAAACCGGCATTGTTTCTTATCTCAGTAGATTATCAACTGGCTTGCTGAAAGACCTTTAGAACTTTACACCAGCTTCAAGATACAATAGCCACTGTGGGAAATTGTCGAGAAAACCGACAATTATGTCCTTCAATTACTGCTTTCCTCTCAGGGCTGTACAACGTACACCTAAATGTAATACATTTTACAGTGGATTTTATTGTTCTTACACTAACTTCCTAACTCAGGAAAAACAGGTAACACAATATATCGCCAATCACTACTATAATTTGCTAGACAATGCCTCTTTAATTTCTAAAAACATGCTATATGTTTCGGCTTTTTTTTTTTACAAAGCCATCACCAGCCACTTGTGTCAGGTTGGTATGTACAGAAACTCTGCTATTAAGAAGACCAGACGTGAAATTTGAAATTTTTCTTTAAAGTTTCGTTCTTTATATTTTAGCCGAATTTTAATTAAAATGTTAACAAGACAGGCAATGTACGTATAAAGTAATATTGATGCGCGTTAGCGTAACCATTGTTCCCGTGGAAAAGCAATAAGTATTACATATTCTGAGTGTGTGTCTGCAGCCTTAGTTATCCAGCATGCAAAGCGCATGCGCCGTATTATATTGTCGTCTGTGGCCTGTCTGGCTGTACCGTATTTTTCTACATTATCTCTTAAACGGCACGATTTTCGGGAAAAGTTGTTGAACATAAAATGTGTGTTTTGATTTTCTCTACACCTGTCTCGGAAACAGTAAGAGTAAGAGTAAATTTGTGATTCTGGTCAAAAATAATAACAACCTCAGAGACTGCTGTGGGAAAGACAGTATGTTTGGAATTAAACTGGCTGTCTTTCTTCGTCCCTTTATAAATATAGAACTTTTCAAGTACTTTAAGGTGTGAACCCTCTTTAGGAATTTGCACTACTTTCGTGAATTTGTCAATAGTCCCAATTGGGTGTCCATTTTCTAGGACATGCAGGACGAGTTTGGAATTATGGTTTGCAGTTTAGGAATAACTGCACCTTTTCGTTAAACGTTGTCAGAAAATTACTGTCCGTTTGATCGATGTAATTTTTTGAACATTCGAAACACGTAAAGTCGTAAACTGAGGAATTTAGATACTTATTAGAGCCTTAACCGTCATTATTAACATCGTGCCAATCTCCAGCTTCATACAAAACAAGGTTTCATTGAAGGAAGAAATAAATAAGTAAACAAAACAGAAAGAAAGAAAGAATACAAAATAAAGGAGAAAGTATGAGGGTAGAAATGAGAACTTAAATAGGACAGGACGAATTAAAGGAAAAAGGAAAAAGAGGAGGAAAAAATTGGTTAATAAAACAGCAAAGAAGAAATGGTGAAAGAAGGGTGGGAAAATTAAAGGGATAGGATAGAGAGGAGAAAGAAAGAAACGGAGACAAACAAATAAAAAATTATTATTGGTCCAGAAATTTAATATTTAAAGAACAAATGCGCTAAAACTTGTCCGACGATTAACAGCGTGAAAACTGAATTAAAAACCAAAGCCTTGGAGCCCTGTTCTGTCTTCATCTTGAATACTGACCCTGATGATAAGGACAGAAAAAGCAGTGGAATCGTTTTGCATGAAGAATTATTATACACATCCTGCTAGTCAATGAAATGCCGGCCATTTACAGAAACAGAGGATTCATTACTGTGTTCAACCGAAACCGCCACTGGCCCTATCTTAAACAAGGTAACACAACATAAGATCATTCATATCCATTGTGTACAGCTGTCTGAAATAAAAACCTCGAAGGCATTTGGTTTTGAATCCTGAAGCTTCATGAATATGAAACAGGTTAATAAACGAGAGGGCAGCTTAATGAAAATAAAGTAAATTTATTTCGGAATGGTTTATGGTAATATCATTAACCTCGTTTTTGCAGACCTTCGTAAGATTCCCCGTATTATCCACATCAAAGCAACGATTATAAGGAGGCTTTACGAACTGTAAGAACTGCGAAAGTTAACAACATACAGTATATTATACAGTCTACACCAAAAGTGTACAGTCCTGTTATTTTACGTGGGACACTAGATTAGAATGCGCATGCGCAGGGAACCTGGAATGAGCTTATTGATAGCTATATGCGATGATATTGAATATGGAGAGTTTAGCAAGACGAAAAACTACTATGGGTCATAAAAACATTTGATTTTAAGATATTTTATAGCATGTGAAGCATAGTGCAAAATTATTTCAGAGTCAAATAAGAATAGAAGTGATCGATGAAAACCCCAGTGAAGTAATTAAGATCCAGATACCTTTATAAGAAAATACTTCAAAGTATTCGAACAGTATCAGAAGGAGAAACACAAAAGTACCTAACACAACACGCTTTTTAGTATTTAGTAACCAACTGAATACTAAGTGAAAATGCACGGTGAAAGCAATATAAAATTTATAAGTGTACAACACACTTTTGTTTACGGAAACCACAAAGACTTCAAAATTTATGAGAAGCGACACGTATAACACAAGAATACGATGTTGTTAGGTGGAATTATACTGAATGCCTTGTCTATAGGCAACTTCTCCACCTCGTATGCTCTGCGGTCTCTCACAGGGGTTCCATACAGCATGGAAGAGTCTATAGTGCGGTGTTTGTCAACCGATGGTTCTTGATGGTCAATTGAGCGTTACTTGAGATTTCGAAAATAAGAAGGTAAATTAATGGTTAATGTAACACTAAAATGCAAGACCTAGGCACAGATGGAAGGATAAATTTAAAATGGATCTTAAACAAGTAGGATGGAGGGGACTGAACTGTATTGATCTGGCTCTGGATAGGGACAGGTGGCAGGCTCTTGTGAATGCGGTAATGAACGTTATGGTTCCATAAGACGCGGGGAATTTTTTGTCTAGCTGAGGACCTGTTAGCTTCTCAGGAAGGAATCTGCTCCATGGAGTTATTTGACAATAAAGTGCCCACAACTGTAAAAATATTCTTCTTGAAAACAAGAGAAGCTTTGTTTCGACTATGGGTGGAAATAAGGGCGCTAAGTGAGAGTGGTGCTATATACCGTCTCTCTCATATGAAGTACAAGTAATGTTGTCCCTATGCACGTCATGAAGGCATATGGAAACTGGAGGTTTAGATCCACCCATTCTTAACTCCGTAACTAGATAGCGGGGAAAAAAAAGCCCCCGGTACCTACTGAATACGGGGCTATGAGGACACGAGAACCTTTATTGCCGCCTGGAATAGACAGAAATATCTAGCCCATCAGAGGGATCGAACCACAGTCCCTATATTGTACACCCTGTAGCCTAATTACCATATCGACTGAGCTGTTTCTGGCAAAACACTGTTGCTTCTTAAATTTCCCTTACATATGTGTAAAGAAATATAAGGGAAAGCAAAGCCTAAACAGGGATGCTGCAGTGTGTGTAACTGAATAATGCAAACGGCAGAACAACTGCGGAGTGTGAAATAACACGAACGAAAATTGGACATTACTAATGATGAGAGACGCTTAGAGAAGATGAATGCTGCAGCCCAGGGCTAGAAAAATGCACAATGAAGGACACTAGGAACGGAATTACGAACAAGGCCAACATTTCGAGATTCATTATCTTCTTATTTATTTATTTATTTATTCTTTCACAGCAATACAGCGGTTTATTCGTCTTGTGCAAGTGCTTTGCAGTGCCATCGTTTTCAACAACATTGCTATTTCTTCATTTTCAGGAAAGTAACGATATAACTTCTGTTATTTTAAAATAAGATATCCACTTATCACCACCACTTGGGACAAGCTTGATTGCTGAAAATATATCTGTGGTTTATTTAACGACGGGGCACGCGGTGGAGCAGTTAGTCAAGACACTGCACTACAAGCCGGAAGGTTGCGGATTCGATTCCCGATGGGGTCATTGGCATTTTTGATTGACATAATCCTTCCGGCCGCACTGTGGCCCTGGGATCGTCTAAGCCTCTAAAAGAAATGAGTGCCAGGTATATCTCTTGCGGGTAAAGGCGGCCGGTGCATAGGGCTGACCTTACCATCTTCTTGTGCTGATTGTCTAGAAATTGGGAGCCACAACCTCCTGCAGCCCGAAGGGTTAATCCAGGCCTGTAATGAGTAAGCTTTACCTTATTTAACGACGCTGTAAGGACGTCAAATGGCAAGATAATTTTTGAATGATAAAATGGAAAGAATATGAAAAAAATTACCATATCCTAAATGAGGTTATAGCCCCTCCATTTCCTGCAGGAAAGAAGAAATTCATGACCAACTACAGTCACGATAGTAAGTGTCAAATTACGTTATCGAAAATGAAAGCTCCAGAAATACAAGTACTGATATATTTACTTCTGTTTTGTTCTGTTATTGTGGGGTGACAGTCCGCCTCTGTGAGGCGGCCCATTGTTTACTCCATGGATGACACAAGAAAGAATATGGAGCAATGGTGGAATGATCAGTGACAGGGGAAACCGAAGGAGAGAACCTGTCCTAGCGCCAGTTTTGTAGGACACGACCCAAATGATCTCTCCTCGGAATTAACCTGGATTTTGTAACGACAAATCAGCGGTCATCACCAGAGTTATGACAAAGTCTTAAGCCAGACTCAATGCGCTACAAGCCAGATGGTCGCGGGTTCGATTTCCCATGGAGGCATTGGGATTTTCATTGACTCAATCCTTTCGGCCGCACTATGGCCCTGGGGTCGACTTAGCCTCTAACAGAAATGAGTACCAGGATTATCTCCTTGGAGGTAAAGACGGTCGGTGCGTAGGGCTGACAACCTTACTGCCTTCATGTGCCGATTGTCTAGAAATTCTGGGAGCCTCAACCTCCTGGAGCCCTTAGGGCTTGGATAGGCCTGTAATGGGATTGCTTAAGCCCGAATACTCGGTCTCGATTTGCGACGCACTGGGCACAGCGATGTATGGTGGAAATATTGAATGCAAAAGAGGACAGAAAAAAGGCGAATAAATGGAAATCAAAGAAAGAAAGGAATCAGAGATAAGTAAATAAAGGAATAAAGATGTAAAATAGAGAAGGAAAGATAAATAATAGAAAAAGAACTACTCGTATTGACAGGGCAGAACTGAGGGAGTCCACACTTATCGAATTTTTCTAAGTCACGCAAAGTGACTGTACTTGAATGTTCCTCTGTCAAGTGATATATATATGATTATCTGCATAGTGAATTTTTATCGGATATCAGAAAATGCAGTTTAGGCTAGACACAATACATGTATATAGCAACAGTATCAAAGTGTATTGATATAAGCTTCCTGTTCTTCCAATACGTAGTCTATATGTTTGGCCAGGTTGGAGGTGAAAAGGAATGAATTTTACTGCTTCTCCGTTCTGTAACCCTTTGAAGCATAAAATTAAACTGAATTATTTATAAAAATTCAGTTCCTTTTTCAGAGCAAACGTACAACATCTGCGTTACAAAACTTGCTTGTTATTTATACGTAGAGAAGCAATCGCTGCTTACTGCGAGAATCATACGAAACTCATAAATACACTGTGTGGGTAAAATGCACAGTTTTTAAATGGTTATATGTTACGTGGTTAACATACCATTTTGCTTTAAAGTGTCAGAACCGACTTTTCTTTTAATATCCCGGTTTACACTTTTATGTGCTGAAGGCATACGAATTAGATCTGCGCTCTTCTGGGATATTACTCAGCGTTGAGTGGTAGCTATGTACCGATGTTTCGGGACAACCTGTCGGTCCTATCTTCAAGGGTCAAGAAGTCCAACAATAAAGCCTTCTTGGACTTCTTGACCCTTGAAGATGGAACTGATAGGTTGCCCCGAAACGTCGGTTACATAGCTACCACTCAACGCTGAGTAATATCCCAGAAGAGCGCAGAGCTCATCTACATCGCGGTGGAAGCATGATATCACGTACGAGTATATGGATTATGTAGCACTGTGTCATATTAACCCTCTAAAACACAGTGGTAACTATAGGTACCACCTACTTTAACACCAGAAAAAACATTTTGCCAAAATAATACATTAATATGTTTTTACGACATTCAATATAAGCAACGATTTTTTTCCCTAACTTGAATTAAATTTTGGTTTTTGTAATCCAGGAGCTACGTATTTTCCAAAAGGCAGAAAATGAATTGTTAAGTATTAAGTACACCTCGATGCTGGATAATATTGCTGTTACAAAGGTTACTTCTTTGGGGATGTGAAGACACATAGTTTGGTAAAAATCTATCTCCTTTTAACAGGAAGATCAGTTTAATTTTACCAGACTACACGACGTCAAGCCAAGAATATGGAAATATTTTAGTCACTGACATGAGGACTCTACATTTCTGATTACTATTGTTTTTCGAATGCTTTCATCTGCTTGATTATATAAACCTATATTAAGTCACAAGATCCACTGAAATAAGAAAATATAAAACATTTCACATAAAAAATAAGTTTTCACGGCGAATAAACGCGGTGGTTTCTCCTAGGTCACACGGTCAATTGTGACGTTAAGTCCCGACGTTTCGGATAAACTGCCTGTCTCCCTCTTCAGCCAATGAACTAATGGACTTGGAAATTCCGAGCTGATGTGGCTGATGACGGGGCAAATTATGGTCAGTATTATATTTGGCATATGTACAACAGACGCGGTCACACGGAGACAGAGAGAGAGACAGACACACACACACACACGAAACCAGAAACCACTGCAATGTAGACAGACATTCAGTCTATTATTGCATAGACCAAGTTATTCACAAGTATGCCAATCCTATTTTAATATGTTATGGTAAATATTCATAGACATTGAAAACTACTTCAAATAAGGTATTTAAGGTATTTAATGAGATAACCATTTTTAAGAATTGCAAAGTTTCGTAAAATGAGTATCACCTGGCGTAATGTATAAAGTTGCATTTAAGCTTAACGTAAAATTTGGTTTATATGCCACCGTCTTATGTGACCCCAAGTGATTTCGAAGAAACCGCCTGCTTTCTTTTCCTACCACGAAAATTGAAGGCGTCAGGTCACGCCGAAATATCTAGTAATCCCGAGAAAAATTTGACGTTTTCCGGAATTATATTTGCCTTTCATTAATGAAAATAAAATAATTTTCATAACTCAGCAACACTAAATTTTATAGCAATGCGTAGAGAAGTTTGGGAAAAGAAATATGCTGACAGTTTGGGAAAAGAAATATGCTGACAGTTTGGGAAAAGAAATATGCTGACAGTTTGGGAAAATAAATATGCTGACAGTTTGGGAAAAGAAATATGCTGACAGTTTGAGAAAATAAATATGCTGACAGTTTGGGAAAAGAAATATGCTGACAGTTTGGGAAAAGAAACACGCTGACAGTTTGGAAAAGAAATATGCTGACAGTTTGGGAAAATAAATATGCTGACAGTTTGGGAAAAGAAATATGCTGACAGTTTGGGAAAAGAAATATGCTGACAGTTTGGAAAAGAAATATGCTGACAGTTTGGGAAAATAAATATGCTGACAGTTTGGGAAAAGAAATATGCTGACAGTTTGGGAAAATAAATATGCTGACAGTTTGGGAAAAGAAATATGCTGGCAGTTTGGGAAAATAAATATGCTGACAGTTTGGGAAAAGAAATATGCTGACAGTTTGGGAAAAGAAAATATGCTGACAATTTGGGAAAAGAAATATGCTGACAGTTTGGGAAAAGAAATATGCTGACAGTTTGGGAAAAGAAATATGCTGACAGTTTGGGAAAAGAAATATGCTGACAATTTGGGAAAATAAATATGCTGACAGTTTGGGAAAAGAAATATGCTGACAATTTGGGAAAAGAAATAAGCTGACAGTTTGGGAAAAGAAATAGCTGACAGTTTGGGAAAAGAAATATGCTGACAAAGGACCTCACCACTGCGCCTTCATGTTTGTGTACTCTTTCCGCAGAAACTCATAAAAGGGTGAAAACAAGAATTTGTATTCTAACACGACTGTCTCAGGGAAACCAAGAAAAGGCTATAGAGACAAGAACCAATTTTGTCCACGATTGGGGCGCTAAGAAACTAGAATGACGCATCGTATTTTATATAGACTTCTGAATTTTTATGAGCACCAATCTTCGGAAGAAGAGCTATCTGAGAAAGGGAACCATGAGAATTGCTAGTCAATGTCTTATATATGACCAATTTGTTTGCTATGTTGCCAGTGGCGTGTAACTTATACAGGACAATAGACTGATAGGTTTAGACGTTTCGATTTTGTGTTCTGATCCACAGTATGAGAGCACCTCTGTCCTGGGACCCGACAAATTATGTATCTCTTCATGTCATCTCCAGAAGACGACGGAAAGAGAACCCATTTATGAAATATTATGGCTTTTATACAGGGATGTTCTCCATAAAATGTCCAAATTCAATATGTTATTATATGAGTTATATTGGTTAAAAATGCCATAACAGTATATGCCAGATTATCAACCTTTACCTTGCTAAGAGAATTTTAATCTTTCAAAATATTCTAAATATACTACATGCTATCAGTTCTTATGAACCAACTTCACGCTTAGTCCCACTCTGGTAAACACTACTCCCTCGTAATTCTCTTTTGAGAAGCGCAGAATTAAACATACCGAAGGTGGAGGCCATTTTGAACAGTAATCCGTGTAACGTAACTGTCAATTTACGTTCTTTGATATTACCTAACTGAATTATTTCTTCTGTGTTGTAACTGCCTTCTGAAACAGTGACTGAAGGAAAGGCAGAAGGAAGGATAGAAATGACGGGAAGACGAGGGAGAAGACGTAAACAGCTACTGGATGACCTTAAGGAAAAGAGAAGATATTGGAAATTGAAAGAGGAAGCACTAGATCGCACCCTGTGGAGAACTCGCTTTGAAAGAGGCTACGGACCTGTCGTAAGACAGACTACAGAATGAATTAATGTATTATAACTATATAAACTTAATACCTAACTCCGTAACATAAGTAAAAACTGATGTCCTTCTTTGTGGGTGCTATCTGACACATAAAGCTCTTTATATTTGTACATTTATATAAAGGTTGCTAATTTAGTTTTATGCAGTATTACTTTGGTTGATCCCTTGGGGATCGAAACGTGTAGGAATGTTTTGTGTGTATTATAATACAAATATTTAAGGAACAATACTGTGCATTTTGTTGGTCTGAATGTTGCGAATTAGTTATCCACAGTGCACCGAATGATCAATATAAAGAAATATTTCTTATCGTGACAAAACAAAAGCAGAGTGCAATGGTTTTCTGTGAAACATGATAAGACCACTATGACGAACAGCAGTAAAAAATTCCCTAAGAGTGTGACATAATAAACAAATCTCTGTTAGCTGCACGCCACTGATCGCATACCTTGTTCGTCTCATACTCGAACGTTCTAGTCTACACAGGTGCGTGGTATAGGGCACGTCTGATGAAATATGCAACAAATGCCGCAGTTTGTACATTGCCGAAACTACTAATGTACTGCCTGTCTGTCATGTCGCACAGCACGCACAGACTTAATGTGACCTCAGTATACCGCGTCACAGGGTGCATCATAAATAGTGTTTATGTAAGTAACAAAACTACTGTGGCAGCACCTGAGGGCCCAAAACTGTTGCTGTTAAACCCGTAATCTGAAACGATCCCGGGACAATTCCATTTACCTCCAGTAGCACAATCGTTATTATACATTATTATCATTTGTTACTTCCTGTCTGCAAACTTACGACATGTAACTTGACTAGTTCAGAGAGCCACCTACTACCGTGCTATCGAATACAGCAGTGCTTTTCAAACGGTGGTAAGCATGACGCTGGTGATACACGGAATGGCGCATTTTGTTACGCGAAGAAATTTAGGAATTAAATTTTTCAATAACTAAAATACAGAGACGTTAATTTCACTATTAAAATGGTAGTAAATGTGTTGAAATGTAAAGAAAATAGTTTATAAGATGTATAATCAAATACTATTTTATTGTTTGAATATAAATACAGACTCTCCTCTGTCGTCTAATCGTGTTAAATTAAAAAAAGCAGTAACTGCGAAACTTGTTGTTTCCACAGCGTTTATTTTCGCTAGTTGGCAGGTTTGAAGACTTCAAACCTGCCAACCAGAGAAACATCCCTCAAGACCAGTATCCTGTAAGTAGGCATTAATTTTTGCAGTACCTAGTGATACACGTACACGTTTTGTATTGTGACAGTGGTACGTGTACATGTTTTGTATTGTGACAGTGGTAGGTGTACATGTTTCGTATTGTGACAGTGGTATGTGTATATGCTTTGTGTTGTGACAGTGGTATGTGTACATGTTCTGTATTGTGACAATGGTACGTGTACATGTTTTGTATTGTGACAGTGGTATGTTTACATGTTCTGTATTGTGACAGTGGTACGTGTACATGTTTTGTATTGTGACAGTGATACACGTACACGTTTTGTATTGTGACAGTGGTACGTGTACATGTTTTGTATTGTGACAGTGGTAGGTGTACATGTTTCGTATTGTGACAGTGGTATGTGTACATGTTTTGTGTTGTGACAGTGGTACGTGTACATGTTTTGTATTGTAACAGTGGTACGTGACATGTTTTCTATTGTGACAGTGGTATGTGTGCATGTCTTGTGTTGTGACAGTGGTACGTGTACATGTTTTGTGTTGTGATAGTGGTACGTAAACTCGTACACGTTTTGTATTGTGACAGTGATATGTGTACATGTTTCGCATTGTGACAGTGGTACGTGTACATGTTTTGTATTGTGATAGTGGTACGTGTACATGTTCTGTATTTTGACAGTGGTACGTGTACATGTTTTGTATTGTGACAGTGGTACGTGTATATATTTTGTGTTGTGACAGTGGTACGTGTAAATGTTTTGTATTGTGACGGTGGTACGTGTACATGTTTTGTGTTGTGACAGTGTTACGTTTACATGTTTTGTATTGTGACAGTGTTACGTGTACATGTTTTGTATTGTGACAGTGGTACGTGTACATTTTTTGTATTGTGACAGTGGTACGTATCCATATTTTGTATTTTGACTGGTATGTTTACATGTTTTTTATTGTGACAGTGGTACGTGAACATGTTTTGTATTGTGACAGTGGTACGTGTATATGTTTTGTATTTTGACAGTGATACGTGTACATGTTTTGTATTGTGACAGTGGTACGTGTACATATTTTGTGTTGTGACAGTGGTACGTGTACATGTTTTGTATTGTGAAAGTGGTACGTGTACATGTTTTGTATTTTGACTGGTACGTGTACATGTTTTGTATTGTGACAGTGGTACGTGTACATGTTTTTTATTGTGACAGTGTTACGTGTACATGTTTTGAGTTGTGACAGTGGTACGTGTACATGTTTTTTTATTTTGAACTATACCTTTACTCCCCTCTGTTCCTCCAACTTTGACCTTTACCCTTGAATGAAAACGAAAACATTTGGAATGATTCTCTGTTTGGAGTTCGTCCACAGCCTTTTTTAAAGAAAACAGTATGTTGCGTGAATACGGATAGTGCTCTCGTACCAAAAACTTGTGTAACTTCATTTGAAACACGGACGATAAAAAACTATCAATCACAGAATGATTCCAAATTCTATACACCATCGTCAGAAACCTACAGAAAATATTTCCATTCATATGCCTCCTGTTTCAGTAATCTGGAAACGCATTAGTAACGAGACTATAAAACTCTTTTTCTTCTCCGTTGCCTCGGCCCATTTTCGGGCCATTTCCTCTCCGTTGCCGGGGTTTTGAGACAACTGAGATTTTACGAGGTGAGGATGTTAGTCCCACGTCCAAACCCCAACCTGGAGGGCCAGGGTATCTCTGTCCGGAATCTCACTCCAAACCTGTCCAATATGTGTGGCCCTACCAATAAGTAGTCTATCGCCAGCATAGCTTTCCATTTCAGTAATTAGATTAGAGCACTAATCACTGGATATTCTGAATTTGCAGTAGCGTGATTTCAGACTTCCGCCGCGGTGTAAAAAAGACCTTCGCTTTTCTGAGATTTTACGCAGTGTAGATTGGTACTAGATTAGTAGTTTGTTCCTGCTTTTCGGGACAACCTCTCGGTCCCATCTTCAAGTGTCAAGCAGTCCAAGAAGCAGAACTTGTAGTTGTTACAACATTTGCGATTACCTGAGGTGGTTGCGAGCCACATTGTGGATGTCCTTGTACACCATGTGCAGACGGACTGTTTCCGAATGGCAGTCGCTCTTGATGGTCCAGGCTTGCTTGTCCCTGTCATAGCACTGCGCCACCACCGGGGTGGGTAACACCACGGCTGCTGGTGCCTGATGAGTGCCCGGTGACTGAACACCCAGGTGTGGAGACGGTCCTGGGGTCTGCAGTCCCACACTCGATGTGACAGCAACCTCACTCAGTGTGTTGGCCATCATCATCTCCAAATGAACCCTGATTACACCCTAGAATACAAGAAAAGGGGAGGAGCGTGGGGGTCTCTTTATCAGTCTCCTGGTCTTTAACAATACTCTGAGTCCACTAACTATGTAAGTACGGCTTTGTGGGCTGCAAAATTATGTAATTTGTTTAATATATACCGAAATGTCCTAGGAATATCTAACACAGCTTTAGAAGATAAAGATAATAGTCTTTTCCGAAACGTCAGTAATGACGTAAATAAACAGATGATGTCATAACCCTAGAGAGTACAATTTTAATTTCAACTTAGTTTAAAACCTTCAGTTTCACCAGTGTTAAATACCAACACTAACGCAGCAACGTAAATTAAAAATATTTTCTTTTAAATGCTGTAACTATTTCAGTAAAGCAGGCAACCCTATACCTTCTACTGTTCAGATATGATCAGGCACAAAGAAGTGGGATTTGAGGTTAGTCACTAGGAAGATTACTGTCTTCTTGAATATGACGCAATGTATCCTGGTCGAATATACTAGCCTGTTGCCTCCACTAACAATGTAGATTTATAATGATGAGTCATCATACTCTCTAAAGTAGGATAATATTAAAACGAATCTTAAACCCAAATCCCGCGATTGTATATACTATTCGTCTTGCGTAGTATAGAACAGGATCGCACAAAAGTTCTTAAAATGAAGGTAATAAACCTTTTATTTCCACTGTTATATTGTCAACAAGTTGATCTACATTCCATGAATTTAGTCAAATATTATGACCCACCTTGTAAACGAGGTCATTGAAGCGTGTTCGAGGGTGCCAGCCGTAACCCTTGCCATCTGTGTCTGATATATCGTCCACGATTCCTGACTCTAGTCGGCTGTCGTTTTCCCCCAGTACGATGTTGTACCTTACCCGGCACTGGTGGTCGAACCCAGTCAGTCTGTTGAGGTAAACAGACACGCGGCCATCACCACCAGCTGCAAAGCAAAAGTTTAGCACAGCTCAGCCCAAGTCTGTTATCGGTTCAACAGTCAACAGAAACAAAGGACTTGTTTCCGGTTTACTTTGTTCAGTGACATGGTGCTACTGGTATTTAGAAATACAATTAATTTCATTTGTTTATTGTTTACTTATATGACATGTATTTATATTCCTTCTAAAGCACGTTATTGAAGGATAGAAGGAAGGACTGAAGTGACGGGAAGACGAGAAAGAGGAGGTAAGCACCTACCGGATGATCTCAAAGAAACAAAAGAATACTGGAAACTGAAACAAGAAGCACTAGATCGCAATCTGTGGAAAACTCGCTTTGGAAGAGGCTACGGACCTGTCGTTAAAACAGTCTACGGAATGAATGAATGAATGAAGGTGAATGGATGAATGAATAAATGAATGAATGAATGACGTTTGAGAATGCTTGGTGGTGTTTACCAAGACTACATTCTTCTAGATTGTGACGCAGTGTAATTTGGTTCTATTTTCTGAAGTTGGAGACAGCAGGTTCTTAGGAAACGTCGGTATCCTTCGAACAAATTAACGGCATCACATCTCTAACATCCAAAGACTAATCTTAATTATTTTTATTCTTTCTGAATGTTGTTAGAGGGTTAAATTAGAGGAATGGTAACAAACACTCTTAACGAATATGGAAAATATGTGAACCTTTGCGAAGAAATCACACGAAAGACCTAGGTGTAGATGGGAGAATAAAATTAAATGTAATCAAAAATACATTTTTTTAAGTCAAAACAAAACTTTACTATCCAAAAAATCAGCTACATGTTTCGGCTATTGTTAGCAGTCATCTTCAGGCCTATCCCAAGAATATAAAAGGGAATAATGCAGCTGTCGTATTGTTCGGAGATCTCGGCCCTTAAACGTGTTACAGCATAAAATATATGCAACTTATATAATACGCAGCATTAGGAAGAATTAAATAATGAAGGCTTCAAAATGTGTAACTGTAAATTTTTGTAGATTTTGGAAAGTTGTAGCTGTATAGTAATTACACTAGCAATACAATGATAAATTAAGTTAATTTATATACGAAGCACAGTAGACAAGAATTACGAAGCTGTCTAGTATATATTTGCTGTTTTGAGTTGTACTTTTGCGGAGATGGTAAGCTGATTTCTTTTGATACTAATGTTGTTTTGACTAAGAAAACTGTATTTTTAATTTCCTGTAAACACGACGGGGATGACTCGCTTTAAAATCGAACTTAGAAAAATAGAATACGGACGTTTGATCTGGGAATAAATGGTTTGAGATTAAATCCATTCACGCACTTTTGAGAAAGCGATGATGAACGTTCTAGTTACGGGAGAACAGGTAATCCACTGACCATCTTAGCATATTTGAACGGACGCTTTGTACTGTGGAGGTTCTGGATGGAAGAATAAACTAAAAAGAACACACAAGGAAGATGTCCTGGTCATGATTTTACATGAGGCTCTGATAGACAGCAAGAAACATTTCCTCGGTGGGCAAAGTGAAGTTTCAGTGATTGTCGTTTACAATTCCTTACCTAAATCTTTGGTTCCATGTGGATAGAGGGCCAAATTCCAGTCAAAACCACCGAAGGCGAAGTAAGAAGTCTCAAACTTCTGCGCGCCACTTTTGCTTACAGACGAAGAACCAGCAGTTGAGGAAGCATGATTAGAATGATGACCAGTCCCATGATGATGTCGGTGATGTTGATGATGATGAAACGTACCGAATATGGACTGTGGTATTGTGAATTCTGTGTCATATATGGTCCTTATATTTCCCATCGTTAACTCCAGCTGAAACTCGCCATTTGTGTCTGTAAAGTTTCTCGCATACAGGTCACTAACAGGTATATAATTCCTGTTCCCTTGTGCTGGGGAATCATATGTAAACTTCACTTGTTTCCCAGAGAAAGCTTCATTAACACTAAAATGTTCTCTGTTGAGTAGAGTGAAGGTGAAGTCCACATAAACCCGCATGCCTTCTGAAGGGTTTCGCCAGACCAGGTACACACCCAAAACTTTGTCGGTACGAGAAAATGTGATGGCCCATTTGTGATAGCCACATGCATATTCTTTTGAAGTTACGTCGCGTTCTAGGTCACGTGTCACGGATTTTGTAACGACGAACGTGAACACATGAGTGTTGGCACGGTCCTGAAGCTTGGCAAAGCGATACAGTAGCGACATCTCCCTCACTACTCGTCACACCATCTGTGAACAGAGAAAAGAAACGTGTAGGTTGGCAAAGCGATACAGTAGCGACATCTCCCTCACTACTCGTCACACCAACTGTGAACAGAGAAAAGAAACGTGTAGGTTGGCAAAGCGATACAGTAGCGACATCTCCCTCACTGTTTGTCAGAACATCTGTGAACACCCCCCCCCCCAAAAAAAAAACTCAGAACAAAATAAACGATGGATACTGTACTGTGGTTCAAACATAACACCGGAAAAACGAATATTTGTCTTGCGAAATCAGAAATATAGGCTTCAAAAGTTGCCAGCTGCAGCTTGAAACTGACTCTCATACAGCGTAAGGATAAAATTCAGTAGTGTATTCCTGCTATTTGGCAACACTGTGCAAAGCCCTACTATCCACTTCTTCAAATTTAAATAAACAAGCAAGCTAAAAACTAAATATGTAGCTTTCTTATAGGAAAATAAAGTTCATTGGGCTTTCATTTTAAAAACAACATTGCGATAGAACAACTTCATGAAACACTTATTTTAACATACAGGCAATAGATACAACGTACGACTAACATAACAGTAAGGCGCGTTCGCGTAACCGTTGTTGCCGCGGAAAAGCAATAAATATTGAATATTATGTATGTGTCAGTAGCCTTAGTTATAGAGCATGCAAAGTGCATGCGCCATATTGTTTTGTCATTGTATTATATTATCATAAATATACATAGATATTCATGCCAATTGCCCCTTATTCTTGTAAGATTTTAATTAAACTAGCGCTACTTCGATAGACTTTCGAAAAATACTCAAATGTGAACTTTCATAAAAATCCGTCCAGTGGAAGCAGAGTTGTTCCATGCGGACGTACAGACAGACAGACATGACGAAGGTAATAGCCGCTTTTCGCAATTTTGGGAACGCGCCTACAAATGTGCATTTGGTATGTGTCAAGCTGTAGAGGTGGCGACAAAAATCGGTAACTAAGAATACATACAGAAGAATCACGCTCATCGATCGTTATATCATCAGGTGTCAGTAATTGTTATTGCGCGGCTAACAGTTAATCGCCATCCCGTTCAAATCCTAGAGTAACAATTAAATGTATGTCCAATATATAGCTTTATTTCATTAAGTTGGCCTAATACAGAATAAATTCAATGTAATAAATACAATCATTGTTTTCCTTGCTAGGGGTTAATTTAAATAATATTTAATAATTAGTATTTAATCAACAACAAAATACATAATAATATCAATATAATAAATACATTCATTTTTGTTCCTGGTGAGGGGTTAATTTAAATATTTAATAATTAATACTTAACAACAAAATACATAATAATGTCAATGTCATAAATACATTCATTTTTGTTCCTTGCGAGGGGTTAATTTAAATAATATTTAATAATTGGTATTTAATCAACAACAAAATATATAATAATATCAATGTAATAAATATATTCATTTTTGTTCCTTGTGAGGGGTTAATTTAAATATTTAATAATTAATATTTAATCAACAACAAAATACATAATAATATCAATGTAATAAATATATTCATTTTGTTCCTTGTGAGGGGTTAATTTAAATATTTAATAATTAATATTTAATCAACAACAAAATACATAATAATATCAATGTAATAAATATATTAATTTTTGTTCCTTGTGAGGGGTTAATTTAAATATTTAATAATTAATATTTAATCAACAACAAAATACATAATAATATAAATGTAATAAATATATTCATTTTTGTTCCTTGTGAGGGGTTAATTTAAATATTTAATAATTAGTATTTACTCAACAACAAAATACATAATAATATCCAGTTAAGGCAGATTAGAAAAGTAATATAAGTAATACAGTCTGAGGTAAATTAGTGAATTAATTACACGTAAAGGTAGACTAAAAACAGATGTCGCTGCCTTGCAAACGGTTAAGGAAACAAAGAAAATACACATTCTCTTATTTCCGAAATAAATTAAAATTTTGTGTTTTCGTTAAAAATCTTTAAGCAACAATGTGCCACAGTACTTGCTCATTATAACTTACAGTTAGGCCTGTGTTTAGCATCTATCAGATTAATGATTATAAGGCCAAGATATCCTCGGTCACAATTCATATAAGCATACTGAACACGAAGCAGGAATATTTTCTTGCTTACCTCAAAGTTCTGTCCTCATAAATATTTTCATACTCAATATAGGCTAAGCATCTGGCAATTTGTAATGCTTTGATCACTGATGTAAATACCAAGAAGTTCGTTATTTCTTCAAAGAGCAATTATATTTCTGATTAAGAATGAACAAAAGCACAGCGACTTACCACTAAGTATACCTGTAAAAGATCTCGTCAAAAAAAAAATAAACTAAGAAAACGTTCCCTGAAGTGTAAGCGGGAAATATTTCTCTCGTAGTTTGTTGTTCCATTACCTGACTTCCTTTCATTTACACCTTTCCTTTCTCTCTCTTTTCAAAGAGTGCATTAAGCTAAACTTTTGTATCGCAAACGGAACATATTTGGAACACAGAGCTGCCATCTGTAAAGTTACTTAAAAACTATTACGGCGTGGAAAAAACATAACGCACACCCATCGTTCAGTTAACACAGCATAGTCTCTCTTATTATACTCGTATTAACTACCAGTATAGAGCCTACTGAAACTTCAAAGAGAAGTTTTTGTATTTACCGTCTCTATCCATGATTTCCACAGACAATGCTTCCACCGATTCGCTTTATACTTTATAACCCTTGAGGAATCAAATAAAACCGTATTTTCGCTGCATATGTATGGAAAAAAATTCAAAATTCTTGAAAACACGATGATGTAATAAGCAGTTTTGCAACACAAATCGATATATATGTATCGCCTTATCGATTCACATCGACATATTGTTTTCGGCGTCACTGTCATCTGGCGTACATATCCGTAACTATAAAAATGTCTTGCTACTTTGGGACAGAACGTCATATTTTCAAATATTAGAATTTTATAAATGTGTGTTTATCCCAATAAGTGGGGTTATTTCGATTTTTTTATGGTCACATTTCACAGATGTAAAATTATTTACATGGCTCGATATAGTACTCAGTATATTAATGGCGTACTATTTTACAGAATGTAGAATAGAGTCCAGAAAAGTGTTTCCTTCGAGACAGAAATTGCGTTTGCATGAGTCTAATGGGAAGAGGTTTGAATAGCAGAACTGCTTGTGCAGATAAGTGGGGCGCTTTCTGCGTTTCTTAGCAAAGCTTCTGTCGCAATTGGCCCGCACCCTTCAGATTACTTGAGGCCATCCCTATAGCCTTTATGGATGCCAACGTGACCGCTACGAAGCTGACATAATTCAATTTGTAATGGAATGGAAGTATGTACGTCACGAACGCAAAAAATGTGCACGTCTGGAATGCGAAATTATGTCCCTTCCATAAAGAGGTTAAGAGAGTAAGGAATTAAAGTTCATATATATGCGTGACAAAGGCGGCATCCAACAAGGAGTAGAGTTTTCTCACAAGAAAATTGGCCTTAAATTTAAAGAAGAAACCAGTAAAGTGCTACATTTGAGCATAGCTTTGTATGATGCTGAAACGTGGACACTTGGGAAAATAGATTACAAATAAACATTTATTTTTGACACCACGGTGTGACAGTTATAAGGAAGGCGATATATAAAACTTCACTCATAACAGTGCGCTAGAAGCCAGAAGGTCGAGGGTTCGGTTCCCGATGTGGCCATCTTTTTCATTTACTTAATCCTTCCGGCCGCGCTGTGGCCCTGGGGTCGACTCAGCCTTATAACAAAAATGAGTACCAGGATCTCTTCTGGGATAAATGCGTCCGGTGTTTAGGGCTGACAACATGGCCATCTTCATATGCCGATTTTATAGAGATTCTGAGAGTCTGAACGTCATCGAGCCCTAAGGACCTGTCCAGTCCTCTACAGGAACTGCTTTACATTCACACATTTTTACAAAAATAATGTGTCCATTCACGAGCAAAATTTTCCTCTTCCCCAGAATCCTAATATCCCCAATTCAACATTTCTGTTTGCAAATTTTTTCGAAGCCTTTCCCTGTTTAAAAAATGCTTGGAAGTTTTCGTTATTTCGATTATGGTCTTATATACAGCGTGTTTCATAAGTCCATCCGGGATTTAGAGGCTTGGCCGTGCAGTAGCAAACCCATATATAAGAGATAAAAGCATGCCGACGGATAGAGGAAATATAAAAGTTGTTTCGTGACAGATGCGATGGCGTAGTTACCCGTTTCTCCGCTAGGAGACAGTGGTGTGCAAACATGGCGTTTTCAGGTGAACATCGACGTTCATATGTTGGAACGTGTGTGGCAGGAGCTAGATTACAGGATTGATGTCTGTCGAGTCACCAAAGGGGGACATATCGAACATTTGTAAGATAGGTTCAAAACTTGGATATGTACTCTTTTCACTGACATGCTCTCATCCCCCGTGTGTGATTTGGCTCCTGAGCTACAGACCTCCGAAATCCCGGAGGAATTTATGAAACACTCTGTATAGGACAGGCTATTCACAAATGTCTGGGAATTACAAAGGGGTACTGAAATGTGCAGAACAAGTACTCAGGGGTGGTGACCTGCCAAGTAGGTTGTATCTGAACGTATTGACTCAGCACAATTTGGAATAAATCCATAATTCTCTGATATTATCACGGGGGAAAAACGTAGAAGGCAGCCTCCTATTTTGTCGAAGGAAGTACAGAAGGTGTTGAATTTATCTGTAGTTTTGTGCAGGTGTGAGACTCTCTATGTAAATGTAATGCAGTAACACTGCCAGAGATTACGGGTCTTAAATTTCTGAGCGAAATATAAGGAGCTTATTTGCAAAAATATGGCCGCCCACTTTGACAACAACTGGATTACGCATGTTGACAGTGCGTAATACGGACCCTTACTGCCGGGTACAGCGCTTTTAGTAAAAGCTCGTGACTTACCCCAATACTGCAGGTGTATATAAGTTTTGATTTTCTTCACAACTTCCTTTATCTCCCACTGTTGTGTAATCAAAACTTAGCTCTTCTCAAAACTGGGTATAACTTTTTAAAATTAATTCTCCTTGTGTGGCGAGTGTTTTGAAAATGTGGTGGTGGAGAAAGACAGAGAAGATCACTTGGACCGATCGTGTAAAGATGTAGAAGTATTATAAAGAGTCAAAGGAGGAAAGAAATATCCTACGTAAAATCAAAAGAAGGCTCACTTGATTGGTAACATCTTGCGTATGAACTGTCTTCTAAAAGACGTTATTCAAGGAAAGATCGAGGGAAGAAGAGAACTGACTGGAAGACGAGGAAGAAGACCTAAGCAACTACTGGATGACCTTAAAGAAACGAGAGGATATTGAAAATTGAAAGAGGAAGCACTAGATCGTACTCTGTGGAGAACACGCTTTGGAAGAGGCTATGTACCTGTCCTAAGAGAGACTACAGAATTAATGAATGAATATGGAGAGTAGAAGTGAAAGGAGAACTGAAACGTTATAGTGAGGAGCTTAATAACTGGTTATCTTAACCAAATATTGTTAGGATGTTTAAATGAACAGGAATGAAAATGGCGGATCACATGGCGTGCATAATAAATGAGATTAATATACAATAACAAGTCTAGAAACGCCCAAGGATAAGAACGCCGGTGTGATGTAGGCTGTAATGGGAATAAAAGAGCACGATGGAAGATGTAAAGATCTCCCTATGCATAATTAAGTAAAAGACACGAAAATTTAAGTCGGAATAGGGTTATAGCTTCAAGGATTTTTAACCTCATCATTGAGAGGCTTTTGTGATAATATCGATGAGCCTTGCTGTTATGCTCATATAATTTATTAAGCAGCATTCAACAAGAAGAAAAATCTTTTCACCAGCAAACTGGAATTAAATTTAAGGAAGAAACTAGTAAAGTGCTACGTTTGGAGCATAGCTTTGTATGGTGCTGAAACGTGGACACTTCGGAAAGCAGATCAGAAGTATCTGGAAAGTTTTGAAATGTGGTGCTGGAGAAGAATGGAGAAGATCAGTTGGACCGATCGTGTGAGAAATGAAGAAGTATTACACAGAGTCAAGGAGGAGAGGAATATCCTACATACAATAAAAAGAAGAAAGGCTAACTGGATTGGTCACATCTTGCGTAGAAACTGCCTTCTGAAACACGTGATTGAAGGAAAGTTAGAAGGAAGGATAGAAATGACGGGACGACGAGGGAGAAGACGTAAGCAGCTACTGGATGACCTTAAGGAAAAGAAGAGATACTGGAAATTGAAAGAGGAAGCACTAGATCGCACCCTGTGGAGAACTCGCTTTGGAAGAGGCTACGGACCTGTCGTAAGACAGACTACAGAATGAATGAGAATAATTACGAATTTTTTACCTAGAGTCCTCTACAATTCACTAAATGTTTCACCTAGAGCCCTCCACAATTCACTAAATTTTTCACCTAGAGCTCTCCACAATTCACTCAATTTTTCACCTAGAGCCCTCCACAATTCACTAAATTTTTCACCTAGAGCCCTCCACAATTCACTCAATTTTTCACCTACAGCCCTACACAATTCACTAAATTTTTCATCTAGAGCCCTCCACAATTCACTAAATTTTTCACCTAGAGCCCTCCACAATTCGCTAAATTTTTCACCTAGAGCCCTCCACAATTCACAAAATTTTTCACCTAGAGCCCTCTACAATTCACTAAATTTTTCACCTAGAGCCCTCCACAATTCTCTAAATTTTTCACCTAGAGCCCTCTACAATTCACTAAATTTTTCACCTAGAGCCCTCTACAATTCACAAAATTTTTCACCTAGAGCCCTCCACAATTCACTAAATTTTCAGCGTCCAGTAAAAGGATCACGAATTACAAAGGTTATGGAAGAAAGAAGTCTTTATACAAATCTTATTCAGACAAATGTACACTGTTTCATGTTATTCAACACAACTTTTTATTAAAGACTGTCCAACATGTTTCGAACCTATTTAAGGTTCATCTTCAGGGGCTTACATGTTGAAATTACATCAGCTATACATCTGGTATTAAAGTCACATAAATTATTACACAAAATAACTGATACAGAAATCAAAACCCACACACTCTAACGGCATTGTAAGAATTTATGTAACTTCAATACCAGATATATTGCTGATGTAATTTCAACAAGTAAGCCCCTGAAGATGAACCTTAAATATGTTTGAAACATGTTGGGCAGTTTTTAATAAAAAGTTGTGTTGAATAACATGAAACAGTGTACATTTGTCTGAATAAGATTTGTATAATCAAAAATTTACAGTACAAGTAACGTCAAAATAAGTCTTTCCCTAAAATAAAAGTTCTGCCCCGGAATTTTCCTAGAAAAACTAGGGAAAGCAACCACTAGATTTCACGTCCATTCGGCACGTACTCATACATTGCATTATGCGCAGGCTAACGGCTGCATTGTCCGAGAAATAATGAGATTAACATTTCAATTATACAGTCAAATTATATGATTAAGGATTTCGTTATCCAGGCAAATAACAGGATTAACGATATATTTATACACATCAAATTATGATAAAAAATATTTAATCATTCAGATAAGTAATGACATTTACGATTTGGGTAAGAGAAAAATACGGAAATTTATTAAATAATTAAATTAAGAATTTGGTTATTCAATGACATAAGAAAGGTAGATGAAAGCTGATTGGAATTTGCACTAACGGAAATTAAGAAGGAAAGGTTATATTAGAAAAGGCGACACCTTAGACGGAGACGGGGTCTGAACTTGGCACTGGTCATGGCAAAGAAGGCACCACAGCAGGGCAAAGTGATTGATCGCCTGGCACGGAGCCTTCTGGCGAGATTCCTGTTGACCGGAGTGGAGGTGAGGAAGAACGACTGCTTGGAGTCACGGGCAGTTGCGCGAGAGGCTGAGGATTTCGCCGGAAATTTGAAAAGAATCCAAAAGTCTTAAAATTTGATCCCTTTGTTAGGTAAAAACTCTGACAAGACTAACAGATATAAAATTTTAATTGAAGCTCTTACGTGAGGTCTGAGTTTCTAATGGCATTAGCTATGAAGATTACTGTTTTTGAGAACTTCACTCCATGCGGTCCGGAAAACAATTTGCCTCCATCCAAAAATGTGTCACATCCCAGAACACAGTAACCTTTAAATTTTATTTGTTATTTTGTATCAGTAAAAAGCTTGGTCTCTTACTGTCAGAGGAGAAAATACCTTCACAGTCACTGAGAAAGTCCTTATGAATATGCTGGATATTTGTAAGACGAAAGAAAGAAAAAATTAAAAATTTAAAAAATCACGTAACGAATACTAGCTTAATAATATATAATCTTCGTCTAACATTAACATGGTCCTAAAATGGAGGATACTACATGAGCGGAATACATAGCATGCATAGTACAGTTGGCAAACTGCACTGGGTAAATTTCAAAGGGAAAGCAGTTTCGAAGAATTAGACTCCAGTGAAATTACTACATAAAAAGTGATCGGAAATATGGATGAGTGGACTACAGTGATTCATGTTAGGGTCAAGTGACGGGCTTTTGCGAACATGATAATAAATAAACACTTATTTAACCAACAGTTGCACTATTAAAGTAGATTGTCACTTAAAATCACTTTAAATACCCTACATATGTTTCGGTCGTCGAGCGACCATCATCAGGGCTTCAATATATGTATTAACTTCATTACGCACTTTCACTTTTCATTGCTGGTTCGTTGATGTACACGGGGGGTTCCTTATACGCGCTGTATTTATGTAGGGGGTGGCGTTAGTTTTTCGGTGATGATTGTTGTATGTTGAGCTGCTTCGTTGTGGGAGTACATTATATTGTTGATTTTCTGGTTGTATTCATTGTTCTGCGTTGACGGTGGTATTGAAGCCGCTGATGATGGTCGCTCGACGACCGAAACATATGTAGAGTATTTCAAGTGATTTTAAGTGACAATCTACGTTAATAGTGTAACTGTTGGTTATTGATACCACAATGTACGGTGAAAAAAGAGTAAAGTTAATGATAATAAATATTCGCGTTAAGTGATGGGCTGTTATGATAATTGTAATAACTTTTACAATATCGTATCTCACCGTGTATTTATGATCAAATCTTGAAACGTATAAAGTAGCGAATGTAGGTACACTGTATCCGACGAAAACCTTTCTTGCCTATACTATACTTGTACTTCGATGTGTTTCGGCCCTAAAGGGCCTTTATAGATGAGTCAAAACCCAATAACTGTAAGTAGGTTTACTCATTTGTATATAGTTATCTGCATACTATTATACCTGACTCCTTGAGAATGGCCCTTGCAGAGCTGAAACATACCAACTAATGCACAGAGATTATTTAAAATCAAATATCATCCACACACAAACACAAACACAAGCACACACACATAAACTTTCCTACATGTTTCGGCGATAAGTCACCATCCTCAGGGAGAAATAATGTTTTATTTTTAACCTTGTATATGTATATCTGCTATGTTGGTTTCATATGTCTTTGTAATATATCTCCCTGATAATGGCGATTTATTTCGAAACATGTAGGAGAGGTTTTTATATATATATATATGGATGATTTATGATTTTAAATAAATTGAGTGCAGTTATTGGTGTATATGGATGATTATAGTCACGATGCATGTCACGATTAACATTAAAATATATAAATACTCGTACACTCTTTATTGTCTGTTATTTAATACAGTTTATATTAAAAACAGTCCAACATGTTTCGAACAATGTTAGTTGATCTTCAGGCACTCAATTGTTTATTACACCAGCTATAGACGTACGGTACTCATTAAAATATATAAGTTAGGTAGATAAAATGTTGCTAACTGTGTTAATATAAACTGTATTAAATAACAGATAATAAAGAGTGTACATCTGTCGGAACACGATTTTGTATAATCAAGAAAATGTACGGTGCAAATAGCATAAAGTTTGTTCCTTCCTTCTTCGTTGTTGACATTCTTCCATTTCCTTCTTTCATCCATTTTACTGATCATCTCCTGTGTAACCATGACTTTCTTGCTCTCCTCTCGACTTTTCCAACCAAATCGCTCACAGTATCCAACACACATTTCTTGATATTGTTCCACTGCACTTCCACATTCCCACTTTCACATTTGATTGCACCAAGTTTCTCTTCTAGACTATCGTGCACTTCCTGTCGTTGAGCATGTACACAGGCCGTATAAACGTACACAAATAACATTTGTTCTAAATTAAACTTAGCGTGTGAAGGGTTACTCCTGTGTGTTGTCTTGTGTGGTACCGGATGTAGCCAGTGCCTTACTGCCTAATAAAAACGTCACGCCGCCTCCACACTGACGTCAGACTCTGGAACATTTTGCTGCACACACACACACAAAATTTTTTTCCGGCCCAAGGTCGGATACTTTTTGGACAGACCTCGTATATGTTTCCATGGATACATATATTTGTTAGTTTATATTTATCAACGTGGTAATAAACATTCTGGTTGCATAAAACGTAGGCAATTTCACGGCTGGCTAAATGACTACCAACTTCCAAAAAACAATTCTCTGTCTGAGAACTTAAGTCTTCAAGGCGTTGACAGTGAATCATATCTTTTCTGACAATGACACCAAGAAATCTGATATAAATATCGGACAGACGTCAACCGGTATATATACCGTCCCTTCTCAGATGAAAATATGTTTCATGAAGACTTTTCCACAATGTTTAGTTACAATTTATCTTTTAAATAGGCAACTAAATGGATATAATATTACAACAGTCCTTAGTTACTTCCCGTCGGCTTGCTTAACCTTATAAAGCCTAACGGTTACTTTCCGTACTATGAGCTTTGACATTCATAAATTCTACACGGTGCTCACATTGCTTTTGTGTGTTGTGTACGGATCTCAAAACAAAAATCGACTTTTGCCTTATACAACATTAACAGATTGGTTTTTTTTTTAACCGAGGTGGATAGTTTTACTGCGCGGTACGTCCTGAGTCCTTATATAAAACAGACACGTTTCGTCCTTAAAGGGTTAACTTATGAATCTTGCACGTGTAATGAAAAACATGTTTGTCAGGCGCGACGCGTATTTGTAAGCCTTCTTCGAAAATTGCGAAAATAAAACCTAATATCAAGTACAATACATTCAACTAAAAGTGTAGGTCCCGCCTCAAGGCAAATTGGAATAGCTGCCACCACGTAAAAACGTCAGAGTAAAACCTGATACGGTTTGTCAGGTAAAATAACGTCCTGTAGCATATTTAAAGCGAGGGGGATATAGTAGAGTAAAGAACAGTAGGGCGGATACTCGGTAGGACTCCTCTGGACGAGGGATCGGCCCGTCACACGCACTTCTATCTGACAAAACACAACAATCACAAAACACAGATATCTATTACGTCTGCGGGATTCGAACCCACAGTCCCAGTAAGCTAGCGGCAGCAGACCTAGACAGCGCGGCCACCGGGATCGGCAACTTCTTACCTGCTTATTGCAAATCAGGTTCTCTGGGACTTGGAATATGAAATAAAATACACATTTTTCAAACGCAAAAACGTTATTTGCGAGTGTCCCTTGTCCCTGCATAACTTAATCGAATGCACAAACAATTTCACATTCCATGTGAAGAGGCGTCTGCGGTGCGAGCCATTCTGCGACAGCCAATTTGTATAATTTGTGTCTGTCTGCACGAGCTCGATAATGATGTCATTTGCAATTGCGGTGGTGCTGTACCTTTCCATTCTTTTATCAGAAGCTGTGCTTGAAAACACAATGGCTTTTGGCGAGGAGCACAGGGATTGAATTATCTTTATTGTCGTCATCAACCTTTCACGCCTTAGGCCCAGTAGCCTGTTACGTCTTGCGCCAGCATTTGTAAGGTCTCCACGAAGACCTTCGTCCTTCTTTTTGTAAAATCATAAGGGTAAATTTCATCTTAGAAGAAGCCATGAAGGCCCAGAGGGGAAATAGATGTATAACTACTCTTTCTTTAACCTCGACACTTGATGGGGATGGGCAGTCAACGCCACGCTCCGGCTACTTTACCACCGGGAAAAAGATGCGGTACCCATTGTACAGGAGGTTGTGTGGGCCCTAGGGCCGGTCTGGACGTGTGAGGAAAATCTCGCCCGCACAGGGATTCGATCTCCAGACCGTCCAGCCCGTAGCGAGTCGCTTTACCGACTGAGCTATCGCTGCCCACTTTGGTTGGTAAAGAAAACAAATTATTTTCTACATCACTTTGTGTATGAAAGGGCACATTAAATCGAAAAGAAGTTAAATATATACAATTAACATTTTTATTAATGAGAGGATTTTAATTTTGCGGAATTAGAATTACAATTAATACTTCAAATAGCCTGCATAAATAATATAACCTATTTCCCAGGGGAGAACCTGAAATTAAGTTATTTGCTCAGTATTCGGGGCTCAAAATTTATACCCGTAATCTTCAATCAATGTTGCTGTTAATGATAGGGATTTGGACAGTTTTGTTGTATTAAAACACATCATCATCATCATCTTCATCATCATGTAGCTGTCATGCAGTTGGACCACTTGTTGACCCGTTCCAGTCTCACACATCCAGAAGTCTCTTCAATGGACTTCCCTGGTTCCTTCTGCCTTCTGGTGTGTAGTTCTTTTATTATCCTGTGCAGTCTGTTACGGCCATTCTATTTACATGTTTATCCAATTTCTCTTGTAGTCCTGTATTTTGTCTAAAACTGGGGTTATATTTAGTTTCTTCGCAGTCTCTGTATTTGTTTTATGATCTGTCCAAGTGTATCCTGCTGTTCTTCTCGTATATTTCATTTCTGCTGCTGTTATTCTTCTTGCGTCTCTTGCTTTAATGGTCCAATTTTCACTGCCGTATACCATAGCTGGGAGGGCTAGTGTATTATGTAATTTTATTCTTGTTTTCTTTAGGGTTTTCTGTGGTCTAAATACATTATTTATAATGCCTGTTATTTTTAAATAATTATTTAATTTGTTATTAATGTCCACTTCCTTTTAATAATATATCAAATTTCCTACATAGTTAAAAGAACTTACTTGTTCTATAATTTTGTTATCTATTAAAATTTTACGTCTAACTGCGTATTGTCCTTTAAGTGCCATCAATTTTTTTCTGTACAGATATAGTTAGACTGTGTTCTGTTATTATTTGATTTAATTTATGCACAGCTTTCCGCAAAGGTAGCTAAAGCCCTGTTTTGGGCTCGTAACCCATTCACGGAAAATTTTAACCAGTAGCAAGTCTCAGAAGAAGAAGCCGGACAGATTAAAATACATTAATGTTATAAATATCACATATAAGTACGACCTATTTCCCCTGGCAGAATGTGTAATGGAAATCCTAAGCACAGTTTTTGGGGCTCAAATTTTCTGCCTAATATCCCCACAGATCTGCTGTGGTTTTACAGCCAAATTGGCAGCAAAGTAAACCCAATTTTTGTGGAATTTGTGACGATGCTATATATCATGGACGGTGCTATGCAAAGAGATCGACCAGGGATTATGGAATTTCTGGAAGGTGGATAGTCAAGTTGGGCTTCTCACAGGCAGTCCGTTTCAGCAAGAAAATCAGGACAGTATTTCGCCAGATATAAATGGACAGCTAGACGTGTAAACGTTTGCCTGCAAACCGCCAAAAATTACTCACATTAAGATACTGAATAAAGTTCCTAGTAGCATATTTTTGGCTACCTAATAGCTTCAAATGATGAGATAGGCGGGGCATGAGCCACGTATGAGGGAGAAATAAAATGCATAAAGGTGAAACCTGGAGGAAAGAGACCACTTGGAAGACCTAGGCATAGATGTGAGGATAATAGTCACATTGATCTTAAAGAAACAGTATAGGAGTGTGTGGACTTGACTAATGTGGCTAAGAATATGGACCAGGGGCGAAATTTTGTAAACGCGGTAATGAAAATTCGGGTTACATAAAATGGGAGAAATTCTTGATTTAGTACTTACTGTTTCACCATGGTATAAGCATCTACTGACAATACAGCGATAACTCCCCCAGGATGAAGATGATATATTCATATAGATATTTGTCTGCACCGATATTCACATGAAATAAAAAACATTTACGTGCAAAGTACACGCAATTCTTCTCATCCAGACGGGCACAGCTCCTGACCCAGTTATAGGTCGAGGAATTTTTATATTATTCTTTATTTATAAACTTTACGTATTTAATGATATCCCATATTCCGTGCAATGGACTGATTATACAGCGTTTAATCCAAGTACCCAGAGGACTTTGTAATTCGTCATGGTATAAGCACCTACTGACAACACAGGAACAACTTCAACAGAATGACGATTGTATATACATATAGATGTTTGTCTGCAACGATGGACAGATATCCACATAAATTTTGAAACATTTTTTTGTTCTATGGCTCGACAGCCCTATATGGGCCTGGGCCTCCTCGATTCGTCGAGGTTTCATGGTCACACACATTTTAGACACACCACAGTCGGTAGGACTCCTTTGGACGAGTGACCAGTCCGTCGCAGAGACCTCTACCTGACATCACACAACACTCACAACAGACAGACATCCATGCCGCCGGTGGGATTCGAAACCACGATACTAGTAAGCGAGCGGCCGAAGACCCACGCCTTAGACAGCACGGCCACTGGGATCGGCTTTGAAACATTTATATGAATGGTATTTTTAATTAGTCTATATTTTAAATATTTTGAGCAATTTTAATTGCTTACATTGTATTTTTGACTCCACATATGCACATCCTTCACAGAATCTGCCATTATTGTATTCCTTCTTTGGAGACCTCTCTGAGGATGACCATGTTGAGGCCGAAACATGTAGGAGGCACACTGTACAGTGATAAACGGTTATTTGGTTTTGACTGTGCAATAGTCGGATTGAATGCTATATAATTCGTTGATTATCTACGGACGTATTAGCGTTTCAATAAAAACTCTGATCCATATGTTTAGTTGATAACTGAAGTGAAGTAAATAATAAAACCAACGAATGCACTATATTGACCACTTTTATTATGGCCTATTTCCCCTCACCCTACACGTGTTTCGGAAGTTTAAAGTTCCATCTTCAGGGGTTGTCGTGTGCTACCAATTATTCACATATTAAAACAAATACACAATATGTACAATAGTCTGTTAAAGTGTTAAAACCATAGGTAAATGAAGTTCAAAACTCTTTTAAAATTGTACGATATGTACTGTAGTCTGTTAGAATCTTAAAATTTCACGTAAATGTATATTTAAAACCTGTTTTAAAATGTTTTAAAAAATTGTGGACTGTTCGTAATATTCACTTTTTTACGGAACTACTGACTCAGTCCCCCTACAGACACAGCCTTGAAAACACAGCACAGAAGCATCACAACACACAAGAAATGGAATACGGAGTTGTATAAAACTACGCCAGTAGTTCCGTAAAAAAGTGAATTTTACGAACAGTCCACAATTTTTTAAAACATTTTAAAACAGGTTTTAAATATACATTTACGTGAGATTTTAAGATTCTAATAGACTACAGTACATATCGTACAATTTTAAAAGAGTTTTGAACTTCATTTACCTATGGTTTTAACACTTAAACAGACTATTGTACATATTGTGTATTTGTTTTAATATGTGAATAATTGGTAGCACACGACAACCCCTGAAGATGGAACTTTAAAGTTTCGAAACACGTGTAGGGTGAGGGGAAATAGGCCATAATAAAAGTGGTCAATCTAGGTCATTCGTTGGTTTTATTATTTGATTAAAAAATGCACGGTGGTAATACTGTGAAATTGAAGTGAAGTACTTGTAACAATAAAGTGTTCAAGTGGCTGGCAATCCTGTTTCGTATTTGGGGGATCCCAGCTTCAAATCCCATCAGCCAAATGAGTGCAGATTTTTGTGTTTACCGTCCGTTCCTACAGACAAATACAGGGGTAGTGATTCGGGTTTGGCTACTATCACTTCCTTTCATATTCCATAGCAATTTGTTATTCACTAACAACTCTTAGTGTCCGTGCTACACAGGGTGAAGGACAAATGCACGGAAAAACCTACAGAAGGTGAATTTAGACTAAAATAAGAGTAAAATGTTTTATAAGCTTATGCCTTCTGGAGCATGTTTTCCGAGCTACGGCCTGCTGACGATTAAAAAAATGCCCAAAGTGTCCACCTTGAGCTTCAACGCAGAGCGTTGCGCGTGTGAACAGTGACTATCTCACTCGCTGGAAAATTCCAGCTGTCGTAAGAATCATCTGAAGTCCATTGTGTACTCGTTGTTGCAAGTCCTGGATATCACTTGCTTCTGTAGCGCAAACAGCAGACTTCAGATGTCAACAGAGATAAAACTGTGCGGGATTTAAATCAGGGAACGAGCAGGCCATGCTGTTGGTCCACCTCGTCCTGTCCACAGTTCCGGAAACACGTTAGTCAAGAAATGCCGGACTGCAAGACAAAATATGGTGCAGCGCCATCATGCATGGACCGTAAATGAATGCCAGTCTGCAGATCCACATCTTGCAAGAGCTGTGCAAGGACGTTTCGTAGGAAACGTGGTAAAGAGCCACAGTCAGACGTGGTGAAAGAAGTAGGGTCCCAGGAGTCTGTCTCCTGCAATGTCTGTACGGAAACTCAAGGTGGACGCTTTGAGCATGTTCTTTAACCATCAGGAGGATATAAATCGGAAACAACGCTTCAGAAGGTTTATGTTCATTTCTTCTTTGTATTTTAGTGTAGATTCACCCTCTGTAGGTTTGGCCGTGCATTTTTCCACCCTGTATGCTTTAAATCAGGAATTACCAAACTCTGGAGTCCATAATTTCGCGGAACCCCACGTTATATTAAACGTAAATCTAATCCCGTAACTTGCCAACGGAGGTACACAGAGGTAGCAAAGAAATAGTTCTTAAACTCGGCACTAGATGGGGTGGTCAATGTCACGTCCAGGTCGCTTTACCAGCGGGAAAGAACCCCAGGCATTTAATGAACAGGACTCCGGGTTGGCTCCAAAGCGGTTCTGGAGTTTTTGAGCAAAAGAATAATCTCTCCTGCCAGGATTCGAAATCTACTTCGTCCAGCCCGCAGCAAAGTCACTACACCGACTGAGCTATCCCTGATTTTTTTTATAAACAAAGGACACGCCCCAAAATTGTTAATGAGAACAATTTGAAAATTCTCGTCTACAGATATAGTTTCTATAGGAAAGGCTTACATGGATCTCCATTATATATTACAGCCCTTGAGCCAAACTTCCTTTTCACGATTTGAACGTATGTGAAGGCTACATATGGTTTAACTCTATGCGGAAAATTTGCATACTGAAATACGAACCGACGAGTAGGCACCTCTCATTACTGCTACAACATTTGACCCTGTTCTTGATTATAATCATGACTAACACACACACACAGCCAAACATCAGTCACAGTCTCTGATGTGTGAAGCCATATTAGCGAGAATGCACATGCTGCAGACCATACATACTGATTTCTACGACTCGAACAATATTACACTTAATTACTTTGAGAGTTGAAACTAATTACCAAAGCAACAAATTGTGTCTGACTCTCAGGGTGTATACTAGACGACTCAGTCCCTTAATCACAAAAGCCACAAACGAACACGTTTCGAAATGTCACACCTCTAGACCCTTCAAGTCAAAGGCACTACCCCCCTCAAAACATCGCAAACCGATTACCAAGTGAGGCTTTGCAATACCCCAGAGAAACGGAGTCATGTCAATCCTTATCTTTTACTGTGAACCACAAACTGCATATGTTTCTGTCAGGTACAGTTATGTTACTAAAATATTACCCGCAAATTCGCCGGGAGGCGTAGATAAAACCACCAGAAACTCACAGTCAGGAGCATTAATAAATTCACATTCGTGGTACGAACATATCACATGGCAGGACAGAGTGTGGGGTTTTATGGGTAAACAAATTAGCTCTACTTGGAAGGGAGTGAGAGTCATCTAGCGGATAAGTCATTAAACTTCACTTTCAGATATGACATATCTCAGCCCAGTACTGCTCATTACATAAGGAAACCTAATTACGACTCCCGCAACACAAAGTAGTGGTATAAATGTGTGCCTAGCTTATTCCTAATTTGTAAATAAATTACTCATCTTGCTTGTCACACAACAAGAAATTCATAAACCTGGAATTCAAATTCAGCCCCCAGTTTAAGTTGCGCTTGGTGGAAGCAGTAACGTTTGTTTCAGTACTTAATGTGTTAAGAGAATCAAGAATTTGTCAATCGTTTCCGTAAAGTAAAGTTTTATCCGTGTTTCACTGAACACAACGGCAAGAATACGCATGATAAAATTAAGGTAGATCGCCATGAAGTCTTTAACTTCAGCACTGGAATCAGGTGAGTGACATGCTTCAAGTTACAGCCGCTTTACCCGCCAACCATTAGCTAGGAGGATGGATGGAGCTCAGATCAGATCTGGACGCTGTGGGCGAAAGGAGAAATTTCTGTCCAAATCGGACACTATATTGATCAGGTGAAAAGTGACAGTAAATGACAAAGAGTAACTTATGACCTCTGTCCTTCTTTAAGGTTTTCAATACAGGGTGTTCATAAAAGTCCCTGTAAATTTTGTTACTGTACAATTGATCAACTCACACCAACAAATGCACCAAAATAAGTTTGTCACTGATTTCTTTATTAAAAGATTTCCCCAATAGCATTTCGGCACTTTATATTGCCATCATCAGGGGGATCGTTGGAGTTTGTACATAGACCAATGTTCTTACGTTACATCAGAACAGTTGTGTCAGTATTCGTTATTACTACTTTGTATAAAATTGTATAAAATTGTATAATAATAGTATTGTTAAATTGCTAAAATTAATAGTAAAACAGTGTGGTATATTATATTACATGCTGTGATATAATTCATAAATTATTGGCAGCGTGGTCCGGTGTGCTGTTTTGTGCCGGTTATCTGTATGTATTGCTGTATGGTAGAACCTCCTTCTTTCGTGTCTGCGTGGCTTGTGGTCATATAACGTGAAGTTTGTTACTGTAATTTTCGCGAATTGCTTTGGCGGTTAAATCTGTTTTCTGAAATTTAATTTCAAACCTTTCTTTAATTTCTTCTTTAAATTAGAAATAATACTGGCGTCTGGTGTTCTTTTCATTCATTATGAAACGTATTATGCAAGCAACAAATTATATTTACTGTTGTTTTAAAGTGTATATATATATGGATTTTAAGGCAATTCTTTACAACGACGCTATCGAAAGGCAAGACAATTGACGGAAAGGCAACAAACCTCTTATAAAATACAGGGCATACACAAAAGAATGGTGCGGTTTTAATAGTTTTCACTATTAAAACCGCACCATTCTCTTGTGTATGCCCTGTATTTAAGTTCTTTATAACGCTTTTGATATACTTGGTTACGAAACCGTACGTGCTTATAGAAAGAACATTCATGAAATCTGAGAGTGCTGGCTTTTAACGGCACTGCATCTGAACGAATGTTGTATGACATAGATTGTTGACTGCTCGGAATTATGTAAATAGCGACTGCAGAGAGAAAGGAAATAACTTGAATACACGTGTAAATAGACAAAGAGAAAAATAAATCGAAACATAAAAGGAAAAGAACGGCTACGATTGAAGAGAAAAGGTATAGAGAATAAGATAAAGAAATAAAAAAAAAGAATAAAAAAGGAAGGAAGGAAAGAAAAAGAAATAAATCGTACGCAGCAATTTAATCTGTAAGTTTAAGTAATTTTAAATTTCTGAACCATAATCTTGTGATATTTGTTCGAGATAGTTCTTTTGGTGTGTTGAGAGTCGGATGAGAATGCCGAAGGAAATATTTTGGGCTACGATTTTTCAGCCCATCTTTAAGCCATCATCAGGCCAAATATCATACAGCATACACAGCATAAAGCATTACCGTAATTGCGCACCTACTTACTGTATTAATTCACGTACATCTTCTCAGAATGGGCCAAAAAAAAAAACTACGAAAATTGAAATACAGTAATAAACACGTAGGGCTGCCTTTAATACATGACTTTCTGCGCAATGTTCAATGTAGGTTAATGTCTAGAATCAGGTCGTATTTGATGTAAAATTCCTTTCCACAACACGTTAATCCATCATAAAACGATACGAATGATTAAACAAAGGGATCTGCACAAGGTGAATCAAGGAAACAATTCGTCCTCTTGCAGAGAAATGCGTGGATTGCCAACTTCTGTAGTGACGACAGAGCCCTCGAAGCTAGTGGATCAGTTGTAAACGCTCTACCAACTCCTACAATCTTGCGGGAAATACGTGAACAACCAAGCAACTAACCAAGCAAGCAGGGAACGAACTAACGATCCGAAATCACTTTATAGATATATTTGGCAAGACGAAGCCTTAAAGGTAAGAGAAACATGTAGCCCATGTACGAGTAATTTTACTGTGTTTTATGAAAGTTTTGCGTTGACTGAAGCATCATCGTTTGGCACCGTCAGTTACTGTATCAGTCTAATTTTATATTGAGATTGCGGTCTTGTGGGATATGAGAGGATTTAATCCGGCAGGTTCGAAGTTTTGGAGAAAACTGTTGATGTGACGCAGTGTAGTCAAATGTAAAATTGGCAGTGGTACTTATCTGCCAAACTGTACAGCGTTATATCCCAGAAGACTATAACACAAACACAATTATAAAAATCTCACATCTGATGCAATTTCTTATTCCTTCACAGAAGATTAAACTTTCATATATACAGAGTGTTTCATGACTTGTTGACATAAATGTAGAAGATGATTTCATTGGATTTTGTGACCAAAAAATCACACAAACACGTGCCCAATTTCTAACTGTTATGGAGTTATGTCCGCCTAAAACTTAGAATGGAAGATAAGGGTTACTACAAATATATAGACTAAAATGGTAAACACATGATCTGATAAATTTCACGTCTAAATTTAACTGCATGAAAGAAACTGCCTTTAATTTACACTGACCTGTGCTTAAAGCAGGTTTTCGAATATCCCCACCCTCTGCCGCAACACACCTTGCAGCTCGGTGGTGAACACCGCACGTGAAAGCACAGAGATAAGCCTGGAATTTGTTTACGTCACCCGCCAGGTGTTCACGTTCGCGTAGCGTATAATACCACGAAATGAGGTGTAGGCGACGTTTCACTGGAGTGCATTTACGACAATTACAAAAACATCATATTAAAATGTCTGTTGCAAATATTACTTATGTTGATAATTTTTTAATAAAAAAAAGAAATCATCTCCTACAATAATTTCCACAACTCATGAAACATCCTGTATAAAAATTTTATTTTCTTCAAATTTTATTTCGACTTTGCCTTTTGTGTAAGCGCTATGGATATTTCATTACGTTTCATGTTTCCTCTTTAGAGGATGAACTGAATGGAATGTATACCTGAAGAACAGAGCATTTGTAACAAGTCTTCAAAAGGCTGGATCGCATCAAAGATTATGTAAATGTACAGAAATTCTAAGGCAACTTCACTATGAAATTCCTCAACGTGTATAATACCGAAGGTTCAGAAAATCGAGTTTCATTTGACGCTACATGAAAGCAATAACATTTCTGAACACATTATCTCATAGGATACCCTATTTCTTCCGAGAAGAATCCATCAAAATTAACTGACGTCTCTAAGGCCACAGGTAGTTGTCCGATGGATCGACCACCCCCACATAGCTTCGCGTTGTTACACTACCCTTTCAGTGTACTTCCTCTCACCCCTCTCCAGTCATTTATCCATCCTGTTCACACGACGTTTGATAGAGATAACCACGCGCAAACGTCACTATACAATCTGTTGCAGATAACAGGGGGGCTGGAAGGAAATGAAACCAGCAACCACGTCAGCACAAGCAACAAGAAACCGAAACAGAATATTCACCGGAAGAAACTCACGCTCACCAGCTGCACGAACCAATGGTTCCATACTGGACAGCACACCTGTGTCTATCACAGCAAGCTTAACTGTAATTTAATTTAAACAAACCTCCCTAAAGATTATCACATAAAGTGGCCGACATATGTTGGAAGATAACCTGTAATTAAACTACATAAAACTACTATTGTGCATTTGTTGGTATTGATATGGTGTTCATTTGGCTAAAGCAACGAATATTAATCATATAACACTGATTTTAATTATTTCGAGTTTTTACGACACCGCCTTTACATGAAACTCAAATATATGTCATGTTCCCAATATCTTTACACAGGACGAAGGAATATATTGTTGGGGAAATAAAATTTAATGTATTATGCACTGCATAAGAAGTTTAAATTTTAAATAACCAACTACCTAACTCCATGGAGCAGAGTCCTTGAGAAGCTAACAGGTCGTCAGCTAGTCAAGAAATTCCCCGCGTTTTATGGAACCCGAAAGTTTATTACCGCATTAGCAAGAACCCGCCACCTGTCCCTATCCTAAGCCACATCAATCCAGTCCATGCCCCCCATCCCACTTCTATAAGATCCCTTTTAATATTATCCTCCCATCTACGCCTGGATCTTCGAAGTCGGCTCCTTCCCTCAGGCTTCTTTAGCTAGTTAAAATCCCCGCACTTTATGAAAACCAAAATTCCATTCCTGTATTCACCATCGCACAATCAGCATCATCGCTCATGCAGCAAAGATAGTAGCGAGGATACTTAGAAGAAGAATTGAGAGGAAAATTGAAGATGCACTTGGAGAAGATCAGTTTGGATTTAGAAGAGGAAAAGGAACTAGGGATGCAATTGGGATGCTGAGAATAATATCAGAACGAACCTTGGTCATAGATGAGGAATTGTGTGCTTGCTTCATAGACTGGCAGAAGGCATTTGACCGTGTCAACTGGACCAAATTAATGCAAATCCTAAAAGGAATTGGGATAGACTGGCGCGAAAGAAGACTGGTCAGCAAATTGTACATGGAACAAAGTGTCAAAATACGACTGGACCAAGGGGAGACGAGAAGTGTGAAGATTGGAAGAGGAGTTAGACAAGGTTGCTGTTTGTCACCGATTCTGTTCAACTTATACAGCGAGTACCTTACCAAGGAAGCTCTTGAAGGGTTTGGAGACTTCAAAATAGGAGGACAAGTAATTCGCACTGTGAAATATGCAGATGACCTTGTGCTACTGGCTAGGGAAGAAAACGTGCTACAGGGCATGATTGATAGACTAATTGAAATTGGAAGACGCTATGGAATGGAAATGAATGTGGGAAAAACTAAAGTAATGAAAATCTCAAGGCAAACATCCCCAATGAAAATTATGATAGATCAAAAACAATTGGAGAATGTGGAATATTTCAATTATTTGGGTAGCATGATAACAAGTGATGCAAGGTGTACACGTGAAATTAAATCCAGAATTGCCATGGCAAAAACAGCATTCAACAAGAAGAAAAATCTTTTCACCAGCAAACTGGAATTAAATTTAAGGAAGAAACTAGTAAAGTGCTACATTTGGAGCATAGCTTTGTATGGTGCTGAAACGTGGACACTTCGGAAAGTAGATCAGAAGTATCTGGAAAGTTTTGAAATGTGGTGCTGGAGAAGAATGGAGAAGATCAGTTGGACCGATCGTGTGAGAAATGAAGAAGTATTACACAGAGTCAAGGAGGAGAGGAATATCCTACATACAATAAAAAGAAGAAAGGCTAACTGGATTGGTCACATCTTGCGTAGAAACTGCCTTCTGAAACACGTGATTGAAGGAAAGTTAGAAGGAAGGATAGAAATGACGGGACGACGAGGGAGAAGACGTAAGCAGCTACTGGATGACCTTAAGGAAAAGAAAAGATACTGGAAATTGAAAGAGGAAGCACTAGATCGCACCCTGTGGAGAACTCGCTTTGGAAGAGGCTACGGACCTGTCGTAAGACAGACTACAGAATGAATGAATTCACAATAATCTGACCTTTCTCCTGCCTTGAACCACATAAACATATTTCCTTACGATTTGTTTTAATATTATCCTCCCATCTACGCTCAGATATACGTAGTCGCCTCTTCACACCAAAACTCTGTATGCATTTCTCTTCTCTTCCGCATATTCCACATGCACCGCGCGTATCATTTTCCTCATTTTATCACCAGAATCATATTTGGTGAAAAATACAAATCAAAAGTTCCTCGTACTTTATTCTATAATCACAGTGCATTTTTCACAATTATTGTTAAGTCACCAACTAAATGCACTATTCATTTTAAAAAACACTATATGGTTCCTTAAAATATTTTGGTAAAATATTTTGGTGTTTACCAATATATTTTAAGGAACCATATTGTGTTTTTTAAAATAAATAGTGCATTTAGTTGGTGACTTAAGAGCAAAAGTTCCTCATTATGAAGTTTTGTCTAGTCTTCTCTTACCTTCTTTTAGGTCCAAGTATCTTCCGCAAAACCCCACTCTCGAAGCCAATATTATTCTCATAATATGAGGAACCAGGTATTGCACCCATGAAAGTATTTGAAAAATTGTAGTTCTCTGTATTTATTTTTAACTTTTTATGTAGCAAAGGGGAAGACAAATGGGGGCAGGCACTCCTCTAATTTAATCTAATATCATTTTAAGGTAAAAAAAAAAATTAGTACATCTTACACAAACCTCGGAAATACAAAAGATATTCTTCTGGAGAAGAGAGAAAATGAGAACAAAGAAAGATGTGTGAGAGAAGGAAAGTGCTGCTAATTTTATTATAAGTAAAGCTTGTTTTAGATCTTAAATAAAATCGCATTAAAAGTTTGTTTTACGTGGTTCATAAAAATTTAGATAATATCCGAAGCGGTTAACGTTTCTGGTATATTCGCTCTGTTATTATCCGAAGGCTTTATTTCGCGATTTCCCCCCCCCCCCCAAGAAAAGCACTGAAATGGCGAAACAATTAGCCTTTCTTGTGTGGCAAATTGTAATAAAAATTTTGAAAAATATAATAAAGACCATAAAGTATGCAAACTTATAAAACAAACTTAATATTATTTTCACCGTGCATGTTTATTAACACTAGTAAAAACTACACCAACACATGCACTGTTTATTAAAACATTATAGTTTTAAAAAATCAAGCCCTACATATGTTTCGGCCAGCTATCTACCTACTAGTGATATACAGTACCCATTGGATGTGGTCCCCAATAGAACGACGAAAAACTTTATTGTTTTAAAAAAAAAATTTATATAACACCCACACGCCTCACGATAAACCTATACGTGATTATGCTGTGAAACGCTAGTTGCCCCTGAAGATGGCCAGTTAGCTGGGCGAAACATATGTAGGGCTTGATTTTTTAAAACTATTAATGTCTTAATAAAAAGTGCATGTGTTGGTATAGTTTTTACTAGTGTTATAAAACAAAGCTTTCTTATTGGTGATTTACACCGAAAATAAACCCAGGGCCAATTACGCACAAAGACGGGGAAGAAAATAAAAAATGTTATTCAGATACATAACTTACATTTACCAGTTACACTATAAAGGAAAGGTGATTTTGGAACACGTAAAAGTGGCCCACGGAAACCCAGGTTTCCATGGAATGCAGTTTGAAAGCTCCTTGATAATTTACCACATCACCACCATAATTATCATATTATATAATAAATATATATATCCATTTGGTATTAGTACTAATGTGTCTATATAAGCCCATTACTGTTCGTATAATAGAATGGCCGATCCCAGTGGCTGCGCGGTCTAAGGCGTGGGTCTACAGCCGCCGCTTACTAGGATTGTGGGTTCGAATCTCACCGGGGGCATGGATGTTTGTGTTGTGTTAGATGTATGGACGGGTAGCATGAAACAAAAAGTGACATGCAGGACAAAAAGGACTTCAACAGTACAAATGGATCAAAGGGGAAAACCCAGGAATTAATAACAAAAAAAAAATCCCACCTGCGGCATGGATGTCTGTCTGTTGTGATGTTGTGTGTTGTCAGGTAGAGGTCTCTGCGACGAGCTGGTCCCTCGTCCAGAGAGTCCTACCGAGTGTGTGTGTCTAAAAGTGTGATCGTGGAGCCTCGAAAAATGAGGCGGCCTAGGCCCCCAAGGGGCTGTCGAGCCACGGGAAAAAAAAAATAAACATTACCTGTTGCTTGACATATCCAGCCCTATTACCAAGAAGTATGGTTAGCCAGACAGCGTGAGCTACAATATACTCGTAGACGTGTTATTCTGTTGATTATTTTGTACCTGAAATATAAACAGTCAAGATGTCGTCTCACAAAGTGTAGTAACTGTATTTATGTCATCCTTAAAGCCACATAATTGTAGGAAGCCGCACCCAGCAGCACATAGCTAATTGAGGTCAAGACGACTTAATGAGGCAATCAGGAGGGCTGGCATAACTTGTTAAAGGCAAGTAACTTCTGATGTAAATTTGGCATCAGACAGCGCAGTTTCACTTACCTTGCCTACAACAATCAATGTATATAATCCTGTTATTCCTGGTTTGATACCCCGTAACTTAGAATAATTGATAAATTGTCGTTAAATGAACCAAGGAGCAAGCAGACACGTAAAAAATTATAGTTACATACGTCTTCATTTAAAGTAAGTTCAATCAAAAGCAATCCCATTACAGGCCTGGACGGGCCCGTAGCGTTCCAGGAGGTTGACGCTCCCAGATTTCAAGACAATCGGCTTATGAAGGTGGCAGCTCTACGCACCAGCCGCCTTTACCCCTCCAGAAAATATTCCTGGTACTCATTTCTGTTAGACGCTGAGTCGACCGTAGTGCGGCCGGAATTATTAAGTCAATGAAAAATTCCAATGACCTCATCGGGAATCGAAAACGCGACCTTTCGGCTTGTAGTGCAGTGCCTCAACCAACTGCGGCCACTGCGTGTTCCAGACCCAGACCATACCGTGTGGAGAAGAAAAAATGTGCGCTTTTCGGGAACCGAACCCCGATACCTCAGTCGCCCACCTCATAGTCTACTTGCTGTGCTGAGTAAAATATCCTGGCTCCTCTCATAAAATTATAGGGCTCTGTGTGGCCCGAGTAGCAGTTCGCATTTACCACCCGTGTTTTATATACGGCAGAATATCGCAGTACAACTCTGCCTGTTACATGTCACACTGGGCTTTCAAAAAACGAAAAACATAGATTGATGATGTTAGGGATAAAAGTGCCGAAGAGAAGAGCCAAGAAATATGTAGTAAATTGGTAGAGGGATTCGGTTACATAATGAGAGCTTTCATAATTCAGCTATTTACGTACTCTTTACCCTATCGGAGCATGTTGATGTTCAAATCCAGGAGGATCAGTTTCGAAAAACATGTAGCAAGCTTGGGACGCATAATAAATGTTCTAACAGTTTATCGGAAACCCTGAGAGGAGAAGTCCTCATGGAATACATAAAAAGGCGAAGTTTTTCTTCCACGCCATGAAGGCATACAGGGGGAATAGAGTTACAGCTCCATTCATTCTTCACATCAGCACTAGAGGGAGGAGAGTGTCAAAATCATAGTCCGGCCTCTTTACTCCCAGAAAGAATTAAATATACATTATTAAATTGTTAATTAATTATTAAGAATTAAATATAAGTCTGGTAGGGACCCAGACTCAGCCTAGACGGTTTTGGAGAACAGAAAAATCTCTTGCCTTTGTCAGGATTCAAACCCCGAACACTCCAGCCCCTAGCGTAGTCACTATACTCGACTGAGCTATTCCGGTTCCAGCGCATGGAAGATATAGGCTCAAATAGTAGGATAATAGACAAAACTGTTTCAGATCAAAGGCAAATTTTCTCAGTTGTATTGGAAAGGCGCCTGTTTAAATCGCGGTGGCAACAGTGATTGTTATTTATGGTGTATCGAAGTGCATTCAGGTAAATTGTGAGGCAATGATTCTATTAGGCCACTACCATTTCCTTGAACACAATTTCAGGTCATCATTCTGTAATCGCCAAACCATTCAACGCCACATAAACCGGCCTGCTGAGAACGTTGATAAGAAACCGAAAATTAACCTTTTTTATTACAATATCACGATGAACACTCTTATATTTTCGGTACCCAAAAACTCATCATCAGGGAATCAAATCAAAGCAACAGCGCACAAGGAAACTAACAAGCTTTGCATGTTGTTGTTTGTCCTGTCGCTCCAACGCGGAGCATAGGGGCCTCCTTTCGGAGGTTTCTATGGTCATGTGCGTTGATGTAATGAGTGACCAGCCCACTGACCGCCAACAAATCCTGATGTGACTGTCAGAGCCATCTGGCAGGCAGTCAAGAGACTTGGGTGAGAAATGGCAGTTACTAGTTACTATTATCATGCCCGTAAGGTTCTTTTACATGCCGTAAATCTACGACATGGGACCGATGGCTTTACTTCCCCTCCGAAGGAAGTGATTTTTATCACCCTTAAAAATCCATCGACCTCGGTCGGGATCGAACCCGCGAACCTTGGGTCCAGTGGCGAGCACGCTAACCACTGTCCACCGAGGGCGACTTGCATACAGTATAAAGGCGTAAAAATGTTAAACAGTTAAAATGTAGGCAATTTTTGTACTCGTAGTATAATCGTATAAGTATAGTGCATCAACTATACTTACACAACTACACTATACTACAGTGTACCTTGCTGACTTGGGAGTGGCAAGGTGAAATGTTGAAAATTTTTATGCCAGTAGATTATGCGTACTTCTGAAAAAATGAAGTTGTTATCTGTTCCTTAATACGCGCATTGGTAAAACTGCGAAAAGCGACTATTACTTGCGTAATGTCTGCCTGCCTGTCTGTCTGTCCATCTGTCCTCATGAAACAACTCGGCTCCTACTGGACGGATTTTCAAAAAAATTAATACTCGAGTATTTTTCGTAAATCTATCGAGAAAATTCAATTGTCATTAACATCTGACAAGAATAACGTGTACTTTACATGACGACCTGTGTACATTTATGATAACATCTAGCTGAATTCTTCTTAGAATGATAAATGTTTAGGAAAATTTGTAGAGGAAATCAAAACACACATTTTATGTTCAATAACTTTTTCCCGAAAATCGTGACTTGTTGAGAGAAATAATGCAAATATATCTGTCGTATTATTCCGTAACTTTTACGGTTACTGAGTTAGAACAGAAGAGAGGAAGCAAAAAATTTTTGACGTTTGCGCATACTTCCTACCTTGTTTGAAGTATCTCCAACACAAATTTCATTTACTCTTATTAATAAATTCACATATTACTAACACTTTTAAGAATGAATTAACCCTTTCCTGCTTCATGCAAAGGAAAACATATACGAAATTATGTACCGCGGAGGTAATGAGTGTACGGGAGAGGAGCAGAGATTTATGACCTCATTGCTACCTTATATACACGTGGTCATGCCTTTCTTCGCCCCTAATCTGTGGGTAGTTTATAAATACACGTGCCCCTTTTAAGAGTTTAAGGAAGACGAACTCTTGTTGCAGAATATAATGCCTATAGATAAGAGACGTTAAATTTTCTGGTGGTGCTTCTTTGTGTTCCACACAATTACCAACAAAAGTGTATTGTGTGAAATTTGTGTGGGGTTATCTTTCTGCATATATCTGTAATACAGCCACTTAGTTCATTCCCCAGGTTGTTTAATCTTTTATGCGCTGCTTTTCTTTTAAATTCCATTCTCTTGTAATATTCACAAGGTAACATATTTTACGTTCTTGAAGACTCACATACATTTGGCTTAAATTATTAAAGTACGAAGTATGAGGTTTATTTCGTTTACCTTTTTTTTTAAAAAAAATTACAACGTAAATTCTCGCATTAGACTGGACATTATTCAAGAGCATTTCATCAACTACTTTCTTACAGAACTCACTGTTCAAGCGGTGTTGCTACAAGTCCATAGCCTCTTCCAAAGCGAGTTCTCTCGCGATGCGATCTAGTGCTTCCTCTTTCAATTTCCAGTATACTCTCGTTCCCTTAAGGCCATCCAGTAGCTGCTTACGTCTTCTCCCTCGTCTTCCCGTCATTTCTATCCTTCCCTCTAACTTTCCCTCAATCACATGTTTCAGAAGGCAGTTCCTACGCAAGATGTGACCAATCCAGTTAGCGTTCCGTCTTTTTATTGTATGTACGATATTCCTCTCCTCCTTCACTCTGTGTAATACTTCATTCTTCACACGATCGGTCCATCTGATCTTCTCCATCCTTCTCCGTCACCACTTTGCAAACTTTCTATGTTATAGAGCAACGAATAAAAAGACGGTTGTGAATGTTTAAGTAAGAAACGTGTGAAAGGAAACGGCCTTCGCTTAAAGGCCTCTTACAACACGTGCCTGGAAGGACTGAAGAAAACCACAACATTTGAAAAGCCGGACTCCTTAAGCAGAAATGAAACAAAGATTCCTCCCTTACTTTATTTCATCCAAAGTTCTTAGAGTCTTTCCTTTTCATTTATCTTTCTCCCATTCTTACTCTGTGTTTATTTATTTCTTTTTTCTCCATATTTTCTCTCGTTTCTTGCTTGTATAATTTCCTTTCCTCTACCACGAACAAGAAGGCAACTGGTTTATCCGAAGCATTGTTAAATTCTACTGTTTTGCGATACAATCGTTAACCGTTCAAAGTATGCTTGATTTTCAACATTTAATGTCTCCTTAATTTTAAAGTACAGAATATGTCCAAATAAAGTCGGATACTGTGACTTGCCAATTACTATCAGGTATAAAATCGGACGATGCCTTTGATCTTTTTTTCCTGCACTTATAAAAGTACGACTGTCTATGAAACACAAAATTTTGAGCTCTGTAAGCATGTGTAGAATCTCCATCATGTAACTCCAAACAAGCTTATGACATTAATAAAATGGGTAATATATTTTGACAAAATTGTTTGGCGACAATAAATGTAGTGTGTAGTGCCATCATTGTGTTGTAAGTAGTGTCAGAAGTGCCCTCACATTAGTGTGTGATCTCAAGTTACAATGCAGAGCCTTGTTAAGTGCACGGCAAGGCAACGTAAGCATACACGGAGCAAGGAGACGCACACGGATCCAATTACACTAATATTTGATGTCACCTGACACCACTCGCTATACTGGTGTCAGTGTTTATTGCATCGTAACAGCAGCTCGTGTTAATTAAATGATATTTGTACCGCGTCATAACATTCTGCGGAGTACACTGACATTACTTTTACATAAAAAACATTAAGTTCACGTGTGTAGTTAAATTTCGTAGTTCGGGGAAAATATATATCTTTCATATATCGAAATTGAACAGAGATAATTAAGAAGTAAGAAATAAATATTCAAAAATATGTTATTTAAATAACAGGATAAACAAAGTGCAGTGGAGCCATCTGTGAAGAACTGCAGACATTATGGAAAACAACTGCTAGCTTCGCAGCGAGCTTCGTAGCATGACACGAGGTGTGTTGCGGAAGTCAGTAGGTTTAATGCGTACGGTTTCCGTTACATGTAAGGCGACATCTAAAGGCAAGTACTCGCGTTTTCCGTAAATTGTTATTAAAAATTGTTTAAAAGCTGTCTGATATATTTTCCTAGACCTCAAAGCTAGTTCAGAAAATGTCTATTTCTTCAACGAAAATATCTTCTCTTCGGAATTCTACAAACGATACACACGAAATCAGAAGGTCCTCATCTGCGTGATTTCAGCTTCCGCAGCGGTATAAATGATCCCTTTGCTCTTCTGGGATGTTACGCTGCGTAGATTTGTAGTTACCGACGTTTCGGGAAACAACCTATCAGTCCCATCTTCCAGGGGTCAAGCTTGTCTTGACCCTCGAAGATGCGACAAATAGGTTGTCCCGAAACGTCGGTAACTAAGTACCAGTCTGCGCTGTGTAACATCTTAGAAGAGATAGATCTCGGGTACTCTTCTATTAAACTTTCCATTTGTCAAGTCCTGCATTTGAGATATAAATTACTGGTACAAACAGATGCAACCACAGGAATCGTTGTAGCAAGCAATCAGATATCGCCATGTTCTGAAATCCTCTTGCTACTACTTACCTTACTGTAAAAGCCCCCTTGTCTCCTGGTTTAGACTTCCACCATTACAATGGAACCTAGACAATGGGTTGCATAATGCTTAACAAAAGACGCGAGAAGCCGGAGACCAGAAACTTGCGCAACTATACGACAGACAACTGAGATGTGTAAAACGAAAAAAATAAAGACAGATAAGCAAAGAAATGAGTATTAACGAAACAACGAAACACGTAGCTAGACAGGAAAAAAACAGAAAAGAAAACTAAAAAAAGGAAGAAGGTAAGGGACGTTAAAGAGATAGAAGATAGGCAAATCATGAAAAGGAAAAACGAAAGAGGAAAAAAATGAACAAAGCAAAAAGAAACAATGACGAAACAAAGTAAACCAGTAAAAAAGGGAGGAAAAAAGAAAGAAAGGAAGATTGAAGAAGTAAAGAGTGATGAAGGGTTAAAGAGATGTAAAGAAAGAGGAAAGAAATCAGACTAAAGCGAAAAATTTTACAAACAGTAATAAGACAAAACAAAAACAAAGAATAGAGAAACGTAAAAGGCACAGGACTGAGATATGGGAAGAGATGGAGAGAGGCAGGGAATATAATATGTAAATAAATGAGGAGGAAATTGAGAAATAAGAATAAGAAGAGACTGAAATATTCACAAATTCGCACATCCGTCATGTTGTTATTTTGTTCGTAGGAAATTAAAAGATAAAATGCTAGGGTGCCCTTCAGCGGCGTAACTTGTCTATCACGTTTCGTAAAACTTGGTAAATTGGTTCAAAACTTTAAAGACACACAGACACATACACACACACGGACACACATAATAATCATTATAAAACTTACTTTTTAGACGCGTTCGCAAAATTGCGAAAAGATACTATTAGCTTCGTAATGTCTGTCTGTCCGTCCGCATAGAACAACTCGGGTCCCACCGGACGGATTTTCATGAAATCTGATATTTGAGTATTTTTCGAAAATCTGTTGAGAACCTCCAAGTCTCATTAAAATCTGACAAGAATAACAGGTGCCTTACATGAAGACCTGTGTACATTTATGATAATATCTCGCTGAATTCTTCTAATGAGAAATGTTTCAGACAAAGTTGTAGATAAAATCAAAACACACATTTTATGTTCAATAACTTTTTTTTTCGAAAATCGTGTCGTTTATGAGAGAATGTGGAAAAATATAGAAGAACCAGACAGGCCACAGATGACAATATAATACGGCGCATGCGCTTTGCATTCTGGAAAATAAGGCTACAGACACACCTGATACTAATTTAATACTTACTGCTTTTTCTACGGGAAAATGGTTACGCGAACGCGCCTCAATGTTACGTTTATACGTACATTGCCTGCCTTGTTCGTTTTTATGTTAAAAGGTCGGTTAGAAGTCATTATATTGGTCTGTAGTTAAGCAGTTTTAGTTTTAAAGGCTTTGGGTTTTATAGCAATCTATCACTAGCAGTCTAAACTAAAGTTTAGTTAAACTATGTTACAGTTGTTACTATAATGACTTTCAGATACGAATGACGTCAGTAGAACCAACTTCGGAAATATTAAGGCAACAATGTACAAAGTTGTCTCTCCAATTAATGACGCACCATGACATGAATACTTAATGACTAGTTGAGTTACGGGGCAAAGCATTTTTCACGACGGCTTTAGATGATTAGTGATCAGCTTCAAGCATCTGACCCTTTGTTCCTAAAGAAAGAACCCCCGCTATCAACCAGCTACGAAGCTTTCAGCTCCGACTAACTGGCAAAGAGAAACATCCCGCTCGTCTTGTGACTTTACTGAGCTAACAGACTGAGCTACTTCGCAAACACAACGATACGTAACATGCAACGTCCAACAGCCCTTCAGTGTAACCAAACACTCAAATACACCAGTCTCCTTCCGCAGTAACTTAGCTGCTATTACAGGGCGGATTGATGGCTGAGACGCTGTGTAATCACGCGGAGAATAATACAGTAGAGCAGGAGTGTCCATCTCGCGAACAGAGGACATACTTGTAAATTATATATATGTATGTTTATAACGTCATGAAGAGGACCTAATATTGCGTGTCTTTATAAAAGAGTGTTGTTATAATCGAGGCATAGAATATTACGGTTAACAGTGAGGAATTAGTTGGTACCACAGAATATCTGACGTTATAGGTGGGATGTCGCATAAACCGATATCGTTTTAACCGGGTTCGACTGTGTATGTGTATATATATAATATATATATATATATATAATATATATATATATACACATGGCCAAACCCGGTTATAGCGACATCGGTTTATGCTACACCCCTTATATAGCGTCACATATTCTGTGGTACCAATTAATTCCTCACTGTTAACCATAACATTATACTCCTCGGTTATAACAACACTCGTTTATAACGACAAAAAGTATTCAGTTTCTTTCATGAAGTTATAACCGGGTTCGACTATATATATATATATATATATAGTACATAAAGTCCTGTGTAAATCCATTGTACTAATTTTTATAGGATCATGTTAAAACAGTTGTGTATTCATGAAAACTACGCTCTTACGATGAACGTAAGGCCAGGATCACAAGAGCAATTCATTAAATCAGTGAGAAGCAACTACAAAATGTTTTCAGAGAGTTGGAGTATCGGTTTGAAGGATGTGTCCTAAATGACGGCGATTATGATGTAGGTTAACAATTTGTATAGCATTTCCTAAAACTGCAAGAATGACACATTTAGATATCGCTCACATTGTGTTTCTATCGTGTGTACATTCAAAGTTATTAAAGACTGCTTGAACTGAAGATGAGACCGATAGGTTGTGACGAAACGTCGGTAACTAATTACCAACCTACGTTGAAAATTCTAGAAGAGCGAAGAACTTATACCCATACATTATTTTCCATGGCGCAACAGCCCTATATGGGCCTAGGCCTCCTCATTATCGACGCTTCACAATCACATTCAGACACACCACACCCGGTAGCACTCCTCTGGACGAGTGATCAGCTCGTCGCAGAGACCTCTACCTGACAACACACAACACTCACAAGAGACAGACATCCATGTCTCCGGTGGGATTCGAACCCACAATCCCAGCACGCGAGCGGCCGCAAACCCACGCCTTAGACCGCGCGGCAACTGGGATAGGATATATATATGTACACTACAAAAATTACAATAATGATTTAGGAGGTTATGTATACCACTTACTGTGATTTTTACAGGTGCGGCCCGCTAACCAGCCCACACTGAAGGTTGTGGCTTTTTTCCCCCCAGTCCAAAAAACAAAAAAGTTGGACGTTCTGACGTATAGAACTTTGGGCTACACCAGTAGGTGAGTGTGGCCGTCATGTACAGCCCAACGAAATACACTGTAAACACCGAACACGACGCTGCAAGCTGTAGCAGTGACCTAGCTAGGTTGGGGAGAGACACGTGGCCGCCCCTGGCAGCACAGTCTAAGGGGCGGCAAAATGGGCGACAAAATTAATATTGTAATTGAAAAAGAAATAATTTGCTCGGCTAAACAAATTTTAAATTACTGAGATAAAAATATAATTCAATAAACAATTGCGAAGTATTTAATTCGTAATTTTGGTTACGGGCGGTCATTGTGATTGTTCGCCCCGGGCGTCAAGGAATCTAGCTACGCCACTGAACTGTTTAACAACGATAGCTCAGTCGATATATTCGTAGTTAGAAACTGCAGAATGGCCAGCCGAGGAATCGGGGTTCGATTTCGGGCACAGATAAGAAACTATACCTTCTCCAAAGGGTCTACATCGTCTCTAAGGCCCACAAAACCAACTATCCTCTGGATACCGGCACCTGACCCACGAAATTTGAAGATTACCACACAAATCCATCTAGTGACAAGGTTTTTTTTTTTTTTTTGGTGAGCTGATGCTACGGACGCACCGCAGCCTTAAGGCTTATTGTGCAACCCTATGATGAAGATGAGCAGTTTTTTACCAAGTTTTACAAGTAATGGAGCACCAGTGGAATGAAATTGACAGGGAAAACCGACAACTCGGAGAAAAACCTGTCCCAGTGCCACTTTGTCCACCACAAATCTCACATGGACTTGACCTGGGATCGAACCGGGGCCTCCGTGGTGAGAGGCCGGCGACTAACCGCCTGAGCCATGGCACGGCCCTAGTGACTAGGTTAAGAATGTATAGAACTATTCCTCCATTTCTACTGTATGTCTTCATGCTATGTTGCTTAATTCAGCACATACACAACTTCACATTGAACATGAATTCTATTCCACGCAAAGTGAATAATTCTTACAAAAAAAAAAGAATTCTGCTCTGATGATATAAAGCACATACATCTCAGAAATGTTTTCCATATTTGCGCAATCTCTGTAAATGTATACGAAATGCGTGTAACAGGAAACCAGCCTCTCAGCATTGACGAAATTCGAACACTGCACTTTTTGAGAAGAGACATCAACTTTGTCCTTTAATAGCAGGAATAAAGATAAGTCTAGGAATAAAAAAAGGTAATATAAGAGATGGGGAAATATAGGAACAGCAAAAATTATCAGTCACAACTACATTTATATCAACTTTATTGCTTGCTACATGTTTCGGCTTTTTATAAAATGCCATCACAAGGCAATTAAAAAATAAAGAAACACATAAAGAAAGATAATTTAAATACAACCCATTATAGTGATACTTTCCAGATAGCTGATATCTCAACTTTACAAAAATTAGAGTTTTATAAGATCGAAACTAGATAGAAGTCGAGATTGTACATTAAAATGTTAGAATTGTTTTTCCACTACTTCCAGTAAGAAAGGGAATTCTTCAATATTAAAATGGGTGGTGGAACAAATGGTAAGACCACTCCTTTCAGAACTAGACAAAAATTTTGGTGATTTTTTATTCAATGGCGCAACAGCCCCTAGTGGGCCAGGGCCTCCTCATTATCGAGGCATCACGATCACACTCAGACACGTCACACTCGGCAGGACTCTTCTAGACGAGTGACCAGCCCGACGTAGATACCTCTATCAGTCAAAACGCAACATTCACAAGAGACAGACATCCATGCTCCCTACAGCACTTTGTATAATATATGCAGCAAGACGGCAGAAGGAGAGGGAAGCCTTCTGCCAGTCAAACGTCTGACATCGCGCAGCAACTTATTGAAATTCTGAGCACGGAGCTAGATCTCAACACATATCAAGTGGAATTCGAAAGTACTTAGGCGCGTACATACAGTTTATTCCTTGGGACTTATTTCAAGGTGAGCAGGCATTAAATATGAAGTCTAAAGCATAATTTATTTTTAAATTCAAACTTGGGACAAATTTATCGGAAAATTAATTCATTTTCTTTAGATTTCTAGCAGGTATAAGAGATGGAATTGAGTGTTTTTATCGTTAAGTTATAGAATAATAACTGAAAACAGAATAAATGGTTTCCGCTTCGTATTGGGAAGTCCCTGTTTAGATTTTCTCTCACGAGGCTATAAACTCTGACTAAGCCTTATTGTTGTCTTTCTCAGTCCCTCTAGGCCAGTGCTTCCCAAACCTGGGTAAATTACCGAAAATTGGGTAAAAGTGGTTTTTCTTTGGGTAACGACACACCTCGGAATACACATTAAAATTTACCGTAAAAGTGTAGAAGAGTCGAAGAAAGTGATCATCATGCACGAACTAAAAATAGTATACAGTGCATATACTGACTGGTGGACGGTGATGAATAGCATGGAATATTACCAATTGTTGTGCTGCTAAAATTTAGAGATTTAAATAAGACATGCATCAACTAGTTGTGGCGTAAATTTTAGGATGTTAAAAAAAACTTGCATCAACATTTGTGGCTGCTAAAAGTTAGAGATGTTAATAAAACGTGCATCAAACAATGTTGTGGCTGCTAAATGTTTAGAATTTAAATAAGACTGATCAACAATGTTTGTGCTGCTAAATGTTTAAGATGTTAAATAAAACGTGCATCAACAATGTTGTGGCTGTAAATGTTAGAGATTTAAAAAACGTTGCATCAAACAAAATGTTTGGCTGCTAAATGTTAGAGATGTTTAAAATAAAGACATTGCATCAAACATAATGTTTGCTTCCTATTTTTTACCGATCTCTCTTCACTTGTCAAATATGTTTTCTGTGCAGTTAGTGTTTTACCTACATTGGGTAAAAAGGATTTCTGATAAGCGGTTTTGGGTAATGAAGGAAAAAGTTTGGGAAGCATTGCTCTAGGCAAATTCTGTATAGTAGTTTATAACAAACCTTAGCAGATATCTTTCACGGGTTTCAACTATATAATTCAGAGTCATAATCCCCATTCGACTCAGAATCCATAATTTAAGGCACACAAATTTTTGTTCAACATTCATATTTTCAGTAAATTAAATTTAAAGATGTATAAAAATATGATTCTTTGTTAAAGACAGTAATTCTTATTCCTTTTTTTCCATGTTGAAAAACAAACTAAAGACATAAAATTAATAATAATATTATTATTAACCACAATCCCAACAATGTATCGAAACATGTCGGACTAGTTCACTGTGACTGTATTGTATAATATAACAACGTACAATAACAGTGCATTTGTTGGTTAAAATGGTGTTTTTTTCAATGACAATGCACGGTATGTATAGTATAAAGTTTACTATTATTAATTTGGGTAATATGTGGAATTCTTCAAATTATTACACAACTTGTAACAAAATTTATCAATATTTAAGCAAACACAAAGTTAAATTTCGCACACGAATTGAGATTACCTGTTCCAGTCTATGATTAGGCAGTACCATGGCTTAGCCGGTCAGTCGTCGGCCTCTCAAAGAGCAGGCCAGTTCATGTGGGATTTGTGGTGGACAAAGTGGCAGTGATAAAACGTTTCTCTCCGAAATAGGCTTTCCTCTGTCCGGGTCAATCTGCCACTGTTCCATACTCACACTTTACCAATGACACTACAGCACCTCAGCAACTGGCAGCATTGTTAAATAAACATCCACGACACATATTATGACTGCAGTATTTTCTAAACTACAATAGTGTATGTTACGGGATTGCACTTTAGGATTAAAGGTTTCGTTTTGGATTATGTCAGGCTAACTCTCTAATATGAAAAGTCGACATATTGTGGTATAAAGCTAAATAATTTATGGTAGGCTATATATGCTAATACCTATAAGGCAAAAGCAGCATTCAACAAGAAGAAAAATCTTTTCACCAGCAAACTGGAATTAAATTTAAGGAAGAAACTAGTAAAGTGCTAAATTTGGAGCATAGTTTTGTATGGTGCTAAAATGTGGACACTTCGGAAAATAGATCAGAAGTATCTGGAAAGTTTTGAAATGTGGTGCTGGAGAAGAATGGAGAAGATCAGTTGGACCGATCGTGTGAGAAATGAAGAAGTATTACAGAGAGTCAAGGAGGAGAGGAATATCGTACAAACAATAAAAAGAAGAAAGGCTAAGTGGATTGGTCACATCTTGCGTAGAAACTGCCTTCTGAAACACGTGATTGAGGGAAAGTTAGAGGGAAGGATAGAAATGACGGGAAGACGAGGGAAAAGACGTAAGCAGCTACTGGATGACATTAAGGAAAAGAAAAGATACTGGAAATTGAAAGAGGAAGCACTAGATCCCACCCTGTGGAGAACTCGCTTTGGAAGAGGCTACGGACCTGTCGTAAGATAGACTACAGAGTGAATGAACCTATAAGGGAATGGCATTTAATGTGGCTAAAAGCGTAATTCCAGTACCTGCAACATTTACAGAAAACAAAAGTAACAACCAGTAATGAGCAGACAATATTTCAAAATTGATTAAAAGCGGGCACAGAATATTTTTGTTTTAAACCAGAGAAATTGGCTTGGAAAGTAATAAATACAATAAATAATTCAACAATAGAAAATCAAATATTAATCTTTTCTGCAAAATTGAAACTAGCTTGCTTTGTATTAACTTATCTACACTCTTTTCCCAAAATCAAAACAACCCAAAACGCTCCTTGAAGCAGCAAAGGGTCCGACCTTTATTCATTAATTACCCCTTGCAAATCTCGGCGAGAAAATAAATACTCGGAAAATATTCGTAGTTGTCCTGCGCCGCTTGACACAAAAACAAGATAAATAGCATGGAATACGGAAGACTGTTCCCTTCCTACTTCTTTCATATTTACCGAACTCAATATTCCGCTGATAATATTAAAAAGATAATGAACTGAAATCGTCGATACGGTTACGTTAAAAAATTCGATTATATTTTGTCTTATTTTACATAGATACAGACTGTACATCCCACAACCTTCACTTGTTCTTCTTTCAGTCGATTTGGAATAAACCGAGAAAGTGCCTTAAAGAGTAAAGTGTTGATAAGTGTGATGTTTAATGACGCTGCCAAATTCATCTAAATTCACAATTTCTTCCTAAGATTCTGCATCCATTTCTTACCTGGCATCATCAAGAGTTTACTACCATTTCAAAAACAAAAATCACAGAAAATTTTCCGCTTCTTTTAAACAATAAATCAAGGTGGACTTTCAAAAATGTCTAACAAATAATTGACACCACAGAAAGGAAAATTATAGGAAGGGTGATCGTGTAAATTTTACTGGAACAAATAAAATACTCTCCAAACACAGCAAATGTTTTTGAAAAAGGTATAAATCTGCCTGGCCGTTCCGAGGCCATTCTATCAGCGACCACGCCGTACAGACTGCAGCAGTGTTAGGGAGCCCAGCTAGCAATTTATCTGGTACCAACAATATTTGGGGCTTTGTCAATCTTCATTTATTTCTACAATGTACCTGTATGTTTGATAGATAAAAGATGAAGAAAACTGATTCCCGGGATGTCACATCATATAATCTGATATATATGTACCGACGTTACTGGGGGTAAATGAATTTCATCGACCTAAGTGACGGAGGTAGCAGGTTCCTCTGAAACGTCTGTACATGCCAAAGTAAATGAATTTCGTCAACCTAGTGAAGGACGTAGCAGGATCCTCTGAAACGTCTGTACGTACGAATGAAAATTAATTTCGTCAACATAAGTGATGGACATAGCAGGTTCCTCTGAAACGTCTGTACATACGAATAAAATTAATTTCGTCAACATAAGTGATGGACGTAGCAGGTTCCACTGAAACATCTGTACGTACGAATGAAAATTAATTTCGTCAACATAAGTGATGGAGGTAGCAGATTCCTCTGAAACGTCTGCACATAAGGTAAAGGTAAAGCAATCCCATTACAGGCCTGGACAGGCCCTTAGAGTTCCAGGAGGTTGAGGCTCCAGATTTCTACACAATCGGCACATGAAGGTGGTAAGGTTGTCAGCCCTAAGCACCGGCCGCCTTTACCCCCCAGGAAATATTCCTGGTACTCATTTCTGTTAGAGGCTGAGTCGACCTCTGGGCCATAGTGCGACCGAAAGGATTATGTCAATGAAAAATTCCAATGACACCATCGGGAATCGAACCCGCGACCTTCCGGCTTTTAGAGCAGTGCCTTAACCAACTGCACCACCGCGTGTCCCAAACGTCTGCACTTACGAATGAAAATTAATTTCGTCAACATAAGTGATGGCGGTAGCAGGTTCCTCTGAAACGTCTGTATATACCTACCAGGTTAATTATCGGCACACCCCACAAAGTATTAATCTCTAGTGCATCTGTGATAATCCCATATCACACTCAGACACAGAAGTATTTGCATAATCTTACTGTACAGGTAGTGAATGCACAGATAAATGCAGCTAGCTTGAATTAGCTTGCATTAAAGCGCTCGACGCTCCGTACAAAAACCCTTCAACATCGGAAACATGCAGAAGGAACACTGTGTACTACTTGCAGTGTGTGTAGCTACTGATTTAACTAAGCGCGCCTTCTGGGAGCATGAACAAGTAGTTACACACCCATCGAGACAATAAAATGGTAAGAAGGGGAAAGAAAAAACCAACACAGAACACGGGAGGTAAGAGAACATGATAATGGGAAGCAGAGGTCTTGATGAATTAAGGATAAGGTAGCAGGAAACACTTTCTGCAAGAGCTGTTTCCTCTCGTTCGACCTGAGAGTGCAATAGCTTTGTGCGTGGTAATATTTTACGAAGGAGCCCTCAGGTGGAAAGGTCGGGCTTTGATCCACATTAGTGGCGAATTCTGACCGGAAGTCAGGTCTAGCGGAACGGTACAGTGCTGCATTATTTACGCTTCAGCTAGACCTGACTTCCGGATCAGGATTTACTCAAGTTCGCCACCACGTGGCGCTGTGTAGACGAGACGTTGTATTTTTTAAACAGAGCGAATAATTAGTCCATCAGACATCCTATTTTAATAATTCTGACACACATTTATTTCTAGTGGAGTCAGTGAAGAAAATGGCAGTGGAAAATTTAGTGTAGTCCGTATTCAGTGCGATAGACTGAATGTACAGTATTTAACTAAATAATTGCACTATTTTAATATTAGACGTCCCCGTCGGTATGTACATGCAAAAATATATTTCACTCTTATCAATAGTACAGTCACAACCAACATATATACCTTCAACACGTAATCAGGCTACCGGTTTCAGCTTCAAGGAACCATTCATCAGGCCTATGACAGAAAACTATGAAAAACAAACTCCATACATTGTGAAAGAGGAAAATGGGAGTTTTCCTCTTTCACAATACAGGGCATACACAAACGAATGGTGCGGTTTTAATAGTGTTCACTATTAAAACCGCACCATTCTTTTGTGTACGCCCTGTATATGGAGTTTGTTTTTCATAGTTTTCTGTCATAGGCCTGATGAATGGTTCCTTGAATTTGAAACCGGTAGCCTGATTAAATGTTGAACGTGTGTGTGTGTTGCTTGTGACTGTACTATTGATAACAGCGAAATGTACAACTGTAAAATCAATAACAAATAACCACTGTCGTTTATGGTATCCTTCCTACATGTTTCGACCTCTACAAGGCCATCATCAGGGAGGTTATATACAAAGGAATAAAAATACAGCGAATTCTCTAATTCACAAATTACACACCAACAAATGCACTATATTTTCACTTTTATTCTTTAACCCCTACATATGTTTCAGCCTTTACAAGGTTATCTTCAGGGGGCTCGTAATGTACATTTACTTTACATCCATTGTTTATGTCTGCTATTATGTTATATATCACATGTAGTCAAGTTTCATTATCATTTATAGATTACAGTTATTTATAATTTATGTATTTAAATATATAAATATAAATATATATATATATATATATATACAGGGTATACACAAAAGAATGGTGCGGTTTCAATTGTTATTCACATTGAAACCGCACCATTTTTTTGTGTATGCCCTGTATATATACAGTGCATTTCTTTGGTGCGTAATTTGTGAATTGTTAAAAAATGCACGGTGAAGATAGTGTAAAATTTAACAGCGAATTCTGTCGAAGATGTGCGTGTGTAGAGATAAAATACAATATTATCAATTAAAATAGTTAAAAAATGTTTAAAATCTATATTTATGTTTAAGCATTTTTAAAAATTTTAATTCATAATATTGTATTTCAACTGTACATAAGCACATCTTCCACAGAATTTGCTGCGTTTGTATTCCTTTGTACACAGTCTCCCTTATGATGACATTGTAGAGGCCGAAACATGTAAGTAGGATATCATAGATGACAAATTATTATTTATTGTTGATTTGAAATTGTTGAATTAAACACTCTATAGGCACTGCACAAGTTTCTGCCCAGCACTCCGGTATTCCCCTACCACCAGTCATTCCACCATCGCTCCATATTAATCCGTCTGTCATCCGCAGGATGGACAATGGTTCAACAGAGGCCTCAGTTCCACAGACAGTGCCACAACATAGCTAAAGAATTACAAAAAAATACATACAGCAGTAACTTCTGGGATCCTGGGTATCTCGGTCGGTGTAGCGACTAGGTTACGGGATGGATGGTCCGGGGTTCGAACACCGGTAAAGACTAGACATTTTTCTCTCCTCCAAAACGTACCGACAGGCTCTGGGACCCACCAAGTCTCTTATTCCAGAGAAACGGTGTCCTTTCCGGTGCTAAAGAACGAAGCCGTGAAGTTAACCACTCACCTCCATCTAGTGCAGAGATTAAGAATGAGTGGAACTATACCTTAACTCCCTCTATATTCCTTCATGGCGTGCACAGGGAAAACTTTACCTTTACGAGTAAGTTTCTGTCTGTACCTCAATGTTTTCAATCTGTCTATTCACTTCAATGTAGGGTCTGTGGTTACTTCATGATAAACAGTTAAAATCCTTAACTTATTTTTGAATTAGCCTGTATACACTCACGTGCTCTTTGTTCACAACAATGAAACTAACTTTAGCTTTCACTCACCACGTATGTTATTATAAATAAAGCTTCCATAGAAGACAATAAATCTTTTTCCCTATCGAAACGACATTTAAGAATTCCTATTGTATTTTTCATACACAATGTATGTTATTTACAGCGTCTGTTAGAAGTTTATTTTACAAAAGGAAGCAGAAGCACAATGTTATTGTTGGTATGAATTCAATGTTGACTGTTCAACCCAATCAATCTTCTTAACAAATAGAAGAACAATTTTGTAAGGTTATTGCTAAGGATGCGTAAGAGGAATTCACTTTAAGGTTACAGTACTTTGACGTATGACAATTTGTAGTTGTTTATAGATATTAATGGTTCGATGGAACCTGCTGCCTCCATCTTCAGGGTAGAAGATTTTGTTTGTAGCGCTAACTCTTAAAGACGAAGGCAGCAAGGTCCTCAGAAGCGTCTACACCTGTGCACGTATATGTCACATTCCGCAAGACAGTAATCTTGTGGTGGCCGTCGGAATTTCAAACCGAGCGTCGCAACGTACATAGGCCCCCTCTTTAAAAAGTAAAGATTATATTCTTAATACATAACAAGACAGGTAATATACGTATAAAAGTAACATTGAGGAGTGTGCAAGTAACCATTGTTGCCGTGGAAAAGCAATAAGTATTACATATTCTGATGTGTTGTCTGTAGCCTTAGTTATCCAGCATGCAGGCTTTAAAACAATATCGATGCAAACAGAAAGAAAAACGTGTGATTTGTAAGTAAAACTAGTTTTACTCTATGCTAAAACTGCACAGTGCCAGCAAAAGAATTTCTATATTTCTGAACATGACGATTTTATTTATACTATTCTGTATAATTCACCAGCACAATATTAATTTGAACAAAGTTAATATCAATTATTCAAGCAGACTACGTTTCGACTTTTCTTAACCCCATCTTCAGTGGACACTTACGTACAGAAACCTATTCATTACATTGGTTAATGTATTACATATGTGCTCTCATTCATTCATTCTTCTATTCCGTGTCTCTTACGACAGGTCCGTAGCCTCTACCAAAGCGAGTTCTCCACAGAGTGCGATCTAGTGCTTCCTCTTTCAATTCCAGTACTTCTCTTTTCCTTAGGGTCATCCAGTAGCAGCTTACGTCTTCTCCTTCATGTTCCCGTCACTTCTATCCTTCCTACTATCTTTCCTTCAATAACGTGTTTCAGAAGGCAGTTCCTACGCAAGATGTGACCAATCCAGTTAGCCTTTTCTTCTTTTTATTGTATGTAGGATATTCCTCTCCTCCTTGACTCTGTGTAATACTTCTTCATTTCTCACACAATCGGTCCAACTGATCTTCTCCATTCTTCTCCAGCAGTACATTTCAAAACTTTCCAGGTATTTCTGATCTAAATTCCTAAGTGTCCACGTTTAAGCACCATACAAAGCTATGCTCCAAATATGCTTCTATAATCTCTTAAATTTTAAGGATTCGGTGAAGCAATAAAAGCTTGTTTCTTACATTCCAATTATCACTGTAAGTTACCACGACAAATAACGACAAAGTATTCAGACATCTGACAAAATTCGCAATACATACGGTTCGTTCTTCGGTCTGTAACACAGACCTGCACTAATGGGAAACATACGCCAATTTTCGGTTACACAAAATTTAGAGACAAATGATTTTAGACACGATGAAATTTTAAAGTAAAGAACAGCAGTCAAACCAGTTCTTTTGCCCTGGAAAACTTACAGTTTTGGCGCTTTGCATCAGCCAATTAAAAATTGAGAATTTTTAAATCACAAGTTATCGGTGTTTTTGAGAGAAATGTCGACATGTCTTTTTTTCCGAAATGCGAGTATACTTGGCTCGGTGATTTTGTGGCGGATGCAGGTACACGATTTCGAGCGTTTGCTTGGACCGTGCACAGCGCTCTGGTTACTTAACCCTACAGTCAGACTTCCAACAAGCGCACAGTGTAATTCAAAAAGTCACTTCAAGTTTAAACAAGTTCTATTGATATGTAAATTGCTCGGCATAATTGAGCAAGCAGTGAGAAACATGCTACGCCCCAGTTGTGTCGATAATGCTACATCGGATGTAAATTCACCCATGCTAAACTGCGAAGTAACTTGTGTTGTGGACTGTTAGCGTCCTTTTCCACGAGCGATTTGTGGCACGATAAAAAGTGGCGCGTGTGCAGCGAAGCATTTTCCACGAGCGTGTTTGTGGCGCGATAAAAAGTGCGTGCAGCAGCTTTCAGAGCGATCGTGGGCGAAAAGTGCGCGTGCAGAAGCATTTTCCACGAGCGATTTTCATAAAGTGGCGCGTTAAGGAAAACAGTGGCGCGTAGTGCAGGGGCGAAGCATTTTCCACGAGCGTGTATGTGGCGCGATAAAAAGTGGCGCGTGTGAAGGGAAACATTTTCCACGAGCGTATTTGTGGCGCGATAAAAAGTGGCGCGTGTGCAGCGAAGCATTTTCCACGAGCGTATTTGTGGCGCGATAAAAAGTGGCGCGTGTGAAGCAAAATATTTTCAACGAGCAGTTCTGTGGCGCTTAAGAGCGTTTCATAGGCGAACTCTATTTCCATCTGTGAGCTCCAGTTTTGAACTGGAGTTTAAAGAGGAAGTTTTCCTTCCTATTTTATTACACAATAAATTAAAGAAGCAGAAAAGGAGGCATAAATTTTGGAAAGATCCCTTGCTTAATTAAAGACGGGAGGATGGCATATCGGCACTGTATTTAATGACACCTTGTGTTTTTATCTTATCACAGTACGACGCTGACCTGGAGTCCCATATATCTCGACGGGCTTCAACTTCCACAACAAACAGTTCACAGTCAAAGTTATAATTCATTATGTAAAAATAACCACCTTCCAAATAAACAACAGATCATCCGACCTTTACTCAGTGGCGTGACAACACGCTCGTAGAAACGACGCCATAAGTGACAATGTACAGAGAGTTGTGGGGCGTCTGACAAGTGGCGCTACCCGTGGCGGATACGAGTGACCGAGAGCGTTTGCAGCGCTGCAGTTTCTGAAGAGCTTCTTTTTTTTTTATTATTTATTGAAGATTACAATTTACAGTACGTACAGTATACAAGGAAAAAGTTACAAAATTTTTCCGATCACCAATTCAACTAAAATGAGTGCATGGAACAAAAGTTATACAAAGGGAAACATAAAAATAATATTATTGAAAATGACTAGAAAAAAAAACACTATGTCTGATGGTGAGCTGGTTTTACAGTAGTACGTACATGGTTATATACACTGTATATGGTTTGGTCGTTAATGTTTGTAGATTTTATATACAGAACTTCACGTTATATTTACCGTGCATTTTTGTACAATGATCACTCACACCAACAAATGCACCAAAACAAGTTTGTCACTGATTTCTTTATTAAAAGATTTCCCCAATAGGCATTTCGGCACTTCTAATTGCCATCATCAGGGGGATCGTGGAGTTTGTACATAGACCAATGTACTTACGTTACATCAGAACAGTTGTGTCAATATTGTTATTACCACTTTGTATAAAATTGTATAAAATTGTATAATAGTAGTATTGTTAAATTGCTAAAATTAATAGTAAAACAGTGTGGTATATTATATTACATGCTGTGATATAGTTCATAAATTATTGGCAGCTGGTCCGGTGTGCTGTTTTGTGCCTGTTATCTGTTGTATTGCTGTATGGTAGAACCTCCTTCTTTCGTGTCTGCGTGGCTCAACAAGTCGGTCCCTGTCACCACGGCATGGCGCGTCCTCGAGTTGCGGATGGAGGAACGGCCTCCGAATATGGAGGGTAGCTGCGAATATGCAGTCGCGGACAGCCGAAAAGGGGTGGTCCTCCAGCTTGGGGGTTGGGCGAGGTGCTAACAACTCCTCACCGTAAAAATTACCATGTTACGAAACACTATACAGAACCTCTGACCTGGACTGATTCTTTGGTACGACTTAAGCAATGGAAAAGGCTCAGGATAGGGGCAGGTGGCGGGCTCTTTTGAGTGCGGTGATAAACCTTCGGGTTCCATAAAACGTGGGGAATTTCTTGATTAGCTGAGGACCTGCTAGGTTCTCAAGAAGGACTCTGCTTCATGGAGTTAGTTTGTTAGTGTATGATTACCTATTGAAGAGCTTCTACGTAGAAACATCCGTTATAACCAACGGTTCGCTAAGTCACGCTACTGTTTGTGGCGCTACAAACACGGTCATGGAAGACGGCCCAGTCAATTAAACAAATTTAAGTAAAACCTCACTGTTGACTCCAATGTTTCAACAACAGTAACCACGCCTGGCAGTATCTACCGACGACATCCTAGTGTTCAATTTTCCCCCCTGTAAACAGTTTCTGGAGTAAGTAACACTATGTACTGAGATACAACACGTGTGATGTGAAGTAGTTTGAGCTGGAACCTAATCGGCCATACGGCTAGTGTGGCAACAAAAAAAGGCACCGAGACAAGAAATCATGTTAGCACACTGCACTTGTAAAAGATCGGGTGTAACACCCTGTACAGTACGAACGATGTCTGCAGACAGACTCTAACTACTCAAATTGTGAGAGATCGGGTGTAACATCCTGTACAGTACGAACGACGTCTGCAGACAAACTCTAACTACTCAAATTGTGAGAGATCGGGTGTAACACCCTGTACAGTATGAACGTCTGCAGACTCTTACAATTTAGACGCTGAGAGATCAGACATAACACTCTGTACAGTACGAACGACGTCTGCAGACAGACTCTGACTACTCAAATTGTGAGAGATCGGGTGTAACACCCTGTACAGTACGAACGTCTGCAGACTCTATACAATTTAGACGCTGAGAGATCAGACATAACACTCTGTACAGTACGAACGACGTCTGCAGACAGACTCTGACTACTCAAATTGTGAGAGATCGGGTGTAACACCCTGTACAGTACGAACGTCTGCAGACTCTTACAATTTAGACGCTGAGAGATCAGACATAACACTCTGTACAGTACGAACGACGTCTGCAGACAGACTCTGACTACTCAAATTGTGAGAGATCGGGTGTAACACCCTGTAGAGTACACACAACATCTGCAGGCAGTCTTACAATTCAGACGGTGAGACATCAGATGTAACACTTATTAGAGTACGAAGGACGTCTGCAGACAGACTGTTACAACCCGGTGAGAGATCGGATGTAACACCCTGTATAATACGAACCAAGTCTGTAGACATGCTCCTACAACTCAGATTCATAACAAACTTGTGAACGTGTCTGAACACTGTACATGTAGACTTAGAACTTCCTGCTACCTCAGCCATTAATCTAACCAACAACGGATCACCATTAAACAATCATACGCGTCACCTAATGCTAGAACATGATCTACTGTGTAATTCCCTCTAATGCCACTGCAGACGGACGTCGCTGCACGTCAACATTTTCCAAATGTCCGTCAGAGAGAAGACACAGGCTGGCACGAAGGATATCAATCCTCTGCCCTGTCACATAGGCAACATCTACTACTCAAAACTTAAATACGAAAACTACTCCACACTACATGTCTTCTTTATTGATTTCCGAAAGAATTGTTAACACATTTCGGAACTATATTACCAAGTAAATATTAGTGCAATAAAACTTTGTGGCGTTAGCAGCTGAGTCAGGTGGTTGAACGCTGAGTAAACCATTGTTTCGCCAACCATCTACATTCTCGTTAAGCAGTTATACATTTACCTTCACTTCCTTTATAAGATGACATGGCGTAGGAAGTTGTTGTATCACAAGAAATTGCTGAATTGTTACGAATTTTGAAAACTGGCCTATCCGAAATGATGTTCGAATATTCAGGTGGTGAAATCACGAAATACTGCGAAATAAATTCAGTCTGGAGACTCAACCATGCACTCTCCATTTCCGATGTTGAATACTTTGGAAATCGGAAAAAAAAAAGATTCTGTAGAAACAAACTTTTATGTTACTGGATCATAGATTAGGATCCATCTCATGTATATGCAGAGAGGTATCACGAGGATCAGCATGCAGCTGCTGATTGCTGATCAGCAGATGAAATTTGAAAAAAATAATTCAAAATAAATTTGATAAATGAAATTAGCCGTATTAAATAAGGTCCATACAACAATGTAATGTTTATGATGTGATAAACCTTACTGCAAATATAATTTTGTGTTTTTTTTCTTTTTGTTAAAACTGGAAGCTAATGGTGACAGAGAGATCGAAGTTTCGTTACACGGACACAGCTAATCAGTTTTCCCTCGTTACCATACTGTATCGTAGTCAAATTTGATTAATTCCATTTCAGTGCGGCTATATTTAGCTTGAAAGAGAATGTTAACGCTGTGTTAATTTAAATTTTACACGTGTTTAAATATTCTTAAACAATTTCACACATGTTGACACCGTGCATCTTCGTCATATTAAATTAAGTTATAAACCAACTGATGCACACTAAAACCACTTTTTAAGTAGCTTTATTATAAAATTGTTAAAATTGTACCCCTACACGTGTTTCGATCCTAGGATCATCGTCGGGTTTTTTTTTTGTGCTAAAAGCTACAGTTACTTCAACCACATGATTTAAAATATTTTATCGGCACTTTAAAACATAAGTTAAAATCTTGTAAAAAGATTCGTTAAAAGTTGTAAAATTATAAAAGCACTGTAGATGGTAGATTGCGGAACTGCTGGCGTGTTGGATCGTGGTATTAAAAGCATGTGAACTGTTTTTGTGTGGAGCGAAGTGTACTGCGTGTTGTGTGGTGAAGAGTACTACGGTGGAGTCACATGGAAACACGTGTAGGGGTACAATTTTAACAATTTTATAATAAAGCTACTTAAAAAGTGGTTTTAGTGTGCAACAGTTGGTTTATAACTTAATTCTTAAACAATATTACATGGCCTGAGTGAAAGCGGCTTAAGTTGAAATAAAGTGATATATGACCATACAGAGTGTCTCAGAAATACTCCCTAGTAGCGTAACTGAAAGAATCAGTGTCCTTCTTGAGAAGCTAAGAAGTACTCGGCTAGTGAAAAAAAAGTTACAAGCATTTTATGCTTCTCGACGAGTTATTACCGCGTTTATACAGACGCCATCGTTTTTCTATGTTCTGCGCCGGATGCATACGACACACTACCATCGTATTTCTGAGGTACATTTTAATACCGTCCTGCCATCTACGTCTAGGTCTATCAACAGGCCTTTTTCCTTCAGGTATTCCATTTGCTTCCTCCCCGTAAATACCACATACCTCACCAATCTCATTAACATTCATGAGTCTATATTATTCAATTTTATCAAAACGTTTTGTCACGTCCTCCCTCTTAGGTTCAAGTATTCTCCTCAGCACCCTATTCTCGAAAATTCTCATTTAATATTTTTCCCTTGTGATTCGCTACGGATTTTACGGTTCAGGATTCGACCCCCTTTGGGGGCGTTATTTTCCACACCCTTCCAGGCTTGCCCTGAGGTCGACTCAGCCTCCTGTAAAATTGGTAACTTGTCTCTTTCCCAGGAGTAAAGCGACCGGGGCGTGACGTTGACCACCCACCATCATCTAGCACTGAGGTTGAGCAAGAGTAGAGCTATACCTCTACTCCCCCGCCTGTATCCCCAGTATCATGTTACGGGGTGACCTTTACCTTATATTCTTGTCTTAAAACAACAGGAAATATATAAAACTAATATCCACTTGTGTCGACCTCGGTGGACTAGTGGTTAGCGGGTTCGATCCCGACCGAGGTCGATGGGTTCTTAAGGGTGATAAAAATCCGGAGCACCACTTCGGAGGGGAAGTAAAGCCGTCGGTCCCATGTCGTAGATTTACGGCATGTAAAAAAACCCTACGGGCATGCATAGAAATGTTTCGTAGGCAAAATTCAACACCAATTTCTCACCCAAGTCTCCTGACTGCCTGCCAGATGGCTCTGGCCGTCACATCAGGATCGATAGAACAGCAGCGTGGTCAGTTGGCCAGTCACCAACTGCCACGAATGCGCACGACCCAGTAACCTCGGAACGAGGAGTCCCGAGCCCATGTAGGGCTGTTGAGCCATGGTTATTATTATAATATCCACTTGTGTGCACTTTAGTAAACAAAATATGCACATTTAACGACGAATAAATGAAATAATTCTTTTCGAGAGATCAGCTGTAATGATAGTAATAAACGCTTGACATTTAGGAGAGTGTTTTTGCCCCATTACGGATTAACGAGACAAGTCATATAAACGGTAGTTCTATAGAGCATCGTCCAATGGTAACAGAGAGACACAAAGAGAGGGGTGTGGGTGACTCAGAATAGACTAGCCTGCCATATTAGGGGCTAATAGTAGAGAAAATGAACCTCAACTAAGCTTTCTATTATATTTGTATAGCAACAAAATTACGTTACTGCAATTAAAATATTTTTCTAATATTTAATGAAAATTACGTGTGTAGCAATTAAAGTATGCTTCAACACTGTCACTCGCATAACATAACATAACGTAACATAACATAATATAGCGTAGCCGGTATAGCGACTCAGTACGGGCTGGACGGTCCGGGGATCAAATCCCTTTAGGATCGAATTTTCCGCACCCATCGAGACCGGCCCTGGGGCCCAGCCAGCCTCCTATGTAATGAGTATCGGGTCATTCACGGGGGGTAAAGCGACCTGGGCGTGGCACTGACCACCCACTCCTTTCTAGCGCCGAAGTTAAAGAAAGGGTACAGCTACACCTCTACTCCTCCCCTGGGCCTTCATGGCCTGTTCTAGGGTGAAATTTACCTTTCACTTTTTTACTCGCATAACATGGAAGGCTGAATGAAACTGTTTCAGCTTCAGAGAGTCATTGTACTTATTTGTTAATCAATTAGTAGCCCCTTAATCAAGCATGCTGTAATTCAGTCAGTTTCTCTGGCAGTCATTCAATCAATCAGGTATGCTGTAATTTAGCCAGTTTCTCTGACAATCATTCAATCAATCAGGTATGCTGTAATTCAGCCAGTTTCTCTCTGACAATCATTCAATCAATCAGGCATGCTGTAATTCAGCCAGTTTCTCTGGCAGTCATTCAATCAATCAGGTATGCTGTAATTTAGCCAGTTTCTCTGACAATCATTCAATCAATCATGTATGCTGTAATTCAGCCAGTTTCTCTGACAATCATTCAATCAATCAGGCATGCTGTAATTCAGCCAGTTTCTCTGGCAGTCATTCAATCGATCAGGTATGCTGTAATTCAGCCAGTTTCTCTGACAATCATTCAATCAGGCACTTACTGTTACTTTCCCGTCATTTAGTCAGGCAGAAAGTCAAGCAGCCACTCTGTCGGTCAGGAAATCCTTCATTAATTCAGGCAATTCACCACACAATCGAGTCACTTTGGCATTATTGACTCATTCAGTTAAGCATCAAATCGGTCAGTCAAGCAGTTAACCAGCCATTAAAAGAAACGTGACAAAATTTGGAATTGACTAAATTAAAAAATACCTTTAATTCACAACTACACATTTATTGTCGGTACTTACTCTTCATCACAACACGTTTCGGCCGACTTGGCCATCTTCAGGTGATAAAAAAAATATACCAAATACTTCGGAAATTAGTTGCAACATTAAGTTTCATAAAAATAAATAAGATCTCCTTTTTAAATAAAGGGTAAAAATTATAAAAAAAACATGTTTGTGTAATTTTCAAATTTTATAATATTCTAGCATGCAAGAATATTTGCCTTGAAAGTTCTAACAATGTTGCAATTAATCTCATAAGAATTTTGTATATCTTTATAATACCTGAAGTTGGCCAAGTCTGCCGAAACATGTTGCAATGAGTAAGTGGACAATAAATTTTATTAATAAATTGGCGGTATTTTAAATTTAATTTATATATTATCACAACAGGACGTATAAAAATAATTAAACCCTATTGTTATGTGCTTGAACGATTCTGGATTTTGTCTGCAGGGGAAAACATTCATATCGTAACAATACATAAAATTAAATTCTATCCTGGAATATCTAAGGAACAACAAAGCAGTCTATTTACATGTAGAACTACCACGTCTGGTTGACACGTGTAACACACGTGAACATATTACGTACGGATCTCTATGGCGTCTGTCAACAACATGAATAAATATTAACGTCAATTAATTACACAAATGTACCAACACAGCAACTGTGTTTCACGAGATAATGCTTCTACCTCTTTATTTAAAAATGAACCCAATCCCACATTAATTTGAAATAGTAACATGTAGGCTATATTTACATTGTTGTGCGTAGGCTTCGTATTTGTACACATACAGGGCATACACAAAAGAATGGTGCGGTTTCAAAAGTGAATAAGAAATTTATTTCTCACCTTACACGGGCACAACATACACCGTCAGCGGCGGCAACTGTCCAAGGTTCTCATTTGGTAATTATAATCCTTCAATATGTGAACCCTGGGTCACACGACACACATCCACACGGTAATCAAACTCATCAAACTTCGCTGAAACGCCTCACGCACTCTTTCAAAGTTTTCATCAGACACACGAGGTCGACCAGGACTCTTGCCTTTACACAAGCATCCATTTCTACAAATGTCGGTACCACCTGCTTATGTTATTCTTGTGTGGTGCGTCTTTTTTAAACCGTGCACGAAACTCACGCTGCACTGTAATCACAGATCTGGACACCTCAAAACGGAGCACACAGAAAGCCTTCTCCTGCTGCAACGCCATCTTTGAAACTGGCCCCGCGGCCACGCAGTAAGCATGAGAAGCGAACTGCTGGTAGCGCATGAGAAACTTGGACAGTTGCCGCCGCTGACGGTGTATGTTGTGCCCGTGTAATGTGAGACAAATTTTTTATTCACTTTTAAAACCGCACCATTCTTTTGTGTATGCCCTGTATAATAGCTCTCAGCAAATTATGGAATAAGAGAAGAGGCTGGTAGAAATGACATATTTTTTCATCAAACAACGTTTCACGTAGACATCCATCAGAAAGTAGCGAAAGTTTCAGAGGCACATTATTGGTGCAATGAACAGCGTTCTTCCTCATATAACACCAGCAAAGGGCCACAGATTTATTTCACTTACAGACATACGTAACATGTCTTCCCTGTGCATCCCATGTGGTCCAGTAGTTGCAGTTGGCTTTCCAGCTCTGTATTCGTAAGTTCCAGGGTCGAAATCACGTCCAGAAGACTTCCTACCTTGACTGAGGTTTATGGAGTTGTCCTCAGTCGCTCCACAGAAATGCCAAGATATCAAATATCAGATCATAGCCGATTCCTTCCACGATACAAACACTTCCCCACTTAAGCCGTAGAAAAGTGTTTGTGTATGTATATAGCAGGAGTCCAGTTGAAATCCAAACTCCAAAACAATGGAACTTGATCGGCCGCAGCATGACCTTCCCGCCGCAAGATGTCGCCCAGCAGTATTCTTCCATTACCTTCGTCTCACTGTGCTATTTTATCGACCAAGTATAAATTCGACGCATTTTTCAAAAATATTATTCTTATCGTTCTTTACTTTTAAAAAAATTCACTTAAGTTTGAAATTGCGTAAGTCGGGTAATGTATTTATATACAGTCGAACCCGGTTATAACGACATCGGTTTATGAGACACCTCGTATACAACGTCAGATATTCTGTGGTACCAATTAATTCCTCGCTGTTAACCATAACATTATTCTGCTCGGTTATAACAACACCCGCTTATAACGAAACAACATACTCAGTCCCTTTCATGACGTTATAACCGAGTTCGACTCTAACTGACCACGTGTACACTCAATTCCAACCTGCGCAAAATTCGACTTAGCCAGACCTTCCAGAATACAAATACTACGTAAGTCAGGGTGTGTCTGCAGTTGTGTTGTAGAGGCAAACGTTTAGAATATTACCGCTTTCTGTAATGTGACGCCGTGTAGAAATTACGAATGTTTCAGAGGAAAGCATAGCTTTCAACTTCTGAGCTACATTTTTATTTTTCCATTCTGAAGAAGGATGCAGTGTATTTACCCGAACGTTTCGTAGATTTATACCAAATACCACGGTGTCATATCCCAGACGACGATAATATTCACAGTTACCGCCAGATAACCTCACATCTCACAAACGTTTTTAACGAAATAAATAATCTTTGAAGTCGGTACTGCTGTCCACTTTATGAAAATCCGTAGCGAGTTGGTACAGCTGATGTAACAAACTCAGCATCCTGACGGTGTTGGGTTCAGGCATTAAATGTTGCTTCGTACTGTAACAGACTTAGCTGTAGGAAAGTTATAGACATCTGTCTAATGCCCATAGTGTCCAGACCAGCTCTGACGCACCCCTCTCGATTTCCAACTGGCCGAGATTAAGAATATTTGGAGCTATAACTCAATTCCCCTTCTCTATTCACGACAGGGACTTTTCCCGCAGATTCGACTGATTTATCATGAGCGCCACTAACAAAGAAAGAACAAACTTTGAAAAACGAAGCTACTACAAGAAAAAAAAATCGTACTTTATATAACCACATAATTTTTTTTTAGTCTGACCATTTCTACCTGATCATTGTAGGTGTAGAAGGTTATTGTTGCATCTCATAACACTCATTGACACACATACACACACACTCGGTAGGACTACCTGAACTAGGGATCGGTCCGTCGCAGAGACCTCTACCTGACAACACACAACACTGACAAGAGACATCCATACTCCCGGCGGGATTCGAACCCGCAATCACAGCAAGCGAGCGGCCGCAGACCTACGCCTTAGACCGCGCGGCCACCGGGACCACATAACTTTATATACAATATTTTTATGTAGAGGGTACAGAACGATTTAGTCCACGATTCATATCATTTCCTTTTGCTTTCGCGTCAGTCTACTCTATCCACATAATCAAATCGCTGACCTTTGGATATTATTTCAATATTTAGCATCACACCATTGTACCATTGCCCAGGTAACAACAATGTCTCTAAGTAGGCAATAGACGGCAATTAAACACTGTACGGGTATGCAAAGTAATCCCTGAGGAAATGTTGGGGGCTTCCGGCATCATTCAAGTATTTTCAATTAGAGACATAGGGAAGATGCTGCTTTCACTTCCCCTCTAATTTATTTAATGAATTAACTTCTGTGAAAGAGACAGGGAGGCGGGAAGTCGGCTGCATGGCTGTAGTCACGCACAGCTTAAGAAGATTAACAGAGACACGAACAAAAGTGTGGCTTCCAGACTATTAGAAACAAGAGGAAAAGTTGAAGAGTGTTATCTAGCTAAGATACTTTTGAAGCTTTCATAAGAAGTTTGTGTCATTTTCTCTCAAATTTATGCTCAAAAAGGATAATGAATTTTCATGCAAACTGTACCAATTTTCATACACACTAATGTTCATATAGGTTACACTAAATTCATATACACTAAACAATCTTTAAAAACACTACACAAATTTGATATACATAGTAGGCTACAACCGCCTACTGACATAACAAATACACTAAATTCATATACACTAAACAATCTTTAAAAACACTACAAAAATTTGACATACATATTACGCTACAACTGCCTATTAACATAACTAATTAACTACAAGCAACACAGTCCTTCTTAAGAAAATGAAAATTGCCAACAAAGCCAATAAATCCCTGGTTTTTCTTTCGTTGAACGCCAAGTTTCGTTATCATGTTGACACGAGTCAGCCAATCTGTCTGTTTAGAGCCAGATGACTCCAATGCACACCCTCCCATAGCTACTATTTCTTTATAATAACATTTTAATATTATCCCGAAATCTAAATCTACGTCTTCTAAGTAGTCACCTTCAGTATTTCCCATCAAAACCGCTTCTTTTCATGTCTCTTCTAATTCATTATTCACTATTATACAATCGTATGTTACAATCGCCGATCCCAGTGGCCGTGCGGTCTAAGGCGTGGGTCTTCGGTCGCTCGCTTACTAGGATCGTGGGTTCGAATCCCACCGGGGCATGGATGTTTGTGTTGTGTTGTAAAAAGACGGTTGTGGACCGTAAGTGACATGAAAGGACGAAAAGGACTAATACAGAACAAAAATGGATCAAAGGGAAAACCCAGGAATTAGTAAAAAAAAAAAAAAAAAAAAAAATCCCGCCGGGGTCATGGATGTCTGTCTGTTGTGAGTGTTGTTTTTTGTCAGGTGGAGGTCTCTGCGACGAGCTGGTCCCTCGTCCAGAGGAGTCCTACCGAGTGTGTTGTGTCTAAGTGTGTGACCATGAAACCTCGATGAAACGAGGAGGCCCAGGCCCATATAAGGCTGTCGAGCCATAGGGAAAAAAATGTGTTACAATCAGCGTCATTAAATAAATAATGTAACCGTCCTCTAGATACTGAATTCCCGGCTTCGGTTACTAGAAAGGCAGCTAGCGGTTCGCACGGCCCTTTCTCAGGGATGATACAGAGTGAGTGTAAATAGGTCTATTACAATATGCAGCCGTTCACAACTCAAGGAGAACACTTGATATCTCTGGAGAGCTGCTTCAGAATTACAAGTGGTATGCCCTCTCTCTTGCAAGAAGGCACAATCTCAAGCTCACACTAGGACCAGAACTGTTACAAATGATACACAGGCAATGAATGCTTCTTTTACTACATAGTAACGAAAAAATTACAAACAAACTTGCCCTCGCTACACGGGTAATACCGATGAATCACTACATTTCTTGTTCAAAAGATTCCTATAAGTCACGCGTTGCCAAATGCCGGATGTAACTGTCTTAACCCGGCTACCGCCTGATTAAGGTATCGAACCAAATTGACTAAAAAGGTGCCACGCCTCTCATATAAATATTTCCATTGGACAGCCGAAATCCCATATCTCTCACACAATCTTCGTAACTCTGTCACACATAACCAACAATGCACGGTCTTAATCTGGTGGATTGATGGCAAGGCAGACAGGATGCCGTCTTGCCAGGCGAATATGTATAAAAATTTCCGTATAAAGTTTAAAAAAAAAAAAATTTATACCTCAAAGGCGCCGGTCCCCGGAATCGAACCTGTAACGGGCGGGCTCAGAAACAGATACACAAATATCACAGATAATTTACTGAAATTTCTCGGTTCCACTTACAAAAGTCTATACTTTAAAATTAGACAACTGAACTGTTTAGTATAAACATAAGCGTCAAACTGCTATTCATAAAAATCACAAAAAAATTCTTAGAGCAGAAAGAAGGACATTTGCCTTTAGTCCCATATTGCACTCACCGGTGCAATGAACGTCTCTGCATTCCTTCTCTCTCCCACTGACTGCATGTGAACTCATTCGCCTAAACAGCCAGAAAATCTAACAATACTCTGAAACCTAAATATTAGTAAAATTTTGAAACGTAAACAACGTCTGAGGAAATACGATGACAAGTACAGTTAGCTCCAAATTTCATAACACAGGTATACCACTTAGAAGTCATTTGAAATAAATAAATCTTAGAAAATACAATTTAAGAGTGAAATATGAACAAAATAAAAAATGACCTTAAACTAAGCTGCGTATAACTAAGTAAATTTTCTTTAAACTTGCGGAAGAAGTAGATGGGTCAATTCTTTTAAAAAATGTAAGAAATACGAAGGATATCAGCAGTTTCAAAAATCGGCATTTAGAGATAAAAGAAATCCGGTCGCCAGCGGCTACATTGGGTTTATATCTCTCGCAATCTAAAGTTTTGGAGGTAAATTAATATTATGTAGGCCCTGATTCATGAGGGAGAAATGGCCAATAATTATCGTATCAAAATTCAGAGCACAATGATTGTAAATCGTGTACGCACTGATATAGTGAATAAATTTTACCAAGGCCTTCTTCACTTTCAAAATATAATATGGCTTCATTGTACACGTGTACACGAATTTTCATTAACGTCTACAAGGAATGTACGGGCTTCCCTATGCAGATTTTCGCGAAGCTCACAAATGTTCAACAGCATTATGTATAGAATTTTTGTATCGAATTTTATCTAAGGCGCACAAAAAAAAGGTAGAACATAAAAACAAAACTTCACCAACGCCCTCAAATAAGGTATGGTTTTAACTGCATCGATTTTCACAAAATTCACAAGTACTAAAAGCCATTATGCGAAAATCTTCTATACCGAATTTCACCAAAATTGGTAACGAAATATGGACATTACGTACAGAAAATAATGTAAAACTTTAACTAAAGTATGGCTCTCAGTGAGCCGATTTTCATGAAAATCACACACTAAACAAAGCAATTCTACTTCCTTCAGGAGTAACTGTAAAAACAGACTATAAAGGAACAAAAAATAAAACAAATAACGCAAAACCAAAGAAGACCAAAACTCAAGCAATAACAAAATAAAAACTTCACTCGAAAAAACGATTTTTATTCTGAAATCTACTTACCGAATTTCATGAAAATCCGACAAACTGTTCGATCCGATATCAGGTCACAAAAACTCACATACGGACAAACGGACGTAGTGTCCGCAAACGACTTTTCACTTCGTAAAGAACGCCTGAAAATTCGGTTTTCAGCTAGAGTTGGTAGTGGAAGGGACTTAACTTACACATAATTATGATTTATTCAACAATGGTGACAGCAGTTTAAAACAACAGAACGTCTGTTAAGATGGTTATTATTAAACGATAAGTTTAACAGAATGTGGAATTTTTCGTGGCCTATTGTGAGATATCATTCCTGCATTTGTCTGAATGAAATGAGACTGAATATAAAAAAAACACTACTAAGAAAACTGGTGCCCGAGGCGTGATTTGAACACACGAACATACAGCAGATATGCTACAAGCTAGACACAAAAGTTCGGTGTGTCAAATAATGGTGATTGCACGGGAAAGCACTCGTTTCAGTGACTTCGTTACGGCTTTACGTAGGAGGTTCGACAATTATATTAGAGCTCCGTGCTGATTATTTAATTAGTTGTTTAACACAGGACTGCCAACTTCACCACGAATAAAGCCACTCTCTCGAAATTAAATTCCTTGCAGTGGAAATTTTACGTTCCTCCTTAGAGATGGAAACACTTCCTGCTCAATACACGGAGTGGCACATTATTTCTGCATTTTGGTGGATTTAGTTCAGTATCTGCATACATTTTCCTTTCTCTTTCCCTCTCCCTCTCTCTCTCTCTCTTCGATCGTTTTATTAAAATCAACTCCTTCATTAACTAGCCAGAAAATTCAAAAAGGGTAACTAATCGAGAAACTAGTAAAGTTAAAGGTAAAGCTGTCCCTGTCGACGCCATGAAGGCATATGGAGGGAGTGGATGTACAGCTCCACTCATTTTTAACCTCAGCACTGGTGAATCATCAAATTCAATTTCCGGCTGCTTTACCTCAGAGAAAGACCCACGGTACTCATTGAATATGAACTTTGGTGAGGCCCACAGCCTGTCTGGACGTTTTCATGAAAAAAAAATGTGCTGACCCTACCGGTATTTTCTTTTGCCTGTCCGGGGTTTTTCCCCTTTGATCCATTTTTGTACTGTTTAATTCCTTTCGTCCTTCATGTCACTTTACGTTCCATGCTACCGTCCTTACAACAAACACAACACAAACATCCATGCCCCGGTGGGATTCGAACCCACGATCCCAGTAAACGAGCGGCCACAGACCCACGCCTTAGACCGCACGGCCACTGGGATCGGCTTCGAACCCCGAAGCCTTCCATCCCGTAGCACAATCACTATACCCACTAAGCTATCTTGGCTCCTACACAGAAAAGAATGTGGGCGGGATAGCTCAGTCCGTATAGCAACTCGCTACGGGCTGGACGGTCCGAGGATCGAATCCCGGTTGGGGCGAGATTTTCAGCACCCGTCCAGACCGGCCCTGGGGCCCACCCAGCCTCCTGTACAATGGGTACCGGGTCATTCTCGGGGGTAAAGTGACTGGGGCGTGGCGTTTACGACCCCCCCCCATCTAGCGCCGAGGTTAAAGAAAGAGTAGAACTATATCTCTACTCCCCCTCTGGGCCTTCGTGGCCTGTTCTAGGAGAACTTTACCTTTTACACAAAAATAATGACTCGTACAAAGACAGAAGAGTCACTGAGGCCCCAAGTCACTACTGCACGTGACGCACAGCTGTAAGGCATAAAACTTCTTCACAGCAGCAAACACAAATGGCATCGTTTAAGGAAGGAAAGGAACCGACACGGCCACACTGTGTGGCACAGTACGGGGGGGGGGGGGGGACAAAATGGGCGACGAAATGAATAATTTAACATGACAAATTTTCTACATTCATAAATTTTTTAAATTTTTGAGCCAAATAAAATTCAATAAAGTAAGATGAGATCTGCGCTCTCTTGGGACTTTACGCAGCGTTGAGTGGTTTTATGTACCGACGTTTCGGGACAACCTATCGTTCCCATCTTCAAGGGTCAATAAGTTTTCTTGGACGTCTTGACCATTGAAGAAGGGACCCATAGGTTGTCCCGAAACGTCGGTACAGAACTAACACTCAACGCTGCGTAACATCCCAGAAGAGCGCAGATCTCATCTACGTCACGCTTTCAATAAGAGTGTTTTAATAATGATTTCTTTTCTGGCGGCCATTGTGATTAGTAGCCCCGGGCGCCAGAAACCTAGCTACGCCACTGCTGCGATGTGAGGCGTCGTAATATGTTATATGGTTACAAACGTTTCGGAGGAAACCGCTGCCTCCATCTTCAGGTTTCCATTCACTATTGGGATGTGAGGCGTCGTAATATGTTATATGGTTACCAACGTTTCGGAAGAAACTGCTGCCTCCATCTTCAGGTTTCCATTCACTATTGGGATGTGAGGCGTCGTAACATGTTATATGGTTACCAACGTTTCGGAAGAAACTGCTGCCTCCATCTTCAGGTTTCCATTCACTATTGGGATGTGAGGCGTCGTAATATGTTATATGGTTACCAACGTTTCGGAAGAAACTGCTGCCTCCATCTTCAGGTTTCCATTCACTATTGGGATGTGAGGCGTCGTAATATGTTATATGGTTACCAACGTTTCGGAGGAACCTGCTGCCTCCATCTTCAGGTTTCCATTCACTATTGGGATGTGAGGCGTCGTAATATGTTATATGGTTACCAACGTTTCGGAGGAAACTGCTGCCTCCATCTTCAGGTTTCCATGGGTAAGCACAAAAATATACATACATTACGACAGCATTGCTTATTTTTTTAAGAATCTGTATGTAAGATAGATAGTATGTTTAGTTACGAAAAAGGTTAACTTCAGTATGGACGAACCTGAAAGGGCCCATTCGATATATAGCTTATAGAGTGCATCGTGTGGCAAATACACTCGGGACCTGAGTGATCAAAGGCAGTAACATGTAAATATTCTGTACTTCCATGTGTAGTGTCGTGCAACCCTGAGGTCACCGGCCCGTAAAAGCGGCCATTTTATTGTAGTCAGCACTTCACCCGGCAGCTAGGGGAGGTGGAGTGATGACCTGGCATAGTAGAAAGAATGCATGTATGGCGTTTTGAGGAGGTTCGAGTAAGAACAGTTTTGGGGAGTTGGAGTTGAGATGAGCAAAGACTCGGAGGTAGGCTCTGGGTAAGACTGACGGACAGAGGTGGCTGCGAGGAGCGATAGATGCAGAGGAGAAGGCCGAGAGACATGCCTGGAGGACTGCTTGTGACGTTGCTCTGGGTGTTCGTATGTAGCGGCGGGTTACCATGGAGTGAGTAGACCATTATGTATTTAAGGAGGAGTAAAAGAGCCGAGATAGGGATCGCATTGAGGGAATGTAACTTTTGTACGTAGGATCGCAGTGAGGGAATGTAACTTTTGTACGTAGGATCGCAGTGAGGGAATGTAACTTTTGTACGTAGGATCGCAGTGAGGAATGTAACTTTTGTACGTAGGATCGCAGTGAGGGAATGTAACTTTTGTACGTAGGATCCGATGCTCAGGGGAGTACCGACAAAGTTAGTAAACCTCATGTAATGGATAATTTGTTAGTTAATTAGATTTAGTTTTTGACTTATTTAATTAAGTAGTGTTTGTGAATAAATTGTAGTTTATCAGTTCACAGCTGTTTGCTTTCGTAAGACAGTATAGGTTACAGTGTAGGACCATAGCGAGCGCCTTTTTTCCTTCCTAATCCCACGTCCCGGAGCGGGTAATAAAACCAGTAGCAAATAACTTGAAACCAGTAACAGGTAACTTATAACCAGATACAGCTAGCTTACCCACGGAGCTAGATCACAGTAACGACAGTATCGATAGTAACAATAAGAACACGTGGGTGGTGGCAGCTCTACCTACGCTGTGCACAGATCTCATCCCGAAGACGGCTAGACAAAGAGAGAGCCGGTACGCGGGAGGGTTGTGCAGAGCGTCAAAACTATACCGGTCGGTTGAGGTGTGAGCCGGACAACTGACGGTATAGCACCATGTAACAAATTACTATCAAGTAAAATGTAACATTTATAGAAAGGCAACATTACAGGGACATCTAGAAATTTCTTATAATTCATTATTCACCCGTGTTGAGTCCAAAACTAATTCAAAGATGCCATCTACTTTTGTTGTTTATTTAATTACACTATCAGAACAAGATAGCGTCGATTTACAGAGTGATTGATAAACGATCGATTGGGAAGTGTTTGGAAGTGGCCGAGGCCTGCTCCCTCGAAATTTGCTTAGAGTATGCGATGGAAACCTACTTTAAAATAACCAGTGTTGCGAGAATTGTTGGAATCAGGTACCTGCGGAATATAATTGTGTAGCGTTAAAGCTAGTTCTCGTTTTGCTTTTCGACCCACCGAAAGTCGAGATGAAGCAGCCGACATATTTCCTCCCTATTCAGACATTTCTAACATGACATGGGGATTGGTTGTCCTGCCGGACTGAAATGTTTGTGGTAACATTAAATCTGTCCAGAAAAATATTGGGATATTTCTTTAAAAAATTTCAAGAGCGATCCCTTCCATATCCTCAGAAATTTACCTAAAGTGTTTACTCAAGAGAATACAGCTGAACTTCACAGCGCCAGTAGCTTCCCTAACACTCACGACGACTCCCTATCACTGCATGACGTGTATTTTAACAAATGCTCTTCGCCATTGTTAGATGTTTCGTTTTCAACAAGCCTAAGTCAAATTTATTCAAAGCTGTAACTACACAGAACACTAGAGACAACAACCGCCTTATCTGACACGCACAAAACACGACAGAAATTCAGTCAAATATATTTTTAACTGGAATACATAAGTTACAGGACGTAAACAAGAGACGGTCGGTTTTCCCTAACGCAAACCTCTGCCAAGGTCAACTGCAAGCTCCACAGTCACTAACAGTAGTGTATACATTACCCATAAATGATCAATAACTTTTCTTCCAGCCTATAACGATATTCCAAACTTAAACTAGGCATTGTATTTGTGTGTAATTAAAAGATCTTAGAGACGAAATAGGCAGTCTATACAATACAAAATCCGAAGTGGGTATTATGAAATATTTACCTCACGGAATATCTATATCAGACCCTATATAAAACTCCTGCGAGTTTGTTACAGTGGTCACTTTTCTTTTTTACCCGTAAATGTTTTTAACTAAAATGTTTTAATGTGAAGTTTTCCCCTTAGACGCCATGAGAACATATGGGAAAGAGGAGAAATAAAATCTGACCCTGCCCGGAAATCGAAACAAGGGGCACAGCCTGTGACCCAGCCACTATCCTAGTACTTCTTTAATTATTAAAGAATTATGTGTTTTGTAAAGTAACACAGTTACACACATTGCCGGTAACTAAGTAATTACCTAACTCAGTACATGTGTCAGAGTCTTTCCTGAGAAGCTAACAGATCCTCACTTAGTCAAGAAACTCCCCGCATTTTATGCAACCCGGAAGTTTATTACCGCATTCACAAGAGTCCGCCACCTGTCCCTATCACGAGCCAGATCAATCCAGTCCACGCCCCTCATCCCACTTCCTGAAGATCCATTTTAATATTATCCTTTCATCTACTTCGCCGTTAACGCAATACAAAATATAACAATTCTGTTTCCTATTTACTACCGCTAACGTAACAGACAACACACAAAACATAATGTAAAATTCACTCCACATTATTGCCATTATGTTAAAACGATATGCAAGTATTGCAGTAAGGATTTCTGGAGGCCATTCCTAATCCTCAGACCCAATATTCTTACTATTTATAAAGATGTTTGGATTTCTGAGCGTCACCTCTCATTAAAATTTTAGGTTTTAAGTCTATATGTTGTGCTACTGAGACGACAAGTATACAGACAACAATTATTCGTAGCTAAATAAACACAATCTCTTTTTTCTTTCTGAGTCGCAACAGCCCAAACCGGTCCTAGACCACCTCATTGTTGGGGTTTCTACATAACACACACACATACATACGGTAGGACTCCTCTGAACGAGTAATCAGCTCGTCGCAGATGAGCTACCTACACAACAAACACACGAGACGTATATCCATGCCCTCAGCGGGATTCGAAACCTAATCGCAGTAATTGAGAGGCGACAGACCTACGCCTTAGACCGCACGGCAACCATCGACAAATAAAACACAATCAAAATCACTTAATCCCCTTATCTTTTCCTCACAGGAAATGAAGCTTTAAAATCGGAAGTCTCGTCTTCACCCAACTTACGCACTAAGCAGTTCCCTTACAAAGGACCTCGATGTCCAGTACCCCTTTCATACAAGCATAAGCACAACAGACACCTTAAACGCAGCAAGAGTTTAATGTTCCATCTCTAGTATTTTTCATAAGCCATTTACCAACCAGCTTGTTTTTACAAACCACAGGTGAGGTGTTAATATATCAAAAGTTATAATCGATTCATCGATGGCAGGTTTGCTGCCGATGTGGGGAGCACACCAAACATTACGTTCGTATTTGATTGTTTGAAAGCTGCAGACATCGGGGTATAAATCATGTGGGCCCTTTCAAATAAACGACCCTGCCCATTATAAACAGATACTGGTATGCCTTGCGGTGTGTACAGTACCAGTCTGTCACGTAACAGTGGCGCACTTCATTCTCTCGGTTGTCGGACTGCTTCATAATTGATCGACATAAATTATTCCATTCACGAGCGTGACTCATTAATACAGCAGCGTGACCCTGAACTTAGGGGTGTGTAAGACCTTCAACTGTTTTGAAAGAAAGGACACACTGGCCATAATTCAACTACCCGAAGCGTGAATCTATATATATATATATTACATGTATATATATAAATATATAAAATTTATATATTATATTATTTATAATATAATATATAATACATAATTTATATTTATATATTTATTTTTATATCTTCTGTCTTCCAGTTTGCTATCCAAAAATACAAAGATCAAGATATACAGAACTGTAATTTTGCCTGTTGTTTTGTATGGATGTGAGACTTGGTCTCTCACACTGAGGGAGGAACATAGGCTGAGGGTGTTCGAGAATAGGGTTTTGAGAAGGATATTTGGGCCTAAGAGGGACGGGGTAACAGGGGAGTGGAGAAGACTACATAACGAGGAACTTAATGATCTGTACTTATCACCAAATATTATTCGGGTGATCAAATCGAGAAGAATGAGGTGGGCGGGGCATGTAGCACGTTTGGGTGAGGGGAGAGGTGCATACAGGGTTTTGGTGGGGAGACCTGAGGGAAGGAGACCACTTGGAAGACCGAGGCGTAGATGGGAGGATAATATTAAAATGGATCTTCAAGAAGTGGGATGGGGGCATGGACTGGATTGATATGGCTCAGGTTAGGGACAGGTGGCGGGCTGTTGTGAGTGCGGTAATGAACCTTCGGGTTCCATAAAAAGCGGGGAATTTCTTGACTATCTGACGACGTGTTAGCTTCTCAAAAAGGACTCTGCTCCATGGAGTTCGTTAGTTAGTTATATTTATTTTTGTATATACGCTACTTATATATATATATATATATATATATATATATATTAACATGTATAAGTAGACTCACTTTGAAAATTACATACGAGTAAAACGTAATATATCTCTCTGTTAGAAACACCATTCGGTTACCTGACGCTGCCTAAGGAGATAATGTTTAAAACTGACAATTATAAAAAAAACACGAACAATTTGTGGGAAAAATGTTAACCTTTTCAACGGTAAAGCAGACGACACCAAGAAAATTTAAAGGTAAAATTCACCCTGGAAGAGGCTATGAGGGCCCAGTGTGTAGTAAGTGTTATAGGTCTACTCTTTCTTTAGCCTTCGCACTATATGAGGTGGGTGGTTAACGCCACGCTCCGGCCGCTTTAACACGGGAAAGCAAACCAGTATGTATTGTATAGGACGCTGGGTTGGCCCCAGAGCCGGTCTGGACGGGCGCGGGAAATATCACCCCTCACCGGGATTCGATCTTCGGACCGTCCAGCCCGTAGCGAGTCGCTATGCCGACTAAACTATTCCGGCCCACACCAATAAAATTTACCGTGCATTAAACGGCTAAAAGTTTGATAATTGTTTGGTTATTTAACTATGTCACATCAAATGCAGAAGACATTCGGTGCGGAATAAGGTCACAGGACTACAGATATAAAGTCGGAATGGGTATGTCGAGAGAAGTGTAGAAACACAGCGAATATTGGAGGTACTGCATCGTCCTGCCTACGCCTAGGTTTCCAACTTGTTTCTCTTTGTGATTTCAGGCTTCCGCCGTGATGCTGACGAGATCTGCGCTCTTCTGGGATTTTTTTTCCAATGGCTCGACAGCCCCTTGGGGGCCTAGGCCGCCTCATTTTTCGAAGCTTCACGATCACAGTTTAGACACACCACACTCGGTAGGACTCCTCTGGACGAGAGATCAGCCCGTCGCACAGACCTCTACCTGACAACACACAACACTCACAAGAGACAGACATCCATGCCCTCGGCGGGATTCGATCCCACAATCCCAGTAAGCAAGCGGCCGTAAACCCACGCCTTAGACCGCGCGGCCACTAGTATATTACGCAGCGTTAGCTGGTAGTTATATTCCGACGTTTCAGAAAAATCTATTGGTTACATCTTCAAGGGTCAAAACGTCTAGGGCTTCTTGACCCTTGAAGATGGAACCGATGTGTTGTCCCGAAACGTAGGTAAAGGATTATCACTCGACGCTTGCGTAACATCCCAGAAGAGTGTTCTTCCTGTCTTTCACATCCTCTGATAACCAAATAGATGATCTTTTCAGCTCCCTGATAGGAACTGAATTAAAGTCATTCCATTTATAGCCTAGTCACTATACTGACTGAGCTAACGCGGACTCTCGTTATGACTATTTTACCCTTCCCTGACTTCAAGCAATTTCCTGGTACACATAAGCTTCTCGCGTGCGTCGAAAGGCCCTTCTTATAAATACGTCATGCGCTAAAAGTTTAATGTCTCAAGTAATGCAGTACGTGTGACCATTAACATTTAATATGCTCGCACAAGGTCCAGGTCACGGTACGTGTGACCTCTTTACTTCTGCACATCAGTGTCGTTATCTTAACACTTGGCAGTACAGTGCAGGGGCCGTCTTTTTAGCTCGCAGCATTGTTAGTATTGACAAAGCTGGTTACAACGCAATAAGACGCAGAGACACGGATGTTAATGTTAGCTGCTTTTATTCTCAGGCACTTTCATAAAATAGCGAAAAGGGTCTATTTAACTTCGTCATGTTTGTCCGTCCGTCTGTCCGCATGAAACAACTCGGTTCCCAATGGATGGATTTTCATGAAATTTGATTTGCGCAGTGCTAAGGCACCTTAAATAGCAAGTTACCTGTTCCCCAAAATACATCTCTATCAGACTACACGGAGTCACATCCCAGAAGACAGCAACTGTCTGTGAGAGTCTTGAATCTCACAGGATTTCACACTGTTGACACCGTGCATCTTCGTCGTATTAAATTAAGTTATAAACCAACCGATGCACACTAAAACAACTTTTTAAGTAGCTTTATTATAAAATTGTAACAATTGTAACAATTTTATAATAAAGCTACTTAAAAAGTGGTTTTAGTGTGCATCGGTTGGTTTATAACTTAATTTAATCTCACAGGGTTGTTTTAACAACAACAACAACAACAAAAATACACAAGATAAAATACGTGATAATTCAATGTTACGATAATTGTAAAATTTACGAGATCTTGCAAATTGTAACATATTTGTAACGCATTTCACTTGGTTTTAAGTAATGTATAATCATGCCTGTAGATGGTCGTATAGACCGAAACACTTAGCGTACATTGTTGAATACAATAAAATTGTTGTCTTTCACGGTAAACTCTAAATGACTATAAACTTACTTCTAACTATGAGCTTTATAAAATGTCAAAATGATTTGAACTCAATTCCCAGGAGAAGCACGACATTTTTCTCTCCTCCAAAACGTTCATACCAGCTCCGAGGCCTACCCAACCTCCTATTTAATGGCTTCCTGGGGCCCTTCCCCGGTGGTAAATGGGCCCAATCGTAAAGCTGACCATTTAACTCCACCTAGTATCGAGAGTAAAAATGAGTGGCTTTAGGCCTCCAGTCGCCCATACACCTTCATGACGTACACTGTCACAAATTTACTTTCCTGTTTACAATTACACATAAGACGGTATTATTTCAAGGGCTTAATTTATTTAACGGTATTGTCTTTTGCTAATGTTTTATACTATCAAATGATACATTGATCGATTGATGATTGATTAACAAATAACTGTAAGAATGCGAATAGAAGCAGTGGTAGCCTCATTTACAACCACTAACAATCTTATTCGGGACAAGATTTGAACCCAGGATATCCCAAATACGAAGCAGGGGTGAAAACCGCTACGTTACTTTAAAATTATCTGTGACGAAAATTGATAAGAACATGTAACGCTCTTGCACACAAACACACACATTTTTATCCACACATTAAATACACGTTTTCAAAACTAAAATTCATGTAATGTAAAATCAATATACTTCTACATACATTTCAATATAAATGAGATATCACAGGGAAGGAAAAAAACACAAATATTAATAAAGTGAAATGTTCAGACCTGAATAACAGCAGCATGAGTGATTGTGGTCCGCCAGCATGGCGTCGCTGTTTCAGTTGGACCTATCACTCACTGATCCTATCAATCATGACCTCTTTCACATCACCACCCACGTGAAAGATTTGAATTTGGCCTACACAAAACGTAACAATTGTATTCAGTGAGATGCCCACTGCAGTCCCGCCCACAGGGCTCTGTCACTGGGGCTACAGATTTATCTCTTAGCTTGAATAAACTTGTCAGCATCTATCATGTCTACTGAATGCTTACTAATACCGCAAAAATTTTCGCCAAATTCTGGCGTTTAAGACATCAGTAACTCTGCTCAAAACCTTTAAAGATTAAGTAGAAATTTTGTTTCACATTGTTGACACCGTGCATCTTCGTCATATTAAATTAAGTTTAAACCAACCGATGCACACTAAAACCACTCTTTAAGTAGCTTTATTATAGAATTGTTAAAATTGTAACAAGAAACCCCCTGACGATGATCCTAGGATCGAAACACGTGTAGGGGTACAATTTTAACAATTTTATAATAAAGCTACTTAAAGAGTGGTTTTAGTGTGCATCGGTTGGTTTAAACTTAATTTAATAGAAATTTTGTGTTTGACATCCAGACAGTGACAATGAGTAATTCAATATCAAAACTGCTGTAAAATTTTCAGGTATAATCGTCAGATATAATGGGATTCTGATATAAAATTTTTGTTTGAATATCTACCAAATACACGAAACAATAAAATAAGGAAATACACAAATAACGTGCCTATTAAGAAAAAAAAATTAACGTAAAGTAAGACATTCTTTTTAATATCATACCCAGTTTTATACATTCATTTATAACTTACGTACTTAAATACATCAAGATTTCTTTTTTACAGATTGTATCCAACGAGGCTTATTTCAATATTGAAAAACTTCCCTTTCACACCAGAAGTACTGGAAAACAACTCTAATATTTTAAAATAATATAAATTTATTACAGTTTAATATTTTTAATATAAAATCATGACTTTTATCTAGTTTCTGCTTATACAACTCGAATTTTTGTAAAGTTTAGATCTCAGTTATTTGGAAAAGCATAATTTTATTGTGTTTTATTTAAATTGTCTTTCTTCATGTATATTTAATTGTCTGATTATAGCTTTACACAAAGACCGAACATTTAGCAAGCATTAAATTGACTAATTTAGTTGTGATTGAATGTCTGTACTTCCTGTTTTGCTTTTCAAGTATCACAACGTGATGTCACTGATGAGAATGTAACAAGTATTTCACATTATATCCGCGTGCATTTTGATAATAATTCACTATTTTAAAAACCAAAAAATGCACTATATAATGCAAATATAGTGCATTTGTTAGTTTTCAAAATTGTGAATTATGTAACAAGTAATTTACTTCGCAATAATATTAAATATAATTACAAACGGCATTCCGATACAATATCACACGTCAATGAAAAATCAAGGTGAAATCTTCAGGTAAAACAATGAAATAAATCGGAAATCCTCAACAATGAAACTATTCATAACATTATATTTAGCTGTTTCATATTTTAACAATCTTAAGGTTGTATACTAAAAAGCAACATTTCTTATGTAATAATTACAAGATTCAAATCTCAATGTAACAACACATAAATTAACATGCAATTACAATTTATTTTTACGTAGTGAAATGGCCAGAAGATCACCAAAACTTGGTCGAAACATGGTGCCCTGTAATTTGACGGTCTGACAGCAATACCAGTAAATATTTGGGTCGATGGTAACTAAGTATTACTTTGTAGGTAGGAATTACTCCACTTATAACGTGTCTCGAAACACGTAGTTTTTGGGGTTTAAGACTTCTGAAGGAATAAAAGGTTGTCTGTGTTTCGACAAACATTAAAATTGTCATCTTCAGTGCCTGTACGTGTGCTACGCAGAGCCATCTTCCTGCGCCCAATCAGGTCATCACCCTCCCCACCCCGCACCCGGCCAGGGAATAAATGTCACGGATAAACCCAAGATGTAAAATGCCTTTGTTGAAACTTCTGGAAACCTTCAGTCCTCTACGAGGTTCGGACTGGCTTCCACGCACTGAAAGCCAGTCTGGAAAGCAAACACTCTAAATCGCTAATAATTTAATTAGAAAAAAACATTAAAGAATAAAATCGGATGTGAGATTTGAGGCAGATTCCAGTGGCCGCGCGGTCTAAGGCGTTGATCTGAGGCCGTATGCTTGCAGGGATTGCGGGTTCGAATATCGCTGGAGGCATGGCTGTCTGTCTCTTATGAGTGTTAAGTGTTATCAGGTAGAAGTCTCTGCGAAGGGCCGATACCTCGTCCAGAGGAGTCCTACCGAGTGTGGTGTGTCTGAGTGTGATCAGGTGTACCAACAACCCTCTACACCCACAATGAGTAGGTAGAAAAGTCAGAATAAGAAAAAAAGAAGAAGAAAGAGATTCGAGGTTAAGATGGAGGCAGGCAATGACAACAACTTCACATACATTGGTAAATTTCAAATACTGCGTGGTGTCACATTCTAGAAGATAACACTCTACATGACAGTCATGAGTACATTTCATAGAACACCCGTTTGTACCACAAGGTGTCTCAACGCAGGTAGAACAAGACATTTTTATATTATATATACCGTGCATTTCAGTAATTAATTCATTCATTCATTCCAACAAATGCACGACACTGTTTTAGTGTTTTCTGTCCATACATATGTTTCGGCACTTCCTGTGCCATCATCAGGGGTGTCGTCGAGTGTTCACAATCCTCAATGCATCCAATTCACTTTCACAACATAAGTGATATTCAGTGATAGTGACTTACAAAAATTATATGTTTTGAAAGTTAATTGGATGCTTTGAGGATTGTGAACTCTCGACGACACCTCTGATGATGGCACAGGTAGTGCCGAAACATATGTATGGACAGAAACACAAAAACAGTGTAGTGCATATGTTGGAATGAATGAATTAATTAAGAACAAGTCATGTTCCTAAAAGGTCACGAAAACTTCACATATCATACAGAATTCGCACTTCGCAACTGTTTGCTACATACTGGCCTAGTCTTTGGACGTCACACGCGTGAACCTAACTTCACTGACGCCCAGGAAGTACGGATTCATTTGCGCGGATTTTCACGGAACTCATCATACTCGTAGTTCAACGTCACTGCGTGAAGATCTCTTATATCGAATTTCACCAGACTCGGAAATATATATATATATATGTGTGTAATATATGGATAGAAATTCATTTCTGTCTCTAAGTAAAATATAGCTTTTATTGCCGCGGTTTTTACAAGATTCAAAAAGACGCAAAAACATCATTTGAAGTTCACTTTACTTCATATCTCATCCAAATCAGAAAACAAATTTGGAAAGTATGAGTACGAATTTATTTTCGGCCTAAGATAAAATATGGTATCGATTGCCCTGATTTTCGTAAAATTCAAAATGTCTAAATAATATCCTGTACCAAATTCTTTCAACGTCGAATCAAGAACATAGAAAATGAGGCAAAAATTCCCCCACGCTCGCGAGTAAAATATTACCTTCACGGAGCCGATTTTCACGAAACTCACCTACATCCAGCGCATTATTTGAATACTTCTTGTACTGAATTTTACCCAAATTGGCCGTGAATTAATTCAAGTACGGGTAGAAGTTTATTTTCCCATAACTAAAATTTGAATATCTTCACGAAAATCACGCTACCTCGACAGCTTTTTATAAAAGAATTTTTAACCCGAATTTCATGAAAATCCAATAAAACGATTAGTCGCTGTTATCGGGTAAAGAACAGAATGACGGACGCGGTCGTTACTTAAGTCTTTTTTGCTTCGTATATAAGACTTCAATCAGTACAAATTTCCGATATAGCGCCACCCTCTTTTAGCGCTCATGAAAATCTGTAAACAGAAATTCCACATTACACAGTATTTCGATTGTCACTCTCGATATGTCGACACAAACTGCGGTGAAAAACAGGGGCGCTATATCGATCTTTGACTTTATTTAAATTTATCTCCAATGATGTCAATCAAATATACAATTGTTATTTCGTTATAAGTTTAAATGTCGTTGCTATGGAAACGCGAGTTACTTACAAATGAAAATATAAGTCGTAAGGTTTTGGCATCATAGCGTGAAACATAAGGGATATATATAGTACAGCCACATTGATCTGAAAGAACGTTAAATGTCAAGCTCCTACCTGTGAGATGAAAAACTGCTTCTTCAGCCCGCACACGACGGGATGTCTTCACTTTCTGAAAAAGAACAAATGAAAGGCGTCACAGAAGTGAATGCTAACACATCCATTGCATACAGAGAACAAACCTTCCATCACTACGTAATACAGTACCTGAGAAACCACAGCTGACACGCATAACGTGACCAGAATCGATAGCAGTCAAAATTGTGGAAAATTTTATAGAGTTATCTATTTAGGATTCCTTCGACTCTCAATGTATAAAAGAAATCAATTCAAAAAATTTGTAACGTTGGTACTTATATTAAATTTAAAATTACGTGATTTCTGGACTTTTCTCATCGTCTAGCACTCCAAAGAGAATAGCTCGGTCGGTATAGCAACTAGCTACGAGGTGGAAGACTCGGAGTTCCAATCACGACAAGGAAAAAAGATCGTCTACTCTGCAGAATGTTCAGGCCTACTCTGCAGAATGTTCAGGCCTACTCTGCAGAATATTCAGGCCTACTCTGCAGAATGTTCAGGCCTACTCTGCAGAATGTTCAGGTCTACTCTGCAGAATGTTCAGGCCTACTCTGCAGAATGTTCAGGCCTATTCTGCAGAATGTTCAGGCCTACTCTGCAGAATGTTCAGGCCTACTCTGAGGCCCATACGTCATCCTATTCGATGGGTACCAGGGTCCTTTCCCAGAGGTATAGCGGCCGAGCCGTGAAGTTAACATCTCACCTCCATGTAGTGCCGAAATTAAGAATGAGTGGAGTTATACCTCTACTCAACCTACATTTATGACATGAACAGGGATGACTTCAGCTTAGAGGTTTTACACATATTTCGTCAAATGGATCTGCGTCCGGCTTCAGGTGTAAAGACGGCGAGGCACCTACTGACCTGAGTCCGTAAGGAAAAGCTAAAGCTGCGACAGCCACAGGACCATAATCAAAACCTGGAACAAGACAGCGTTTCGGAAAAGATATATGTTCCGTGTTCAGGAGAAAAAAAAGACATTCTCGGGTCCTGAGTTTAGGCTTCCGCCACGATGTAGATGAGATCTGCTCTATTCTGGGATAATACGCAGCGTTGAGTGGTAGTTCTGTACCGACGTTTCTGGACAACTTATCGGTCCCATCTTCAAGGGTCAAAAAGTCGAAGAAGAAGGTCCCATCTTCAAGAGTGGAGAAGTCCAAGAAAGAGAGCCTTCTTCTTGGATTTCTTGAACCTTGAAGATAGGACCGATAGGTTGTCCCGAAACGTCGGACCAGAACTACCACTCAACGCTGTGTAATATCCCAGAAGAGTGTAGATCTCATGCTCGGGTCTGTTAGATGGTGTTACAATCATTGTTCCATTTTATATTACCTTTACCGTGCATTGTTTAACAATTCACAAATTACACCCCAACGAAATGCGCTATATTTTTTCACTTTTTATTCTTTAACCCCTAGGCTGAAACTTATGTAGGGGTTAAATGATAAAAAGTGAAAAAAATATACTGCATTTCGTTCGAGTGTAATTTGTGAATCATTGTTCCATTTGCCTTAGAACTGCATTCTGTTGGGAATAGTAGTAGAAGGACAAATTCCAGAGACAGATAAACCTCATTAATAATATGTTTTGAAGCAGAGTGCTCATAGTTCTTCTTACAAGTTATTTTCATTTTTTATAGCAATTAGAACAGAAAATCTGGTGTCTTCGTGATAATGCCCTGGCTTATCTATTCCTTTCAGCCTCAACAGGTGGCCCAGAGTTGGAAATGTGCCAGCAAGCTGCCAAGTGGTACAGAAGTAAAACGTTAAGTGAGATATGTACAAGAAAATTGAACAACACAGACGAGGCATGGCTTCATGCTTAAACTTTTATTTCTCAATGATTTTCATACAGAGCTCTTACGCTCAATTTCTTATTACGAATAAATACAGACCAAGCTTTCCCTAAAATAACTTGCGACCATCATTCTTTGCGCAACGGACACTGCTCTCTTCATCACGTGTTGCTTCCAAATTTTTAAAAACCAAAACCGGGACACTTATTAACCTTTATGTGGCCGGGGAGCGAGTAGACAAAATATTTAACACGCCACACCATAAAAAAGCAGAATAATTTGTTAATTTTTCTAAGATATAAATCAGATAAAATTATTACATACAGATACAAAAGATGAAATAATAATAATAATAATAATAATAATGTCACTCAAAGTTATGGTGGGCCGGGATAGCTCAGTCAGTACAGCGACTTGCTGATGGCTGGAGGGTCCGGGGATCGAAACCCGGTAGCGGCGAGATTTTCGACAAACGTCCAGACGGGCATTGGGGCCCACCCAAAGTCCTATATAATGGGTACCGGCACATTCCGCTGGGTAAAGCCTCCGGGGCATGGTGTTAACTACTCATCCCCATCTAGCGACGAGGTTAAAGAATGAGTAGCTCTATAACTGTGCTCCCCTTCTGGGCCTTCATGGTCTGTTCTAGGGTGAACTTTACCTCTTTACTTAATTGTACCTTGGGCACGCGGTGGCGCAGTTGGTTGAGGCACTGCGCTTCGATTCCCGATGGTGTCACTGGAATTTTTCACTGACATAATCTAACAGAAATGAGTACCAGGAATCTTTCCTGGGGGGTAAAGGCGGCCGGTGCGTAGGGCTGACAACCTTACCACCTTCATGTGCCGATTGTCTAAAAACCTGGGAGCCTCGACCTCCTGGAACCCTAAGGGCCTGTCAAGGCCTGTAATGGGATTGCTTTACCTTTTTGTTTTAACTTACTTAATTGTACCTTACTCAAATTCAGGCACCCAGTTCACCTACTGATATTTCTTTAATATTTTTGCCTTGTCTTTCGCAGTCTATAATAAAACTACCATACACATCTTATTTTCCCTCTCCTGTTAATACTTCTCAGTGGCTGGTCGGTGGCTGTCCTATCCTATTAATATTTTCTCCCAAAGTGGCTAAGTAAAAAGGTTCGTAACCATTGTCAGAAATATATTATTTATACAATTTTGGAAAATCCAGGATATTTGGCGCCCGGAACCAAATTTTATGGAACATCGGGACAGAGCTCTTTAAAATCCATTAAACCGGGACTGTCCCGGAAAAAGTAGAATAAAATAAAACCTTAAATCGTTTTAGCCTACAATCATATCCATCGTGCTTATCTACCTTCCATGACATAACCTAATCACACTAGGAAATACTAAAAAATATTTTATAATATTTTTTATTTTACTTGTTCTGCCATTTGGAAAATAGCGGGAGAAAACTACGCAGTGAGAATCTTCGTCATTTGTACTCAGCACCTCATATTATAGCCGGTATAAAATTGAGGATTATACATATGTCGTGGGTAGCTGTCATGAAAAACACGAGAAACTCGAAAGAATTGGTTATCTAAGAAATTGAAACAAGACACCACTTAGGATAGATTAGCCTAGCTGAGATAATAATAGTAAAATGAATCTTAAATAAAGAGGGTGTGAATATTTTGACTACATTCTTCTGCTACTGCGTAGGGGCCAATGGATGGCTGGTGTAAATTCATTCGTCATTCAGTAGTCTGTCTTATGACAGGTCCGTAGCCTCTTCCAAAGCGACTTCTCCACAGATTGCGATCTAGTGCTTCCTCTTTCAATTTCCAGTATCTTCTCTTTTCTTTAGGGTCATCCAGTAGCAGCTTACGTCTTCTCCTTCATGTTCCCGTCATTTCTATCCTTCCTTCTAACTTTCCTTCAATCACATGTTTCAGAAGGCAGTTCCTACGCAATATGTCACCAATCCAGTTAGCCTTTCTTCTTTTTATTGTATGTACGATATTCCTCTCCTCCTTGACTCTGTGTAATACTTCTTCATTTCTCACACGATCGGTCCAACTGATCTTCTCCATTCTTGTTGCAAATACAATAATAAAAATTCCCGCTCTATAAATGACGAAAAATTTTTGAGCAAGTGTCTGAGGATTGGCTTCTGGTCCATTGTATAGATAAAGCCACCGCAGACCCCGTGGCGTGGGTGACGTCCCCAAACGTATAGAAGTCTAAAATTGTCGTGGGGTCTTACAGAATTGATTCCGTTCTTCTGACAAAAGGCAGTGTTCTGAGATGTCTGGGAGGAACTTCGCTAATAATTATGGGCGGGGCCGATCGTCGAGTTGCGGAGAGGACATGTTATCTACTCTACTGGAAATGTCTGTGTTCCACGAAATAAAAAATGTGTATCAGCCCGGCTGTCTTTTTTGTTTTGTCTCCCTTTCTAATTAAATTCTGTGGCCAAAGATTCCGCCTTTAAATTTTTTATTCAATATAATCTTGCGTTCCACACCACAATATTTATACAATGCAATATTTTGATTTCCGTCGCGATGTGATGAGATCTGCGCTCTTCTGCGATATTACGCGGCGTCTTGTGGTAATTATTTACAGAGGTTTCGGGACAACGTATAGGTTCCATCTTCATGGATCAAGACTCTTGACAGGTGAAGATGGGACCGATACGTTGTCCCGAAACGTCGGTAAACAATTACCACACGACGCCGCGTAATATCGCAGAAAAGCGCAGATCTCAATGTAATATTTATTATTCCTGTGATACAGTGAGCCTCTTTCTGTGTGGATCTTGAGTCCTCTAATGGTCCCAAGATAATTCTTCCCACGGGACATGAATGAATAAAGAGCACTGTCTAATGGCTATTGACAGTGAGAGGACAGAAGTTTGAATTTGTTCACCACGAACAACGAATGTACTGCCCCAGAAGAGAACCGAACCGAATCCAGCCCAACCTTAGATTATATCTGCTTTGAGGTCCACTCTGCCTCCTACACACTCGTCTCAATCTAGGGCCGAAAGTTAAGAACAAGGGAGCTATACCTCCACAAGGTAAAATTCATAGTTAGGTAAATCAGCCCTATACGTACAGGCCTGGACAGGCACTTAGGTTTCCAGGAGGTTGAGGCTCCAAGATGTCAAACCCATAGGCATACGTATGAAGGTGGTAAGGTTGTCAGCCCTAAGCACCGGCCACCTTTACTCCCCAGGAAATATTCCTGGTACTCATTTCGACCTCAGGGCCGTAGTGCGGCCGGAGGGATTATGTCAATGAAAAATTCAAATGACACCATCGGGAATCGAACCCGCGACCTTCCGGCTTGTACGGCATTGCCTCAACCAACTGAGCCACCGCGTGCCCCCATTGTTAACTGTAGCGTTAATAAAAGATTATCTGTGTAATCTATACAGAATTGTTCATCTTTCCTCCATGCGTTGCTACATCAGAGAAGGAGAGGTACACAACTAATATATATATATATACATACACACACATATATAATATATATATTAATATAACCAAAAGGTCAATGGAAACAAGGGTCAGAAAAAAACGAGTACCAAAGCTGCCACCAAAAATCAGGGGGTGGGTGTGGGGGTAGCGCGCATGTCGTGACTAAATTCTTTAAAAATAAAAAAAAATTAACAAACAGAATTTCCACACAATTATATTATACCAAGTATACATGTAAAGAAACAGAAAAATAAGTAGACGAAAAAATTCTGCCTCGCTCTATTTGGATTATAAGTAAAATGCGACCGAAATGTTGGACGTCATTTACAAAGACCTTCCCACGGAGATAAAATTGCTTTAGCTGGCCTGTCACGTCCACCTACGTAGCGGCAAAACAGAGAGGCTAAGAGTTCAGAGTTCAGGATGGGTTCACCTCAAAGTCTGACAGGAAGGTCAAGGAGGTTACAAGAGAAGAGAAGCCACTTCGGAAAACAGAGAACCAGAACGTGCCACAATCCGTGAGTCGTTGCTAAAATAAATGACCAATTTGTGTGGCAGCCAGCAGAGTGAATCAACACAGTAACAATGAAAGTGATAATGACTTCCATATCCCGTTTAATTTCCCTAGAGCCAACATATCGGTTACAACAAAGAGATACACGTAACACGTGAAATTCTATTCAATCACAGCAGTTGGTTTTTTACGGCTCTTTGATTACGTAAGCGGTCAGTATATATGAATAAAAAAGCGGCATATGGAACACACAAAACCTATTAAAGGGAATTTAACAAATTTAATGATGTACATAAGCCTTGCAATTGATTAACTATACAATATTTGTTCAAAATAATTGTACATATAATTATAAATAGCTATCTGTTATTTCGTAATATTCCTATTACATCTTTAGTCTTAACTCACCGTGCATTTTATTATTTTAGATATACACCAACAAAATGCACAAATTAATAAAGGTGCAAATTAGCTCCTTATTTTCATAATTTAACCCTACACGCGTTTCGGCTCTTTATGAGCCATCATCAGGGATTTTTCTAATAAAAAGTGCTTTTCAAATGCTGAATCTGTTGATGACGCTTGTAAAGTTATGAACTATTTTAGAGCATAAAAACACTCGTTCATAAGTTAAAAACATGAGTCATAAATTATAGTTAAAATGATGATTTGTTAAAAAAATGATAACTTGTTAAAAACACTGTTCACTGCGTCTATATATAAAGATGTGTTCGCACTTCCAGAGGTTATAGGAGATCATATATTGCACTGTGTTGGTTGTGATGGAATTTGATGCAGAACGGCGATAGGCAATGCGTGCTGTATGAGTGTTTTTATGCTCTAAAATAGTGCATAACTTTACAAGCGTCATCAACAGATTCAGCATTTGAAAAGCACTTTTTATAAGAAAAACCCCTGATGATGGCTCATAAAGAGTTGAAACGCGTGTAGGGTTAAATCATGATAAGGAGCTAATTTGCCCTTTATTAATTTGTGCATTTTGTTGGTGTATATCTAAAAAAAAAAAATTCCTATTACATGTTTCGGCCCATGAAGGCCATTTTCAGGGATAATTTAGTTAAAAAGAAACACGCTTATAACAAAGTACTTAGTGACCCACTACAGAAAAAACATCAAAATGTAACACAAGAATATAATTCCTTTTGAAGGAAGATGTCAGCACTGACATAGAGGTCTGTCTGCAACCTTAGTACAAATTTGTAAAGAAACGTAAAACATATATAACAATATTTTATATATTTTAGCAATGTTTTATCACACGGTATTTTATATTAATTTTATTTATGCACATATTAGAGAACATTTTGACATAAATGTACTCCTTTATACATAAATTCTTCCTGAAGATGGCCTTCATGGGCCGAAACATGTAGGAGAAATATTAAAAAAAAAAAATTTTTCCCACGGCGCTACAACCCCTAGTGGGCCAGGGCCTCCTCATTGTCAAGACTTCACGACCACACTCAGACACACACAACACTCGGTAAGACTCCTCTGGACGAGTGATCAGCCCGACGCAGAGACCTCTACCTGACAACACACAATACTCACAAGAGACAGACAACCACGCCCCCGGCGGGATTCGAACCCGCAATTCCAGCAAGCGAACAGCCGCAGACCCACGCCTTCGACCGCGAGGCCATTGGCATTGAGTAAATAACAAATAGTTATTTATAATTATATGTGAAATTAGTTGGAATATGTATTGAATACTGTTAAAGGTAATTTAACAGTTCATTAGCATTGTATGCCTTAACACAATTAAAGCTGATAGACTGTACAGATGTAATAGGTAGCAGGTCACCGCGGTGTTACGGGTTATAAACCTACCAGGGACAGGAAGAAGCCGGAAGGTGAAAGAGTTAACTCAGTTGTCCTTCCGTTACCACATTGTTATCTTCATGAGCCGACGCAGCACAAATCTGCATAGTGACTAGTTTATGAGCTGGGCGACCGAGGTGATGGAGGGTTTAATTTCCCGCTGGGAGCCGAGATTTACTGTTCGCTAAGGCGTCCACGCTTGCTCGTATTCCCATCGGGATTCATATGCACTAACGATGATGCTTTCCGAAAGGATAAAGCTTTCGAGGCCTGAAAGCCAAACTCACGTCAATCTAGTTTCGACGTTAAGAATGCGTGGAACTACATCTCCACTCTCCCCTGCCTATTCATATCGCGATGCTTAAGACAGGACATTTATTTATCTGTCGTTACTGACATTTATAGCAGAAAATTTTTTTTATTTCTCATATTGTGCATCATCTACATTTATTATATCAACCAACACATGCACTGGATAAAATACATTCATGAGCTATACGTACAGTTGTAAACAACTGCAACACCTGAAACGGCTTATTTTAATACTTTTAATACTATCAATATTAAAACACTGTAAATTTATGGTTATTAATTTAATGTATTTTAGAATTTTAATATCAAATATTGTGATAATTTCTGTAAAGTAATAACCATGGCTCAACAGCCCTATATGGGCTCGGGCCTCCTCTTGCCTCCTCTTTTCGAGGTTACTAAGTCGTGCGCATTCATGGCAGTTGGTGACTAGTCAACTGGCCGCGCTAGTGTTCTATCGATCCTGATGTGTCGGCCAGAGCCATCTGGCAGGCAGTCAGGAGACTTGGGTGAGAAATGGAGGCAATTTGGCTTACGCAACATCTTTATTCATGCCCGTAAGGTTCTTTTACATGCCGTAAATCTACGACATCTCCGAAGGAAGTGGTGCTACGGATTTTTATCACCCTTAAAAATCCCATCGACTCGACGCGGATCGAACCCGCGAACTAGTCCACCGAGGTCGACGATAATTTCTGTAAAGGCGACATAATAACTAGATTTGTGTGTTGGATCCACATACCTTTGTATCGAACGGTCCCCCGATGATGGCAACTCGGTGCTCAAACATGTAGGGGTTTTTATAATAGCTCATAAATCATATTTTATTCAGTGCATGAGTTGGTTGATATAATAAACTACATCAGCTTCTGGCATAAATATCAGCTCCCCCTCTCTTCCCCTATCAACGTAAGCCTGCATAAACACACCAGTAGGGTCACAGTCAATAAATTAATCTGCGTTTTCCCTTCGTTTTTATGTCTTTCTTGTTCTCGCAATATGGCCCAAACATCAATTTTCTTTCCCTCAGCATTACATGATTCGGCTTTGTAACTGGGGCTGTCATTACTCCATGACAATCTGATTACAAACGATTAAAAATATTAGTACTTGAACTGATTAATGAACATCTTCAATTCCAGGTCTGAGTTCTTTGGAAATTTGAGGCTTTGGGGGGGGGGAGGACGGGAATATAGACATTCCCCCTAAGATATCTCCACCAAAAAGAACTTTAACGAAGATATATAATCCCGGAGATTCAATGTTTGAAACCAATAATATTCTGACATACACATAAACACCAATGTGCCTCAATTTTAAATACGGTGGACAATCAAAACTTCAAAAAATTCTTTGTTTATTTCCAAAACTTCAGCTTCCTCTTCTTAGAACAAAAAGATTCGTACAGAACACTTGACGTCACCTGTATTAAGAACACTTGAGTCGTCACCTGTATTAAGACACTTGACGTCACCTGTATTAAGACACTTGACGTCACCTGTATTAAGACACTTGACGTCACCTGTATTAAAGACACTTGACGTCACCTGTATTAAAGACACTTGACGTCACCTGTATTAATACACTTGACGTCATCTGTATTAAGACACTTGACGTCACGTATTAAGACACTTGACGTCACCTGTATTAAGACACTTGACGTCACCTGTATTAAGACACTTGACGTCACCTCTATTAAGACACTTGACGTCACCTGTATTAAGACCCTTGACGTCACCTGTATTAAGACACTTGACGTCACCTGTATTAAGACACTTGACGTCACCTGTATTAAGACACTATATTTACATCAGGCTGGTTCTTCATCCAGCTTTATTTAAGAGATCGATACAGTGAAAATTCATTGGTCTGTCTACGATGAAGATGACAAATGGAAGAAAAGTGAGGGTAAAATCAACTTGGGAGACCTAAGCATAGATGGAAGGATAATGTTAAAATAAATCTTACGCAACTGAGTTGTGAACATGTGCAGTATATTAACCGTTCAATTCCGGCCTCGGTGTACTGTACAGACCTTTAATTCCTCACATGCTGACGGCTTTGTTGTACTCTGCCGTCGTTAATGCGTTTTAGGGTAATATGAGTTTACAAGAGAGGCAATGTACGTATAATGTAATAATGAGGCGCGTTCGCGTAACCAGTGTTGCCGTGGAAAAGCAATGAGTATTACATATTCTGAATGTGTGTGTGTGTGTGTGTGTAGCCTTAGTTATCCAGCAGCAAAGCGCATGCGCCGTATTATATTGTCATCTGTGGCCTGTCTGGCTGTACCGTATTTTTCCACATTATATCATAAAAGACACGATTTTCAGAAAAAAAAATTATCGTAAAATGTGTTTTGATTTTCTCTATAAATTTTGTCTGAAAAATTGTCATTCTAAGAGGAATTCAGCGAGATACTTCCATAACTATACATACGTCTTCATGCAAAGTACCTGTTATTCTCGTTACATTTTAATCAAAATTGAATTTTCTCGACAGAGTTTCAAAAAATACTGAAATGTCAAAATCTATAAAAATCCGTCCAGTGGGAGCCGAGCTGTTCCATGCGGATGAACAGACGGACGGACAGACGAAGAGACAGAAACGATTAAGCTAACAGTCGCTTTTCGCAATTTTTGCGAACGCGCCTAAAAACTTCATCGTCTTAAGCAGTACTTGGAATTTGAACCCCAGCGTCATTGAAGGGTTAAACTCAAGGACAAAACCTTGCGAAAAAGACAATAAAATATCTGGTTCCATTACAGGCTGGGAGATTCTTAACAAATTGGCAGAACTTGTTTAATTTTATTTGGTTCTACCGGGGAAGCCAAATTAAACGTTAAAAATACTCACAATTCTACCTGGCTACCCTGATTAGTACTCCCAACCACGTTGCATCTCTTCCAAGTACTTGGTAAATTAGTCGAGGGCAGAGCTTAATCCCAGGGAATGTATGGGAAATACGTTGTGTGATTTTTGTAGGCAGTAGTTGTAGCCGGCTAATACCAGTAAAGTTATATTGCCTTCAGACACGCATACAACACTTCGAATAAACACAAAGACAATGTTGTTGCCTGAAACTTTGTATAATTAATTTTCTTATGCACGCTATAGTTTCTTTTTAGAAAGTGGGTCGAACAAAAATACACAGAAATATAAAAATTATATCTTCGAAAGTTCGGATCATTTTATGTCTACTTAATACGGGCAACAAACTAAGAGAAAATCGCAAACTTGCTTTAATCCACGAAAGCCTACTCGTACTAGCTTGCACTCTTTTCACGCTTCGATTTCCTGCTATTTTTAGCTTTTTCATTGTTGAGACTTATTAAATAAAACTTTTTATGAGCTACAATTTTAAAATTTATACTGCTAAAAAGTGATAACATTTCGAGGAAATAAGGATATTAGAGAGAAGATACTTATCGATAACAAAGTAATTGGAAAAATATAAGAATTTAACTACCTTGGAAACAACAACGTATATAAATAATAATCACATATAAAACAAAATACATTATTTTATATACCATATGACGCTGCATTAAGGTTAGTTAAATTCTTTTATTTGATTAATTACTTTGTTGTCAATAAGTACATTATTTCTAATTACAAAATGTCTCTACTATACACAAAATACCTCTAACTTCACTCTCGCCCAGCAAAGGACCTGATCGCCATTATTAAAATTTACATTATTTAAAAAGTCAGGATGACATAATGTTCTGTAGCATGACATGATGTTCTGTAGCATGACATGATGTTCTGTAGCATGACATGATGTTCTGTAGCATGACATGATGTTCTGTAGTATGACATGATGTTCTGTAGCATGACATGATGTTCTGTAGCATGACATGATGTTCTGTAGCATGACATGATGTTCTGTAGTATGACATGATGTTCTGTAGCATGACATGATGTTCTGTAGCATGACATGATGTTCTGTAGTATGACATGATGTTCTGTAGCATGACATGATGTTCTGTAGCATGACATGATGTTCTGTAGCATGACATGATGTTCTGTAGCATGACATGATGTTCTGTAGCATGACATGATGTTCTGTAGTATGACATGATGTTCTGTAGCATGACATGATGTTCTGTAGTATGACATGATGTTCTGTAGTATGACATGATGTTCTGTAGCATGACATGATGTTCTGTAGCATGACAAAAATATTAATTTAAAAAAAATGTGTATATTAGCAGCTATAATATGGACTTTGTTTTTTAAATAAGAGACAGCAAGATAGACACATGTATTCTGTGAAGTGTTAGTAAGGATGCGTAAAAAATTTTACATCGCTTTCCTACTAGCCTATATATCTGGGAACATGCAAAACAGAAATCTGACTTTTTAGGGGTCAAAATTGATATGATTGTTTTATTCTCTTACAGAAATTCAATTACAATGTAATATACAAATATGTGGTCTTTTCTATACACTTTCAAAATAATATTACATCACGAATATTAAAAGAGCAATAACTTTCTCTTATCACAAAAAAATGAAATATCACTTGTTTACAAAGTAAGAAAACAAATTGAAATTGAAATTGAAATTAAAACCAACTTGATGCACACTCACTATTAAAAAAACTTTAATCGTAGATTAATTAACCCGACATGTTTCGGTCAGGTACCTGACCATCTTCAGGGGTATACTACATTTAATTGCGTAGTCCATATGTTAAACACACATAAGATATGAGCCTATAAGGTCTAGTCGTATATAAAGTTTTCACAAATCACTAAAACTTTTTTAGGTGGAACTATTGCAGGATTACAAGTGTTGACTATTTTAAAAAAGTTTTAGTGATTTTTAGTGATTTGTGAAAACTTTATATACGAGATCTTATAGGCTCATATCTTATGTGTGTTTAAAGTATGGACTACGCAATTAAATGTAGTACACACCTGAAGATGGTCAGGTACCTGACCGAAACATGTCGGGTTAATTAATCTACGATTAAAGTTTTTTAATAGTGAGTGCGCATCAAGTTGGTTCTAATTTCAATTTTAATTTATACAAGATGCACGGTGAATACAATATTAAATTTAAATTGTTTTGTTGTATGGGACGATCGATGCAATGAATGTAAAGTACTGACTTGTTTAGCTACAAAACATGAAACTTCCGAAGTTCTTAATATTGCAGTCTGACATTCTATGCAAGCCACAGCAACTTACGAACACTGAAACAAATTTAATTAAGATGTATTTCAATATTTTCTATACAGTTATGGGCAGGATGAGTGAGCCGCGATAGCTCAGTCGGTATAGCGACTACGCTACGGGTTCGACGGTCCGAAGATCGAATCTCGGTGAAAGGCGAGATATTCCGCACCCGTCCAAACCGGCCCTTGGGCTCATCCAGCCTCCTGTAAAATGTGTAACGAGTCTCTTTGCCGGGGGGGGGGGGGGTAAAGCGACCGGGGAGTGGCGTTGACCTATCACCGCCATCTATCGCCGAGGTTAAAGAAAGAGTAGAGCTATACCTCTACTCCCCATCTGGGACTTCATGGCCTGTTATAGAGTAAAACTTACCTTTACCTTTAACTTTTATGGGCTGGATGACCCGATGTCCGAATTCCTACAGCAGCAAGAGATTTTCTTTTCCCCAACCAGTCCAGACCGGCTCTGGAGCCCACCTAGCCTCGTATTCAATGGGTACATTAACATAATGTTGAACAATGGCCTTCCGTCTACTGTCGATGTTAAGAATTAGCAAAGCCATATCCATAATCTCCTTATATGCCTACACTGCGTGGAGAGAGACAACTTTCGCTTTTACGTTTTTTTCATCTCTTAATACTAAACTACTTTTTCAGTAATTCAGTTGCCAAAGGGACAAGCACGAATACACTCAGACATGGAAGCAGTTTCGGGGTAGAGATCAGTTCATGACAACTCTTGTGTGAAACAGTTCTAACCAACTTCAGTCTCCTCTGTTTTTATTTGTGTTTATTTAACGCTGCTGCCACTAACACGGACTGTCATATAGCGTCTACTCAACTGCAGTTGAAGGAAGCTGGCAGTAAGTGTATCAGTTACAAACTTCTGACTCGAGTGCAGACGACACCTGCTTCTTGGAAACATATTGCCATCAGCAGATGAAGTGTGTTGTTTGTTTTTTTCTGAAAGTGGGCAGAGTGGGAGATGCAGGTTAATGGAAAGTCTCTGAAATTTGACACCTAGAGAGAGGAAATAAAAGTATAATGGAAAATATTAAATAATGAGGGGATTCATACTCTTCTGCTCTTCGGAAAATGTGATTAGAGTGATACAATCAAGAAGGGTATAATGGACTGAACGGTAACAGGAGGGGAGATGTGTTACTCTGTGCATGGTGGGTCAGTGAAGATGTGACAGAGGAAGACCACGGGTGACCTGAAGGCGCTGCGCGGGATACTGTTGTGGACAGAATGATGGAAAGTGTTGCAAACTTATGTCAGGGCAGGCGGCATGCTGATGAGGTTCGAACTAAGCACGTCTCTATAAGAAATGCTGAACAAAACCAATGCATAATCCTACCTTCTCAAACCCGATCCATCTTCACAAAAATTAAAGAGACGATGGTGATAATAATAATAATAATAATTAATACTTTTCTGTAGTAAAAATGGGATCGGCATGAATACAAGTAATCTAAAATACAGTCGAACTCGGTTATAACGTCATGAAAGGGACTGAATATTTTGTATCGTTATAAACGAGTGTTTTTATAACCGAGGAGTATAATGTTATGGTTAACAGTGAGGAATTAATTGGTACCACAGAACATCTGACGTTATAGACGGGGTGTAGCATAAACCTATGTCGTTATAACCGGGTTCGACTGTACATGTTTATAATAGATGAAGTGAATATTTTTATTATGTTTATGCAATTCAGTCTCCTTTTAATAACAATTGTTTTTTTCAGTTGCCTGATTTTGTATCAGGAGCCTGAGTGGCTTCTGAGGTATAATGAATAGGCTATGGGTTAAACGGTAGGGGTTTCGAATCCCGGTAGGCGCAAGAGACATTTCTCTTCTCCAAAAGTCCAGACATGCTTTGGGACCCACCCAACATCCTACTCAGTGAATACTATGGTTCTTTCCCGGGGTTAAAGCGGCCTGGGCTTGAAGTTTACCACTCACCTCGACGCTAAGAATGAATGGAGCTATACTTACACTCCCTCTGTATGCCTTCACAGCATGGACTGCGACAACTTTGCCTTTCACCTCCTTTAACTGGTGCCATATCTGTTGGCAATTCTTACAATGATTCATAAATCAACATTAAACAATATTGGAAAACTTAAAAATTCTCCCGTTCCTCTGCTTAATAAATCACCGCGTAAATAAAATATATGGGGGAGAAAGATATAGCCCGCGCGACATTAATCTCAGTACTAGATGGAGGGGAGTCATTAGCTTCATGCTTACGCCGCTTTGTCCCAGGAAACATGCCCCCGGTACACAGTAAATAGAATTTTCAATGAGTTGAGAGTCGGTATAAATGATTTTAGGAAGAGAAAAAATCTTTTGTTCTTCCAGACAGTGGTACCTCTATTGCCGATCGTCAATCTGCAGCCGGTCCAGTATACTGAGCTATCCAGGATCCCTTTCAGAAATAAATGCTTATGGCGTTTCAACGAGAAACAAAGCCCTACGAAGTTACGATATGTATTTCTTCTGTCATTCTTATTAGCCAATTCATATTACAAATTTTTCTTTTACAAGGCATATATTTGTTTGTCTGTTGAAAATATTTCAGCCGGTAAGTGATCGATCCCCTACTTCTTTACTACCTGAATATTCTGCCATTACCTATCCTTCCAGGCATATAATTGCATCGGTTGTAATACAAGCGTGATAAAGAACAATTCTCTTTTTTTAAAATCTCTGTAAATATTACGTGAGATGACGTGAGAGTGATTGATATTCTTTCCACCAAAACCTATAACAGGTTTCAAATTATTAACCTAAACAAACTTCATTCCATTCAGCGGTTTTCTTTTGCCACGTAACGTGGGTGTCGATTTTTCACTCTTTGAACTACAAAAAATAATTCCCACACCGCCTTTATATCTGACATGTTAATTTACGTCAGAGCACATTTTGTAAGAGGAAATGATAAAAACTACTGGAAGTGTTTTAAAGTAGTAAGAAAAAGGATGAATAAAAGAAGAAGAGAGAGGAAATACGAGTAAGATTGGCCATTTAAGGCTCTTTCGAGTCTACAAAAGAGAAATATGTGTAAAAGAAAGATAAGAAATGAAGAAACGTTTATATATATAAAGTGGCAGGATATTGTGCTCCACATGTAAGTGTCTGCTGACGTAACGAATAAAAGGGAATGGACCACAAGATGTTCTAATCCAAAGATTCTTGGTATAATTTTTAATAAGATAATCCGGAGTGACTTGAAAAACACAATATGCGGTCTACCATCAGAGAAAATTTGGATTAAAGCGTATATGAACCACATATCTTGTAATAATAATAATATAATAACCATGGCTCAACAGCCCTATATGGGCTCGGGCCTCCTCTTCCCTCCTCTTTCCGAGGTTACTAAGTCGTGCCCATTCGTGCCAGTTGGTGACTGGCCAACTGGCCGCGCTACTATTCTATCGATCCTGATGTGTCCGCCAGAGCCATCTGGCAGGCAGTCAGGATACTTGGGTGAGAAATGGAGGCTTTGAATTTAGCTTACATAACATTTTTATTCATGCCCGTAAGGTTCTTTTACATGCCGTAAATCTACGACATGGGACAGACGGAAGTGGTGCTCCGGATTTTTATCACCCTTAAAAATCCATCGACCTCGGTCGGGATCGAACCCGCGAACCTTGGGTCCAGTGGCGAGCAAGCTAACCACTAGTCCACCGAGGTCGACACCACATTTCTTGTAAAGGCATTAAAATTAAACAAAGCCACACGTAGACGAAGGAAAAATATAAAGCAAAAAATTATTCAGCAGCTGTTTTATGTATATAAAGCTTGGTGCTTCGCTTAATAGAAGAGCATAAATTTAGGACATCTCTGCTTTAGTCATCACGAACAATACCAATGAACATCTATTTACAAAGCCAACATCTGCACAACACAGTATGTATAACATAAATATGCTACATTTACTGCGACATGTTCCGGCGTTCCTACGCCATCAGGGACTGTACAGCAGTACACTTAAAACTTAATGTAAATAAAAAATTAAATTATAAAAATACATTCTATCATAATGATTTTGTAGCCAGGTTTGTAAAATGTATATAACATTAAAACAAATTGATTAAATAGACCAACTAATGCACTATTTGACTACTTTATTGTAGTGTCTTTCTTATACACCCTACACGTGTTTCGGACCTAGGTCCATCTTCAGGGGGTCTCAGTACTGTTAAAAACTACTAGTAGTTTTTAACAATACTGAGACCCCCTGAAGATGGACCTAGGTCCGAAACACGTGTAGGGTGTATAAGAAAGACACTACAATAAAGTAGTCAAATAGTGCATTAGTTGGTCTATTTAATCAATTTCATTCATAGAAATGCACGGTGATAATAGTGTGAAAAACATTAAAACAATTTATGTGCATTTACAATTCCATAGGCTTAATATGCAGTTGCCTTACTGTGGCATACAAATATCTATTGCCTATTTATTGCCTTGTTTCTTCATAATCAAAAATATATTCACTATTATATCAATAAAAAGAGTAAAATCTACAATTACAGTACATGTTGTCTATTGCCTCTTTAATTCACTATACAGCCTGATGACGGTTTATATGTTTAGGCGAAATATGTATTTGGGTTTTTAAAATAAAATGCATATTATCTGTGAGTAACAAAGCTGTAATCATCAGCTAAAAGTAATGTTTACAAACCTATTCTCCTTGGAATAATTAGATCGACATGATATCCATTTCCGTAAAGGGCAGCATTATAAAGGACCAAGAAATAAATGTGCGGAAACATTAATATGAACTTAAATATGTACTGATATTACGGTCTTCCGTTCATTTCTGTGGCCGAGCACTTGTTTTTAGGAAATACCTCCTGCCTCCATGTTCAATGTAAAGGTCTGCCTTATAAGTAAAGAATTTTTCAACTCTACGAAATATATACTTTAAGTTAAGACATATCATACGTGATATTTTAAAGCGACACCGTACTTTGCTCCTCCATTTTAGCTATACCGACCACTCCACATCCTCCTAGATCGTAAATTGGAGTCCATATAGTGGACAGCTCCTTACTGTTAATGCTTTACTCCTCGTTCTTTGTTATTTTCACATTTGTACATTATTTTTAGCAACATAATGGTCTCTCATAACAAGGATGGATAACACAGAGACACACTTCGTTCCTGGAAGAAGAAAACAAATGGCGGAGGTAAAAATTCCACAAGCAACGACACAAGACCTGCGTATGCGTTCTACACGTACGTTGCTCGTAGAGTAACAGTTAGGAAATTTGTTTTCCTGTACACTGTAAGCACCACTGCCTGTTACACAGCTCTGACACTGTTTCTTATTAACGTATGCTTAGAGTGTAGAAGGAAGGATAGAAATGACAGGAAGACGAGGAAGAAGGCGTAAGCAGCTACTGGATGACCTTAAGGAAAAGAGAAGATACTGTAAATTGAAAGAGGAAGAACTAGATCGCACCCTGTGGAGAACTCGCTTTGGAAGAGGATATGGACCTGTCGTAAGGCAGACTACAGAATGAATGAATGAATGAATGAATGAATGAATGAATGAATTAATTAATTAATTAATTAATGAGAATATATATTTCAACCCCCGATATAGCGCCACTGTTGGAGCACCGCAATTTGTGGTGCTATATTGAAGGTGGCGGTAAATCGAAATACTGAATAATAGGGAATTTCTGTTCACATATTTTCTTGGGCGCTAATTGGGGGTGGCGCTATATCGGGTTTTGTGACTATATAAATAGCGGTGCTTGTTCATGCGTATATGACTGCATGAATGTTATTGTTCAAGCACTCATGCCAAGGTGCATTTTGATTGTTTAGTTTACTTAGTAGATACGAATTGTAGGATGATTTTTAGGCGCGTTCGTAAAATTACCAAAAGCGACAATTAGCTTCGTCATGTCCGTCTATCTGTGTGTCTGTCCGTCCGCATGGAACAACACTGCTCCCACTGGGCGAATTTTTCATGAAATTTGATATTTGATGATTTTTCGAAAACCTGTCGAAAAAATCAATTTTCAGGAAAATCTGACAAGAATAACGGGTACTTTACATGAAGACCTGTGTAAATGTATGATTTCGTCTCGCTGAATTCTTCTAAGAATGAAAAGTGTTTGAGACAAAATTTGTAGAGAAAATCAGAACACACATTTTATGTTTAATCAGTATGTTTCCCAGTTAACATAATCCACCCTGCCACTGCGGCAACTTCTCCGACAGATCAACAATGCGTGTAACATGCAGAGTAGGCTCACCTGTTACCCGTTCTGTATGGAATATCACAAGAAAGAAATTACCCCTTAAAACGAAGTTTATACTACACGTACCATAATTTTTAACATTAAAACATTTAACAGCCGATCCCAGTGGCCGCGCGGTCTAAGGAGTGGGTTCCAATCCCTCCGGGGGTATGGTTGTCTGTCTTTTGTGTATGTTGTGTGTTGTCAGGTAGAGGTCTCTGTGACGGACTGATCACTTGTCCAGAGGAGTCCTACCGAGTGTGGTGTATCTAAAGTGTGTGATCGCGAAACCTCGAAAAATGAGGCGGCCTAGGCCCCTAGGGGCTGTCGAGCCATTGGAAAAAAACATTCAACATTTTATACACAGACTTTCAGAGTAAACAGCAATTATTTCCCTAAAGAGAATTAAAAATCTTCCGTTGTAGCAGAGGCGCATTTTGTTTACTGGTTAGTATGAACTGAATCCCTACAAACATATATTCACATAAATTTTACGCTGTCGTTTTTCCACTGTCAGTATCAATACACCAGTACTCCACAGTCATTTTCATCTTAATAATCCTTTTTATCAGAAGGACAAGCGGGCAAAACTCGGGACCTTACAAACAGAGCTATACTCTTTAGGATCCAAGGACAGCGCTGAAAACAAAGTTGCTTTCACTTATATTTGAAGCTTCAGATTGTGAAATACAGTAGAACTTCTGTTTTTCGAACTTCGCTTAACCATAACTCGGGTTAACCGAAACGCCTTTTTTACGCGATTCCCAGAACTGCCTGCCGCGAGACACCTCTGAGCCTCTCCCCGTCAGTTTGCTGTCAAAAGTTGACGTGTGCGGATTGTATCTGTAAATATCGTACACTGTGTTGTGCCATAAATTTTATTAACATAAGACGTGTTTCTGAATAAATGTTATTTTTATTGCACCTTATCACGTCAAGCCGAATTTCCGAATTATCCGAAAATTTGCTTATCCGAAGGTCCGCCCCCTTTATTTCGGATAATCGAGATTCCACTGCATCACAATTCATCTCGGTTTTCATTCGTAACTTCAGACTTTCAACAATAAGAATTTTTTTTGCATCTACATATACAGGGGCTGGACTGAAGTACACGCATAGCCAGAATGCAATACCCTCAGACACAACATATGCGATCGCAACTAATTAGCCATTAGATTACCGATTAGGACTCATAATTAATTTAGGAGCCTCAAAAATGAGCTGTCAGCCGCTCTTGAAGTGACCTTGTGACCCACAGACAAGTACGTGCATTGGCGATGACGCGCCCTGGGCCTGCAAACAGAATGTCTAAAGTGCTTACGTAACAGATCCTTAGTGAAATATTAAGCGACTAATACTTCTAGATGTTTAAACCAGGAGTGTCCAACCAGCGGCCCTACGTTTTGGTTTATGCGACCCGTATCACATTTGTAAATTACGTATAAACTATATATATTACATAATAATTTCAGCGGATAAGTACATTACTTACTGTAAATTTTACAAGTACTACCCGCGAAACAGCCCAGAATAATGGTTGTGGTCCTTTGTTAAAGAAAGTTTGGACACCCCTGTTCTAAACATTTTAACTGTTCGTATTTCCGCCCATGTATGAGCACAGCCTGTGTCCTCCCTTTGATGCTATTCAGTATCAAACGATGTGACAGAGTAACACAAGACGTTGTTCTGTGTTGGCAGACATACGTCCGAGGAAACTGCTAACGTCGTCTGGAGCTGTTTCTTTGAATTAAATCAATCAGTAACGCTTTCTGGCTGAGGGAAGGAGACCACTTGGAAGACCCAGGCGTAGATGGGAGGATAATATTAAAATGGATCTTCAAGAAGTGGGATGGGGTGCATGGACTGGATTGATATGGCTCAGGATAGGGACAGGTGGCGGGCTCTTCTGAGTGCGGTAATGAACTTCGGGTTCTATAAAACGCGGGGAATTTCTTGACTAGCTGACGACCTGTTAGCTCCTCAATAAGGACTCTGCTCCATGGAGTTAGTTAGTTAGTTAGTTAGTTATGGAGTTAGTAAAGCTTTCTGGATATATATTAGTTGATCAGAGGGTACAAATGAACAAATGTATAAGCTTCGCCCTGGAAACTACAATTAGATCTGTAACATTAACAGGGCTGAGATGTATTACGTGTCTTGTAATTATTCTGTGTATACTACACAGGTGTAAATTACAGCACATGAAAATCCTACATGAGACGATTTCATATACACGAAACTGAGACTATATCATGTACACGACATTGAGACTCTTACACATACACGACATTGAGACTATATCATGTACATGATATTGAGACTATTTCATATACACGACATTGAGACTATTTCATATACACGACACTGAGACTATTTCATATACACGACACTGAGACTATGTCATATACATGATATTGAGATTATTTCATATACACGACACTGAGACTATTTCATATACGCGACACTGAGACTATATCATATACATGATATTGAGACTATTTCATATACACGACATTGAGACTATTTCATATACACGACACTGAGACTATTTCATATACACGACACTGAGACTATGTCATATACATGATATTGAGATTATTTCATATACACGACATTGAGACTATTTCATATACACGACACTGAGACTATTTCATATACACGACACTGAGACTATGTCATATAAATGATATTGAGATTATTTCATATACACGACACTGAGACTATTTCATATACGCGACACTGAGACTAGTATATATATGATATTGAGATTATTTCATATACACGACACTGAGACTATTTCATATACACGACACTGAGACTATTAACATATACATGATATTGAGACTATTTCATATACACGACACTGAGACTATTTCATATACACGACACTGAGACTATTTCATATACATGATATTGAGATTATTTCATATACACGACATGAGACTATTTCATATACACAACATTGAGACTATTTCATATACACGACACTGAGACTATTTCATATACACGACACTGAGACTATAACATATACATGAATTGAGACTATTTCATATACACGACACTGAGACTATATCATATACATGATATTGAGACTATTTCATATACAAGACACTGAGACTATTTCATATACACATTGAGACTGTTTCATATACACAACATTGAGACTATTTCACGTACACAACACTGAGACTATTTCATATACTCGACATGTCCGTAGTCAGTTGTACTTTACTCTTTAAGCGGAAATTATTGTGCAACGTTTTAACGACAGCCATCCCGTTGTGCCGTTAATAGTACAAAAATTAAATCAGTATGCGTCTAAACACAACTAAATTATATTTATTTTACAGAACTACATGTTTCGATCCATTTCATGTCATCTTCAGGTTCACAGTTGGTCTTTAAAACATACCGAGGAAGAAATATATATAAATATAAAATTTCTTTCTCAATATGTTTTGAAGACCAATTGTGAAACTGAGGATAACCTGAAATAGGTCGAAACATTTGGTTCTATATAATAAATAGAATTTAGTTGTGTTTGGACAGATACTGATTTAATTATTTATATTATTGTAAAAAGTTCTTTATTTTAATGTAAGATAAAACGTTTTGTACGTGTAGATTTTTCATACACTGATATATTTTATTGTCAGTTATTCAGTAAACTTGGAAAATAAAAACATGGACACCGCGCGAAATAAGTTATTAAATAATTTGAGAATTTTAGTGCTAAGAAGCGGTACGTAAGCATATAAAGATAGACAATTATTGTTGCAGAAAGAAGATTATGAAAATGGGTGGTGAAAATTTCAGGTGGAATGAAAACAATTGAGACTTTGGTAGAAGAGACACTTTTCTGCGTTCCATTATGAAAGCTACATAATGAATTTAAACCCACACAATTATGGATTACTTCAATTAATCTTCTGTAACTCCAATTACTGGTCTCCGTATTCATCCTCTTCTATTAATTCTTGATTCTAATTTCTTCTTACTAAATTTTCATCCTTTTTGACTCAATTTATTCTTATATCCCTCTAAAATGCCTATTTCTATAACGCCATTATGTGCCTCCACATTCCCTGGTCACAAAAATAAAAGCCACTGAATGCTCATCAATTACGCCATTCCAGAGTCCAATTAAATTCTGACAGTTAATTAAACTTCCTCTCCTGCTTGCCTTTACAATAAAAGAACGGTATAATGTATATACAACGTAACAAATGGTTATAACCCACAAACAGTGTGGCGAAGGTGGTATATTATATGGGATTATCTAGTAGGATATTGGAAAATACATGCATATTATATGGGATTATCTAGTAGGATATTGGAAAATACATGTATATTATATGGGATTATCTAGTAGGATATTGGAAAATACATGTATATTATATGGGATTATCTAGTAGGTATTGGAAAATACATGCATATTATATGGGATTATCTAGTAGGATATTGGAAAATACATGCATATTATATGGGATTATCTAGTAGGATATTGGAAAATACATGTATATTATATGGGATTATCTAGTAGGATATTGGAAAATACATTATATTATATGGATTATCTAGTAGGATATTGGAAAATACATGCATATTACATGGGATTATCTATAGGATATTGGAAAATACATGTATATTATATGGGATTATCTAGTAGGATATTGGAAAATACATGCATATTACATGGGATTATCTAGTAGGATATTGGAAATACATGTATATTTATGGATTATCTAGTAGGATATTGGAAAATACATGTATATTATATGGATTATCTAGTAGATATTGGAAAATACATGCATATTACATGGGATTATCTAGTAGGATATTGGAAAATACATGTACATTATATGGGATTATCTAGTAGGATATTGGAAAATACTGCATATTACAAGGATTATCTAGTAGATATGGAAAATACACTCACTGAGCCGGTGTTATTTTTTCTAAGCAACTGTGCATCCGCCTAAGGGCTGAGAAGAACCAAATACAACAGAATATGAAAAGCGGTAGAAAATCAGAAAATCAAAAACGAATGTATTAATAGGGATACAAGTAACTACATCGTTCTATTCTTATGCATGCTCTGATGGAAATATACAAAATTGACGTGTAATACCTGAACGGTCTCGCCTGCCCGCATATTTCATCTCCATAATTAATTTTCTGATTTCAAAAACTTTTGTTACTCTATGGTTTATAAACCCTGTTATAAAAATTTAGTGTTGGTTCATAAGATAACCAGAACCCACACTTTACTACAATCGAATATAAATAAATAATTTTCTCCAAAGCAGCTGAGAGTCTAAAGCGAACAGTGTAATTAAAAAAAGAGTGCATGTAATATAAAAGTAATTAAATTTCATTTTAAACTTTTTTATGTTTAATATTTAAGGAAACAGAAAGTAAAGTTACGTATGAATTCTATGCAGTGTGATATACGGCGTGCTTGTTAGATTTTGAGACAAATATATATATATATACATATATATATATATATCAAGCAAACGGCTGTGTTGGATATTGCTACTTGACACAGCCCACAAAAATTATTACGAAAGTATCTCAATTGCTCTGGGAGAAAATTTATTATCTTAGATATGTTTGTAAACCGCGTATTAAAAACAAAAGCATAAAATATTTAAATATCGAATTCTGGTCAATAAAAATCTTTTTTTTATTCTACAACAACCTTTTTATCCCACAATTCCACGTTCGAATAATGCTTCATGCAGAGCATTCTGTTGCTGTCATCGAAATAACGACCCTCTAAATCCATGTCAGAAGCAGACAGCCGTAAAGTGACCACTGTTTTCGCTCGCAACGCGGTAATAGATCGTATGATCGACGTGTCATCACTCCCGCAATAGAAAGTAAACTCTGTATGATAAACAACAATGTCATCGGCCGTATGATCGACGTGTCATCATTCCCGCAACAGAAAGTAAACACTGTATGATAAACAACAATTTTATCGGCCGTATGATCGACGTGTCATCATTCCCGCAACAGAGAGTAAACACTGTATGATAAACAACAATGTTATCGGCCGTACGATCGAAGTGTCATCATTCCCGCAACAGAGAGTAAACACTGTATGATAAACAACAATGTTATCGGCCGTATGATCGACGTGTCATCATTCCCGCAACAGAAAGTAAACACTGTATGATAAACAACAATTTTATCGGCCGTATGATCGACGTGTCATCATTCCCGCAACAGAGAGTAAACACTGTATGATAAACAACAATTTTATCGGCCGTATGATCGACGTGTCATCATTCCCGCAACAGAGAGTAAACACTGTATGATAAACAACAATTTTATCGGCCGTATGATCGACGTGTCATCATTCCCGCAACAGAGAGTAAACACTGTATGATAAACAACAATTTTATCGGCCGTATGATCGACGTGTCATCATTCCCGCAACAGAGAGTAAACACTGTATGATAAACAACAATGTTATCGGCCGTATGATCGACGTGTCATCATTCCCGCAACAGAAAGTAAACACTGTAAGATAAACAACAATTTTATCGGCCGTATGATCGACGTGTCATCATTCCCGCAACAGAGAGTAAACACTGTATGATAAACAACAATGTTATCGGCCGTATGATCGACGTGTCATCATTCCCGCAACAGAAAGTAAACACTGTATGATAAACAACAATTTTATCGGCCGTATGATCGACGTGTCATCATTCCCGCAACAGAGAGTAAACACTGTATGATAAACAACAATGTTATCGGCCGTATGATCGACGTGTCATCATTCCCGCAACAGAAAGTAAACACTGTATGATAAACAACAATTTTATCGGCCGTATGATCGACGTGTCATCATTCCCGCAACAGAAAGTAAACACTGTATGATAAACAACAATGTTATCGGCCGTATGATCGACGTGTCATCATTCCCGCAATAGAAAGTAAACACTGTATGATAAACAACAATGTTATCGGCCGTATGATCGACGTGTCATCATTCCCGCAACAGAAAGTAAACACTGTATGATAAACAACAATTTTATCGGCCGTATGATCGACGTGTCATCATTCCCGCAACAGAAATAAACACCCTGTATCACAAATAAAGAAGTTAAGTGTTCACTACTTAAACATCAAGACTCGTAAAGGAAAGAATAAGTAATTTCTGAAATTAATGAATTTAATGTCACAGAAAATGTGCCTGGAGGTTGGCAGTTACTGTCCCTTACTTATATTCAACAGAAGATTGAGAAATGAAACTCAGAAGTACCAACTGATGTAGATAGCGTCAGTAAATAAATGGTTAGAATGATGGACAAATTTAAAAGTCTCAATTTCACGTTGTATTGTCCGTGCATCTATTCACAATTGAGGATTTATTTTGCCAACTTATGCACAATGTTACAATAGTGTCATTTACCCCTATACGTATTTCGGCTTGTTTTTAGCCATCCTCAGGGGGTCATAGAAATATAGCGTAGACTATACATCCATTGTATGCTATATTTTTATGACCCCCTGAGGATGGCTAAAAATAAGCCGAAATACGTATAGGGGTAAATGACACTATTGTAATATTGTGCATAAGTTGGTAAAATAAATCCTCAAATTTAAAAGTATTTTCTGTAAAAGAACTAAGATAAGATTTCTTATGTTTTGAATGTGTTTTAACAAGAACAAAACCTTTCTCTTTTGTTGACACATCGGAACCAGTGCTTTAAGTGCACTGCGTCATCGTACAAACGTATTTAAAGGCACAGCATAAATTTTGATTATTTTTTATGTGTAACTGGATTTTATATATAATCACACACAAACCTCTATAAGGTTAGTTTCAAAGATTAACAGTATTTTATTATAAATAATCCTTATTATACAGGGACAATATTTTTTCTGGCAACTCCCAATCCTACACTCAGCCTTTTTCACGTTACGACAGGTAGCGCAATGATCGCCGTTAGTCCAATTTGCCATGACTCTAGGTCCACGCCTTTTTTGTTCAACGTACTGCAGTTAGTATCAGGCTCACAGACACACGGTCACATCTAACAAACACGTTTTTCATTGCATGTCGATTTTGTACATTCTGAGTTAAGCGAGTCGACAGGAAAAGACTAACGACATTTTTCGTATAAAATAATGTACTTATCTTAAGGGAAAAATACACGTTGTAATGTGACCTGAAGATAATGTTGTTGTGTCGTTTTAGTTTGTCTGTAATAAATATACAGAGAACAAAAAAAAAAATTTAAACAACTCGATTAAATGTCACAAATAAGACATGCATGATAGATATAACAACATTAACAAATTAATGTTCACAATACATGTTTTAAAAATTAAATTTTACAGATTGTGTCTAGGTAAAAGAACATATATCTCAATTTATATTTTGACAAACGAGAAATTGAGATTGCTTACAACTTTCAACATATATATTGCCATATACCCGCTAAAATGTGTCTACGTGTTGTGAGATAAAATTCAATGAAGTTTCTATTCGCCTCCATTCTCAGTAACTTGACTTCACAAAATATCATTTGCTTGCGGCTGTGCTTTGTAACAGTTACAGGGAACGTAAATAGCCTAAATATAATAAGTCATGTGAGATGCTATACACTAGGAGAGGAATAAATAAGTTAGTTTCTATTATCATTTGTTCCATCAACAGCATCATGACTCGTAGCAGAGTTATTTAACTAATTTGCAAGACCGTCTTTGTCTAATTCATCTAATTGCCCGCGTAATCCTTAGAACCTCTAGAACAATTTTCATACATGCGGGAAATACACTGTAACTAATTTACTGTAGTTTCTAAATGGGATGAAGCAATAAGGGAAACGTTAATGGAGGAAGGGATTGATTAATGTATTTTGTGCGGATTCAGCTGTGTTTGATGCACTCAGATGACAATGACATTCCGCGTGGCAAAGCAGACTTCATCGTCGGTTATGAGAAGAAATTTTAAGTCCGTTTACCTGCAGATTATTAAGTGTAAATTTTGTAGCAAATACGAATCATAAATTCCATAATTCATAACTAAATGCTACATCTGGAACACTGATGATATCAAAGGTACGTTGAAAGTTTTAAATGTGGTGCTAATGAAGGATTCAGAAGATCAGTTTGACCAATTGTGTGAAAAAAGAAGTATTACATAGAGTGAAGGAAGAAAGGAATATACTACATACAATAAAACGAAGGAAGGCTAAATGGATTGGTCACATCTTGCAGAGGAAATCCATTATAAAAACGTTATTGAGGAAAAGGTAGGAGGAAACATAGAAGAAACGAAGAGACAAGGAAGAAGAAGTCAGCAGTTACTGGATTACCTTAAGAAAAATCGAAGATATTGGAATTTAGAACAGGAAGCATTAGATCGCGCTCTCTGGATAACTCGCTTTGGAAGAGGCTATAGACGTGACGCAAGACGGACTGAGCAGTGAATGAGTTATACACTTGAGGTACCATTTTCTGTTCATTACAACCAATGGAAAAGATTTTAAACACATTGAAATTTCACACATAATTTTAAAGTTTTGCAACTTTGCCATGTTTGTAAATTTGAACACAGAAATACAAGTATTTGCATAAAATGTAGAGATGTAGGTAAGCTAACTGAACTAATGACTAAGTAAGGTTAATATATTCATGTTTTATGTTCTACATAAATACATAGTCACTAAGCACTTCAGTTGTCACAGTATGTCCGGCGAATGCAGGTGTTCCTATGCTATAAACTGGACGTCCTCAGAGACACGATAAAAGAGACACTTCTATTAACATTTGCAAGAGTTACTTCTCTTTCGAAAAAAAAATTTTGTTAACTTCAAATTTTAGTTGCCTGTATTGAGCTAAACTAATATCAATTCTGCTTGAGAAGTTTCAGGACTGAACTTTGCAGATTCAAGGAAGGCTTTTGTAGACTTATAAATGCTGGGAAAATTCACAGCTACATGAGATTCGTGAAACTTTTCAGTTAAAACACTGAAACATAAATTTTAGAACGTGTCTAGCAGGTGGAGAATTTCGCATGTTACAAAACAGTGAGTTTTGTAATGTAATTTCATGTATAGTTCATTTTAAGAGAGCGTTAGCACCTGAGAACATTTAGCATCTAATGTTGAATGACTGGTGAATGATGAATATTAATGGGTTTGAAAGGAAGAGCTGTAGGCCTAATTGAGGCAAAACGCCGCCATTTGCCTCGATTGACTGAGGAAAACAAGGAAACAGTATCATTCCAGACCGTTGTCCGTTCAAGAATCAAAACTGGAAACTCAAAAATACGAATTATAGATTTTTTTACATGTTACTTAGAAATATGGGGCTAGAAATGAAGCTCAAAGGAGGAAGTACAAAAAGTATACAAAATTAAGTAGGAAATTCAAACGAAATTTATTATGAACGCCCCAAAATACATTATATGAAATGTTATGGTATTTTTACATGTGAAGCCATATAGCATGGAAGAAGGAGTCGCTGTTCTGGGCGAAGTTCTCGTCTTGATCGTCACAAAAGTATACTGAAGAAGGAGCAGCAGATATGTTCGAAACACTGGCAAACATCTCTAAATCTACGCGGTCTCATATCCAAGAAAGGCTAAACACATACATCACCGGGGATGATAGGATAACATTAAGATGCAGCTAATCGCAACCCAAATACACATCTACGACATAATCGATACTTTTGCCATATTCCACCTCTGTATCTTAAATTGTCCTGGATTCGCAAGTCTACAGACTTGAACTACGACTGTCCTATTTCATTGATTTCTTTTTTTTTTCGTCTTTATTATTTCGTCATCTAAAATCCCCATTAAATGTAACAAGTTCATTTGAAATTGTCGTTAAAATTCTTCTTTCTGAAGTGGAGTCAAAAAATAACCCACTCGGCCAGAAAGTAGAGAAATAAATTACATCTGCAAGGCGCGTTATCGGTCACAGAACAGCCATCTAAGCCTTTTTATATCCCATAAATCCCATGCGCGACACTGCGCCTTATCTGTTTGTGTGCCTTATAACTTTACTCAATTCACATTTCTCTAGTTATGGTACTGTATCTCCCAACACACTATTACAATTCAACAGTTAACCCTCTGCTTAAATTTATCACTGTGATGTGGCAACTATCGATAAAATATCGATAAAATATACAGAATTCATGAGTTGTTCTTCTCTACTTTCTTACCGTAGCACCCAGTAAGGAAATATATTGCGGGTGTTAAAAACAAATGTTGAGAACATCTGATCCTAATAGAGAAGTAGTAACAAAGGATGGAAAATTGTGCATAAAGAAGGGTTATTATGTATACATTTATATATATATATATAGTATATACACGTATATTCAGACACTCCCCAACTAACGCAATATTTGCGGTCCGGAAGGTATGGCGCCATTCTGAATTGATTATGGGTCTACATATAGTCAACTATATATGTAATCTACGTAAAAGGAATCGTGTTGAAATCCAAACTCCCAACACACTTGAACCTGATCGGCCGCAGTATGATTGCCCCGCCTCCTGTGTTATCGCCCAGCAGTATTCTTCCACCATGTTCCTCTCACTACGCTTTTAGTGCCGCAAGGAACAATTTGGCCTATATGATGGGTACCGGGTTCCTTCTCCAGGGCTAAAGCGGTCGGGGTTTAGCGTTGACCACCTACTTTCACGTAGCGCCGAGGTTCATACTGGGTTGAGGTCGCCCTTTGTGCCTTCAGTGAAAGTTATAAGGAGAATTTTATCTTCACGTGGGATATCTCGTTGTGATATACAGAGTATACACAAAATAATGGTGCGGTTTCAATAGTGAATATTATTGACACCGCACCATTCTGTTGTGTATGCCCTGTATAGACGAAAATGGAGAGATAAGAAAAGAGAATCAAGTAACCTATCTAAGCCTCTGGTCACCATAATACTGATCATATCTCGGAAAAGCTATTGGACTCTTTGGAAAGTAAGGCAATGCTTGGCGTTTATCTTCTGAACGTGTTAATTTTTTCCATTGGCGTGATAATTTTACATGTTCACACCTACTTGAGAGATGAAATTCATAATGACGAAAATTAAGTGCGGTAGATCGGTGGCTGGGCGTAGCGACGGCTACCCTAGGCGGCAGATTCCAAGGGGCGGCAAAATGGGAGACAAAATGAATATTTCATAAAACAAAGATTTTTCCTCCCTCAACAAATCTTAAATTACAGAGAATAATAAAAGAAAACTTAATACATAATTTCGATTTTTGTAAGTTAATAATTTCTGTTAGGTGCGGCCGTTATGATTATTCGCCCTGTGCGCCAAAGAAAATAATCATGCCACTGATCGACACATTACTGGTGTTGTCCCAGAAATATTATTGAAATTTAGGAAAAGCATATGAAGCTTACTCGGAATCTTGACCCGTGAAGATTGGACCGACACGTTGTCCCGAAACGTCGGTAAATAATTACCACACGACGCCGTGTAATTACCCAGACGACCATAGATTTCACTTAGATTTTATCTTCATAAGTGCTCAGCGTGGTAGGACAAGGGGAATACAGAAATTGGATAAGAAGAGGATATATCGAGTTGGCAAAACTTTTAAGCTGATTTCAAATAAAATATTTATCGTATATACGTACGTCACAAGGCACAGAAATAAGAGATAAAAGCTTAGATTTTATAAGCAAGAGAGGCCATGTAACATAACGTAACACTGAGATGCTTTCGCATAACCATTGTTGGAGATAATACTTTGAAAGTTTATATTGTGTTCTTGTACATTATTGCAATGTGTAATGTGTTAGGTGGTTACCGCCATGCAGAGAAATGTACAGCCTCCATGTTTAGGAAGGCACTTCTACACTGAAGACGAGAGGAGTAATTGGTACGAAACAGTGGCCATACGGTGTTATACCCGGCAAAGCTCAATGCAAATCTCCATCGTCATACAAACTCAAATTTCTCATAGATTTATGTAATCTGAGTAAAAACCACAAGACACTAGCAACAACGGGACGCGGATGTCAAACATCCAATAAAAAACCATCTGCCAGTAATTTCAATAATTTTTAACAATATTAACTAATTTAATTAATTATTATTTATATATATATTTATTTGTTTATTAATTAATTATTAATTTAATTTAATGTTTTAACTACTACCAACGATATACTGTTTTATAACTGCAACCCGCAGTGTTATACCTCGAGCTTTTGACGCAAGACGAAAACAGCCTGCATTTGAAAGTGAACAAAAGCTACAAAAACGTTGTGATGACGTGTGATAATACGAAATGAACCAGTGACAGTGAGGTGAACTTACTGGTGTACCGTGATGATGGCTGGACCACAGCCGAAACATATGTAGGGTAAAAGTGTAACAGAAATACAAGAAGTGCATTGTTGGTTATAATACTGCTAATTGAATCAAAATGCACGGTGAATATAACGTGAAGATGAGAAGACGGTGTTGTGGACAACTTCAACACAATGGGAGAGGAAGTGACAGGATTAGGGAGAAAAATGTACAAGGAAGCGCCTCATTAACTGTTAGCTGTTATGGAATATAATTAAGGGTATGAAATCAAGGAGGGACAGCACGTGGTGGCTGAGGCATAAAACAGAAAAAAGTAAATGAAAAATGCTTACAAAATTTTAGTGGATTATCTTAAAAATAAAATAAAATTTTTAATACCTTAAAGTAGAAGGATAATTTTCAAGAGAAATTCAAAACCAAATATCATATAGTATGTGAATTAGATTCAAATGGCTCAAGTAAAGTCAGTGCCAGGCTGTTTTGAGCACGTGAATGAACCTTTGGTTATTAACGCAGTAAATTTCTTGACCATATAATCGAAAATTGTCAGTGTCACCCTATGGTTAGTTTCATTTATCAAAGTGGCAGTAGAATAGATGACAGGTTGCCCCCCCACCCACCCCGCGCCTCGATAATCGGGAACCCCCTTTATAATTAGTAACGACGTTACTCCCATATCTCCTACCAGGGATCCAGAATACTGCCTTGTGTTAGACGAAAGAAATCCACTCCGACAAAACCCACAACAGATTTTAGTATTTTTTAATTATGGGGCCCCCGTGCCGCAGGGTCTACGGGGCCCTCATTTACGCCTCTGCAAACTAATTTCATTAAAAGACATTTTTACAAAATTGATTAAAACCAGCCTTTTCCAAGTCAGATATTGAGTTTTGTTTTGAAAAATGTTCCACAACAACAGAAACTTTGCCACGAAACTAAACAGGAAATGTAATCAACGAGTGACAACGGTGAACACTGTGATTTCTAAACTTTCCGTCTGGCAGGGAACAGGAAAATGTAACGAGTAGATGGAAAGTAGGGCGCTAGGCTGCTACAGACGACGGCGTGGGTAATCAACAGGAAGTTTATCTTAACGAGGAGAGCCCGACAGCAACTCTTTGTTTCTTTGTAGCTCTTCTAGTTAGCAGAAACGGACGGTCAGAATAGTGGAGACGATTTTACTGAGCAAGATGGCTGGAAGTTTTAATGCTGACGACTCGTATTCAGAAGGTCCCCTCTTCCATTCTTGGTCGGGGTACCTACAATACTAAAGGAAAAACGATGCTACAGTGCATGACGGATAGACAGACTAATTAAATTTTATATGTTATATAATGGAAATGGGGCACGCCGTATCGCAGTTGGTTGAGGCACTGCGTTACAAGCCGAAAGGTCGCGGGTTAGATTCCCGATGTTTTCATTGGAATTTTTCATTGACATAAACCTTCCGGCCGCACTATGGCCCTGGAGTCGACTCAGCCTCTAATAGAAATAAGTAACAGAAATATTTCCTGCGAGGTAAAGGCGGCCGGTGTTTAGGGTTGACAACCTTACCACCTCCACGTGCCGATTGTTTTGAAATCTGGGAGCCTCAAACTTCTGGAATCCTCTGGGCCTTTCCACGCCTGTAATGAGATAGCTTTACCTAGCTTTATAGAATAGACATGAAAGTGGGAAAAAACTAAGGTAATGAGAATCTCAAGACAACCATCTCAAATACGGATTACGATAGATCAAAAACAACAGGAGAATGTGGAATATTTAAATTATTTGAGTAGCATGATAAAAAATGATGCAAGGTGTAAACGTGAAATTAAATCCAGAATTGCCATGGCAAAAGCAGCATTCAACAAGAAGAAGACTCTTTTCACCAGCAAACTGGAATTAAATTTAAGGAAGAATCTAGCAAAGTGTCTCCTTTACGAGAAGTCTATGTGTCAAATTTCTGTAAATATTCTATCTCACCTTCCATTCGCATTACAGGAACTAATTCAATAAAACAGATTCCTTATTTAGAAGATAATTTCTTGCTTCTTTTAACCAAGAACTTCCCCGCGTTTCACGAAACCCGAAATTTCACTGCCGTTTTCGAAAAAAAACTGCTACTGGTCCCTGCCCTGACAAAGTCAAGTCAGTCCAAAACCTAATAACATTCCTAAGAAAGGTTTTAATATCATCCCTACTTTCACAATGGTCTTCTACCCAACAGGTACAATTTATAAGCAGATCTCATCTTCGCCGTGTTTTTCTAATGACCTGCCAAGCACATTCTCTTTGACTTGACCGAACAAGCAACAGAGAATGTCTCCTTTAACGTGTCTCTTACTACGGCAGTGGTCAAAGAATATCCCATAAAATGCACGCTTTCTAATCGATAAAGATTCAGTGCTCGGGGAAACGATAAAAGGACATTGTGTATGGCGAAGAGTACAAATTAAAAAATATATCGTTTTGTAATTATCTCCAGGCATAACGTAAAAAAATAAGAAAATTGTAGAGTAATTATGAGTGTTAATATTAGATAATTTTATGGATAAGACAGAAAGACATAAGATAGAAATAAATGCAAAAACAGAAAAGAATAAATCATATGAAGACAATGGAAAAGATAACAAGAAACGGACAGAGAAAAATCGTTAAGTCCGTGATACAGGAAAGCTGTACCTTTGTGTATCCCTTGGTCTCAATCTCTGGGTCAATCCCTGCTGTCTAAATAGAAACCAATGCTGGGCGTCTGTCTAGAAGCGAGTGGGCGTCTGTCCAGCAGCGAGAACGAAATTAAATAATACAGTAAACCAGAGACAGTGCACGTAGCCTACTGAAGAATGAAGTTTGAGACCGAGCCTTACTCAAACTTTATCTAGAACGAACATAAAGCGATTTGAAATTTCAACAGGAAATTGTTAATACTTCGCCAAAAATACACAACCCTAAAAAAAATCTAAAATGTCTGCTGAGCCAGAAAACTTACGCCAAGAAATTAAACTCGATAAAATAACAAGCTATAAGCTCTAAGCGATGCTTTTTTTACTTAAATGACAACCATGACATGAAAACCTATGCTGTAGTGGAGGCTTAACTGTTCGTATTTTTATTCTCAGTGTTATATTGAGGTGTGTTCAGCTTCAAGGACCGGCAGTTTTACCCCCAATAACCGTTGAATATGGGCCTGGGTGGGCCTCAAAGTCGGGCTGGACGCTTAGAGAAGGATAATATTCCTCCCCCTGCCTAGAATTGAAGCCAGATTCTCGGTCGTGCACGCCGTAGTCTGGTCACTATATCAACTGAGCTATCCCGTCGAAGAAGTCATGTTGCTATCTACAGAAAACGTTTGATAAATATTCACTGTAATACTGACTCAAGCATACATACAATCATTACAATCTTTGGATCTTATTCGTAACTAACTCCTAAGCAATGGATCTTTTTTAAATTAAAGCCTCTTAAACTTACCCGGTTTGAGGTATCACGAAATATCTTTTTAGATGACAGAACTTGTCAGTATAAATGAGAAGTGTGCAGCACAGTCTTGTTGCTTTAAACTGACACATATTCGTATGTTGGACTTTGTCCTTCCACAATCTAATTTCGCTTATAGAATGAGTGGTTCCTCCCGTCATCAGCTGAAAATAGAAAGCCACTTAACTGGTTCCATTTCATGGCGCAAATCCCATAACCGGAGAAGATGTCGATGCCAATGTTTCGGAGGAATATATTACTCCTTTCGTCTCAGTTGAATTTTCACAGCTATAAACACCTGGATTTCATAGGCTCAGACACATTTACAATCCGTGTCTTATAAAGACGAAATTGTACGCCTTACACTAAATTATAAGCAATGTACTTATAAACTATACCATAATACAGGGAATTCAATAGGAAACCTTATCCAGACGACCAGCAAGCTTAGCGGACTTACATTTCCACATATAATAATATACATAACTTAGGGCATGTTAAAGTACCTACGTGCTCGAAGTTACCTCATTCAACTCTCAGACATGCTTGAGTTCGAAGGAACTGAAACACATGGAAAACTTATTCTAAATTTCCTAGACACGTTTCATAAAATTTCTTACGCACATAGGTTTCCATAATGAGAATTATCTGCAATAAACTGTACAGCATACTCACGAACAAGAGAAAAGTCAGTTACGCTGTGCTTTACACGTCTATTAGAGACAGCATTTCAAATTGATATGTGCGACTAATCTAATGAAATGTATCGTACGTGTGGCGATAAGACGGCAGTGTGCCATTTAACTTGTCGTACATTATCGGCAATTTCGAGAAGAGAACTTCAAAGGATACTTAATAGTCTATTCATCAAGTGTCAAACATTTCCGACAGTCGGATGATGTCATTTTCAACACCTACTTTAACATGCCGTAACTTACATTATATGAGGAAACTGAAGGTCGTTAAGCTCCACGCATAAACCACACGTTTTGCACAGCTAACAGAGTGGGAGCACTTCATCCATATAACATTCACTACGTATGAAAGGAAAAGCCTCTAGATAAGAGTTGTAGAAAATGTCCTTTTTATCTTAAACGAAGGAACGTACAAGCTTCAAAGAAGAGATGCCATTAGAGGAAAGTTCAGACTGCCGAGCTACCCACACTGCAATCTGCTGGAGCACTTCGGAGACTCATTCCTGGGGCGACGGTGCTTGTGTCAATACATCAAAGCGCAGCGCGAAGATTAGAGGCTAACTGCAAAATGATGGGAATCGAGTACATCTGTGAGAAGGATAAGGATATGACTAGCGTAACTGATGGAATTTTGTGATAGAAAACTACCTGAGATTTACAGAACATGTTAGGAATTTTAAAGGATAAGTGAAATCTACTGAACGTGCCAAGAACTGTAAAAGCTACCTGAGATTTATATAAAATGCTAGGAATTTTACAATCAATCTGAAATTAACATAACACGCTAAAACGGTAAAAGGAACCTGAGATTTACGAAATATGTTAGGCATTGTGAAGGCTACCTGAGGTTTACGAAATACGTTAGGCATTGTGAAGGCTACCTGAGGTTTACGAAATATGTTAGGCATTTGAAGGCTACCTGAGGTTTACGAAATATGTTAGGCATTGTGAAGGCTACCTGAGGTTTACGAAATATGTTAGGCATTTGAAGGCTACCTGAGGTTTACGAAATATGTTAGCATTGTGAAGGCTACCTGAGGTTTACGAAATATGTTAGCATTGTGAAGGCTACCTGAGATTTACGAAATATGTTAGGCATTGTGAAGGCTACCTGAGTTTACGAAATATGTTAGGCATTGTGAAGGCTACCTGAGGTTTACGAAATACGTTAGGCATTGTGAAGGCTACCTGAGTTTACGAAATATGTTAGGCATTGTGAAGGCTACCTGAGATTTAGAAATGCTTAGGCATTGTAATGTTTAGCTGAGATTTACGAGCATGGCTAGGAACTTTGAAAAGCTACTGAGACTTACGAACATAGGCTTACAATTCTAATACCAGTTTACGTAAATCGTTATGTTCATTTTGTGAAAGCATATTAGACTTTACCAACACAGGAATAAGTGAAAAGCACTGAATATTACGATAAACGTTATATTTGAAAGTACCTGAGCATTTACGATAATATGTAAGGCTGTGAAGCTACTGAGGTTTATAGCTAAATATGATTTAGGCATTTAAAACTACAATGAGGATTACGATATGAGGATGTGAAGGCTACGAGGTACAATAAACATGCTAGGAATTGTAATGTTTAGCTGAGATTTACAGAGCAGGCTAGGAACTTTAAAAGCTATCTGTGACTTACAGAACATGCTAGGCACTCTACAATTCTTAATACACTTTACTGTAATCCAGCTTATGTTTAATTTTATATTTGATGCTAATATATTAGACTTTACCAACAAAGGAATAAGGTGAAAAATTGCACTAGAATATATTAGATCTAAACTTTATTATTAAAATACAAATCATAACGCATTCATAAACTCGATAATACTGTAGAAGGCGGTGAAGCTAATGTAAGAGTTTTTAATAGCTAAAATAACGATTTAGACATTTAAATTACAGAATGAGGATTATGATGATGAGGACGGAAAGAGCAACAAGAAAGAAAGAGTAACAATAAAAACAGCAACAAGCAAAGACAAAAATGGCAAAAAAAAACAAAGCGAAACCTAGCAGCAACAAAAATGGTATCAAAAACAAAAACTAGAATGACAAATACAACAAGTTAACTCCATGAAGCAAAGTCCTTCTCAGAATCTAATAGCTGCTCAGATAGAGAAAAATTTTCAAAATTTTATGCGGCCCGAACTTTTGTTTCGGTGTTAAAAAGCGAGAGCCAGTGGCCCGAATGTTTAATTGAAAAAATTCAGTCTACCCAGACCTTAATATAATTCTCCACTCTACAATGAGGTCTTCCAAATAGTCTCTCTCCTTCAGATTTTCTGACTAAACTTCTGTACACGTGTCTTATCTCTAGCACGTGTGCTATACTGCCCCATCAAATTCATCCTTGGTGATTTAATCACCTTGGTAACATTGTGCGAAAAGTGCAAATTAATAGGCCGTAGGTAAGTAAGGTGGTTTAATGTGAACAAGATAATGAAACTTCGGGAAGTGTGTTCTTTTAACGACGCATCTGTGGCAGATAAATGAAATGTGAGTATAGAGCATTGGTGGAATGATACTGACGAGTGAAAAGACAAGTATTCTAAGAAAACCCTATCCCAGTGCCACTTCGTCCACCAATAATCCCACAACGACTTGCCTGGTTTCGAACCCTGGCCTCCGCCCTGAAAGCTTCAATCATGGCACTACGAAGATTATGGATTCCATAGAAGTGTGGGAATTTCTTGACTAGCAGGGCGACAATTAGCTTCTAAATCTTAAATCTTTTTCATGGAGTTGGTTGAAGTATCAGGTTTTTGCATCCAAACAGGTTTTTTTTTCCCGCAATTGGTCCGCGTTCCCCGCAGACAAGCATGCCCGCCAGGTTATCAATCGAAAACGCTAGACTGTCGCCTCGGGTATCCGCCGACCGTCCTTCTGCAACTAGCCTATGTTGATTGCCGCTCAATTTGCGTCTCCATTGTGTTCACGTCCCGATAATGGCCCGCATCTGTGTGATTCTACCAACTAGTGCCTTGACTGTGCGAGTGGATGAATAATTTGCAGCAAGAAAGACACGAAACTCAGTAAGTACCGTGTCTGACAACTAAGCTGGGAAATTTTTTATAGTAAACATTCCCTTCCTCTTTAAAACATAAAGGGCTTACGTCAGAAATTGCTTCACGATAGTGGAGATCCCGTTCCAGTCCAAAAACTATTTCAGTCTGCCCATCTCTAGAACCTTCTTCTACCATGAAGATGGAAGCAGAAATTTTCTCCGAAACGTTGACTTCTACCTATGAGTCTACACAGTACCACAAACCTGAAGTCTATAATCTGGAAATAATTCCAGAGCCAGTTTTAAATGATCAATAACAATGCACTGAACAGTTTATAGTATTGTATATTGTTCATACCGTTCATTTTTATTCGATCACACATTTCGTAAACCACAAAATCAGTCCATGTTTCGGATCCCTATTTTGGGACCATCATCAGGGATCCTACTGTAAAAAATTGTATTGTATAATAAATAAAAAGTGTTCATTTGTTGGTTTAAGAAAAATTTATAGTATATGTTCGTAAACTTGTGTGTATTTGTAGGTTTTTAGTTACCACATCTAATTCCAGTGCCCTAGATCAGTTGATAATTTATCACAAAAATTCTCATGTCCTTGATAAAGAAAAGCATTGTGGTTGATTTGTTAGTATTCATCTTTCGTGTTAGGGACGTCCCGGATTAAATTATTCAAAACTTGCTATAATATTTCCGTGATTCTTCTCAGTCGTTGCAGTAAATGTCGAGTTTAGCCACGTTCGATTCCTTCCACATTCCCTCTAATTAATTATTTACAAACGATTTCATCATTCGACCTTACACAAGCTGAGGTCTTGACACCTCATTAAATAAACCAGCAAAAAGTAACACATTTTATGCTACTTACATCACGAAAAGACAGCACAAAGACCTCAATATGTAGAGGTATTAACAGAGCGAAATCGCGCCGTAATTGTCAACATACGCTTGCAATTAGTACCTCGTCCTATTCTCTAATTGCGAAGTGATGGTATGCGTGTAGATGCGATCTCCAATGGCCACTGGCCTCCCCTATATGACATGATACATGTGGAGCATAAGTGATTTGGTTATTTACAGGTAAAATTGAAGTGTTGAGAGAACAAGGACAGGCAATGTACTGTATAAACGTAACACTGAGGACCGTTCGCTTACCTATTGTTGCCGTGGAAAAGCAATAAGTATTACATATTCTCAGTGTGTTCTGTAGCCTTAGTTACCCAGCATGCAAAGCGCATGCGCCGTATTATATTGTCATCTGTGGCCTGTCTGGCTGTACCACATTTTTCCACATTATCTCATAAACGGCACTATTTTAGGGAAAAAAGTTATTGAACATAAAATGTGTGTTTTGATTTTCTCTACAACTTTTGTATGAAATATTTCTCATTCTAAGAAAAATTCAGCGAGATATCGTAAGTGCACATAGGTCTTCGTGTAAAGTACTCGTTATTCTTGTCAGATTTTAATCAATCTTGCTTTTTCTCGACATATTTCCGAGAAATACTCAATACTAAATTTCATGAAAATCCGTCCAGTGAGACGCGAGTTGTTCCGATGCGTGCTGGCGCACGGACAGACATGAAGAAGCTAAAGTCGCTTTTCGCAATTTTGCGAAGGCACCTGAAATTTTTGTCCCATCGCGACTATTTAACAACAAATTACATAGAGAATGGCCTGGAGTTGAACCCTGGCCTCTGCGATGACATGACGGTGCATAACAACCCGAACCATGGCACAAGGTATACTTGTCACTGTGCTACTTCAGCTCCAGGACACAGGATGCGTTGCGGGTGGAATATTGGTTGGGCGAAGTCAGGAAAAAATGAAGTTTGGAGGGCATCAAGCAACTGAAGTGTGTTGAATGCTAAAACAAAAAGTGACTGCACCACGCGAATCAATATCCATCGGCTTCAAGATTGAAACGAAGCGGAAAAAGTTTAAATGTCACCGTCGGGATTTGAAGGAGAAGCTTTTACACTTCTTTCCAACTCACTTCTTTCCAACTCATGTCTAGAATTGATGTATGGGTATTTGAACGGGCGCATTTACGAACAGTTCTAACGGGTGCATCAAAATATAATTCACTTCAATATATTTGAGTCTTAAAGCTTCTCGCAGGGCCGTTGTCAAAGACTCAAGTCTGCTAGTATGTTTAGCGCGTCGAATGGTGAAGCTACCGACGTTACGGAAGAATGTAATGCCTTCTTCAGGATCTAGAGTCGAAGACCCTGAATATAAAGGCAATAACGTTTTAAAACGTCGGTAAATATTTTCTGGTCAACAGATATGGGTCTTCACATTTTCGGCCTTATGACAGTGTTTATTCACACGCACCCGTGAGCCCGTCACTAAATCTTTTGAGAATCCGGTAAGTCTGAAACAACTAACCCAAACGGTATTGCTTTAAATAATTTTAAATGGAACATTACAGGCGTATATGCTTTTATAATTACCAGTAAAGCTTCTAGCTTTCAATAAACTTTCGACTTATTTATGCAAACCACAACAACAATGTTGCAAGTTATTACATATTTATTTATTTCTTTGCCCTAATAATTTTTCTTTCAATTTATAACTCCAAGCAAGTTTTAAGATTCTTAACATTTCTTTCCAATTACTTTGGACCAGTGGATAAAGCCCTTTGAAAATTCAGCACTGAGTCTCACTCTGATGCCATGAAATATAGGCCTGTATATACAGGCAGCTTCAGAACTAGAGCCATCTATCAGACAGTAACAGCAACTACGTTTCTTGTGACATGACTAACACACACTAATAAACTCTGTCCTATCATATTTCAGCACATAATAATGTAATGTTGAATTGTAGGATTGTACTGCAGGTTTGTTTCTAAAAGGTAAAGCAATCCCATTACAGGCCTTGACAGGCCCTTAGGGCTCCAGAAGGTTGAGGCTCCCAGGTTTTTAGACAATCGGCACATGAAGGTGGTAAGGTTGTCAGCCCTACGCACCGGCCGCCTTTACCCCCCAGGAAAGATTCCTGGTACTCATTTCTGTTAGAGGCTGAGTCGACCCCAGGGCCATAGTGCGACCGAAACGATTATGTCAATGAAAAATTCCAGTGACACCATCGGGAATCGAACCCGCGACGTGCCGGTTTGTAGCGCAGTACCTCAACCAACTGCGCCACCGCGTGCAGGTTTGTTTCTACAGCATTAAAAAGGGAGACAGTGTAAGTATAACGTAACATTGAGGCGCGTTCGTCTAACCATTGGTGCCGTGGAAAAGCAATATGTATTACATATTCTGAGTTTGTGTCTGTAGCCTTAATTATCCAGCATGCAAAGCGCATGCGCCTTATTATATTGTCATCTGTGGTCTGTCTGGCTGTACCATACTTCCCCACATTATCTCATAAAGAGCACGATTTTCTGAGAAAATGTTCTGAATTTGTAAGTTTATCTCAAAATTTTCTCATTCTAAAAAGAATTCAATTAGATTAATGTCACAAAGGTATATAGGCCTTCATGTAAAATACCCGTTTTTCTTATCATATTTTAATTAAATTCAAATATTCTCGACAGATTTTAAAAAAATACTCAAATATCAAATTTTATTAAAATCCGTCCAGTGGGAGACGAATTGCTTCATGCGGACGGACTGACGGACAGACATGACGAAGCTAACAGTCGCTTTTATCGATTTTGCGAACGCGCCTAAGAATAGTTTCCTCGAAATCCCAAGATTATCATTCCAGTCTGAAGAAATACTTATTAAAAAAACGTATAAATTGCTTCATATTACTTCAATATGGGCTTACATGTAACATTTTTATTGTGACGTCCTCTTCTCTTCTCTTCACTTGCCTCTACTGTAGACTTTCTTAAATCTCTTTTATCCTTTCTTCTTCCTTATCTTCCCCTTCGTGTTATTTTAATAGCCTCTCCAAACCTGACAAAAGACTTCGACACAACTCTGTGTTACAGGGTTCAAACTTTGAACAAAGAAAGGTTTCCACATGCATAACTATCTGGTTTCTCTCCATCTTACTCCTATGGCATTCAGAGCAAGAGCGTATTTAGTGCCTCTTTACAAAATACGGGATTATATCTGGGAAGTTTGCAAATTTCAGTTCTGCCAACGACGAACGTGTCTTGTCACTTATGGTACGTGGCAGTACACAAAGCTAATAAGTTGTGATGTAAGGCAAAGTGATTTTAATTATCGATTTTACTTCCCAGATGATAACAGGTCTATCGTACCCTGTTACACTGAGTGGTAACTGTGTGTTGTCTGATGTAGTGTTCACTGTCTCGTAATTTCATTTAGAGACAGTGTTTATATGTTTCGTTCTGTTCTCTTTCTTATGGGGGTTAAATTTTTGTAGCACTGTGGACATTACACAGAGTCAAGGAGGAGAGGAATATCGTACATACAATAAAAAGAAGAAAGGCTAACTGGATTGGTCACATCTTGCATAGAAACTGCCTTCTGAAACACGTTATTGAAGGAAAGTTAGAAGGAAGGATAGAAATGACGGGACGACGAGGGAGAAGACGTAAGCAGCTACTGGATGACCTTAAGGAAAAGAAAAGATACTGGAAATTGAAAGAGGAAGTACTAGATCGCACCCTGTGGAGAACTCGCTTTGGAAGAGGCTACGGACCTGTCGTAAGACAGACTACAGAATGAATGTGGATATTATCCTTATCATCTGCCTTACTCTTCATCACCTTCTCCTTTTGTCTACAGTTTATTTTTATGTGTTTGCTTTTGTTCTATAATAAACAAGGTTTTTCTTCTAGGAATAAATCCTTATATTGTCGTGAAAATTATTTTATGCCCTGCTTAATGTGCATTACATCGCAATTACATCTAACGATAGTGTTTTGTTACTTTAACTTTTCAAACTAAACCATTATTTGAGATCTGCGCTCTTCTGGATATTACGCGGCGTCGTGTGGTAATTGTTTACCGACGTTTCGGGACAACGTGTCGGTCCCATCTTCACGAGTCAATAGTCCGCGTTATCCCGAAACTCGGTAAACAATTACCACACGGCGCCGCTTAATATCCCAGAAGAGCGCAGATCTCATCAAAATCGAGGCGGAAGACTGAAATCAAGGTAAATCTTATTTGTCTAAGAATCAGCTGCTTATAATGACATAATTTTCCTTGTATCTGCTTTCAATGTTAAATAATTGACAATTTTTCACACAAGCCTCCATTCATTAATTTAAGTCTCAGGATAAATACCAATTTGAATTCTTCGCTCCTCTGGGATGTTACGCAGCGTGGATTGGCAGTTACCGGCGTTTTGGAACAACCTATCCGTCCCTTCTTCTTGGATTGCTTTTATCTTTGACGATGGGACGCAATAGTTTGTCCCGAAACGTCGGTAACTGCCAATCCAAGCTGCGTAATATCCCAGAAGAGTGAAGACCTCATTTTTACACCGCGGCGAAAGCCTGAAATCACGAATAGTCCTTTTCTAAGTTACGTAAGCAAACTCATCTTTGTAAAGGGAACACAGGGTGAATTCTTGGACATACAAACCGAAGGAGCTTACTGAGGTGAGATCCTGAGAGAGTAACAGCACAATGGAGAAAATTACGTAATGAGGAGCTTCATGACTCGTAACCTTCACAAAATATTTTGGGTGATCAAATTCAATAAAAACCGAGATGGGCGGTGCATGTGGCATTAATGGGGAACAGAGAAAAGCCTATAATATTTTAGTGGTCAAATCTGAAGAAAAAAACACTTGGAAGACCTAGGATTAGAGGGGAGAATAATATTAAAAATATATCTTAAAGGAATAGGAATGGAGGTCGTGGAATAGATTGATTTAGCTCAGGATACGAGCAAGTGGCCGGCTTTGTGAATGCGATAATGAGGTTTTTGGTTCCATAAAATGCAAGGAATTTGTTGACTACTGAGGAATTCTTAACTTATTAAAAGAAGGACTCTGCTACACGCAGTCAAATGAGATGTCAAAATCAAACCCCACATATATGTTCTACTTCGATTCACCTTTTACTGACAGGTGATTGCATTGTCGGTCAACAATTTCACGACATTGTATCAACTCCTGAAAACATGAAATATTGAGCAAGGTCTTGTACAGAGGTTACAGATATAAAAATATAAATCATTCATTGTGCTGTGATTCCTTATTCACACAAACCCGTGCCCTCTAAAAACAGCGCCTTTTCGCAGTACAGACTTCTTAAATACAGACTGGCCCAAAAGTCAGTTAACCGAAACCACTCTCTCATAATAATAAGAATGCCCCGCTACACAATCTAAAGCTTTTACGGCGACTGAATTCAATAAAATATTCTCGGGCTAGCAGCCGCGTCAGGTGGTTGAACGGCAAGTAAACCGACGTTTCGACAATTACTTCTGTTCTCGTCATCAGGTTTAAACCTTTCAAAACATGTATGACTCAGCTTCACGCGTCGTTTCTCAGTCACTACCCTTCATGTAAGTAAACATTCTGAAAATTCAGGTACTAATAAAGAAATTCTCAAAGCACTTATTTAAGTGACTTTGGGACAGTTCTGTGTATACCTGTTTACACCGCTCTGCTCTCTCATTCTACTGCTCACAAGCCACACTAATACAAATTTTTTTTATGGCTCAACAGCCTTATATGGGCCTGGGCCTCCTCATTTCGTCGAGGTTTCATGGTCACACACACTTTAGACACACCACACTCGGTAGGACTCCTCTGGACGAGGGACCAGCCCGTCGCAGAGACCTCTACCTGACAACACACAACACTCACAACAGACAGACATCCATGCCCCCGGTGGGATTCGAACCCACGATCCTAGTAAGCGAGCGGCCGAAGACCCACGCCTTAGACCGCACGGCCACTGGGATCGGCCACTAATACAATTACCCTGCTATTATTGTCTTTTCTCTCCAAAAATTTCTTGGTTTCTCAGTATATTCCGCGGCAAACATTTACAGACATGAAGAGTAATAATGCGAGAGGAAGAATATTTTAAGGGACTGACCCCTTCAACCTTCTGTCCTCCAGTTTGCTACCCAAAACTGTAAAGATACAGAGAAACTGTAATTTTTCCTGTTGTTTTGTTATGGGTGTGAAACTTGGTCTCTCACTATTAAAATTGAAATTAAAACCAACTTGATGCACCTTCACTATTAAAAATTTTAATAGTAGATTAATTAACTCTTAATTAACCCGACATGTTTCGGTCAGGTACCTGACCATCTTCAGGGGTTTACTACATTTAGTTGCGTAGTCCATATGTTAAACATACACAAGACATGATCTCTCACATTCAGAGAGGAAATAGGCTGAGGGTGTTTGAGAATAGGGTGTGAGGAAGATATTTGGACCTGTGAGGGACGAGGTAACAGTGGAGCGGAGAAGACTACATAACGAGGAGCTTTATGCTCTGTACTCCTCATAAAATTTTATTCGGGTGATTAAATCAAGGAGAATAAGATGGGCGGGGCATGTGGCACGTATGGGAAGAGGGAGAGGTGATACAGGGTTTTGGTGAGGAAACCTGAATTGAAGAAACTACTTGCGAGACCTAGACGTAGATGGGAGAATAATATTAAAATGAAAGTGGGATGGGAGACCTGGACTGGAATGCTCTGGCTCAGGATAGGGACAGGTAGCAGATGCTTATGAATGAGGTAATGAACCTTCGGGTTGTATACAATACGGGGAATTTCTTCACTAACTGAGGACCTGTTAGTTTCTCAGGAAGGACTCTGCTCCATGTAGTTAGTTAATATGGGACTGCCCCATTTCATTCCTGGAATGAGTAAGAAATATATCAGGAAATATTCAGGAAGTCATGTCTCTTAATGGGATTCAAAAAGAGGATATTCCGAATTTAACCTAGACAGTATACCTCTACGCTGTTAAATCCATGTATGACGTATGACCGTGACGCAGTTCTACGAAGACACGTCTGCATGCAAGACGTCACATACTCAAAACTGTGACTTAGTCAACTTTTACTCTGGATGACTGAGAATAAGGGCGAGCACGATGAAACGGCCCCTCCTACATACTCATCTTGGCCACATAAGAGAGAGGAATATTGGTTCTGGGGAAAGAAATGGCCAGCATTCTAGTAAAGAGTGATTATCTGGAAAACGACACAGAGCAGAGAACAGTATACGGCAAAGAAGAAAAGAAGCAGGGAACATAATCTTGATGTGGAGACCAGAAAGAAAGAACAGAGGCTGAATTCAGTCTGGACATGTCCTCAGCTAGACTTTAAACTCTTCCAACAAATCTCGAATTTTTTTTTTCTTGCGTCTTGAGACGCGTTATGCAACACGTTGTCTCTGTCTTATACGCTGGCTTAGTTTAAACGAGTTTGAAGTCTTAGAGAGATGTGGACTTCGCAATTTCCTTATTTGAATGTTTCCCCTATATTCTACGTGAGAAGTTTACTGTGTCTCCTGCAAAAACAGTGTCAAGTCGATACATATACAGGGCATACACAAAAGAATGGTGCGGTTTTAATAGTGTTCACTATTAAAACCGCACCATTATTTTGTGTATGCCCTGTACATAATACGTACATTTCGTGGATACATATATGTGTCACAAAGAAAACAGGATGTGGAATAAGTCCTGAATATAAAAAATATACTGAATTTACAATATAAAATATTAGAAACATTTTATAAACCATTTTATGGATTACTGTTACACATAAACAATTCATATTCAGAGTAAAAGGAGTGTTTATTTAAGTATTTTCTTAATGCTACTTTAAACTTTGCCTTTTCGTTCTTAAGGATTGTCAAACTACGTGGTAAACTATTGAAAATTCTGATGCCAGCATAAAATGTACTTTTTTTAAAACAAAATATGTTGGCATTTGGTCTATGAATATTGTGCTTATTCCTTGTATTAACACTGTGTACAGATGAATTTGTTTGAAAATTTTTTTGATTACTGACAATGAAGTTCATTAATGAAAATACATATTGACATTAATAAAGTTTATTGTCAATAACGAAAAGAAAATTCAATAACACTGAAAAAAATTGGCTGTTCTAAAGAAAAATTACTGATATATTAAAAACAAATTAAAAGGGGATATGGATAAAAATAATTTTGTGTTATCCTCAGTGCAGTATAAAGTGATTAAACATTTTTAGTAGAATTGTTACATTACTTCAACAAATAAGTTTTAAAAGATAGGAATTGCACGCATATCGTAACAATTCTGGGATAGTAATTTTCCTGTAATCATCTCTAACACCATAAGACCGACACAAAAGTACATCCAATATAAAGTTTATGATACAATTTCCAATAAAATAATTCTTCCAAACATTTTTCTTCCGATATATCTGTAGTTATTAATGCTGGAAATATGCGCCAATTTGCTACAACATCCATTTTAATATTATCATTCTATCTACTATGTGTTTCAGCCATTCTTCACTTTCGGTTTCCCGACTACGAGTAATTCCTGCATGCGTTTTTTCATCTGGTCTGTAATTTCTACATATCCCATCCATTTAATCACCCTTCAAATGATCACCATAATATATTTGATGAAGCTGTTGGGATAGCTCAGTCAGCGCAGTGACTAGACTATGGCTGGACTTCCGAAGAATTCTCATTCGGTTTTCGGCAGAGGCAAGAGTTTAATATTTTCTACAAAACGTGCAGATCGGTCCTGAACCGAACTCGGTTCCGTATAAAATATAAACCTGTACTTCTCCGAGGGCTAAAGCGGACAGGAAACGAAGCTGATCACTCACCCCATCTAGTGTGATATTTACGAATGGGTGGATCTATGCCTTCAATCACCCATGTCCTTTCACGGAGTGCCTAAGGACATTTTACATTTACTTGTAATATAAAGGGTTATTCAAAACGATTGTCGGGGTTTTAACAACTTGACCACCTCGTTCTCCAGATGCAACGCCATGTGATTTCTTTGTATGGGGTTACGTCAAGGATCAGGTTTATGTTCCTCCTCTTCCCGCAAGTATCCCGGAACTGAAGGTACGAATCAGAACCGCCATTGAAACCATCACCGCTGACATGCTAGAAAAAGTTTGGAACGAACTCGATTATCATGTTGATGTTTGTAGAATCACAAAGGGTGCACATATAGAGCACCTGTAAGGTATGTCACAAAAACTTGGAGTGTTGTTCTATTACATAAAAAAATACATATACTGCTATCTCAAGTGTATTGTGTATGACAAGTTGTTAAAACCCCGACAATCATTTTGAATAACCCTGTATATTCCGTGAAGTGTATGCATTAAGAAACTCGTGGTAATGTAATTTTCTCTTTCTGATGTCCATGTATTTTCCTAAGGAATTCATTATCGAAACCTCTCGGTCTCTCTGTCAGAGTTTCATTTCAAAGTGAAACGACAGCCTACACATTTCTTCCTCTTTTAAAAATAAGCAGTGCTTTAAGTTATAGGCAAGTTAGACTGGCTACACTTAAACTTCTAAATATAAAACAGGACCGGTGTTCTTACAGCTCCAGTGTTTTAGGGAAAGGCCCCATAATGCAACGCAATAACCGTGCAAGTTGAAATAAAAGCAAGAACCATTCTGAAACCCTCAAGAATTCAAGTTAAATAGACTCAAAAGCTTCAGGGTTCATGGTTATTAACTTAAATGTGCTGCTCATAGGCGTCATTTCTTCAGCAACTTTACATAATTGAATGAATGTAAAAAGAAAGGAGGTCTGCCGATACAGCAGTAAGAATTGAAATGAGACTAAAGAAGAGAAGCATTATACGTATAAACGTAATATCGAGGCGCGTTCACGTAACCAATGTTGCCGTGTAAAAAACAATAGATGTTACATATTCTGAGTGTGTGTGTCTGTAGCCTTAGTTATCCAGCATACAAAGCGCATGCGCCGTATTATATTGCCATCTGTGGCCTGTCCGTTTCTACCATATTTTTACACATTACCTCATAACGGGCACGATTTTCGAAAAAAAAAAAAAAGTTATTGAACATAAAATGTGTGTTTTGCTTTTCTCTACAAATTCTGTCTGAAACATTTCTCATTCTAAGAAGAATTCAGCAAGATACTGTCATAAATGTACACAGGCCTCCATGTAAAATACCAGTTATTCTTCTCAAATTGTAATCAAACTTGCATCTTTCGACAGATTTTCGAAAAATACTCGAATATCAAATTTCAATAAAATCCATCCAGTAGGTGCCGAGTTGTTCCATGCGGACAGACAGAAGGGTGGACGTTACGAAACTAATAATGACGTCTCGTAATTTTACGAGCGCTCTTAATGAACAGTTCTGTTCAAATTCGTGTTTTAATATCGTGGCTATACGGACCGAAGAAAAAATGCACCCAACAGATTTTAATGACAGTACAGTCTAAAGGATAAGGTAGAAAGTACCGAAATGCAGCCCATGCTACTCAGATAACTGACTTTATTTGAGTGCGTCTCTGGTTCACAGAACATAGACATAACACGTGCACTGCTCCTATAAGCACAAACTCTTTAAACGAAGAAACAGGAACTAAGGACATAAAAAGTTTTCAATGGATGTTCGACTCTGGAATTTCAGGCCAATAAGCTGTGTCGAAATCTCGGGCACCAATCACCCAGTGGCGCCGCGCTCTAACCCAGAAGAACGACGTCTTTTTGTGTGTACGTTTTCACCTTTTCATGGCAAAATCCTGTTCAGATTTTAACCTTCCGTGTTTTGAGGCCGTGCATTTATGAAGGTCACACCGACAATTCGGAAGAAAACGTTGCCTCTTTCTTCAGGGTTGAAGAAATTTTTCACAGCGACAATTCGGATGAAAACGTTGCCCTTTTCTTCAGGGTTGAAGAAATTTTTCACACTGAAAATTCGGAAGAAAACGTTGCCTCTTTCTTCAGGGTTGAAGAAATTTTCCACACCGACAATTCGGAAGAAAACGTTGCCTCTTTCTTCAGGGTTGAAGAAATTTTCCACACCGACAATTCGGAAGAAAACGTTGCCTCTTTCTTCAGGGTTGAAGAAATTTTCCACACCGACAATTCGGAAGAAAACGTTGCCTCTTTCTTCAGGGTTGAAGAAATTTTCCACACCGACAATTCGGATGAAAACGTTGCCTCTTTCTTCAGGGTTGAAGAAATTTTCCACACCGACAATTCGAAAGAAACGTTGCCTCTTTCTTCAGGGTTGAAGAAATTTTTCACACCGACAATTCGAAGACAACGTTGCCTCTTTCTTCAGGGTTGAAGAAATTTTATCACTGCTGACTCTGAAGTGTTTATGGTAAAGGTGCAGTTCGATACATCGAGGAAAGCAATGACTGTGGCAAATCAAAACAGTGACTATGGTGGCTATGTGGTTTTGGATGATCACATTGCTTACGGCGAGGATGTGGTTGTGGTTGTCTACATTGCTTGCAACTCACCTATGTCAACCAGTGCTTAGAAACGTAAAGATCACCCCCATCACATGCCTATGTAGGCAACAACGGGGAGGCAGAAGTGTGTCTCCTGCCCATTCACAAACCGACGCTAGAAGGAGTTGGTCAGCAACACGCTCCGGCCGCTTTGCTCCACGGGAAAGACACGGTAACAATTGTACAGGAAGTAGATGGGCCTCAAGGCCGGTCTCGAGGTTACAGCAGAGGCTGGCGGCCTCAAGGCAGTCTCGAGGGTACAGGAGAGGCTGGCGGGCTCAAGGCCGGTCTCGAGGGTACAGGAGGAGGCTGGCGGGCCTCAAGGCGTCTCGGGGTACAGGAGGAGGCTGGCGGCCTCAAGGCCGGTCTGGAGGGCACGGAAATTTTCACGCCAAAGGGATTCGATGACCGGACCGTCCAGTCTATAGCGAATCGTTGTACCGACTTCGCTATTGCGGTCGACCCATCTGGTACATACTAGGGACTTTTTCGCTTGAAGTAAAGAGACGGGAGGCATGAAGCTGATAAATCGCTTCCATCTAGCGCCGAGACTAAGAATGTGTGGAGCATTGCTTCCATTAGCCTAGCTTCATGGTGTGGTACTTTATTCAGCACAGGTATATAATTCTTCTTTACGAGTGATCGTTTGGACAGCACTGTACCTCCCACTCTTTGCAACTGCTGAGTAGCGAGTTTCAAGATTGCCTCAGAACCCGCCTTCCCCTGTCGCAATTTAGTAGGGATTCAAAAGAAAACATGGGGATTATGGCGGATGGAAGAATGAAAGAAATGGTGACGATGATGGTGCGTCACTGAGTTTTGAGAGAAACATGTACGGAGGGGAGGATCGATGGAGCTGACTACACGGTGCCCGAAATACCACCAGCAATTCTGGCCGGACCACAAGGCGGAGTGGGGGGGACCATGTGGATACAGCCACTTTGTCGGTTTTGGAAAGTAGTTGTAAATGCTTGGCGTACCTTGGACACGTCATACTGTGACTTAGTGTGCGACACGACGCTGTCAGTCTACTGGGACATACAGCGCCGAAAGGCAGGGTAAATACTTATGAAAAGTCACTCATGTTAAGATTCAGGTCTTGTGGGACGCTGCGCCATATCGACTGATAAACAGATACCGACGTTTCGAAGACAACAACTCCATGGAGCAGAGTGCTTCCTGAGAAACCAACAAGTCTTCAGCTAGTCAAGAAATTCCCCACATTTTATGGAACCCGAAGCCTTATTCCCACATTCACAAGCGCCCGCCACCTGTCCCTATCCTGAGCCAGATCAATCCAGTCCATGGCTCCCCAACCCACTTATTGAAGACCCATTTGGATATTATCCTCCCATCTAAGCCTAAGTCTCCCACGTGGCGTCTTTTCTGCAGGTCTCACCACCAAAACACTTCATGCTCCTCTCCTGTCTCCCATACGTGCCACGTGTCCCGCCCATCTCATTCTTCTTAATTTCTATCCTTCCCTCCAGCTTCCTTTCAATCACGTGTTCTAGAAGGCAGTTCCTAGCCAAGATGTGACAAATCCAGGATATCTAGGATATTCGTCTCTTCCTTGCCTCTATGCAATACTGCTTCAAATACGAGTACACCGAACCAAAATACAAAATACAGGGTTACATATAGTACATCCCTTTAATTTTGAGATATTACCTGAGGGTTACTTGTCGCCCTCGGTGGACTAGTGGTTAGCGTGCTCGCCACTGGACCCAAGGTTCGCGGGTTTGATCCCGATGGATTTTGAAGGGTGATAAAAATCCGGAGCACCACTTCCTTCGGAGGGGAAGTAAAGCCATCGGTCCCATGTCGTAGATTTACGGCATGTAAAAGAACCGTACGGGCATGAATAGAACTAGTAATGTCAGTAAGCAAAATTCAAGCGGCCATTTCTCACCCAAGTCTCCTGACTGCCTGCCAGAGGGCTCTGGCAGTCACATCAGGATTGAGTAGAACTTGTGCGGTCAGTGGGCTGGTCACTCACTACATCAACGCACATGATCATAGAAACCTCCGAAAGGAGGCCCCTATGCTCCGCGTTGGAGCGACAGGGACAAACAACAACAACCTGAGGGTTACTTACTCGTATAAGTCGAACAACGTTGTAATTCTTATGTTAGTGTTTATTATAAAATAAAGGCTGTTGTGCTGACCAACTTTTAGTTTAAATTCATTCACACAGTACAAGGAAGTGCCAATAAATAAAAAGAGTTTAGGAGAAATTTCTGCCCCACCCTTCAGTTTACACTAGTGTGCCTCGTGGGGAAAAAGCATGCAAAGCCTTTGGGAAGAAAACACAATAAAGGGGGTTAAGAATGTGTAAAAAAAAGTTCGATATAACAGAAAGAAGATATTACGAGGAACTCGAAACAGAAAATACGGAGAGAAATAAATGGCAAAATATAAACAAAGATGAATAAAGTCAAGAATATGGAAGCTGCAGTTTCTTTCAAGAAATTGCTACCTTTCTACTAGGCTACGTGAAATCATAGTAACCTTCACAGACACACAAATCTCAGTCCTTGTAAATGTTTCAAGACCGATGGCCCCAAGACTTAGGGACCTTCAGCCACACATTATTTTATCGTATAAAATAAAAAAAGAGAAAAGGTATAAACAGGGACTAATATTACGATATGTGCTGACTGGATTATATATACATATATATATATATATATATACATGAAACTAGTAAAGTGCTACATTTGGAGCATAGCTTTGTATGGTGCTGAAACGTGGACACTTGGGAAAGTAGATCAGAAGTATCTGGAAAGTTTTGAAATGTGGTGCTGGAGAAGGATGGAGAAGATCAGTTGGACCGATCGTGTGAGAAATGAAGAAGTATTACATAGAGTGAAGGAGGAGAGGAATATCGTACATACAATAAAAAGAAGGAAGGCTAACTGGATTGGTCACATCTTGCGTAGGAACTTCCTTCTGAAACATGTGATTGAAGGAAAGTTAGAGGGAAGGATAGAAATGATGGGAAGACGAGGGAGAAGACGTAAGCAGCTACTGGATGACCTTAAGGAAAAGAAAAGATACTGGAAATTGAAAGAGGAAGCACTAGATCGCACCCTGTGGAGAACTCGCTTTGGAAGAGGCTACGGACCTGTCGTAAGACAGACTACAGAATGAATGAATATATATATGGCGCTTGATTTCTTTCTCCCTCTAAAATTTCCACATGGTTTGTTAGCCCCAGGGGTTGCGGAAGGTCGCATTTATACCACCACCGCCATCTACCCTTTTCTCATCACAGGGATGAGTTGGTCCCAGTCGGAGGCTAGATTGATTTTAGTAGAAACCTCCCCCTCTTACCTCACCTTGAGACAGGCATTCTGTTTTGTTCTGTGGGAACAACTGACTGCCACCGGGCAGTTACAAAAGCAGGTTCAAAGTGCAGTGACTTCTGGAACAATGTAGGAATTGTAAACAAAGATGACCTTCGAATTACGTACCTAAAATTGCATCCGTTAGAGAGATGTTAAGCTAAAACTCCACTAATCTACACTGATTTTGTATCTCATATGCATATTTTTGTACATTTCCTCTTGGAGTTCTTTCTGTCTCTGCCTCTTACCCAACCATTATTTCGTTTTCATTTCGTTATTCTTCCTTTTTCTCTGTCTTATACTTCAGTCCTTCTATTATTCGTTCTCCTTATTTCTTATTTTCCCTTCTTATTTATCTTTCCTGCTTTCATTCATTTAAGACCTTTCTTAATTTCTTCCTCTTTCTATACCCTTCCTTCGTTCACTCATTATTTACTTCTCCTGTCTGTTCTAGTATCTTCTCATATTCTCATTGGTTTCTTCTTTATTTTTCTCATTCCTTGTAAATCTTCACGCTGCAAGCCTTCATCAGTTCTTAAACTAGACTTATTGTCAAGTAAGGAGATGAAGGAACAGTTAATCACAGTTCATCGTCTACATGTGCTTATGCGAGAAGCCGTTGGCACATGCAGACTTTTTATTTTCGTATTCTAGTAATACAGAATGTTCTACGTAAAACCGGCCAACTTGCACGGCAAAATAAAAAAAAATTTTGTTTCGTTTAGTTTTTGGTAGACTAAATGCACAATCTTACAGAAGATGTTGGAAATGAGATCCTTGTAAATCAATATATTTTTGTGCACGCGTTATCAAAAATCCTTTCTTTATTTCGCCGTACAAACGGACATGTTTTAAGTGAAAACCCTATATTAATTATTATCACTATTATTATATGTCTTTGCTTTCATCAAACAAATTTTATTTCCCATCTTTCACTTCTTATATTTGCCGTTTGCCATTGATTAATATTGGACAACAAACATTTTAATAGAACGAACTGAAACTCAAGAATAATTATCACAGTTTAACGGCACAGCTTTCACTTGGTCACTACAATTTTGTTTTCTGAAATTTACTTTTATCTCTACAAAGGTATCTGCATACTGCCTGATATTGTTATTATTATATTAGTATTATTATTATTATCTTTGTGCAGGTTACCTGCCGATCTGCCTAATATACTGTGTGTGTGCGTGTGCGTGTATCAGCTGGGGCCTAAAGCGCGGCCTGTTGCAATAGTAGCTTAGAACACCACGGTAAAGTCACACAGAAAAATTTCGCCATCCTTTATTTCCTCACAATCAGTTAAAAGGATAACGAAAAAATCAACGAAAAGCACGAGTTTGTGTTGAGTGCAACTGGGGGACGCGATGACCAAAGGAAGTCGTGCGATGACATAAGCCGCTGACATTTTGCATTTTAATTTATTACGTGCTGACTATTTTGTACATGGAGACTGCTTATGATAGCGAGAATAATATATACTTTAAGGGATTCCAAAAAAGATCTTCTTGACACGGCACTTGTGGTTGCAGGACCCCCGTATACAGCACAGGCACCAGCCAATAAAGATGTCAAAATTGCAGTTGTGGAAAGATAGCCGTGGAGAAGCCCAAGCGATATTGCATGAAAATTTGGACTATCACAACAGATGGTCTTCGAAGTACTTCCTGACGACCAACTTAATCGACGTCACTACTCGCGGACAGCACGTTTCCAGACTAACGCCCTCTACGTGCAACGAGGAGGCGTCCTTAATTTTCTGGTCTGATACCGTCATTTGACCGTGACGTGTATCTCAAAATTTAAGAGCCTCAGGGTATGTGTTGTGTAACATTTTCGAATTTACTTTACTTCTAACAAGGCGTGACGCTATGGTGACGTTGTGAGGGAATTCCTTTTTATCTTATACATGAAAATATAACAGTTGAATACGACGGAAAGATACAGGAAACAAAACATTAGAATCCACTGAAAGTGAAAAATGACATTTGCTAGCTTTACAAGCCTGTCAATATCAAAGAAAACAGTACAGACAATAAATGGGTTCTACGTAATTACATATTTAAAAGTGACTGTTACATAAAGAGAGGGAAATTTGCTTCTATGTGACCTGCTATTTTATCCTACATAATTCAATGAGTACGTTCATGTTATATCGTGTAAGCACTTCACTAGTGGTTTAAACCAGGGCATCAAATCACTAAATACAGTAAATTACACTTACACCATTCTTTCACCCAGAACGCAGAGTGGATTTGTTACACTAATGAAAAGTGAATACATTAATACTTTATTCACAGCACAATCGAACTGTCGGACCAGCATATACATTTGTTTGCGTAGGGACAACTGAAGCACACTGTGATCTGCTATTAATATTATGCTGACACAGGACACCAACTACAGCGACACTTCCACATTTTGACACATACCCCAACGGACAGCCCCATACATTTCCGCTCAGTTGTACACGTATACAGGTCACAATGTTGAGCAGGCCATACTATATCCATCAATAACTTTATAGGCCAGACTCAGTCTTCAGAAGATAAAGATTTAATCAGCTGGTCAAAAAAAAATCTTTATATTTTGTGGAACATGCAAGGCTTATTAACATATTTCATATTTTATATGATCCACTATCCCTGCATTAATCGAATGTATATACATATATAATAGTAATACCAAAAAATACACACAAGTACATTAAAATTAATGTATATACATATATAATAGTAATACCAAAAAATACACACAAGTATATTAAAATTAATGTATATACATATATAATAGTAATACCAAAAAATACACAAAAGTATATTAAAATTAATGTATATACATATATAATAGTAATACCAAAAAATACACACAAGTATATTAAAATTAATGTATATACATATATAATAGTAATACCAAAAAATACACACAAGTATATTAAAATTAATGTATATACATATATAATAGTAATACCAAAAAATACACACAAGTATATTAAAATTAATGTATATACATATATAATAGTAATACCAAAAAATACACACAAGTATACTAAAATTAATGTATATAAACAGTGATCTCCTACATGAACTTAACATTGTATTTACCGTGCCTTTTCAAATGAGATATGTTCAATAAACACCAACTAATGCACATAAACTTTTTTCACAATAGTTTATTCTTAATTAATTCTTAATTAATTAGTTAATTCTTATTTTAAGAATAAACTATTGTGAAAAAAAGTTCATGTGCATTAGTTGGTGTTTATTGAACAGAAATCCTACATGTTTCGGCCAACCATGTGACCATCTTCAGGGAGGTAAGGTACAAAGAATGGATACATTAAAGTGTATAAATTAAAATTACTAAAATTGCGGAAGTATCAGAAGCAATTCGCACATATAAAATTTATTTAATATCTGTGGAATGTTATTTTATATCTGCAGATTTATTCTGATACTTCTCTGACTTCATTTTATACTCTGTAATGTACCCACCCTTTGTACTTCACCTCCCTGAAGATGGCCACATGGTTGGCCGAAACATGTAGGACGTCATTATGTATATAAACTAATTTCAATATTTTTTGTGCATTTGTTGGTACTATTATTGTGTATATGTCTTCGACATTACACATATTTCCTGTGAACGAATTTAAAATTATAGTGAATAAACTACAATCCTTCATTGGATATTTGTGACAACCAAATATTCTTGTGTACAAAGGTGGTGTTTTTTTATCATGTTGAATAACGTATCTGCAACAGCTCAACACTGGGCCCTATCTTGAGCCAAATAAATCCATTTTACACCCTTACCTCCTAGATCTTTAAATTCTGATATAATGTTATTATAATATCTAATCCTAGCCATTCAAAGCGGTGTATTTGCTTCTGGTTTATGGAGTTTTCATAAAAACGAAAAAATTCTCAGTTTTTCAAAACAGAGATTTTCCGCACACATTATGGCAAAATTATAAAGAATTTTATTTGTGAATTCCTAGTAATGAAACGTGTGAGAATTACATACGGATGTGACATTACACATTACACTTATTTCTTATTGTCATGGCGCTATCTAATGATGGCTTCCCACATTAAACTGCCGACCGATAAACTGCAGTAATCTTACACAGAAAGAATTACTTATTAATCATAAATAAGTTAGGAAAAATATGTGAAGACTGCAACAATTCTACTGCATCAGACAGATTTTGTTTTATTATCTTGAATACCGTAGAATTTACAGAGTGGTATATTGCTATATAACGTGTGTTTCTTTTCGCACTAAAAGTTTGAACAAGTTAATTACGCTCCAGATTTGTGCAAGAAGACGTGGAGTTTTTCATGTAATTTTTCGTTTAATTTCATCTCAATTTAAACAAAATTTTAATGTGTTTACAAATTTTAGTAAAAACATCCAGCATAAAATTTGACGTAAATCCCTTCTCGAGTTGCACGGACGAAGACAGGCAGACAGACAGACAGACAGACAGACAGACAGACAGACAGACAGACAGAGAGATATCATGATGCTATCTTTGCAAAGGTGCGAAATATTATGTTCGCCAATTAACAAAACTAGAAACAGGGAATGAGGGGAAATCCTAGATAAAATAAATATTTTTGTACAAAACATTATTTTGGCTTTGCATCAATGCATCCTTCCTTAATAATTATTGACAGCAGTGATGGAATTCGTTATGTAATTACCGTAATTTTACCTTTAAGCTAAATACTTGAATCCGCCACTACAAAGATCATACCACAGAGAAATATTGACACGTAGGTTTTCTGGTCTGCGTTGCGTGAATACAAATTGGAACGTAGTTTGGGTATGGAAATATCATTTTAGAACAATCTACAAAAATTTAAGCAAAAATTCAGTATGTCTGCAATAGAATATTGTATGGAAACAGATGTTGAAACCTCTATTCATAGATTATGATTGATGTGTCCGCCGCTAGAGTGTAGGCAATGTTAATGAATGATTGATGTTGATCCAGTTTGCTATTGTTCACGTAGGCAGTGATTTAATCATTTATGTGAGATATGTTGGCTAACGCTTAGCTATCTGTAGTGAAATGGTTAGCTATCAGTAGTGAAATGGTTAGCTATCTGTAGTGAAATGGAAGTTTGTTTTACTTTAGCTTTATTTAATTTTCATCCGCTTATTAATTATACCAACAAATCAGAAAATAGAATCAAGAACAATATAAAATGCAGTAAGATCTCAAACTAAAAGCCATGCTTGAATCATGTCAGATATATTAAGTGGATCAAAATGGTAGAAGTATAAAACAGTATAACACAACTATTATGTAAATGTGTCAAAGTAATAAGACTCAGTAAAAAGTAAGATTAAACGTGAAATTAAAGTGGATCAAAAAGTAAGTTACAGAACCTTAAACTAAAAGTAGGGAAAATGTAACACGCAATGAAAGTGGTGTCAGTGGTAGTTTATTTTTCAACACAGTCCCCTTGAGAGTTAAGCCACGTGTCACAGCGTTTGTCCATTCCGGACGCACAGAACTATGTCCGTGTTGCCTGAGCCACGTGATAGCAGCACGTTTCACGTCTTCATCACAGGTCAACGATATCCTGACAGCTTCTCCTTCAAGGCAGCAAACATATTAAACTCGCTGGGTGCCAAATCCGGACTGTATGGATGATGGTCCAAAGTTTTCTAGCCTAAATTCTGCATAATTTCAGAGTCTACCCTGCCGTGTACGGTCAAGCATTGTCATGGAGGGGAATCACACCGTCGCTAAGAAGACCGGAACACTTCACTTCCTCACAAAAAGCGTATAAAACTTCGGAATTCGATACGAGACAAGTTTTCCAAGTAGGTCACCATGTTGAACTGCCACAACTGTGCTCCTTCTGCGCATGTGCCTCGAATCATATGACCGTGAACACTAGAGCCCTCTATCGTACATATCAACAGCATTTGAGATTCCAACGTGTCCGGCGTCTCTAATAGTATGACTTGTATACGTTTATCCACCTGCGTATTACTGTCGTTAACTTACCGTATTTTGTTACAAAATTATTCCTCAACAACTCATTCTGTGAACATCAAATTTGTTGTTTGTAAATTTAAAAATTGCATTATCTCTTTATACGATATTTTTTACTCAATGCAACATTCACATGAAATACATACATGTTCCCACGAGGTGTGTGTATACACTGTATTATATGCCTAGTTCCAGTGGCTTGTACGTATAGCCATAAAACCAAAGCTAAACTAAACAAAATATTCGTACGGCATCCATTCATTCATTCATTCATTCTGTAGTCTGTCTTACGACAGGTCCGTAGCCTCTTCCAAAGCGAGTTCCCCACAGGGCGCGATCTAGTGTTTCCTCTTTCAATTTCCAGTACCTTCTCTTTTCCTTAAGGTCATCCAGTAGCTGCTTACGTCTTCTCTCTCGTCTTCCCGTCATTTCTATCCTTCCTTCTACCTTTCCTTCAATCCTACATCCACCTTGTCATATTATAATTAATATTAATGCCCTCAGGTTCGTTCCGCCTTTCAAATACACTGAATGAATCGCAGTTAGAAGCTGAACACACAGTTAATTCTTTAAAGCATAGTTGTTACAACACTGTACCATTTTAGCTGACAATTATAAAATTTTATTTTGCACACACAGTCTATTTTTTCCGTATAATTCTCACAATTAATATCGGTTATTTCCCACCAGCATTAACTGGTTGGTCTTCCTATTGAAGACGGAATGCTTTCTCTGTGAGGTACGAACTGAATTTACGAGTATATATATATATATAATAAATATGTTTAAGTACTTCGATTTCCCTCTGTCAGTATCATTCCACAATTGCTCCATACTCATCTTGGTCTCAATATTACTCTTATCAGACAGAAAAGGGCGAAGCGTGGGAAACGTGAAACAGAGCAATACCCATGTTTCCGATTTTCTTTTATGTTATGCTGTTTAGTGAGTTTCTGTTATCCCGGCGTTTCGAAGAAACGTATACCCTTTATCCTAAAGGGTTGAAGAATCCCAGAAGAAGCACATGTCAAGCCAAAACACTGCTGTTTCAGACATCGGGGAACATTGGACAGAAAAGTAATTTCACATTACTAGTTTTCGAAGGGTCAAGATGCTACTGTATGGTACATATACAGGCAAAAGACGGACAAAATGTGGGATGTTGATGACTGAAACCGAAAAGTCAGTACTGCCAACAGAACTAACGGCGGAAACAAATGGAAAATACTTCCATTTTTATAACCATATAGGCCTATATGTCTTTATTTCTCATATAACGTTGTAGAGAGTTGAGAATAGTGCAAGCATTACACTTAGTCGTCTTAAAATATGAATGCCGCTGAGTGACGCTGTATCTTGTTCAGGTAGACAAGCTGTGGGGTGACACTGGTGGAGAAATTCCGTTTCAGATTTGTTGTCAGTTATTGCTATTGTAAGTGCATGCGTGCGAGTTGGCAAAAAAGTAATAGGAGGGATAGAAAGTGGGGTACAGAAAAGAATGTAATTGAGAAGAAGGGACAGGCACAAAACAAGGAAAGTTAAAACACGTTAGGAAATGAAAAGATAAAGCTAAATTAAATTATAAACCACGCCATGAATACATATTCGGAGTGGAAGAATAGTTCCATGCATTATTAAATTTGGCATCAGATAAGGTTTAGTGGTCAGTTTCAGGCTACAGCTCCTTTACTCTGGGGAAATTTTTCAGGGTAAACATTGGGAAGAAAGTTAGGTTGGGGCCCAGAGCCTGTCGGAATGTGTGCATTAGAGAAAAAGCTATTGTCCCTGTTAAGAAAAAACCCCTGGGCTTGTAGCCAATAGCAGGGTCGCTATTCTGAGCTCTACTGGCTTACAGAAATTAAGGGAGGAGGGAGAAATATAAAGGGAAAGAAAGATGGGAGGAAGAATGTAATAAAGAGGAAGAATAAAAAGAAAACAAAGAAAAGAATAAAGCAAAGAAGAAATGACAAAAAGAATGAATTAATGATGTAAAGAAAGAAAGAAAAGACAAGTTAGGAATGTATGAGTAAGTATAACGTACCATTCTGGCTCGTTTGTTTAACCATTGTTGCAACAGAAACGCAAAATCTGTTTGTGTGTATTGTTGAGCTACATGTCACTGTCAACAATATAAAAACATTGAGTGTAGCACAAAAATGATTTAAGACAAATTTATGTCGCCGGCAACAAAAAATATACTTAGGTCTTCATGTAAAGTACCCGATATTTTTGTCCGATTTTTAAACAAATTTGGAGTATCGCGACATATTTTCACAAAAGTTCCCAATATTAAATTTCACGGAAATCCATCTAGTTAGAGCCTCACAGATGTGTGTGGACTGAGAGACGGACATGACGAAGATAAAGGGCGATAGTCGAGACTATGCGAACGCACCTAAAAGTGATTGCCGAGTCATTTCCTTCATTACGGCGTCCCTTTACACAACTGAATTAAAAGCAACCGCTTGGCAGTAACTGAGTTATTTTTTTTTAATGGCTCGACAGCCCCTTGGGGGCCTAGACCGCCTCATTTTTCTAGGCTTCACGATCACACTTAGACACACCACAGTCGGTAGGACTCCTCTGGACGAGTGACCAGCTCGTCGCAGAGACCTCTACTTGACAACACACAACACTCACAAGAGACAGACATCCATGCCCCCGACGGGATTCGAACCCACAATTCCAGTAAGCGAGCGGCCGTAGAGCCACGCCTTAGACCGCACGGCCACTGGGATCGGCAACTGAGTTATTAGCTCAACATAAAAAGAATTGAAAATGGCAAAAGAAAATGAAGAATCTTACAAGTAACACTGAGTCGGAATTTCTGCCAGTATTACCAACCTACACTTACTTTTTCTCACTAAATTTCTTGTGCTAAGTTCGGCCAGTTACGTTTAAACACAAGAAAGTAAATTTGTCAAGAAGAAGAAATTTGACGAAATTCGCGGAATAGCCAGAAATTTACGTTTGAGGAGGCAAAATGAAAGCAGACCACTGCATGAAATTAATCCCAATTTGCTCATTACGTGTGTAGCTCATGACTAAATTTCGATTAAGGCAATTGTCAAATGAAATGTGAAGTTTTCATAGTAATAACACTTTAAATTGTGTTTTTTCTTCGGGTTACGACACGTTATAACCAAGCATGTGACTAACAACGTTTTTGTATATACTTGCTGACCCAACGTCATGCTACAAGATAATACAGGGCAGTATGTGCTCCTAAACGTCGGTAAATGTCTACCACATTGCACAGTGTCGGTGAACTTTGCTGTCTAACATTTAAATTTTGAAGTGTGGTTTTAAAATCTCGACCCAGAACTTCAATATACTCTGAAGATGAAGGTTTCAAATTACTTCGAAACGCTGATAACACCTACCAGTTTGCACAGTATCATAAGACGCACATTTCAATTCAAGCTATGCGTTCCATGTCCTTTCCAATTTCTGTAATGTTTCTAGAGCCTGGACTGAGCTTCCCTTGCGCTCTGTTCTTGGGGCTTATGACCACAATACTGAAATTTAGTTTCCCACTAAGGACAGAAAATTCCGAAATCACCTAAAAAAAAACAACGCGGTCTCGATAAAGTTAATTAAATCTGCGACTTTGCTTACTACTGTTTTATATTTCCAGTAAAGGTAAAAAAAAATGTAACTTTCCCCTATCCGAGAAATGAAGGCACATACGGAGAGCAGAGGTGTTACTGCATTCATTCTTAAACTCGTTCTTAGACGGACGCCTTTTGCAAAATTGCAAAAAGCGACTACCAACTTCGTCACATCTGTCTGTCTGTCTGTCTGTCTTGTCCGTCCGTCTGCCCACAGGAAACAACTCGGCTCCCAATGGACGGAATTTCATGAAATTTGATATTTTAGGATTTTTCTAAAATCTGTCGAAAATGTTCAAGTTTCTTTAAAATCTGACAACAATAACGGTACATTACATGAAGACCTATTTACATTTATGATAATATCTCGATGAAATCTTCTTAGAATGAGAAATGTTTCAGACAAAAGTTGTGGAAAAAATCAAAACACATTTTGTGTTTAATAACATTTTCCCCTATGTCGAAAAATATGGTACAGCCAGACAGGCCACAGATGACAATATAATACGGCGCATGCGCTTTGCATGCTGTATAACTAAGGCTACAGACACACACTCACAATATGTAATACTTATTGCTTTTCCACGGCAACAATGGTTACGCGAACGCGCCTCAATGTTACTTTATATGCACATTGCCTCTCTTGTTCATAACTCCATTTACTGACTTATTAAATTTTACTTCTCTTCAAATTTCCGAGTTATCTATATTTGTAACAGCTCTTGGTGAAAATCTATTCTGCTTCATGCAGCAACTTCGTGCGCCCATTATATGTTTGTAAGTACATCTTACTGAGAATAAACGAATTAACAATTATACAGTCAATTGTAACAATATTTTCAGATAATACCTTTCATCTTCCAAAACTTGCTACATGTTTCGGTTTATACACAAATCCATAAGGCAATGCATGTAAGTAAAAAAAAAAGAACTTGAGCACTTATACGTAACAAGCCGAAAAATGTTTCACGCTTTAAAGAATAAAAAATATTTTTTTCTGAAAATACAGTTGTGATTAACTGTCTATTTATGAATTTGGCTATTCACAAATCACAATGCGATGTCTCGCCGTAAGATTTTAACTCAGAAATCTCACCGTGCACTTCCCTGCCTAGACACTGAGCTATGGATGACCGGACTCTGGGAACATCACAACCAATGGAGCAGGAAATTGGGATGAAACAAATTGCAGTCAATCTAATTGAAGGCGTGGAGCTTCGTGAAGAGGATCATGGGAACTAATACTGCGCTGTCAATGTTACGACACTCGGCAGCCAATTTCTCTCGGCTCCAAAATATCCGAACATAATTTGCATCTATATTAATCTCACGATACAGTCAGGTCCACATCAGCTCTGCAGAAGACGCAAGCCGCTAAAGGGCAGGCTCAATATTGTGGTCATCTGAAATATGACGTCATGAAGTTTGGCTGACAGGTAACAACTTCTTGGCAGAAATTGGTGTCTTCTTCTTTAGGGTATAAAGGCATACTGCCTCAGGAAATAGGGTACAGAAATAGGAACGGAAGGACTTGGATAGATTCTATGAATGACTCAATAGAAACCAGTGGACCTAAAGAGATCGATTCTAAGTGTAGAATGTGGAAGTAATAGATGGAAGTATAGGAGAAAGAAAATAGCGTAATACAGGGTCATTACTTTATGTGAAAACTATTGTTTCTCACTTCCTGCCGCTAAGCCACAGTGCTTGTGAGTGGTTGCTTTAGTGGTCTATGTTAATACGATAAATGAGACGACAGGAATTGGCAATCGACGTTTGTCAAATAAAATAAGGAACCTATAGAACAAGTGAAATATGATAAATGAGACAAGAAAGTCCGGGAAAGAAAATCATTATAATTAAAATCAAAAGGAGCACATACAGGGTGAAGAAAGGAAGAAGACAGAGACCAGTGGCAGTGCGGCTCAACTCTAATACCTTGAATAATAAGGAAGAATGTTGTTGCGAAGCACTGGCACATACTACACAGTGTCACAGTGTCACATTCCAGAAGACAATTTTACTAAACAAATTACAGATTAATGCAATATTACTCAGTCTTCAATAAGCAATCGATGCAAATTCTCTGTCTTCATTAAGCCTAAAGTTCATTGTGCTCACGAAGCCTCCAGTTGTTTCGTTCCCGAGCCCAACAGATCCATCGCACACACTCACACTGCATTTATTTAACATAGATATTATTATTATTATTATTATCCTGGCCGAGCCCAGTGGCCGCGCGGTCTAAGGCGTAGGTCTACGGCCGCTCGCTTACTGGGATTGTGGGTTCGAATCCCGCTTAGAGCATGGATGACTCTCTCTTGTGAGTGTTGTGTGTTGTCAGGTAGAGGTTTCTGCGACGGGCTGATCACTCGTCCAGAGGAGTCCTACCGACTGTGGTGTGTCTGAGTGTAATCGTGAAGCCTCGAAAATGAGGCGGCTTAGGCTCCCAAGGGGCTGTCGAGCCATTGGAAAAAAAAAAAAATTATTATCCTGAAGTCTCCAGTAACGTGTACGATTAGGTACCTTTCCTTCAGGTTCTCCGATCCAAAATTTGCCGTGTATCTTTCTCGTGTTTTATCTTTGCCTCGTCGCCCTCAACTTCCTTTAACTGATCAAGCTAATAATATGAAAATTTTCTCTTTACTTAATTAAGTACGACCCGGTGAGGAAGAGAGTTAATCAATTTCGCTAAAAGTATCCCGTTGTGTGACAATCTATCTAGAAAAACAAGTAAAAATATGATCTGCGCCCTTTGAGTGGTAGTTCTGTACCGACGTTTCGGGACAACCTATCGGTCCCATGTTGAAGGTACAAGAAGAAACCCGGTTAACACTTGGTATGCAGCTCCCTTTATAAACTGCGTACTAAGTGTTAACCGGGTTTATTCTTGGCCTTTGAAGACGGGACTGATAGGTCGTCCCGATACGTCGGTACAGAACGACTCAACACTGCTTAATACTCCAGAAGAGCGCAGAGCTCATCTACATTGCGGCGGGAGCCTGGCATCACATAATTAAAACTCCATACACATCTAAATGCATTTTAGACAAAAGATATTGAGAAGTTTATTCCGAAGTTCCATGTACGTTTTCGAGTATAGAAGCCCGGTTTATATTTCGCAAACCATGTATTGCCCACGACAATTCTAGCAGTTAGGGGCTGCTAAGGGTTCACTGAGCTGAAAGATCATTACCCCAGCCCATAGGGCCTGTTAGTACACTTGAGTTGGCAACAGTGTTTGCTGTGCGAATTGCTTACGTACTCATCTGGTGTTGACGGCGAGCGAGCATTTCTAAGAATACTCTTATCTCCAATCCCGTGGCATCATGGTACCTTTCCACGAAAATTTGAGAGGTTATGTCCTCAGTTTTCATCTCCGAAGTTACTAAGCATATTAATATGGAAAACGTTATCGGTGCCCTACATGCTAAAGTGCTGTGAAAATTAATTTTATCATACACAAACAGACAAGCTCTGTTCTCTTGGTTGGTCGTTTTATAGGGGAAGGGGGTAACATGGCCTCATCTGAAAAGCCATCATATTACGAATTTCTACGAAAGAACGGAATCCTGAATGCCTAAACTCACAGGGTGTACGCCATCAAAATGTACCTTTTGTGAAGTGGGTATTCATTTTGTAATCTGTCTTACGACAGGTCCATAGCATCTTGCAATGGAAGTTCTCTACAGAGTGCGATATAGTTTTTCCTCTTTCAAATTCCAGTATCTTCTCTTTTCCTTAAGGTCATCCAGTATATGCTTATGCCTTCTTCCTCGTCTTCCCGTCATTTCTATCCTTCCCTCTAACTTTCCTTCAATCACATGTTTCAGAAGGCAGTTTCTACGCAAGATGTGACCAATCCAGTTAGCCTTTCTTCTTTTTATTGTATGTACGATATTCCTTCCTCCTTGACTCTGTGTATACTTCTTCATTTCTCACACGATCGGTCCAACTGATCTTCTCCATCCTTCTCCAGCACTACAGTTCAAAACTTTCCAGATACGTCTGATCTACTTTCCCAAGTGTCCACGTTTCAGCACCGTACAAAGCTATGCTCCAAATGTAGCACTTTACTGGTTTCTTTCTTAAATTTAATTCAAGTTTTCTGATGAAAAGAGTCTTCTTCTTGTTGAATGCTGCTTTGCCATGGCAATTCTGTATTTAATTTCACGTGTACACCTTGCATCATATGTTATCATGCTACCCAAATAATTGAAATATTCCACATTCTCCAATTATTTTTTATCTATCATAATTTTCATTGGGGATGGTTGCCTTGAGATTCTCATTACCTTAGATTTTTCCACATTCATTTCCATTCCATAACGTCTTCCAATCTCAATCAATCTATCAGTCATGCCCTGTGGCACCTTTTCTTCCCTAGCGATGAGGATATACGGTGCAGTTTAAATTAATTTGTCTTAAGATGGGTACCAATCTTATGATCTTGTTAAGATGGTAATGAACTTTCACGTAATAGGTGGTTGGTAATGCTTTGACTAACTGCCCGACTGTCAACTTCTTGGTCCAATGTAACATACATTGTACACGGAAATAATAATCAATCTTGCCCGTGCCCTTAATTAAACAGCACCACATGAACATTTATGGGGTAACGGAGGTACAGCTCCGCGCATTATTAAAAACGGCAGGAGCATTATGGCACAACGGCCTCACCAGAGGGACAAAAGCCACAGTTGCACATCGGACTGGTAGTTTTTTTGGCCCCAAAGCAGATCTGAGAGCTATGGAGAGGAAAAAAGTCACGTGGCATAATATAGTACCGACTTTGATTGAAATGGTTAAGATTTAATCTACGTAGCATTATCAAGTCGTCTATTTCTAGGTCTTCCAAGTGGTCTCCGTTGAAACAATTTGAAATATAATTTGCATGACGATTAAGTTCTTCTGCGAGGTGAAGCAGTTTAACTTGTTAAAGGCTGTCTCCATCTTCAGGCTCGATATTTTACTTTGTACCTTCACGATTGAGGCAGCAAGTTCTTCGAAAGCTCTATCAAAATATACCATACCAAGTAGCCAAATGGACAGTCAATGGTAAATGTATTTCAGACAACACACTGATTGCCCAAATCGTGCTATTTCACAAAAACATTATATTTTAATTTAACATAGTATCGCCAATACAAAAACATCTTACTTACATGAATATCTGTAAGACTGACATCTGCCAAATTTTATTTAGTATTGTCTTGTAAATAATGTACTTGTTTTCTCTTATATTTTTATACATGTACCTGATGATGGTTTTGTGAGAAAGCCGAAACATGTAGTTATGTTTGACAGCTCATTCAGTTACGCGTCTCTTCATACACGACAAGGGGGTTTACCACGCACGATTAGATGACGTCACTTTTCATAATGCCGTAATATTAAACCTCACCCAGCCAGAATTTCAAATTTCAAATTGCGTAACTGTCACTATAAAATGTACTGGTGATTTTAATTATGTTATTTGTTTGAGACTTTTATTGACAATTTTCCTTCTTTCAGTACCTAATATTTTCCTCGCATTTTATGCCGCAAGTAGTTCACGAATCTCAGTTCAGAACACGAGTTGTGGTAATGACGTCATAAAAGTTTATGGCAGTGCTGTAAGGAATACGTCGCACTAAATTGAAATGTAATTTAGCGTTAAGTACTGCGGATAATGGCAAAAGAAACGGAGTTATTCTGACATAAAAAGATACTTTATGTACACAAATTTAACAAAACGTCTCCATTTATATGGTTTATTTAAAGAAAATTATTTCCTTTTTGAATACAGTTTATTACCTAGGAAAACTTCGGATACACACCTATCTTCTATTAAATAAAATTTTACTTTTTGCTGCATACACTTTTAGTTCTACGTAATATTTCTGGCGAAAAAGTTTGTCTTACACGCCAGAAAGTGCGGTAAATTTTGTGGTAGAGTGTTGGAATTACCGACGAGCTGGAAACCTCATGAAAACCTCTACTAAGTGGCACAAGACTGACCCAGTAGTTTCGCTTAATTAGCGGATATTGCTGTTCTGTTGTTTATGATCGATGAAGATGCATCACATGACAGCCTGACAAGCCTTCAACGTCTGAGTTGTTTCAATAATTCACAATGCAGAATTAATTATTAATAACCAACTAAATACACATTCATGTGAAATAGTTTCAAATGAATGTGCATTTAGTTGGTTATTAAGTATTGAGTGAAAATGCACGGTGAAAGTAATATAAAGTTAAAAAAAAAACAGAATTAACTTGATATTGCCCCATCTTCCCCTACACACCTCATGCAAGCCAACAGACAAGATTGTTCGAAGTTGATTTTCTCATTTTCTACTGACAGTGCCCAATTCTTGACCGTCATTAGGCCCTTTGTGATTTAAACACGAAATTTTTGTCCTTAATAACACCGCAATTTTTTACGCTGTACCAATAGTACTATAATCAATTACAGCCCACATTACACTCTGTGATAAAACACTTGAAATTACGATGTCACTGAATACATAAACACTGTAATTGAAATGTTTTAACACCAGTATATATATACTGAGATATACTCGGTAAAATAGCAATAAGCAATACTCTGTGCTGCTATCTGTGCGTAGGCTATGAAATTTCGGTAAAGTTGGATACTGCAGTACTGACCTTTCCTTAGTGTTTGTTGCTGCAGCATTCTGTTTTAAATTTTTGAATTCCTTAATGAGGTAATTGAAAGCATTATCACTATTATATGTGATACACGCACATATCCCTATTATATGTGATACACGCACATATCCCTATTATATGTGATACACGCACATATCCCTATTATATGTGATACACGCACATATGCCTATTATATGTGATACACGCACATATGCCTATTATATGTGATACACGCACATATCCCTATTATATGTGATACACGCACATATCCCTATTATATGTGATACACGCACATATCCCTATTATATGTGATACACGCACATATCCCTATTATATGTGATACACGCACATATCCCTATTATATGTGATACACGCACATATCCCTATTATATGTGATACACGCACATATCCCTATTATATGTGATACACGCACATATGCCTATTATATGTGATACACGCACATATGCCTATTATATGTGATACACGCACATATCCCTATTATATGTGATACACGCACATATCCCTATTATATGTGATACACGCACATATCCCTATTATATGTGATACACGCACATATCCCTATTATATGTGATACACGCACATATCCCTATTATATGTGATACACGCACATATCCCTATTATATGGGATACACGCACATATCAAACCTTCCTTCATATAAGTTGTGTGAATGTCACTCTTTCTGTGGCGTTGTATGACCCAGTTGCTTAACTGCACGTGTCAAAAGACATCGAAGGCAAAGCAGCCTATTTATTATAACTAAGCAAATAAATAAATGCGGAATTAATTAAGCAGCAACTTTCTTGGTTGCGTTGTATATTTTAAAAACTGATTTAGATTATCCTGTCAAGAAATTTCCTATTACTAATGAGGCAAAAGTTCCATCACAATTTAGAAAAAACAAAACCCTTTATTTGGCCATATCCTGACGTAAGTAATTAAACAAAAAATTCGAAATTAATTAAGCAGAAACAAAGTTTGTTGCGTTGCATATTTTAAAAACTATTTGAGATTATCCGGTCAAGAAATTTCCTATTACTAAGGAGGCAAAATTCCATCACAATTTAGAAAAAAACAAAACCCTTTATTTGGCCATACCCTGACGTACTTTAATCGTGTCAATTGATACTAAACGTGTGACTTCAAGATACATTTTAATGTCTTTCCATCTACGTTATTTTCTCCCAAACAGCTTTTTTCCCTTTACGTATTACGAACAAAACATCGCTGCAATTGTCGCCACCACAAGCAAAATAATAACAAAGATATTTTACTAGGTTCGTGTGGCTTGCCTGGTATCTGCTTCAACATTTATATACTGAGCATCTAGCCATTACAGAAGTGTATCTAGATGTCATACTGCTATTTATTCAGGACCAAAAAGTCATCGCACAAGCGGCTGTGCCTTATCGGATTGAATTCTAAACGTTTAACATCAGACGACATCTGGTGGAGACGGCCGATAACAGCTCATCAGTCGCACGATTCCCACGTAGTTACATAATGAGTCACTTAATGTTGTGTGGTGCTTATTCGTGCGTAATGAGAACTGCGTACGTAATTCTAATAGATAATCCTGAAGGGAAGGCACGAGTAGGAAGAATTACGAAGTGCATAAATGAGGTTAGTGTTTGTAAGATGCATTTATAGAATTATAAATTAAATTTACTGTCTGTGCTCCTTCATGTTACGGTGTAAAGAGGTTTTGTTTAAAAGCTTAGGTGCTGCACTGCTGCATGCATTATTTAGATTCATAAAAGGGTTTAAAATGGTTTTTAGATGGTGAACCACTCATAAGTCGAAGCCCTATCTGTATTTTTTGGGGCGTTCGCAAAAATTGCGAAAAGCGACTATTAGCTTCGTCATGTCTGTATGTCTGTCCGTCCGTCCTCCGTCTGTCCGCATGAAACAACTCGGCTCCAAATTGGACGGATTTTCATGAAATTTTGTATTTAAAACTTTTTCGAAACTGTCGAGAAAATTCAATTTCGATTAAAATCTGACAAGAATAATGGTACTTTAGATGAAGACCTATGTACACTCATAATAATATCTCGTTGAATTCTTCTTAGAATGAGAAATGTTTCAGACAAAATTTGTATATAAAATCAAAACACACATTTTATGTTCAATAACTTTTTTCCGAAAATCGTGCCGTTTATGAGATAATGTGGAAAAATGTGGTAGAGCTGGACAGGCCACAGATGACAATATAATACGGCGCATGCGTTTTGCATGCTGGATAACTAAGGCTGCAAACACACACTCAGAATATGTAATACTTATTGCTTTTCCATGACAACAATGTTGACGTGAACGCGCCTCAACCTTACTTTTATACACACATTGCCTCTCCTGTATTTAAAGCCTGTATCACTAATTAGGCCATACTAGTGTAGAATGATAACATAATAATAAATAATTAATTATAAAATTCTGTGGTCTTCTGGGTTATTACACGGCGTCGTGTGGTAATTATTTACCGACGTTTCGGGACAACATATCGGTCCCATCCTCACGGGTCAAGATTCCGAGTAGGAAAAGCCTACTCGGAATCTTGACCCGTGATGATGGGACCGATACGTTGTCCCGAAACGTCGGTAAATAATTACCACAGAATTCATCAACATCGCGGCGGAAGCCTGAAATCAAAATTAATTATAAAAGATGGGGAAAGAAGAAGTAGATTAATTTAAGACATTATTCCGAGAAAAACGTCAGACATTTTATCGTGCCTTCCAGCTGAGATTTAAAAAGGTGTCCTCCCGAATATAAACCAGGTGCCTTATCACTTTAGCAAACATCTTCCGCAGATGGGATGACATAATTACACTACATATTAGATATATCACAGGGCGAATATAACTACTAGAAAGCCAAGCATTTGTGAGTTAATTTAACTTGAAAATGTAATGTAGTAAATTCAAAACAAAGACATTTTGATAAAGGAACAAAACTGAAGACAAAGTCGTGATGAATAATAGAATACAATAGTACGACAGGTGTTTAGTTTTAATTATATGTGCTGGAGAATCTGAATACACAGTCATTAAACTAAATACATTCCGGAGAGTGGATCGTTGCAATAAGAATTTCACGTTGTATTCACCGTGTATCTTGATAACCAATTAAAAGTTTTAGAAACTAATATATGCACTATATTCTCATAAGTAAGTCAGTTACCCCTACATATAAACAACAATAGATATGTAACTTTTAAAAGAAACTTTTAACCTTTTATGGAAACCCAGTATATCACATTCCCCTGGATTTTACATAATTCGACAGCTGTAAGTAATAATACCATAATGCATTGGGAATTAAGGTTTATTTTATTCTATGTGGATGTACAAGATGTTTAAAAATTGAACTAATAGATGTAAAGCACATGTAAAACTTTGACCCCCTGAGGATGGCTTGTTGAAAGCCGAAACATATGTAGGGGTAATTGACTTACTTATGAGAATATAGTGCATATATTGGTTTCTAAAACTTTTAATCGTGCAATAAGAAGTTGACACACGAGTTTCCCAAGACAGTAAACTTCAGTAAGATAAATTACTGAGGCAAAAGAATTTACAAGCCACACAACTCAATTTTATAAAGGAACGTACTGAATCATGTTAAATTAAAGCTGTGAAAACTGGACAAAGACATCTGACTGATTGTAGAGAGTTCGAGTCTGCTGAAATAAAGCTCGTAATATCTGTGTTTGTATTTAACCTCCTAGATATTAAGATAGAGAAAAAAACGGAATAAATTAAATATCTATAATCTGTAGCAGAAAAGAGAACAACAAATAAATTACATAAAAGTGTTTTATGGAAGTCTGAAAATAGATTTCTAACTGTACTATGTACGAGTACTTAAAATCCTAAAGAACATAGAGCTGTGGAAACACAGAAGGCAAGAAGAAGAAGTGTATACTATTGGAGATAGAACGGGCTAAGGGATATAATACTTAAAGAAGAAATAGAAGAACATCGTGATGATAATGATGACAATTTGGCCTGAAAATATTAGCTGAATTTAAAGTGATCAAAATAAATCCAGTGATGACTACTAAAATAGTAATGAAAAATTTTCATTTGTATTATCCTCTTATAATTTTTTACCTCTTTATTTCTTTCTTTCTATCTCTTTCTCCTAATGTACATATCTCCTCATTCGTTCTCTTTACTACCTCTGATGAAAAATGAAAAATGAAAATGAAAAATGAAAAGTGAAGACCTAACGTGACATAACCCCCTTTAGCGTGACCAAAGCTCCCCGTTCCAGCAGAACACGTGACATAACCCCCTTTAACGTGACCAAAGCTCCCCGTTCCAGCAGAGCACGTGACATAACCCCTTTAACGTGACCAAAGCTCCCCGTTCCAGCAGAACACGTGACATAACCCCCTTTAACATGACCAAAGCTCCCCGTTCCAGCAGAGCACGTGACATAACCCCTTTAACGTGACCAAAGCTCCCCGTTCCAGCAGAACACGTGACATAACCCCTTTTAGCGCGACCGAAGCTCCCCGTTCCAGCAGAACACGTGACATAAACCCCTTTAACGTGACCAAAGCTCCCCGTTCCAGCAGAACACGTGACATAACCCCTTTAACGTGACCAAAGCTCCCCGTTCCAGCAGAACCGTGACATAACCCCCTTTAGCCTGACCAAAGCTCCCCGTTCCAGCAGAACACGTGACATAACCCTCTTTAGCGTGACCAAAGCTCCCCGTTCCAGCAGAACACGTGACTTAACCCCCTTTAGCGTGACCAAAGCTCCCCGTTCCAGCAGAACACGTGACATAACCCCCTTTAGCGTGACCAAAGCTCCCCGTTCCAGCAGAACACGTGACATAACCCCCTTTAGCGTGACCAAAGCTCCCCGTTCCAGCAGAACACGTGACATAGCCCCCTTTAGCGTGACCAAAGCTCCCCGTTCCAGCAGAACACGTGACATAACCCTCTTTAGCGTGACCAAAGCTCCCCGTTCCAGCAGAACACGTGACTTAACCCCCTTTAGCGTGACCAAAGCTCCCCGTTCCAGCAGAACACGTGACATAACCCCCTTTAGCGTGACCAAAGCTCCCCGTTCCAGCAGAACACGTGACATAACCCCCTTTAGCGTGACCAAAGCTCCCCGTTCCAGCAGAACACGTGACATAACCCCCTTTAGCGTGACCAAAGCTCCCCGTTCCAGCAGAACACGTGACATAGCCCCCTTTAGCGTGACCAAAGCTCCCCGTTCCAGCAGAACACGTGACATAACCCTCTTTAGCGTGACCAAAGCTCCCCGTTCCAGCAGAACACGTGACTTAACCCCCTTTAGCGTGACCAAAGCTCCCCGTTCCAGCAGAACACGTGACATAACCCCCTTTAGCGTGACCAAAGCTCCCCGTTCCAGCAGAACACGTGACATAACCCCCTTTAGCGTGACCAAAGCTCCCCGTTCCAGCAGAACACGTGACATAGCCCCCTTTAGCGTGACCAAAGCTCCCCGTTCCAGCAGAACACGTACTATGCCGCGACATTGTGTTTATTTTTCATGAAACGAGGTGCTTATTTTACGCGGTTCCAGCTGGAACTGTGTAAACGTGTGCCTGCACGTACTTTAATATTTCAGGCCACGTAAGTTACAGAATGCAAGCAGTCTGCTGTACGATGTTGTACGTGCCGAGTGCTAACCGAAGTTCAAATTTTGCTAATTGTATCCGTGTACAGATTAGCGCGCGTGATTGGAAAGCTCGCTAATCGGATTAACGTTTGTATATCTGTACTGATTAACACTGCTACCAGTACCAACAACAGCGATCAATATCCTTATTTGAAACTGACTAAAAGTTTAACAGCAAGAAAAGTATATACAGACCCTGCTTCGTAGCTTCATTAGAGATGTTTCAACTGCTGTCTGCTGCTAGTACAAAACAAGGCATAAAAACTACGTACGTGTTTGACAAATAACGTCTGACTACTACGAAACAGATATTCAAAATAAGAAGGAACTGACAGACACTCTGCAGCTTCAAATAACGTCGATATCACTAAGAAGATTACTCCAGCGATCAGCCACGTTTTCGATTCCCGGAAAGGAGAATTAAGTGCTCTGTTTCGGCCTTACCAGCGCATCTGTCGTAGTTTTATAAAACAACTTTATGCATTTATGTTTCGGGATTCTATCTCCTGTTCTTTTATACTTTTTTTCTGAAAGCTCCTCTCCTTTTCCCGCTTTTCTTCTCTTTCCTTCTTTTAACTTTGCATCCTACTTCTATCCTACTTTTCCCACCTTTCTTCTTCTTCTTCCTTATTTCTTATTTCTTTTCTTACTCCTTTTCATCCATTTGTTTTATATTTATTCCTTATTTATTTATTTATTCATTCATTTTTCTCTTGTATGAGAATCCTACCATGATAAACAAGGATGTTCGACCATGATTCAATTCATTTCAATTCAGTTGTTTATTAATGTGCTGGCTCAACAGCATAAGTGCGAAACGCAAAACGAGCAGAAGCACAACAAAAATGCATGAAAATAATAATGGTAATAACAAGAAGAAGAAGACGACAATGCCCTCTGATTTCCAAAATTCGCGAATTCTTTGCCACCATTCAGTTCAGGATAAGCTTCTTCGTGTTCATCTCCAACTCTGCACATATATTACGATTACACACAACCATAATTTCACCTTTTATTAAGCCGTCGTTCCGTCACATAAAGGAACGAATTGTAGAAATTACAAAACAGTGGAACGGATTGTGAAATTGCACCAAGAACAAAAGTTCCTTTATATAAAAAAAACAGCTCAATGAAATGTTACACAAGTTTCAAACATGTGCAAACTTTCGCCTGTTATTTTTCACAATGTTTATTCCAACAACTGCACAATAATTAGATACAAAATATACAATTATACAGTCTAATTTTATACTTCTGTATCTGAATATTGTGCAGTTGTTGGAATAGTTAGTTAGTTAGTTAGTTAGTTAGTTAGTCCCCATGTCGCTCCAATCGCGGAACATTGGGGGCCTCCTTTCGGAGGTTTCTATGGTCATGTGCGTTGATGTACTGAGTGACCAGCCCACTGACCGCACAAGTTCCACTCAATCCTGATGTGACTGCCATAGCCATCTGGCAGGCAGTCAGGCTTGGGTGAGAAATGACCGCTCAATTTTGCCGACGGGCATTACTAGTTCTATTCATGGCCGTAAGGTTCTTTTACATGCCGTAAATCTACGACATGGGGAGGGGAAGTAAAGTCGTCGGTCCCAATTCCTTCTGAGGAAGTGGTGCTCCAGATTTTTATCACCCTTCAAAATCCATCGCCCTCGGTCGGGATCGAACCCGCGAACCTTGGGCCCAGTGGCGAGCACGCTAACCACTAGTCCACAGAGGGCGACAGTTGTTGGAATAAACACCGTACAATTATTTTACTGCACGGAATATGGATAATATAAAATTTCACTTGTCAGTTCATAATGCAGTGTAGCCAGGTCCGTCATTGTGAGGGAATGCAATAAGGTGATAGTGTTTAACAACAACACTGAGCGGAACACGTGTACTTAAAAGAGAGATTAACATCACGGTTTTTTGACACGTGACATCATGCAGTTTGGTACGAAGTTATTCACGTTTCGAGGAAAAACTACAGCTTCTAGGTCCATGTCGTAAGAATCTCTTCAATCTTCCAACCTGAACAGAAAGGAACTATGCTCTTCCAAGATGTTACATATCTACCAAACAACATGGCGTCATATATTAGAAAACCGAAACTCTTTTTTTGATAACAACCGTAGGAAACTCAAATCATATTTAAACAGATATTAATTTAAAAAGAAATCAACAATTACAAAACAGAATGTTGGGCGTCTTTCAAATAACATCAACAGGATGATTAAGTGAAGAACAATTCAAAAAGGTCCCGGTTTACAACAAAATTCAATGTTCAAATATTCCTCTCTCCTCATTATTATAGTCTCAGTGCCTAAAACCCTCAAAGATTGTGTTCAACCCTTTTACGGTCCCGTGGTTACTATATATACCACTTTCTATAACAATGATAAATCTACGTTTTACCCACATAGTGCATTTGCGAGTTTCGTAGAATTTCCACAAAAGACAGCAACTATTCCCTAAACACCATTAAACAAATATCTTCGTAAGTGTGTTTTCTGTGGTGCAAGAAATAACTTTCTAAATATTATTTAAATGAACATCAAACTTCAAAGAAAATCATGACAGCATTACAAAATGAAAGTGTGGTAACATATAAATTATTCAGCGACTCTTTCTTCCTGAATATGGATGTAAAATAAACATAGGAAAAATAAATAGCTGTCCTATAGCGAAATAAACATAGCCAGATTTCCCATCCACTTTATATAAGCTTATTAACGCGAAAGCAGAAGGGATTAAAGCGAACTGTCACTACCGCAGCACAAATGGAGTTTCCCTAACTAAATTTACTGACGCACAAAGACACCGCAGTCTGCCTTATCCACGACAGTTTACCTTGGGTTGAGATTTGGAATGGCAGGACGACGGAAATAAACTGCATATTGATAAGGTCTGTAATTCGCACTTATTACAGATATTACGTGTATGGCTGATGAAATAAGGGAAATGAGAATGTGCGGGGCACGGAGGAAATAATACATGCATACAAAATTGTAGTTTGAAAGTTCAAGGTCAAAAGACTTTTCAGATATCAAGGCGTGATATTGAAGTTAATACAGGTGTATCTTTTTATTGTTGTCCCTGGGCATGGCAGCTTTATTGCACAGAAAGACTGCATTTGCCAATACATACCGTGAAATATCCCGTGCTCAGAGACACGATAAAAGGAACACTCTATATTCAGACGTGTTTTGGAGAAATAGTTTTAAAATATGTGGAATGGTTTCATGTGACAGAGTATAGGTCTAATTGCAAGCCTTGGAAACAACATAATAAACCTTCAGATTAACACAGCACGGAATTAGAGAAAACGGAAGAAAAATTTCTCTATAACTATTAAAGGCTAAAAATTAATTTTTATTAACTCATAACATAATAGTATTCATTTGTCTTTCCTTTCTTATATCTCAAAATGGAGCTGTTGCGGGAGGTCTATACACATAAAGGGCATTATCCAATATACAGGGTAATCAGTCTCGAAGAAACCAAAAGTGGTAGCCCCTACTGGTTGTGGCATGGACAATGGGCTGTTTATTTCTTATCTTAATAAACAGTACTTTAAGTATGTTACACAGAAACATGAGGCATTTAGGTGTAGATGTGATATTATTAAAATGGATCACAGAGAAATATGCCGGGGAGTTAATTAAACACTTGAAGTTAAGGAAAAAATAAATGTGACTTTCTATCTAATGCTTCCCGATTTCCGAAAAATCATTGTTTTTTGGAAGGTTCCCAGGCTTCGCCCGTTTGTCCTTCTGGTTTAAAATCAACATGTAGATGAAAGAGGAGTATGGAGCACTGGTTAAATGATACTGACAGGGAAAACCAAAGTACTCGGGGAAAAAAACCTGTCCCTGTGCCACTCTGTCCACCAGAAATCTCACATAGATTGACATGGGATCGAACCCTGTCATCCGTAGGGACAGGCCAGCTGGCGACTCATACCCTCAGCCACAGCACGGTATTTTAACACTAAGATTAACACGAATTATACATAAATATTCAGCTCGTACCGCGCAGTAAACAAATTGTCTCTGTTTTAAGAACAATCTGTTAATGCAGTACAAAGAAACAATCACTGCTTGTTCTGAGATCCATAAAGAAACACAAAAAAAAGCACTGTGTGAGCAGAACGTAGAATTAGTGCATGTTTTCTGGCGGTACAACTAGGCTTCAGAGGGTTAAATTAATTTGACCCAGGATACGAATTAGTGGCTGGCCCTTGTGAACAGGCTACTAAAACTTCCGAGGTCCATAAAAGGAGAAGAGTTTTCTTTACTGGCTGAGAGACCATTAGCTTCTCGAAAAGACTGTGCCCTGTGGAGTGAGTTAAGAATGTACTCACAAGCAACATGAAATGAACCCTCTGTGAAGCACATTTAAGACTATATCGATATTCGCTACGCTACATTTGACGTTTTAAGAAGATTAGGGGATTATGCATCTTACAGTATTCAGCAGTTTGGACTCTAAACAGAGGGGATTAATTAATAGGTTTTATGTCCTGCAAGTCCACTAGTACAAGCGCTGCAGAATGGGAACAGCGAGGTTTTAATTACCAAGCAAAGTGCCGTTCGCCATGTTTATTATTCACATAAATGTCACCTCTGAATAACAGTGCAGGCAAAAGTGTTTTGTTCATGAAATAATAACACACTGTAATAAAAAAAAAAGGTATGAAATATAAGTATAAAGTAACACGATGCACTTTCGGATATTTTCATTCTGATTTGTCCACTAAATTTGTACTGTTCTAATTTTTCTCTGCCTCATGCGTCTAGAGTTGTTTATTATTTTATGTGTATTCTCTATTCTAGGTAAACACTCGTACGACCAGTAAGCGGGGTTGTCAATGGTGTTTTAATTAACGTCAGAGCTGCATATTGTTCATTCCGTGCACTGCCGATTACCAATTCACAACAATAGACCAACAAAATACACAATACTGTTCCTTAGATATTTATATTACAATGACACATTTAACATTCCTACATGTTTCAATCATCAAGGGATTATTATCAGGGAATCAACCAAAAGTCTAAGGCGTGGGTCTACGGCCGCTCGCTTGCTGGTATTTTGGGTTCGAAACCCACTCTTGTGAGTGCTGTGTGTTGTCAGGTAGAGTTCTCTACGACGAGCTGGTCCCTCGTCCGGAGGAGTCCTACCGAGTGTGATGTGTCTAAAAAGAAATATGTGATTGCGAAACGTCGAAAAAATGAGGAGGCCTAGGCCCCCTAGGGGCTGCCGAGCCAAAGCAAAGAAAAACCAAAGGTCTAAGGCGTGGGTCTACGGCCGCTCGCTTGCTGGGATTGTGGTTTCGAATCCCACCGGGGGGGCAAGTATGTCTGTCTGTTGTGAGTGTTGTGTGTTGTCAGGTAGAGGTCTCTGCGACGGGCTGATCACTCGTCCAGAGGAGTCCTACCGAGTGTGGTGTGTCTAATATGTGTGATCACGAAACCTCGAAAAAATGAGGAGGCCTAGGCACACGAAAATGGGCTGTCGGGCCATTGGAAAAACAACCAAAGCAATACTGTATACAACTAAATTAGCTACTGACAGACCAGCGACTAACTGGCCCAACCATGACACGGTCATTCATAAATGCAACATGTATACTCTAATGTAAAACTTAAACACTGATGATGGTGCAAATACATCAAAACCTGTAATCGGATACTTTAAGACTGGGATTCAAGTGCGTACCTTCTGAATGGAAGTCAGATTACTTCCCTCAAGAAATTCCCTCAATGCGTGCTTTGACAAATTTATTAATAAATTAATTTACATGCTGTATCGAATTTGCTATTCTTCGGATCTCTATAATTGTTAACAAGATATCAAGGGTAACCACATTCCCTTCTACACCCATCTCGAGTACACCATTATGACATAATCACCACATAGAATGTCTTACGACAGGCCCATAGATGCTACCAAAGAGAGTTCTCCAGACATTGCGATCCAGTGCTTCCTCTTTTAATTTCCAGTATCTTCTTGTATTTTTTTTAAGTTCATCCAATAGCCGCTTACGTCTTCTTCCTCGTTTTCCCGTCCCTTCTGTCTTTCCTTTAATATCGTGTTTTAGAAGCAAGTTCCTACGCAATATGTGTCCAATTACTTATCCTTCCTTTTTATTGTGTATTCCTCTCATCCTTGATTCTTTGCAATACATCTTCATTACCATTATGACTTTAATTACAATTTCTAGCTATATTTTTCCCCCGCTTTATGTGTTTTTATGACTGAGCTCAATAAAAATGCTTCGCTTTATGGCTGTTTGAACAGAAATGTCATATAACTGTCAAGTTTAATTTTGCCTGCTTTCCCTGTACTGTCGTACAGTTAGTGACTTGTGCCCTCTGACATTATGTGGCTACAGACGGACTGACATCGACTTTGTGACTATTTCACAAAAACAATAACATTCGAATATCTTGTCATTGGGATCATAAGTTTTCGCAGCAGTGTAGTTGAGGACTGCAGCCGTGTGGTGCGCTGCAGTGCCGTACCATGTCCCACAAAACTGGAATAATCTCAAAATTTTTATGCGACTTTAAATTATACAAAACTTATACAGAAACATTTACGTCCTTTCGTCTATATGTGGCACATTTTTTTTAATTTCCAAAATTACTCGACTTTCATTCGTTTTGATAAGCAAATCACACAAACACAATATAAAAGTATATTTATTTATCTGTAATTGTTTTTCAGCAAATGTATCTTTATTCCTTTGATGTGATGAGGCTATATGTGTGTAAATGCGGCTTTTGTTGGACCACGCACAATCCTTCGGATGACAGATAAATGCAACAAGGATAATTGAGGGGTGAAAGGTCAAGATGCAGTTTAAACGTCATAAAAACGACATCGCCCGATCTGCCCAACTGCTCCAGTTATAACACGGCCAGCCATTCTCGTAACACTAAACACCAGCTTGCCATCATCCATTCAAAGTGAAAGGCGTTGAAAAAGCACTTTTTAAGCGCTGAAGGAGTGTAATACCGGTACAATAATCTATTACGTATGTTGGTCCGTGTCGATTAAATGTCTTCCTTAACTTGTAATTAAATAAGATATACTAACAATGCTCTGGTTACAGATCTAGGCAGATATATGGAAGGAGTTGAACGTAAGTTTTTAATAAGGTAATTTTTTTTTATTCTGACATCTTACACCTGTTCTTTGTAGGTGTACAGGGTGGGCGAGAAGTCACCGTACACCAACCTGTATGCAATCATAATCAATCATAATTAATTTTAATCACTTACGTACGTGTTGGTTACATGTCCAGTGGATCCGTATGTGCACCTTGATGCTGGACACACAAAAGGATGCGCCTCCATGTCCTCTGTCGGAGCATTTTTCGAGTAATTGTGCGAAAGGCGTCTTCCACAGCTCTGCGCAAATCTTCGTTGGTGTTGTAGCGACACGCAGCCACTCTTCCCTTGATAATAACCCACAACGAATTGTCTGGGGTGGTAAGGTCAGGACTACGTGGTGGCTATGGCAATGGTGCCGGAGGTGTTGGTGAGCCACGGCCAATCCAACGGCCTGGAAAATGTTCGTTCAAAACATCGCGCACAGAAAGAGCGAAGTGTGCGGGTGCCCCATCGTGCTGCAGCCACACGTCATCCACGAGTCCTCCGTCTCTGAGCTCTGAGCCACGTCTCCAACATTGCCGAATAAGATGCCGCATTCACCGGTCCATCGAAAAAGTAAGGTCCAATCAGATAATCTGATGTCATACCCGCCCATATCATCACAGGCGGTGGATTATGTTCCAGCTCCTGCGTGAAATTGGGATTCTCCTTTGACCAGAACACCACATGTCTGTCGCGCGCACTGCGACAGATGGCACATTCATCACTGAAAAGAACCTTTGATCGGGATACGGCATTTGAGAATGTGTCCAGCAGAGCACGGCATGATTCATAGCGCCGATCCATGTCGACATCCGACAGTTCATTCACGAAAGTTGGGCGATACGGCCTCACATTCAAGTTTTTCTTCATGTGGTGTGCGGCGAATCACGTATGCACTATCTTGGTCACTGTTGCCAAACTACCATTTTACATTGTAGTGCGTGCTGTGCTGTGCTGTGTAAACTTAAATTGAGTCTGAGGTGCGTATTATCTGGGTATAGGGTGACTTCTCGCCCACCCTGTAGAGGGTGACTGTTACCCTTGATCACAATTTAGACACACACACACACACACTCGGTAGGACTCCTCTCTAGACGAACGCTTGGCCCTTCGCAGAGGCCTCTACCTGCACAAAATAAAGAGACAAACATCCATGCCCCCGGTGGCATTCGAACCCGCAATCCCAGCAACCAAGCGGCCACAGACCTACGCCTTACACCGAGCGGCAACTGGGATCGGCTAAAATATTTGTAAATATTATATATTATTGTCAACGGGCTTACCACATTGACATCCGGGGGTTAATAGGAAAGTAGTTCCAAGAAAATAAGGAGAAGACTAATTCATTATTATTATTATTATCATTATTATTATTATTATTATCATTATTATTATTATTATTATTATTATTATTATTATTAAAACTAAGCGGGGTACGCGGTGGCTCAGTTGGTTGAGGCACTGCGCTACAAACCGGAAGGTCGCGGTTTCGATTCCCGATGGTGTCACTGGAATTTTTCTTTGACATAATCCTTTCGGTCGCACTATGGCCCTGGGGTCGACTCAGCCTCTAAAGGCCGGTGCGTAGGGCTGACAACCTTACCACCTTCATGTGCCGATTGTCTAAAAACCTGGGAGCCTCAACCTCCTGGAGCCCTAAGGGCCTGCCAAGGCCTGTATGGGACCGCTTTGCCTTTACCTTATTAAAACTAAGCAATTAAGAAGCGCCACGAAGCAAGGTCCCTGTTGAGCAGAACACAGATCCACATCTGGTCCAGAAATTCCCCGTAATTTATAAAATCGTCACCTTGCGCTAAAAGGTATTTCTTCATTGGTTCCTATCGTAAAGTTGTTAGCTCTTTAAAGCTTATTGGTTATTATGCCATGAGCTTTAACTCTAAGAACTCGACGTTTGTTACACAGTGAATGTATTATTTCCTTGTGATTCTTAAAGTAAACAGCAATTTGTTTCCTACACAGCACGAAAGGATTAGCCATTGCAAAGAAGGCAAAGTCCGTTCTCTGTGAGGTACAAACAGAATCTTTATATAGAATGCCAATTAGCTGTAGACTTCAAAGTGTTAAATGGAATTCATACACCGCCACTAAGTTTAATTAAAATCCATGTTAATTCCATCCTATGATATTCTTACCTTATTTGAATTTAAATCAAAGTTGATTTAATTCTTTGATAACTCATCAAAGGTAAAAGAGGTTCGAAATATAAAACACATCCCCTGTTAATATACATAATGCTGTCAGATTTTGGTTTTATGGTTTAAAACATAGTTATGTTCTGTACATATTTACAGATGTTTCGGAGGAACCCGCAGGTCATGAAGATAGAGACAACATTTTCCTCTGAAACAACTGGTGTTCACTGATGTCAGATTCCAAAAGAGCTCAATATGTTTAACCAGTGAAATTCTCAAAGATTTTATATTATTCTTATTTAAAATATTTTACCGAAAACTACCGTCCGGAGTCTAGCCCTCGTGCTTTGTTCTGGGAGTTGAAGCTAAAGGTAAAGGTAAACTTGTCCCTCTGTACTTCATGAAATCATACGGTGGATATGATGTACAAATACACACATTGTTAACCTCGGCGACAAATGAAGCTATGTGGTGAACTTCATGCCTACGCCGCCGCTTTATCCCCGAGAAGAGAAAACCCCCTAGATAGCCATAAAATAGCAGGCTGCGTGGGATCCAGACCCGGTTTAGAAGTATTGGAGATGAGAGAAATCGCTTTTCTTCCGATTTGTATTGGGAGGTCCTAGTTAAAACCTCGACCGCGATATCGGGCCATCATAAATGAAGTTTCCCTAACTTTATTATAGGTTCACCGTGCATTTTCACTAATCAATGTCTCACTACCAACTAAATGCACAGTATTTAAAAAACCAATATAAGGTTTCTTTAAAAATCGTCTAAAAAGCCCCTACATATGTTTCGGTTTCTAGAAAACCATCATCAGGGGGGTCACATAATTGTACTTTTTCAAATTACGTCCATGCGTTCGTCTATCAGCAGCCGCAATGCAGTTCACCACTTTCACTCCTGCTATTTATAGTATCACTTGTGAGCACCGTATGTTAAAATGAGAATAAAATGAATGAATATTAAAATTATGAAACATATCGTGCACTGTCACTGATCTGTTGTCGTTGTGTTTTAATGGTGGAGAGTCTATAGCATCGCGTGTCGTTAGATATGTTGAAGGATCATGGTGCTGTGTATTACTGTAAGTCAAATAAATTTAGAAATTAGAAACTGTATACTACGTATCTCGTACATATTAATAATTTGATAACTTGAATGACATACCTGTTGTTTCCTATGTTGTCTTGCTATGGTGCGTACTGTACGGGTTTGATATGCACTGTGTTGTGAAGGTATGTCTGCTGCCGATGCTCGATGTTGCATCGGCAGCAGACATACCTTCACAAATAGGTAGGAAAGAAATCAACGCCCTCAAACTTCCGACACCTGCATACTACAGACTCAAAAACGCCGACTGTTGCGTAATGTAGTGTGGTGTAGTGTTATATGTATATTGAAGTGTAATAGTTTTGGATATTCCACGTGTCTCAACATCAGCAAAGGTCAGTAGTAACACAGTTACTTTAATACAGGTATAAATGGCTACCCGTAAGCTGCGTAGCAAAACAGTGGACTCGGCGGATGAAGACGTACATGTGGAGGTAGACTGTGCTGACAATTCATCACACAGCCAGTCGGAAACACTAAGAGGCCAACAGCGAGGTAACTCTGTCGTAACACAGTCAGAAAGGCAGGACTCTGTGGTTCCAGGCGACAATGAGACTCAAAATAATTTAGCAGTAAAACAATAATGGCCATATGTCATCACAGATACAGGGCATGCTAGCTGATGTTTTAAATAATCTGAATAGCATTCAAATTAAAATTACAAAGACAAATGAAGAAGTAGCTGTTAAACTAATGGCAGGAAAATCATAAATTAGCTGATCAGGCTAACAGAAAAATTACACCACGAAATAACTGAAGTAACACAAGCTGTCATTTTAGAGAAGCAATAAGATGGGAGAAATACGGTCAGTTAGGGATGAGCTTAATAACCTATCCTGGGTAGTGTTTTTTTTTAAATAGTTAGAATTTTTCACTACAGCTACTTAGATGTCAAGCATTACACATACAGGCCGGGGGGATGGTACCGAGAATAGGATTGCGAAACAGTTGGTTAATGGAACGATTGTATGATCTATATGTAATATGCCGGTTGGTATGATGTATACGAAGAAGGAGAAAATAAAGGTTTAAAAAAAATAACCTATCCTGTAGTGTCGGTGAGAGGGCATCTAGGCACATTAAGAGCACCAAATAAGAACACGATGTCTTGCGTAAGGAAATAAATAGTGAGCTGAAGGTCGCCAAACAAGAAATACACTTAAACGAGATGTTAACAAAAGGAATCAGGAAGTACGAGACAGTTTAAGTCGCTCAGAGTTAGCCTATTGCGCAGAAGTTCGCCGAAGTAACAGGCAGGTAACAGATTTGGGGGAGCAGATATCTAGTACAGCCAACAATACAAACGTGCAACCAAATACTACCTACCTTCTCTGACGTAATTCAGACGCGGCCAGAATAATCCGGAAATACTGCAGCCAGTGAAACTTGCGCAACTAACTCAAATTGCAGCAGTGCCTGCAGCTACTATTATGACCGTGATATATCTCTGGAGATTAGTACACTGTTTCTCATTGCAGAGGAAGTATTTTAATCCCAAGAAGACAATATGGGATTTGTGTTAAGACAGCTGTCTCTCGTGTATTTCAGGTTCTACCTTCAACTACCATTTTATCAATGCCCCCTATACATATTCATCTACCATAGATGATGTACAGTATAACCAATATTATGCCAGTGTCGCTAGATCAACCACAGAAAAGTTGGGAGCGTCAGTCAAAAACTGAGATGAAATCTGGTTTTTTATTATAAATCCCTGATTTCACAGGGATTTACCATGGTAACGTCTCTACACATGAAAGACGCTATATGGTAATGGTACAAACCACAATGGCTGCGTCATAGACAACTTCAGTCCTCGTATATCCAATTGCAAAGGAAGGCGCTCCGCGCTGGAAATACACTAGCGATATAAAGCCACGAAGATTAGTTCGCTGACTACGGGGTACACAGGCATAACATTATTCGTGGTTGTGGCCAATTAATGATTCACATTCCTCTTTTTTTCCTTATAGCTCAACAGCCCCTTTTCGGGTGCCTGGGCCTCCTCATTTCGAGGTTTCATGATCACACACATTAGACACACCACACTCGGTAGGACTCCTCTGGACGAGGGACCAGCTCGTCGCAGAGACCTCTACCTGACAGCACACAACACTCACAAGAGACAGACATCCATGCCCCCGGTGGGATTCGAACCCACGATCCTAGTAAGCGAGCGGCCGCAGACCCACGCCTTAGACCGCACGGCCACTGAGATCGGTTCACATTCCTCTTACCGCATAATAAATACACTAATTACGTTCTTGGTGCACTTAATAAAGTTTTAATAGATTAAAAAATAGGGTATAGAATAATAGGATGATTGGTGAAAAGTAAAATCGAAAGGCTGTGGAAGGAACAAGTTGTGGAGTTATTCAAGACAATATCAGAGCATCTGCGTAGACAGACTTTGCTAAACTGTGATAAGCTTCACAACATTTAGCCGGAAGTTATGCATGGAAATTTTGATTCACAGACCATCAGAATGTGAGGCAGAGCCGCGATATTCCATAATTGTTTAAAGCATTACAGTGTACAACACTGTGTACCATACTGTACGTATCGTAGTTTTGTACAGCATTACTGTGTACAACATTGTGTACCTTACTGTACATACCATAATTGTGTAGAGCATTACTGTGTAAAACATTGTGTACCTTACTGTACATACCATAACTTTTTACAGTATTACTGTGTACAACATTGTGTACCTTACTGTACATACCATAATTGTGTACAACATTACTGTGTAAAACATTGTGTACCTTACTGTACATACCATAACTTTGTACAGCATTACTGTGTACAACGTTGTGTACCTTACTGTACACGCCACAACTGTGTACAGCATTACTGTGTACAACATTGTGTACCTTACTGTACATACCTTAACTGTGTACAGCATTACTGTGTACAACATTGTGTACCTTACTGTACATACCTTAACTGTGTACAGCATTACTGTGTACAACATTGTGTACAACATTGTGTACCTTACTGTACATACCTTAACTGTGTAAAGCATTACTGTGTACAACATTGTGTACCTTACTGTACATACCTTAACTGTGTACAGCATTACTGTGTACAACATTGTGTACCTTACTGTACACACCATAAATGTAGACGCCATTAAATACATGTTCAAACAAATTACAATTCGAAATATAAACCATGTGTATTCAGATTCTGGTAACGTAAATGTTACTATATGTAGGTTTATGGAATTTTCTGCATCCTTCTGTTACTCTGCCTTAGGTCAAAATATTTCCTGAGTTGTTTGTTCTAAACTTACACTCAATATGGTTCTAAAACCTAGGGTGCAGGGCTATAACCCTTTCCTTTATGGTTCAGTATGTTTTAACTTGGAGGTTTCAAATACGAAATTGGAAGGCAAAATATTTCGATACGAATGGTAGCAATAAGCGCCCGCAGCAGCAGCACTGCGCTGTATTAACTTAGCCTAACAGCAGCAACAGTAGTGACATCTGTGTAACGTAACTTGATCTTGTGTTACACCAACACTACGGTCTTTCTCATTTAAAAACGCGAAACGTGTGGATAATATGTTAATACTTTGTTCTCAGACTATCAAACTATTGTTTCTATACGCAGAAATACATCTACAGAAGTTTAACCCATCAAGCAAGAAATACTGGAAATTTACAAGGACTTACATTTTCTGAAGATGTCTCTCAAGATCCAGCAACTTCACAGCACCAACATATTAACCACTTGTTCACTCTCATTCGTCCGCCCATTTGTCTTTAATACTCCTGTTATTGCGTCAAGTGTCTAAACAGCACCACCACATATCGTCTCACTCTCACTCGCACACATTACACACTGGACATTAACTGGCCTGCGGTACACCGAGTTTCATCAAGATGACGCTGATGGCAGCACAGAAACACTAAATATTCTGTCATATCGGTCTCTAGCCTTCTGCCTCCCCAACCTTTCTTATTATTACAGTAAGGAGAGGCCATGTCTGTTTAAATGCGGCGTACAATGGGGCAACTGAGCATCACCCGAAAGCCATGAACGAAACATTGACAGGATGATTATACGGAAGGCAAGACGTACTGTACGTTATAGCAGTGCTAGGAGGACATATTTATTGTCTTGCTACTTTGTCCACAAGTCTCAGATACGCTGCCCTCGAATCGAACCCGGACCTTTGCGATAAGAAGCAGGCTACTAACTCCCTAGGCTGAAGCACTGTATTGGGCCCCCTTTACATTCCTTTATTCTTTTTACATGGCGCAACAGCCCCTAGGGGGCCGAGGCCTCCTCATTGTCGAGGCTTCACGATCACACTCAGACACACCACACTCGGTAGGACTCATCTGGACGAGTGATCAGCCCGTCGCAGACACCTCTACCTGACAACACACAACACTCACAAGAGACAGGCATCCATGCTCACGGCGGGATTCGAACCCGCAGTCCCAGCAAGTGAGCGGCCGCAGACCCACGTCTTAGACCGCGCGGCCACTGGGATCGGTTCGTTCCTTTATATAGGACAATAAATACGTGTGGCCGGTCTTACGGTCGGACAACAAAGTGAGCTAAGATTACGTCGTACAATTTCCGGAAGTTGAAATTTAAATAGGAGGAGTAAAATTTAAGCAAAATTTTGAAAATATTATTGGAAATTGAGCTTGCTTCTGTGGATTTCTTCAAAAAAGTATTGGGCAAACAGGTCTCATGTCTTACATTTCTGTTTTCCGAGACATGGTGCTAAATAATCTGGTATTTATTTAACCTGAAGATGGAGGCAACATGTTCCCTCGAAACACTGGTACACGTCTTAACAGAAGACTGATCATACAGACTATACATACTATTTCACATAATATTTAAGTCCCTTTTTCCAATTGTAAGCAGTTTTATCATCTTCAGTTAGCTATTAAATTTACGAGAGGGATGCTGCCAGCAAACAGTTTTTGCTTCAAGTTCCGCTGTCATTATTTCTTTCCAGTTACTTTCACAAAAGCATTCAGCTAATTATGAACTTCTCTTTTCCCCCCCCCCCCCCCACTACGCTGCACGCAAACTCTTTACAGCACCGAACTAACCCAATTACAAGTAACAATATCCAGTCGAACCCGGTTATAACGACATCGCTTTATACGACACCTCGTCTATACCGTCAGATATTCTGTGGTACCAATTAATTCCTCACTGTTAACCATAACATTATTCTGCTCGGTTATAACGACATCGCTTTATACGACACCTCGTCTATACCGTCAGATATTCTGTGGTACCAATTAATTCCTCACTGTTAACCATAAAATTATTCTGCTCGGTTATAACAACACTCGTTTATAACGACACAAAACATTCAGTCCCTTTCATGATGTTATAACCTAGTTCGAGTCAAACTGCAACGTGCAGAGTAACGACAAACCTCAGTGTGGGTATTGGGCACAATCAATCAAAATTCGTTCAATCATATGGCGTAATGCAATTGAATATTTATGGATGAAGGGCTTTTGAAACTGGAAACAGGGATAGAAGATAAAATGAGCGAATGGGATTCAGTGAGAGGCAGGAAAATAAAAATTCATACATTATCATCGGGAGCTGGTATATCACAGGCAGAGTCGTGACCAGACTACGAGCTAGATCGGAGAATTTTCTTTTCTCTAAGTGTCCACAGAGGCTCTGTAAGCCAGCCAACAATTTCGCTGGCCTTACAACGGCTGGGGCTTATAACCAAACACTCACTTCGATGTAGTGTTGAGGTTAAGAAAGTGTAAATCCACATTTCCACTCCCCCCATACACCTTCATGGCTTAAAACTGGAAACATTTACGTATCACTTTACCATATTATCACCATTTCAACATAACTTCGTGTAGCACAAGCCCTCTCCGTCACCTGGGATAGCTCAGTCGGTATAGCTACTCGCTATGGGCTGGACGGTCCGGGGATCGAATCCCGTCCAGACCGGCCCTGGGTCCCACCCAGCCTCCTATAAAATGGGTACCGGGTCTCTTTCCCTGGGATAAAGCGACCGGGGCGTGGCCTTGACCACCTACCCCCCAACTGGCGCCGAGGTTAAAGAAAGAGTGGAGCTACACATCTACTCCCCCTCTGGGCCTTCATGGCCTGTTCTAGGGTAAACTTTACCTTATTTCTCCATCTCGGATGTGAAAATCAGTAAGGAGACTGCCAATTGTGGCTCTGTTGGTTTTGTTTTCTTCAGTCACACCTACTGTGTATTCCTTAAATTCAGTCTTGGCCTCTACCGAAAGGAGTTGTACGAAAAGAGTTAAACAAATACCGTGTCCAGTAAACTTTTACGTAAGTGTAAAGACGTCCATATTAGAGGAGACGTACCTCAAGTTTAATTGCGATAAAAGGTAAATCTTGTGGTAATTGTGAGGTTTGTTTACCACCTACGCACTGGGAGCCTTATTTACACACGCCACCTCCACATCAGTTGACTGGAAACACTCAGAACTAAAGTAACGACAGAATGCTCAATTAAGGTACGTGAAGAATACGTTGCTTTAATTGACCTGACAAACTGACTGATATCTGTCTTTTGCAGCGCGCCACTTAAATAGATCTCTTTTTCGTTTCTTTCACACAAAGGTTCGCAAGTTACGTATTATTGCTATTGCTGCGCTTTTGTCAGCACTTGAATAAATATTTTAGTTTTCCCACAAGTTTATTGCGGACACTGGCCGGGGAGTGGCGTTGACCATCACCCCCATCTAGCGCTGAGGTTAAAGAAAGAGCAGAGCAATATCTCAATCTCCCCCCCCCCCCCCCCCCCCGTGGCTCTTCATGGCCAGTTCTAGGGTGATATTTACTTTGTATTGCAGAAAATATATAGATATTGGCCGGTCCAGTGGCCGCGCGGTCTAAGGCGTGAGTCTGCTGCAGATCGCTTGCTGTGATTGCGGGTTCGAATCCCGCCTGGGGGCATGAATGTCTGTCTCTTGTGAAAGTCGTGTGTTGTCAGGTAGAGGTCTCTACGTCGGACTGATCACTCGTGTAGAGGAGTCCTACCGAATGTGTGTGTCTGAGTGTGATCGTGAAGCCTCGATATGAGGAGGCCCTTGCCCACTAGGGACTGTCGAGCCATGCAAAAAAAAATGTAATCAAATTGTTTTAATCTTTGCCTTTACTTCTCCACAAATATGGCAAGGATTAGTAAACTTTCATGAAGCCCTCAAAGAATTCATGTCTGAAGCAGCCTAATTCTGTCGTCGATTACGTATACAAAAATCCTTAATAAATACTAGTACTGATTAATATCAAGTACCAGTAATGAGTGCTAACCAGGTCCACAATAACTGTCTCTGTACCCTCTACCCAGTACTCGCCACACACGTTACAAGTTCTGCCCACACGAGGACATTTCTCGCAAGGCAAGTCTGCAAAAAACCAAGTCTGGTGGTAAGTCTCTAAATGTATGGTGCAAGCCTCAAGACTTAACGCAGCAGAGAGATTTATTATCGTCATAATATCAAATTTAACACAGAGATTTGGCATTGTTATATCAACCGCTATGTCGGTACTGCTCAAAATCACTCGACATAAAGAGAATTTCTTTGTCTAAGATCTTAAATTACATTTAACATAAATTCATACCTCAGTTCATATCAAAATGATATCATCATTAAACTTCATCGGCGGTTCACTTGACATCTTACTGTTCTTTCCAAAGAGACAGTCTGTGACTTTCTAAAAAAAACACGTGATATCAGTCACGTCTGAAGATACGGTGTTGCCTTCATTCGACTTATTTACAAGAAAACCTGACCCTTATTTCTCTGCTGACAAACTTTGTCTAAAGGTTCTGTGAGACGTGCCAATAAAATACCAAAATATAGTGAACACATTTTTCCTTCATGTAATGAAACAGTATTCTTGAAAAAATTCTATAACGTGATATTGAAGCTGTGTCTATGAGGAACATTTTTAAAGCAGAGTATTGTGAAAAAATTGCTTGATTTTATTCTCCTCCTCGAAACCGTATTCATTAAAGGTAAAAAAAGTCTTAAAACTCGTAACATACAGTTACATTGCGGTTTCCTTTGACATTAAATCTTTTTATAAATATCCCCCCACAGTTTCAAAATTATCGGGGTTTTCTTTACGCTTCTATCAGACCCCAAATATTCCTCTTGTAAACTCAGGGTAGGTTTTGAGTAAATTTAAAATACATATCAGTAAGGATTGTCTTTGTTGCTCCGTCGTTGTGCGTAACCAAGTTCTACACCCATACAAAACCAACAGCCTTACAATGGTGTGTGTCACGTGTTATACAACACATTAATATCGTGATAAAACAACCTCATTATAATGCCACTTAATTATTCCCTGCTACCATAATTACCGGTTTGTTGTACTGTGATATTACATAACAGCTGTAATATCCTGTAATACCGAATTGCAGAATTGAATGATTAAGAGCAGAGAACTGCTCATATGGCAACCGTGACGCACGATACAAACATGCGTCTCTACGTACGCTTTAACACAGACGGCTACAGTATTCTGTGTCAATAAGCACTTCGCCATGATAACACAGAAATGGTCAAACAGGCTGGTTGAGAGAGAGAGCAGATTCAGCAAAAAAACACGAAAGTTTTTCTAATGTAAAACTTTCGTCCATGAATCACTTTCGCCACATATAATTTTATTTGCTTCACGGGGCCATCAGAAAAAAGAAAGAACAAAAAAAAAGGCAAAAGTCGGGTTGAAATTAATGGCTTTGGTGTCACACAACACGAAACACTTGGAAATTTATTATCGGATAGAGATACCTTTAGAAGTAAAGGCAAAAAAATTCAAGGTCAGAGATCGTGTCTGCCGTGAAAGCGTCTAAACAGAACTCTTGATGCCTTTATGAATATTTAAGTCAGCGTAAGCTTACTACTTTTACATCTGTTAAAATGCAAAAATCTCTAACTAAATCCGTGGAGCTGATTTCTACTTGAGAAGCTAACATATCCTCAGCTAGTCGAGAATTCCCCCGCGTTTTATGGAAACCGAGGGTTCATTATCCGCTCTCACAAAGCCCGATAAATCCAATCCACGCCCCCGGTACTACTTTTGAAGATCCATTTTAATATTATCCTCCCATCTAAGCCAACGTCTTCCAAGTGGTCTCCTTCCATCAGGTCTCCCCACCAAAATCCTGTATGCACGTCTCCTGTCTCCCATACGTACTACATGCCCCGCCCATTTCATTCTTCTTTGATTTTACACCCAGATAATATTTTTAATACTGAACATCCCGCGTTTGTAGTATATGCAACATAGAAATACCAAAAACATATACAATTAATTTTAGTTTTTCACATAACCCTACATATGTTTCGGTCCAAAATGGGCCATCATCAGAGGTGAAAGCTTAAAAACCAGCAACCCCTGATGATGGCCCATTTTGGACCGAAACATATGTAGGGTTATGTGAAAAACTAAATTAATTATATTTTTGTGTAATAAATGTTGGTTATGTAAGTACTATAATATTTTCTCTTATTAATCACACAGTCACAACCAGCACTTCGCTTTTAATGCGTATATAGGCTACCGGTTTGGGCTCAAAGAGCCATTAACAGGGCACACAGAAATCAAAAATTAAAAACTCCATACGTTTTGGAAAACGGAAGATCTTCCTCTTTTTACAATAGTGAATATAGTGGATACACAGAATGATATCATATATACATGTATTGCCTAAGAAAGATAATAGTAAAGGGTAAAATGTTAAAATACAAAAATGTAAATATAAATACAAATATATAATTTTTGATAGCAAACGGAAGACAAAAGATTCTGGACGGATAATAGCAAATATTTTCTGTTTAACTTCGCGCGACATATAATAATCTTCTGGCGCACAGCCGGTCAATTCTTAATCAACGTTTCGGACTAGTTTTGCTAATGCAGCTGTCCCGAAATTGTATTCAAACGAATTAACGGCTCCAAAGACTAATAATATTTCTGACTTCAATTGTCAATTCTTATAAATAATTGTTTATAGGTTGCTCCCAAATATTTTAAATGCTCCCAAATATTTTCAAAGGACATGTTATCTATTTTTATTATGTCATGTTGTCCTGCATTCGTTCACGAGATATGAACGAATCTCCAACTTGCTAAATAAATATTGCGGAAACAATATACCAACAATATATATACGTTTAAAAGAGCCGCCTCTTTTCCCATAAAATTATACTAGGTTATTGTCTTGCCTCTTAAATTTCGCCACGATCATCGAAATCGGGATTTGATTGCTCGCAAACGCAGTTATTTTCTCTTCGCTCTGGGGTCCTCTAAGCCTCGCATTGAATGGATACAGGGCGATACTGTAGGGGAAGTAAAGTGGTCGGAGCGTGTAGCTAACACTCATCCATTCAATGCCAAAAATTTAGAAAGATCAAGCCTTTATATATTCTTATGCAGACAAATGTACACAAATCTATAGTGAAAGCAGAATGACTGTTACAGATACCAATAACCAGGTACATCTAACGGCATTTTAAGAATTTTATATACCAATAATATAGCTGTTGTAATTTCAACGAAAAGAGCCCCTGAAGATGAGCCTTATATAGGCTAGAAACATGTTGGGCAGCATTTAATAATAAAAATTGTGTTAAATAACATAAAACTGTGTACATTTGTCTGCATAACATATATATAATTAAAAATGTACGGTACAAGTAACGTAAAGTTTACCAAGCTTTTGTTTCCATCCCCTTATGCATTATTCATGGCGAGGTTTTTAATTAATTACGCATGCGCAAATTTGCTTTACCTGCTTTAATATTGAACACTATCCGAGAAGCTATATCGCTCGTTGGGTTGGATAATATACATAGACAAACATATGTGTCTATATATCAGGAAAATCATTCAGCCTAGATTTTAAATGACGAACATGCAGAATAAAAAGCCTTGTACAAGTCATTATTGTGTCTCAATGAAAATGCGAAAGTAAAGTTTTCTTGATGCTTAATTAAACTCCATAACATGAAGGCGTATGGGGCAGTGGAGGTACAGATCCACGCAATCTTAACCACGACACTAGACGGACAGGATTTGCCTGAATCGCGCCCCGGCTGCTTGACCGCAGAGAGACCAGCGGTACCCAATGAATATGAGACCATTTGTGTCTCAGAGCTTGTTTGGACGTTTTGGAGTAGAGAAGAAACCCTTTTTGCCCTTGCCGGGAATCGAATGACTCTTGGTAATTCAGGTCGTGCCGTAGTCACTACACCAACTGAGCTATCTTGTCTACCTGACCCCCCCCCTTTGTACTGTATGTTGTTAACGATATACGAGTATATTACACCTCTACGAATTAGGAATTCAATGAGTTGTAATGCAGTTTTAATGTAGTGCTGGCCACACAAATCCCATTGTATTGTTACGTCATTCTTTTTACATAAATATGCTTCTTAATCGTCTTTATATGGTACGTACCATGTACAGCCATAACCATCCTGTTTCATGACAGCTTCCTTCAGTATTTTCCGTAATGGTTCATTAGTTCCCCCCCCCCCCGATCTGGGTACTCCACATAAAAATCCAATGGTACCCGTAACGTCTCCATGACTAGATTCTGTATAAAAATAATACGAGCAAATGTATGCAAGACACCAGCCATGTACATGGCACACGCGGTGGACTACTGTCTCATCTCATTTGTTAGTAAATCGTGAGTTACTGTAATTTACAGATCTTCTGCACGCTTCATATATTTCGTGAAGAACTTACCGGTTTATGGGGGCACTTGTGATTATCACATGCCTTTAATCTGATCCATATGAACATAAAACTTGGTTGAGTTTCGAGATGTGTATATACGCAATGTTTAGGCCTGCGCCTGAATTACATTGCTTATATGATAACAAGGCTCCACAGAAAAAAGTGCGTCGAATTGTTCATTGTAGGCGTATAACATTCCGTCTGTATAGGACAGTGATTTTCAAACTTTTTTCTCGCGTGCCACTGTCACAATACAAAAACATGTAGGCGTGCCACTGTCACAATACAAAACATGTACACGTACCACTGTCACAATACAAAACATGTAGGCGTGCCACTGTCACAATACTAAACATGTACACCTACCACTGTCACAATATTAAACATGTACACGTACCACTGTCACAATACAAAACATGTACACGTACCACTGTCACAATACAAAACATGTACACGTACCATTGTAACAATACAAAACATGTACACGTGCCACTGTAACAATACAAAACATGTACACGTACCACTGTCACAATACAAAACATGTACACGTACCACTGTCACAATACAAAACATGTACACGTACCATGACACAATACAAAACATGTACACGTACCACTGTAACAATACAAAACATGTACATGTACCACTGTAACAATACAAAACATGTACACGTGCCACTGTAACAATACAAAACATGTACATGTACCACTGTAACAATACAAAACATGTACACGTACCACTGTAACAATACAAAACATGTACACGTGCCACTGTAACAATACAAAACATGTACACGTACCATTGTAACAATACAAAACATGTACACGTGCCACTGTAACAATACAAACCATGTAAACGTACCACTGTCACAATACAAAACATGTACACGTACCACTGTCACAATACAAAACATGTACACGTACCATGTCACAATACAAAACATGTACACGTACCATGTCACAATACAAAACATGTACACGTACCACTGTAACAATACAAAACATGTACATGTACCACTGTAACAATACAAAACATGTACACGTGCCACTGTAACAATACAAAACATGTAGGCGTGCCACTAACACAATACAAAACATGTTCATGTATCACTGTCACAATACTAAACATGTACACGTACCACTGTAACAATGTACGTATAACGTGACATTGAGAAGCGTTCGCGTAACCATTGTTGTAGTGGAAAACCATACCTAATTTACCTAAGTTATCCGGCACGCAAATCGCATCCTCACTGCGCCGTAGTATACTGTCATCTGTGATCTGTCTGTCTGTCTCTACCATATTTTTCCATATTATGAAAGAAAGGGCACGATTTTCGGAAAACAATTTTATTGAAAGTAAAATGCGTGATTTGATTTTCTCTACAAATCTGATCTGAAAGATTTCTCATTCTCAGAAGAATTCAGAGACATATTATCATAAACACAAAATTTACAGTGGTAAAGTGTCCGTTAATCTTGTCATATTTTAATATCAAACATGAATTTTGTCGAGAGATTTTGGAGAAATCCTTAAATATCAAATTTCATGAAAATCCGTCCAGAAGGAGCCGAGTCACGTGCACGCGGACAAACGAAGAGACAGACAGATCGACAGACATATATGACGAAGCTAATAGTTGCTTTTCGCAATTCTGTGAATGTGCGTAATTACTTTATGACGTTAATATGCAATTAAGGCAAGGAACTCTAAAAACGAAAGCGCCCTACGCCTCGGTTTTATCATCACCCTGTAGAATTCGTCCTGGCTTTCGAAACGCTCACTTGAAAGAGAGAAGCACGTAGATTATACACAGCACGTAATACAAAAACAATGCCTGCAACAAGTAGCTAAATATCAACGACGCTTCTAACAATCGATATACATGTTAAAAGTATGGCTGCCAAATTAGCTCCGTCCATTACCATTACAATAAAATGAAGTTTCTTCTTGTAGCAAATTGAATATTTATAGGGCAGTTAACATATCAACGTATCAAAATGGTAAAAATGAAATTTAACAAGCACAGATGCGTACAATAAGCCCGTATTAATGAGCTGAAATGGCGTATTCTGCAGCAATCATGGCATGAAAAGCAGTTCATTCGGCTTCCGGCAGATAGCTTTAAAAGCTAATGTCCTGTTTAAATTAACTATGCAGGTCACGAACAAACTGCATTTTTCTAATGTGACCAACTACAAACAAAGTGAGGTGATAAATTGTTATCTTTTAAACTAAAATCTAACCTGATACCTAATAATGTAGATTAAAAAAGTTTAATTTCCCTTACCAATATAGCATGTAATTGTTGAGATGAATTAAGTTTCTTCCCTAAGTCTGAGAGCATAACATTTCAACACGAATTCGTTGTAACTTTCTTCCATATTACAACTAGTGTATCTTGTAAGAAGGAATCCTTTCACATTCAATACAATGAGGTTTCTTATTAAAGTTCGAAAACGGAAATTACAGAAGATATATTGAATTGGCGCTGCAGTTAGTAAGCGATGTCTTCCGGTCGCGAAGAGCGACGGTACACAGCAGGATGTAGCTAATGCGAGAGATTATGAGAGAGTTCAGAAGCAGGAATTTGTATTAGGTGAGGTACTACAAGATTAAGTTACGGAGAGTAAGACGAAGAGCAAGCAGAAGCGAGTAGAAACACTGCAGAATTAAAATCAAATATTCACATTAAAGAGAAAATGTACAAAAGCCGTAATGCTTGCTAATACAATAAGACATGAAACAAATCAGTAAAAAATATATCAATACATTATACTGATCAACAGAGCGAGAAATATAATACGTAATATGTACACGCGTATATACACAAATACATGCATACGTACACTACATACATAGGCACGTACTGACACATACCTACATATATACATATGACAAAACATACATACATACACACACACATAGACTACATACATACATACATACACACATAGAATACATACATACATACATACACACACATAGACTACATACATACATACACATAGACTACATACATACATACACACACACATAGACTACATACATGCATACATACAAACACGCACACACACACACACACACATAAACGAATACAGAAAGTTACGTGGGACGGGAGAGGCAGTAACTAACTTCTAGAGAGCAGTCCGGTAAACAAAAAATTAAAATCTCTTTAAGTTTCCCTAACACGTGTGATTCTGTTTTATTAGTAATTTAAAATTAAAGGTCATATATTGAAATTGTAATTTTCTCCCACCAGAACACTAAACAGGCTCTCTTGTCATGTAGGGGATGTCGAAAATGACTGATTATAAATAGTTGTTAACACACTAATTAATGTTAATAATAACGTTAATATATTATGTTAAATTATGTTAATAATATATGTTGTATGAAATGTAAACAGGCTCACTTTAAATACTCGAATTTTGTTTTTCTGAAATTAGACACAAATTTAAAATATACGAATAATATGAGAGCGAAAGCCCCAGAAATGTTACGTTCTGGTGGCATCGCCTGATTTTACTCTTAAATGTTCCTCCTCGCACATTTTTCGCGCAGCCATCTACGTGTATTTAGCGAGTTACGCCAGCTGTGCACGCAGTCCTTAACGTGATTTGTGCGATACTGCTGTCAAATTTTTAACCAAAACTGAAATGACTTTAAGTATTTTAACAAAAAGTACCAACAACGATACATAATAAATATCACTTTGTTACTTCCTCTGTTATTAAATGCAAGATGTATACACAAGAATGTGCGGTTTCAATGTTTTCACTATTGAAACCGCACCATTCTTTTGTGTATACACTGTATATAGATAAAAATGGCAAAATTAATAGGTGTATTTTTTTGCAAATTTGCGAAAGCAGCAAAAAGGAACTCAGACAAATGGGATTGTAACGCTACAGAATTAGGAAAGGACAGTTAGAGCAACAACAATACAAATCTGCACGGTCGCCGCTACAGTCGTGAATCTGTTGCTTTTGCTTAGTTGGAATAATTCAGAATACAACTATAAGGGTTTCTTTTGTGCTTCTCAGACAGAATGCAGTGTGTGAATTCATTTACTGTGTTGATTAATGATATATTACGACTTTCAAATTTCTCATCTCGCCATAGCGTTGAATGTTGCACTTTTCATCTCTATCCACGGACTAATCAGATGAAGATTGATGACGTCATGATTATTCTCCTTTCTGGGATTCCTCGCCGCTTGTAAAAATAAGACAAACCGTTTCTCGTAATAAAAGCTTTTGAAAGAAAGACCTAAAACTTCCGACTGAAAGTAGAACTACCAAAAACTTGATCGGTAGATTTATACTCACGAAATATAAACTTTCATAGAGAACTGTTATATAAACTCTAGGACTGATACTGAAAAGGAGTCTTCGCGCTACAAAACACATTAATCTTCTGCCTGTTTCAGTCTTTAAAGACCATCCCCTACTTCTACTATGGCATGGCGGCCAAATTTCGGGTCCTTTGTTTCTCAATTCTTCCAAAGATTTTTCCGGTCTAATGGCAATGTTTTCCATACTGCTGTCCCTAGCGGTTTCCTAGAATTCCTAGTCAAAGAATCTATCCTCCTGGTCCTTGCGGTTTCCTACTGTTCTATTATCGTAACACGACCAATATTAGGCAGATGAAATTCCTTATACAGACGCAGTTGCTGCTTCTACAGATGATGATTAGAACATCAAAACATTTTGCAGCTGATCCCGGTGGCCGTGCGGTCTAAGGCGTAGGCCTGCGGCCGCTCCCTGTCGAGGGCATGAATATCTGGATGTTGTGAGTGTTGTGCAGGTAGAGACCTCTTACGACGGGCCGATCCCTTGTCCAAGGGAGTCCTATCGAGTGCGTATGTTTCATTGAGTATGATCAAGTGTAACAATAGCCTCTACACCTGCAGTGAGTAGGTAGAAGAGGTCAAACTTCAAACCATTTTGCAATTTTCGTATTACACTTACTATTTTTTTTAAAGTGTGTCCTCCAATGGATCCTTTTCAGGAGGTGCGCGGTAAACAGCTGATTTTGTTACGACTCTCGCTAATACACAGGCTATAATGGGCATTTCTATAGCTCCATTCTGCTTAAAGACACAATTTATTACATAAATTATGACAATCTAACGGACCCAACAGTAGCCATTTTTACTTACACCTGATGACGTAAATATCTTCCAATGGTTCAATACTTAATAACCAACTAAATGCTAATTCACTTGAAACTATTTTATAGTTTATTAAATTCTCCTAAATTCCCCCTACATATATTTCGGTCTACTTATAGACCATTTTCAGGGGGGTCACAAACTACACTTATTTTGCATCCATATGTTCAGTAAAGTCTATAAGTGGACCGAAACATATGTAGGGGAATTTAGGAGAATTTAATAAACTATAAAATAGTTTCAAGTGAATGTCCATTTAGTTGGTTGTTAAGTATTGAGTGAAAATGTACGGTGAAAGTACTATAAAATATTCCAATGGTGTCTCCGCATTTTCTGGGCGGTGGGGCTTGTGCGATTCAATATCAAGAGCTATGCTGCCAGTAGCGTAGCTACTGGCACGGTCTCTCAGTCCGGACAAACCAGGAGTGAGGTATACCTTGGTCTTATAGGTTGGGTGTTGGGTTTGAGTTTACATCTCAATTCCGTAAAAGAAAAACAGATTTTTTGAGAAAAAAAATAAAATGAATTCACAACCGGACGGAGGGTTAGGATCAAAACTCGGGCAGAGATCTAGGAAAAAAGAAAATTGATATTCAAGATGCAACGTCAAATGTATGAATGTTGCTTCAAACAGGAAAAATGAATGAATTTGACAAGAAGTAATGAAGTTTAGTATAAGTTTTGGAGTCCTGCAAGAGATCAGATGACATACTGGTACATAAGGACAAATAACTAACAAGGACCATGCTCTATTCTTTCTTTTCCAATGGCGCTACAGTCCCTAGTGGGCCAGGGCCTCCTCATTATCGATGTTTCACGATCACGCTCAGACACACCACACTCGGTAGGACTCCTCTGGACTAGTGATCAGCCTGTTGTAGAAACCTAAACCTGACAACAAAAGACACTCACAAGAGACTGACATCCATGCCCCCCCGGCGTGATTCGAACCCGCAATCCCAGCAAGCGAACGGCCGGAGACCCACGCTTCAGACCGCAGGTCACTGGGACCGACAATCTATTTTCCAGCGGACCTAAAAATGTAAATGCACAGTTATGCACAGGTTTTGTGATTAACACAAAGATGAGAAAGAACTTTATAGGATTTGAAACCATCAGTGAAAGGCTTTGTAAAATGAGTTTTAAATAAAGATTCAGAAATATCACCATGCTGTCTGTCCATGCTCCGACAGAAGCTAAAGACGAAATGCAGAACAGAAAGACAAAGCAAAAAAAGAGGGACGAGGTTGAACAGGATTTAAACATAAAGGGACCTAAAAACAGGCAGGCAAAAGTCAGAGACCGTCGGGAATGGAGGAATATTGTTTTGGAAGGCAAAGTACACAACGGACTGTAGTGCTTGAGAAGAAGAAGAAGAAGAAGATGATGATGATGATGATGACGTAAACAGGGCCATTTCCTAAACTTCGTGCATATTGAACCAAAACGAGATAATCGAAAGTTAAATACAAGTGTCAGTTTAACAGCATAACTTCTTCTTAACCTTCTAGCCTTTTCCTTACTGCTGATTAAAATGTAAGCAAAATCACTCTTCGTACGGAGCTAAAAACAATTTAACTGTTTAGAACATCGTACTAAGTTACTTTATTTTTACTTTAAGTAGAACCGCCTTTTGCCAAACGTTGTCTTTGTTCTTTTTTAGTCTGACCTCTTCTACCTACTCACTGTAGCTGTAGAGGGTTATTGTTACACCTGATCACACTCAGACACACCACATTCGGTAGGACTCCTCTGGACGAGGGATCGGCCCGTCACAGAGACCTCTACCTGACAACAAACAACAATCACAAGAGAAAGACATCTATGTTCCCGGCGGGATTCGAACCCGCAATCACGGCAAGCGAACGGTCGCAGACCTATGCCTTAGACCCCACGGCCACTGGGATTTATGGCTTTTAGTTTTGCAAGAATTATCTAATAAAGACGGAGTATTTCCCTACACATGCTTACAAACAGTTTAAGGGAAAAGAATTGTGCTCCACGTGAGGTTGGAACCGAAATTAAATGACCTAACCATGTGACCATGCTTTAAAGGGCCGTGATATGGCTCAGGGGGTTATTCGCCGGCCTCTATCTAACCACGAGGGAATCTAGATTCGACTCCAGGCCACTATATGTGAGATTTATGATAGGCAAAGTGGCCGTTGGACGGGTTTTTCTCCGCGTACTTTGGTTTTCTCCTGTTAATATCATACCACCATTGCTCCAAACTCATCTTCATCTTAATACTACTCATATCGGAATGGCAAATGGGCGACGCCTGGGAACCTTCAAACAAAACAATACCTCCCTGATTTCGGGCAACATTGGGCTGATAAGTCATTTCATATTTCGTCAGGGAAGTGTTTAAACTGAAATTGCAGTGGAGATATGGATGAAAGTTGCCCGTTATCGTATAGAAGAGCGATTATTAGCATTAAGTTTATTGAAGAGTCGTGCTGCATTCAGATTGTTACAAATAACACCACCCAACCTCTCGGCTATAGGTGGACGTGAACAGTCAGCTTCACGCTCCTGCCCACTTACTCCAGGGCGAAGTAACCCTGGCACTCAAGAGTGTGATTTTATGTGTCCAAGAAATGGTGTGGACGTGGTGAGAAAATGGAAAGTACTAAAGAAATTGAGTTCAGATGTTATCTCCGAAACATCGGTAATTTTTACCAAACTACACGGTTTCACAAGCCATAAGACTTTATTATTTTTAGTTCGCGCCGTTAAAATCTCACAATCATATAAATAGTTTTGTTATTTTCGGGGATCGAATCCCGAATTCCCTATAATTTTAATACCATATTTATTTTATCCATTTTCCTTCTTTGAGGCCGAGAGAACTATTGAATGCGAGGATCCACAACCACTGCTACCAAGGATACGCACCTTCCCTCTTTAATTAAATGTTCTAATTACTTCTTAACGTATATAAAATGTTACGTTTAAAATCCAGGTATATAATTACACTTCTTTTTTCCTATCTGTCGAGAGGTCATATTTCTCGTATACTAAATATATTTTGATGAATGAACATGACAACCTTTTATTTCATATGCCGTCATAAATTATCTTGGAATTGTAAGTTGAAAGCATTCTCATTTGTAGTAATAGTCTGTATACAATGCTTTCTGAAATGGCTTTTACGTTCCATAATGACTCACCGTTATCAACCATCGGCATATCCGCACTGAATTAATGAGCTTCATAAATAAGAGATGCGTACAAAAGAAGGAAATGACATGAAAGATCTAACATTCTATCTTGAATACATTATCTGATTCACAAAAGATCATTAAAAATCGAAAGCTGTACATATTCTATTTTAGTAAATGCTATCATTAGAAGAACATTTCAGAGGCAGCTCCTTCTCGTAAAAAAAAATCACTCAGAAATAAAATATGTAATAGGGAATTCCTAATGTGTTGATTTTCGATAAAGTAATAAAGAGTGGCTGTGACTGCTTAATGAAAAAGGCTATAAAATGTATAGGTATTGTAAAAATTCCGGGAATTTTAATTTCCCCTAATTCTAAGAAGAAGTTTAACAAGATAGATAATGTACGTATAACGTAACATAGTGGCGCGTTAGCGTAACCATTCTTCCAGTGTAAAGGCAACGAAGCATTTTGAGTGCTTCAAAATTATCTCATAAACAGCACGATTCTCGGGCAAAAATGTTGATGTCAAAATGTGTGTTTTGATTTTCTCTACAAATTTTGTTTGAAATCATTTCTCATTTTAAGAATAATTCGGCGAGATAGTGTCATAAATGTACATAGTCTTTATATAAAGTACTGTTATTCTTGTCACATTTTAATCAAACTTGAGTTTTCTCAACACATTTTCGTAAAATACTCAAATACCAAATTTCATGAAAATCCGTCCATTGGGGGCCGAGTTGTTCCATGCGGACGGACAGACAGACATGACGAATCTAATACACACTTCTCGCAATTTTGCTAACGCGCCTAAAAAGACTCACATCTTATAGCCAGTGAAGTTTCGCAGGACCGTAATGCGTCCATCTTCAGGATCAAGCAGTTCCAGTAGTACATAACCCTCAACACGAAGGCATTAAAATCTTCCAAAATGTCCGTAAATTTTTTTTTGTAGACACACAGTAAAATCCCGCAACTATCTAAATCTTCAGCAACACCGCTATGAGAACCTAAAATCTCACAAAATAATTAATACGCTCATTAGCGTTCTGTAGCAAACGTGTAATAAAGGACAATTTGTAGTCATCTCATAAATCCCTGATAAAGGAGAGAAAGGGAACCTGAGAACCTTCGGGCAATGGCTGTATTTTCGTACGGCTGGTCGCCAGAGACGTTTTATGACATAAATATTTTCTGTTTCAAATACCTTAACATCTTTACTATGCAAAAAAAAATTTTTTAAAGAATAATCAAGAGACAAGGAAATGCTTTACTCCAAAAACCATAGAAATAGCCTTAAGGTGTGCAATTTCTAAACTTGGAAGTTGTTACAAACTTAACTTACTTTCACTAAGGTTCATTAAAGTATTATCCTGTACATAAAAGTGAACCATAAGAACGTCGAGGTACAATCTTCTTCTTTTACGTTTGTCATCCCGATGTGTTAAATTTATAAGACAAATAAAACGCCGTAAACACATCATATACTACTTGTGATGACGGCATTTCATTTCTCTTATTATAAACCTAACACAACGGAATGACATACGTAAAAATGTTTATCGCTAGTCAAGCTAAGAACATCTACCTATATAAAAACAGTAAAAGGAAAGTTCTCAATTGTAATGCCAACATATTTCTTAATATAACATACACTACTAGCTGAGATCTGCGGTATTCTGGGATATTACACACAGTAAAGTGGTAATTCTGTACCGACGTTTCGGGACAAACTGTCGGACCATTTTCAAAGGTCTTAGACTTCTTGACCCTTCAATATGGGACGGATAGTTTGTCCCGAAACGTCAGTACAGAATTACCACTCTACGGTGCGTAATATCCTAGAAGATCGCCGATCTCCTCTTGGTCTACATCGCGGCGGAAGCCTGACATCACGCAAATTAAATAGTTGTGTTGACAGAATTTTATTTCTCTCATTATAAATAATATTTGTCGGAAAAGCTTTTGTTTTTGGCGATGTGGTTCTGGATTGTAATTGTTAGGAATATTAAACAAATGACGGGTACTTTAAATTTGTTGAAACGGTCTCGTAGATAGAGGTCTGGCTTCCCGCCGCCACCCACCCCACCCCACACGTCGGACCACCAAAACCGCAGAGCTGGTTTAATGCGCGACCACTGAACTTCCCATCCTTGTGGCAATTTCGGTTGGACAAAGTTCAGTTCAAACAGAATTCATTACATTTGTCGCACATAACATCAAAATTTGGCATCGTTGACATGTTTGAAATTTCTAACGTAAAAAAAATATATCCCACACATAAATTACAGGTATAGATATTATTTATCAGCTTATTAAACATTAGGGGTCTACATTTAGTGTGCCACAAGTTATCGTCATGAATTTCGAAGATAAAATAAATATTCAAAAGTCTATACGTGACCACGGACGCCCGAGGGCACTATTATTCTATACCCAAATTTGTTCTAAGATACCTACAATAATAAATCTTCAAATAGTCCTTCTAACACAAATGTGTTTAATCAAAAGAGTAGCTACATGTTTCAGTCAAAACTGGCCATCTTCGGGCTAACATACAGTATTTAAAACGAGGTAAAATATAATACATACTAGTCTGCTGATGCTCGGAGACCCGGACAGGCTAGGCAAACTCATTTACGTATTTACCGTGAAAACCTGAAGAATGTATGTGTATGTATATTATACTTTCGTAGTAGTGCCCGTAGGAAACGTGGAAACGCGAACACTGTGTCTGTATGTATGTATGTATGTATATATGTATGTATGTATATTATACTTTAGTATTAATGACCAGCCACCATTTACGTAGTTACGGTGGAAAACCTCGCGAAGCGGGCAGGCAAGTCACACTCATTTACGTAGTTATCGTGGAAGCATGAAGAATGTGCGTATGTACGTTATACTTACGTAGTGGTGCCAGTAGTTAGTGTAGAAAAGCGAATACTGTGTATGTATGTTTATTATACTTTAGTATTAGTGTCCGGCGACCCTTTATGTAGTTACCGTGGAAACCAATAGTGGTTTCCGTTATATATTATCTGCTCATCCGTGAGACTGAATTCTGCGTACTGACATCTTCTGCCACATACATAGTTAAATTTTGAACGAATCCACATTGATATACTAGGACTGGAGATGACACTAACACAACTTTGGAATAGCAAAGGAAGTCAAATCTGTAAACAGTATTTGTAATAGTTGTGATAGAACCTCTATCCACAGATATTATCCCTGTTTATGACAATAAAAATTTTAACAATTTTAATAATTTTAATTCTGTTTCACGGACTTACATAATGTATATTTCTTCCTTGATATGTTTTAAAGACCAACTGTGAAACTGAGTATGAAATAAGTCGAAACACGTAGTTCTATAAAATAAATGGAATTTAGTTGTGTTTGGAAAGATACTGATTTTTTTGCACACATTTATGCCGACCAGCGTAGATCATTTCTTGATCCGAAAGTAAGTGACGCTAGCGTGTCGTCATGTTAGTTAGTTAGTTAGTTACTTCCTGTCGCTCCTTGCGAAGCATAGGGCCTCCTTTCAGAGGTTTCTTGGTCTGGAAGTGTGCATTCTTAGTGAGTGACCAGTCCACTGACGCACAATTTCTACTCATCCTGATGTGACTGCCAGAGGCATCTAGCAGACAGTCAGGAGACTTGGGTGAGAAATGGCCGCTGAATTTTGCTTACGAAACATTTCTATTCATGCCCGTAAGGTTCTGCTACGGATTTTTATCAACCTTAAAAATCCATCGACCCCAACCGGGATTGAACCCTCAAACCTTGGGTCCAGTGGCGAGCACGCTAGTCCACCGAGGGCGACGTGTCATCATGTGGTTGTTGGTAATTGTAAGCGAAAGGCAGAAGGGCGTGAAGTAAACAACACCTCACAAAACATGTTCTTTGCTATTCACAGAACTGTTTGAGCCACGTTTCCATTTCATAGGTTTAAATATAAACTTCAATTTCCTTGTCAGTTTTCTGATTCTTATCGGGAACCTAACACGCAACACCAAAGCGTATTGTGACATTTTCTCCGTATTATTTCGAGTACGAGTGCATACGGTAATCAATGTAGCGATTTCCAAGTACAGTTTGTTCAAAAAAAAAACTTTACACATCCACAATGGTACCATAAACAAAACCAGCGAATGTAAAAATTTTCACATCTACAGCAGTCGATATAGAAACATTCACTGTTTCGTTTCAAATTTATCCGGGCACAGACACTGCTGTTGGCTGACGATAGATGCCACTAATATTGCAAATGTCTAACCCCACAACAAAAGAGTCTGTTCTGTATTTGGCAAAGACGCTTTCAGTAACAGCCTGAAACATGTACCTCGCACACAATTTCACATCGAGCCAATCACCCGAATATCCATTCACGCCAAATGTATGACATTCGAACAGAAAGAGTACCCTTTCAAAACCGAGTAAGTCTGCTACAAACATGGAATATGTTCGAGCTTACTTCCGAATCTTTCCACAAACATGAAAGCGCTGAAGTGGATCAGGGTAAAATTACCTGCAAGATGCACGTTGCAAAGCTGTTACTGAGGCCGTCTTCGCCATATACAGAACAAACTAACTCTTCTGCTGACAGGTAGCCATGTTCAAAATCAGTGGCATCTATCGGCAGCGGCACGAAATAAGTATGACCCGTAATTTTAAAAATAGCTATCAGAGTTTATTTATTGACCGATGGAGGTGTGAAGCATCGAGATCGCCGCATTTGTTTTCTCTATCGTTTTTAAAGTGTAAAGCTTTTCTGTGGACATTCTGTATTAAGGTAGCAATTTGAGATGTTATAACCAATTACACGAATAAACTTATGTTTCTAAATGAAAGGGTCATTCCTTCTTTGAGAGTTTAGTTACTAAATACTGTAATACTGGTAAGAATACGCAGACATATCCCGGACGAATAACATGTAGTTACATTTCGTTAATAATAATAATAACAATGCCATGGATTCACTAGGACACAAGTTGCGGAACATGTCGCGGGATATGCTACGGTGCATGTTGCACGGAACATCTTGGAACAATGCCGCGGGTCATTTCGCTTGTACACACGAGTAGTTGTCGCAGAGATGTCGCCCGAGGAGGTTGTCTTGGTCAGCGCTGCGTACATATATATTCTAACGAGTAGTATATCGAAATGTAAGAGAAAGAGAAGGCGGTGGGTGCGGAACTACTTACTACAAAGAGAAAGAAGAGTTGATATTGTAAGCGATCTGCGAATATCTGACGAATCATTTGTAAATTTTACTCGAATGACAACAACTGATTTTGAAACTTTGTTACAAATGATCGGGCCTTCCATAGCCAAGCAAGACACAATATTACGGAACGCTGTTGGCCCTGACATCAGACTTGCAATTACATTGAGATACCTGTCGACTGGAGATTCTTATGCTTCCTTGTCTTACACTTTTAGAGTGTCAAAACAACTGATCGGTAGAATTGTACCTGAAGTTTGTAAGGAAGTGATAAATGCGTTGAAGATTTATGTAAAGGTGAGTACAGAATCAATTTTATATTCATCATCAAAAAATATAGTTACCTACATATTTATACTTACATATTTATTTATACATATATACTTATCACGAATGAAAGGTATATTTAGATTTATTTAATTAAAAAAAACAAAATAAACCTATTGACTCAAGTTTGGCGAGTCAATGTTTGACATAATTTCCGAAATTTGCGTATCCAACTGCTCCGGACTCATATTACAGTCAGTACTATCTGTCGGATCCAGGCTGTGAACACTTGATGATGCTGTACTATAGCCTCGGCGGTATTTCCCCATGCGCGCGTCAATTAATATATTATTAATATAATGTTTTGCCATGAGTACAGAGTGTTCATCTTTCACCTGGCGTAGCTCTGAGCCCACATATTGTCCCCGTGCGCTCGCTCGCGGAGCGAGAGCAGGCAACATGTCCCGCGTCACGTAGAAATGCCGCACTATGTTGCGTGCAACGTTAGGGGACAGTGCGCAACGTTGCGCGCGTCACGTAGACTCTATGTTGCGCGTCATGTTGGGGGACATTTGTCCCCTAGTGAATCCATGGCATAATAATAACCATGGCTCAACAGCCTATATGGGCTCGGGCCTCCTCTTGCCTCCTCTTTCCGAGGTTACTGGGTCGTGCGCATTCGTGGCAGTTGGTGACTGGCAAACTGGCCGCGCTGCTCTTCTATCGATCCTAATGTGACCACCAGAGCCATCTGGCAGGCAGTCAGGAGACTTGGGTGAGAAATGGAGGCTTTGAATTTAGCTTAAGAAACATTTCTATTCATGCCCGTAAGGTTCTTTTACTTGCCGTAAATCTACGACATGGGACCGACGGCTTTACTTCCCCTCCGAAGGAAGTGGTGCTCCGGATTTTTATCACCCTTAAAAATCCATCGACCTCGGTCGGGATCGAACCCGCGAACCTTGGGTCCAGTCCACCGAGGTCGACTACATTTCGTTACTACAGATATAAATTCGTCAGTCTTATTTTTCTCGGACACCTTGACCCTGCAGATGAAATTGAAATGTTCCTCCGCAAAGTCGACGACACATGATGACTCGCGCGGCGTAACATTTCAGAAGAGTTGAACCCGCATTAACAGCGCTGTGGCGCCCTCAGGATCTCCCGTCATACATTTCACTTAATAAACAATTAAAAAAAAAGTTTTCAGGTGACATAAATGTTGACCGGGATATTATTAAAATGATCTCAAATAAACAGGATGTGAGGGTATTAACTGCATTCAACTGACTCTGCATTGGGTCTAGTGACAAGCGTAATGAAATCTCGGCTTCTATAAACGGTATGGGATGTATTGCCCTGCTGAGAAACCAACAGCTTCTTAAAGGTTCTGCTTCATAAAGTTAGTTATGAATACGTTTATTGTATTTATAACTGTCAATTGAAAATATTAAACTGTAAAAATGGAGCACTGTGCACTTCCAACATTTTGATTTACATGCTAAGGAAAACGTGTGGTAATTAACAATAAAATATTTTAGTTGTTTTCCTAACGTACCTGGTTAAATACCACTTAAAAAAGTACCCGACGTCAGTGGCGATACATATACATGCCGTTTTCTGCGCTGTGACTTTCTGTGTAGACACAACCTTGCTAAATGTCTCATCCTATATTAAAATACTACTATGATACACTTAAAAAAAATTAACGACTTAATAATTATTTCAGGGACTGAACGGGACAAAGGGCCCACACTGTGAAAAAAGGAAGAACAAAATCAAATTCAATTTAATTATTTGTAGGCCAGGTGACGGACAAAGCATTATGTGAAGGTAGAGACAGAAGTATCGTCCTTGGGGAAAATCACAATTACAAGACAAACAGAAAGATATTCTTAACAAATTCTGCAACAGAACTAATTTAAACTTAAACGTCTGGTTTATGATAAAAATGATGACGATAATCTGGACATCAGAACAGCTCACAGTCCTACCAATTCACAAAGAGATTTACTGTTCCGTAAACACACAATTTATAGCTGATTAGCTACCTAACTTATTTGCATTTCCGCTATGCATTTTTCTCTCTTACAACTACATCTATTTCGGCGACATCCATGCCAGAAAGTATAAAGATGACGAACTTTGTTCAACCCTGTCTGGCTACGAAAATTATAAATTCATGTCTCACCATGGAAGCAAGTTTTAATAATAAAAGTATCTCGAGGCGGAATTAACTCCGTTTCTAGTATCAAAATGAACAGCTGCGTAATGACGGTTTGCCACGCCAAGTTCATGAAAAAGGCCGAAGTGAAAATACAGTAGACACACTTCTTCAGCAATGCTTCCTTTTCATATTAACAGTAGTTATCTTCTGTGTTATTAAAGCTTAGAATCTTGTAATTATGCCTGCAGTATAAGATCAATAATAAATGCTACATGAAACCTTTTCCAAGTTTAATTTCTTTCCCAGTTTCTAATTCTAATTTCTAACTGCTTACACTACATCAAATTTGAAGTAATGCGCGTTACGTTCTAAACTGTATCCAGATAAGAGCAGTCAGTTTAGTAACTGTGCTGCGGGCTTGACAACAGATGAATCGTGGCTCGTTATCTGGCAGTGACAAAAGGATTTCCCTTCACTAAAACGTCCAGATCGACTCTGGAGAACATCTAATGTTTTATTCAGTGTGTACGCCTACATCAGACTCTTATTTCCGGAGATATAGAAGCCAGAGCGTGAAGCTGAATGATCACCTCAAATTGATGCCGAGGTTAAAAAGGTGTGGGGCTACATCTCCACTTCCCATACGCCTTCATGTTGTACGAAGGTACGGCTTTACAGTTTTAGGCGCTTTCGTAAAATTGCGAAAAGCGAATATTAGCTTCGTCACGTCTGTCTGTCTGTCTGTCTGACTGTCCGTTCGCATAAAAATCTCGGATCCCAGTGGACGAACTTTCATACAATTTGATACCTGAGTATTTTAAGAAACCTGTCGAGAAAATTCAAGTTTCATTAAAATCTAACAAGAATAACGGTACTTTACATGAAGATCTATGTATGTTTGTGATAATAACTCGCTCAATTCTTCTTAGAATGAGAAATGTTTCAGACAAAATTTGTAGAGAAAATCAAAACACACATTTTATGTTCAATAACGTTTCTCCAAAAATCGTGCCATTTAAGAGATAATGTGGAACAATTTGCTAGATCCAGACAGGCCACAGATGACAATATAATACGGCGCATGCGCTTTGCATGCTGGATAACTAAGGCTGCAGACACACACTCAGAATCTGTAATATTTACTGCTTTTCCACGGCAAAAATGGTTACGCTAACGCGCCTCAGTGTTACGTTATCGTACAATGCCTGGCTTATTGCCTTCACTTTCTGTACTCTTCTCACTGAAGCCATCCTCAGACACAGTGTTGAATTAAGAAATATGCCATGAAGACATACGAAAGTCTGGAGACATAGACATTCATATTCTTACATTTTCTCATATTCGTTGGATTTTGGGCCCAGAGAAGGTCTGAATATTTAATTAATTTTGAATCATTACTTTATACAAACACGGGAAAAACCTAATGTTGTCAGATTAGAGTGACATCGAAAGAAATCCTTCTATGTTATTAAAACGTACACGAAATTCGATCAGAGGTGTTTTCGGGAATAACGCTACCAGTGGAGGGTTATCGACTTTTCAGTAACATGTCAGTACACTTACATTAGACTACACGGCGTCACATCAAGCTAATTCTTGGATATAAATCCATATAAATGAGGACCTACGTATAAAAATTCATCCCATTCCCTTAAGTAAAAAAATTCACAGGAAATACACATAATCGACGTCTACATGTTTAGCTTCTTTTCAAATTTGTGTATATAGCCCGATGACTGTCCATTAGGGCCCAAACATGTAGCTCGTCAGTAAAGATCTGCTGTTACACAATAACTATTGTCATATGCCATGATGATTTTCATTAATCATTAGATCACGACTAGCTTATTCAACTTGAACGATGACAGCCTGTTGTGACATATGAGAGCAGAAAGGAAGGACAGACGTCTGTCACAACTTTAATTTAAAATCAATTTGCTGCTTGCTACATGTTTCGTCTTTTTGTGCAAAGCCATCACCAGGCAATTTTAAATAAAAATACATAAAGGAAGATAATGTAAACATTATCCTAAAATACTTTATTTTACACCTCAACTTTACGAAAATTGGAGTTGTATAGTAGAAATTATATATAAATAAGATTGCATATTAAATATTAAAATATGATAGACTTATATTGAAATATTAAAGTTATTTTCCAGTACTTCGGGTGTGAAAGGGAATTTATTTAATATCAATAACCTCGTGGGGTACAATTTGTAAAAGAATCTTAACAGGCTTAATTTTTAAATTGTAAGCAACTATGTAAAATTGTATATTACTTTCATGAAAATAACTTTGCCTTCATCTTTTATTTTGGTCGACGCAGGAGAGGTACGGTTTACTGTACAGTTTATTCATGTTTATTCATTTCCTTCTGGTTTATTTAAGATTTCAATTTGGTGGTTTCATTTTTTTTTTGTACGGCTCGACAGCCCTATATGGGCCTGGGCCTCCTCGTTTCGTCGAGGTTTCATGGTCACACACTTGAGACACCCACAGTCAGTAGGACTCCTCTGGACGAGTGATCAGCCCGTCGCAGAGACCTCTACCTGACAACACACAACACTCACAACAGACAGACATCCATGCCCCCCGGTGGGATTCGAACCCACAATCCTAGTAAGCGAGCGGCCGAAGACCCACGCCTTAGACCGCACGGCCACTGGGATAGGCGGTGGTTTTCATTGGGTGACTAAAATATTTTATTTTTTGTGATGTGTTGAAGCATATTATAGACTCGTACTGACATTTCGGAGAGACCTACTGCCTCCACCTTCAGTAATTAACATTCAGGTCACTTACCTCCACAGAACACAGTAGCCTAATGAAGTACTAAGCTGGTACAATGTAAAGTTCAGTAAACCAAAGCTTGGCTTTGCAGTTCTAAAGTGAAACACAAATAACACGCATCGTCACAGGCAGAAATGTGCTTCTAATTAATTGTGCGCGGGGGACAAGTTTGAAGCGAGTTGCTTGTGTGACTTCCCAACCAGCGGTCATGTCGTGATGTGACCGCAGGGTTTGAGCTGACCTGCCCTCACTTGACAATGCAAATATAATTCTGTGTCTGTTTCTGGTCTCGACAAAGTCATTTCCTTGGCTGCTAGCTGCACCGATAGTAAACAGAAGGCTTCCTGTACTAGGCTGATGTAGACACTGATTGAATTCCGTCATTCCATCCACCCAACTGCAATTTGCTGCCTGTTGGCACCATCAGACTCTTCATTTTTCCTTATTTCTGTAAAGTTTCCTCTTCTATTTTCTCCACTAACTTTCTCTATTCTATTCTTCTTCAATTCTTTATTTATTTCCGCAATAATTCTCTTCCTTTGGTATATGGAGACAAAAAAATCGACGAAACTGCGGGAGATCCTACTGTATTTTGTTAACCTGTATATAAACTGAAGGTAAAGCAATCCTTGTACAGGCCTGGACAGGCTCCGAGGTTTCCAGAAGGTTGAGGCTCTCAGATTTTAAGACAATCAGCACATGAATGTGGTAAGGTTGTCAGCCCTACGCACTGGCCGCCTTTAAACCCCAAGAAATATTCCTGGTACTCATTTCTGCTAGAGGCTGATCGACCTCAGAGTCATACCAATATGTAAAAACAGGGCGATTCACGAGAAAAGGTCAATATTTTGAGAGCTGAGGTGTCGGTCATTGTGACGACAAGATCTCATATTAACATGTGTGTAATTCTGAATGGTTACAGAGATCGAGTTACTTGAATCTACAAACACAAACATTGTAAATGGTAATAAATAATGAGAGATTACATACTGTTAGTGTTATTTTAATTTTAATTCAATGTTTAAGTGACAAATCTGTTACACAGAAATGACAGATTTGTTACAGCTCACAATAAATGTTCGAAAATTCCACCGTCAATCTCAGTGCACTTTGCAACTCGTGTGCGAAGATCGCGTTTTTGTTCGTCTCAGTTGATCTTCACGTTTCTTTATGCGGGCAGCAGCATCCAAAATGCGAGCGAGCAATTCGTCTCGTGTATCCACCATTTTTTTTTTTTGTAAACTTTCCTCTTTAACCAACTCCACAAAAAAATCTAACGAACAGTGCGCGCCAGATTCAAACAGCTCTATCTCGGTAACCATTCAGAATTAAACACATGTTCATATGAACCTTTTTCTCACAATGATCAATACTATCACTTCCCAAATTATTACCTTTCCTCTTGAATCACCCTGTAGACACGGTGTACCAGTAAGATTCTGCCATACTTCGGGAGAATGTCCCTTAGTTGAAATTACACTGATATATCCAAACTTACCTATATATATATGAAATTGAACGGTTACGAGTATAATAACGAGATGAATTTTTTAAAGAATGAGGGCTGTTATAGATTTATTGACTTTTCAATACTGTTCAAACGAGGAGGAATTTGTAGTTCCTGCGATGTTAACACCTGTACTTAATATCTAACATCCGAGTGACTTAAAAACATTAATTAAGCAAGAAATCTTTCACTGCTTTTAAATAATAGTCCATAAGATTCCTTGTACTTTATAAACACACTCGCCTTCGTATAGCTTGGCTTCGTTATCGGCTCATAGATAGACCTGCGCAGTGTACGGATAACACTGTATGTTAAAACTCTACATTACGTGGAACCACAAGAAGGCCACATTTTGTCTCGCGCCGTCATCTCCGTAATCATTTAGCTTCTGATATAGGTATGTTTGGTTATAGGGCTATCGTTGTAAACTAAGCTAAGGTACGTCGTCACGAAGAATGGTAGATTCATCTTGAAACACCCTGTATATCATACCACAAACGTTCCCTTTTTTCTGTCTTCCATTCCCCTCTTGCTAACCTTTCTCCTTACTTCATTTCTTTCCAGCCCTCTCTCTTTCCTTCATTAATTCCATTCGTTCTGACATTTACTGTGTTCTGAAACATAACTCTTTATTTTGATAAGACGCAGCAACGGAGGAACGTGCTATTCCAGCTTCAGGACATTGTTCTACTCTGAAGGAAAGGAGGAGCAGAATTCTACCAGATAACACGACGTCACAACCCAAAACAGAGTGATCTTCATAGTCATTATTTTTCGTATTTCAAATTATTTCTTTCTACCTCCCTCTTTTTTCTTCCTTATTTTTTCCTTTTTTTCCATCTCCGTTTTTTCCTTTCTTTCTTGTCGTCTCTCTTCATTATTGACAACATTTTTGTTTATCTTTTATCACCTTCAGTATGTCAAATTCTTTTTTCTGCCTCTGTTTTCTTCTCTTCTTTATTTTTACTTTCTTTCCATCTACGCTTTCTCCTTCCTTCCCTTTTTGATTTCCCTCTTCATTACTTTCTTCCTCGCCCAGTTCTTTGATTTTCTTTTCCCTTTCTCACGCATGCCCCCCCCCCCCAACTTTACGCTCAATATTCCGACAGGTAATAATAACCATGGGCCTCCTCTTTCCGAGGTTACGAGGTCTTTGTGCATTTGCAGCAGTGAGGGACCGGCTCACTGGCCGCGCTTTTCAACTCAATCCTGATGTGACTGCCAGAGCCATCTGGCAGTCACATCAGGAGACTTGGGTGAGAAATGGCCTCTTAATTTTGCTTACAAGCACTACTAGTTCTATTCATGCCCGTAAGGTTCTTTTACATGCCGTAAATCTACGACATGGGACTGACGGCTTTACTTCCCCTCCGAAGGAAGTGGTGCTCCTGATTTTTATCACCCTTAAAAATCCTCGATCGGGATCGAACCCGCGAACCTTGGGTCCAGTGGCGAGCACGCTAACCACTAGTCCACCGAGGTCGACAATATTCCGACAGGTGTAGAATAAAAAAGGGAGCCACATGTCTGCGTCATTTTCTAGGAACACAAACGTAGTATAGAGTGATGACATGTCACATCGAATACAAAATTTATAACCCGTAATTATAAGCAAATTAGACACAATTACAAATATCACGTACATCAGACTTTTATATGTTTCTGCGCAGGGAGTTTTGTGCCTCGGAAGAATACGATAACAAGTACATCGCATTTGATTCCGGGTTGAAATGCAGGTGGCAGAATTTGGACGTACAGGGAACGGGCAAGATGTTTGCACAGTCTCAGCTTCGAATTATAGGCGACAATTTTCAAAATCCGCACATTCTCTGCTGTCTTTTATACTTCAGATTTACGCCACACTGAAATGTAAGTTAGAAATTACAATTCTATATTATCCATAAATCCATCCGTCTGTCCGTCACGCACTGTATCTGAAAGGAATAATGAAAACGAAAAGTATAAACACAAAATAAGTTTTAAGCAAATACTTTTTGAGGACAAGACGTGAATGGAATTGTTTTGGTCCATATCTATTTGGGATCTTTGACTTTGCTGGCGTTGAACTTTGGTGTTAGTGGGGTTGAAAATTTGGTACTAAAGGCGTTAAATTTGTTGTTAGAGGCATTAACACTTGGGCGCTTTTATCCTGACACCTCTATTAGTGGTGTTAATAATTCAGTTTTAGTAGTAAGGTTGATTTTTTTATATCTGTGGTGTTGAAATTTAGGTTCTGATATCAAGTTATCAGTCATTCCAGTCACTGTGTAGTGATTGACGTCAGTTTCTGTACTACGTCTGCTACTTAGTAAGTAAGACTGTGTTCAGTAAGTAAATAACTTAGCAGTTTCATTGTAAGTCACTAAGTTAATAAGATACGTAGTTTTTTTTTCCCCCTATGGCTCGACAGCCCCTTGATCACCCGAATAATATTTGGTGATGAGTACAGATCATTAAGTTCCTCGTTATGTAGTCTTCTCCACTAGGCTCATTAACTAACCCCGAAAAAATAAAAAATCTACATTTTACAGTGTACTACGTGAAGTTGTCACTTTTGAAAGATGTAAAGGTACATGGGAGAGTAGAGGTCTAGTTCCACTCATTCTTAATATCAACATTGAGTGGAGTGAGTGGTTAGCTTTACGCCCCACCTGCTTTTCTTCCGAGTAAACAGCCCACCGTAGTCATTAGACCATAATTAGTGAAACACATTAAAATGTTACATAACGCGCATGGTTTGTGACTAGAACGTGACAGACTTTATCTCCCTATATGTGATAAACTTTGTGTGAGTGTGTGAGTGACTGAGTCACATTCCGATTGTCATAGTTACAACAGAAGTTGAAAGACTGTTCTCTGTCAGGTACGAACTGAGGCCTAATATACAGTTTACACTATATATTACGATAAACGATTCCAGTAACCGCGAGGTCTAAGGCCTGGGTCTGCGGCCACTCGCTTGCTGGGATTACGGGTTCGAATCCCGCCGGTGGCATGGATGTCTGCCTCTTGTGAGTGTTGTGTTTTATCAGGTAGATTGTATAAGTTTAGTTTAAATTTTATATTAACTTCCATATATTAACACAGGAGAGATACAAGTGGCGGGCTCTTGTGAGCGTGGGAATGAATCTTTCGGTTCCATAGTTGCTTCTCAAGGAATTATTTGCTCATTGGTGTTAGCTGGCCAGGCAGTTTGTTTTTAATTTTACATATTACATATTAACAACTATTGGTAACCTATTTTTAATTAACGTGTTTTTTTTTTTCAGTGGACCTGAATAATCTGTTACGACGTACATTCCGTTGCGATGCACATTCTCACCCGATACTGAACATTCCGGCCAGAAGACTTATATTATAACCAGCATGTTAAGAAAATAACCAGATTTTATACAAAGCTTTAACCATGCAACTTTTGGCAATATCAATTTTGATAATGTCGTCCACTGCATTTAACCTTCACAACACTGTTGGGATAGCAATATCAGTAAAAGAGCATCTGCGTTCTGCCTGTGTTTACCTGCTATATGACAACGCAACAGGCAAGCCAGGCTTTACTCTAAGTGATTACTTTAGTAACAACGTATTAATTTACATTACTTTTTAAGCCTCGACACATACAAAATTTATCTCCCTCTCATTTTGGTTAGAAACGTACAATGTTTCGGAAGGTTGTTCTGTTTTCGTAATCTGGTAAATTTTTATATACTCGTAAAACCAGATTCATCACAAAGAGCTGACAATGTAATTTTCACATGATAATGGAAGCAGAACTACTTTCCCAAACAGCCCAATAGGGGGCTGTCCCGCCTTGGAAAAAAAACCCCCACAAAATCCCCTGCATTTAATTAAAAATAAAAGTTCATTACCCTCTTCAAAACATTCCATTTCTGATCCCTATTCCCTGTCAAATGAACCCAGTCCTCATACTCCCATTTTATTTGATTAAGATACATTTTAATATTATCTTCTGAATTCTCACGTTATTAATTTTTAAAAATCATATTTCAGTCAATAAAAGTATTGACTGAAATATGATTCTCCCTTTGTACAGAATATTCTATTATTTTAGCACCATCAGTAGTAGTAGTAGTAGTAGTAGTAGTTAGTAGTGTAGTAGTAGTAGTAGTAGTAGTAGTAGTAGTAGTAGTAGTAGTAGTAGTAGTAGTAGTAGTAGTAGTAGTAGTAGTAGTAGTAGTAGTAGTAGTAGTAGTAGTAGTAGTAGTAGTAGTAGTAGAGTAAATATAGTAGTAAAGGATGTAGAGTATCTAAGTAATCTAGAAAGTATTTATGTAGGTTAGTATAATAGTATATATGTAAATGTGTTATTAAGTATAGTCGTTCGTGTAGTAGAAGTAGAGTAGTGTTGAAGTAGTAGACGTATATTGGGATAGTAGTATAGGAAGTGTAGTAGTAGTAAGTTACAGAGTCACATAAGTTAAAAGTGTGAGTTCTCACACGTGCAATCTCACTAAATTTTAAGTACGGTAAATCTAATGTAAAATCGTTATTCAATATAGTCCTTCCTCGGGCACACAGACGTCAGACCCTCGTTTGAATAAAACGTTTTCGGGGACTAGCTCCGTCCCCATCCTCAGGCAAAACTGATTTAACATACAGACGAGCTCTATGTTAAATCAGTTTCGCCTGAGGATGGAGACTAGCTCCGTCCCCATCCTCAGGCAAAACTGATTTAACATAGAGCTCGTCTGTATGTAGTCCCCGAAACGTTGTATTCAAACGAGTTGACGCGGCTGTGCGCCCGAGAAGATTATATTGAATCATGTCGCCGCGAAAGTTTTAAAACTTATAAAATGTGTTATGTTCACTTATTCAGGGTGGCGAGAACGAGAGATGTTCCTTGATGAACTGAAGCTGTACTTCTCCTACAGCATCAGAGTAGCTACGATCTCCTCATCTACCATTTTGAATTCCGCTCAAATACTGCAGTGCGAGACGAATATTCCTCTTTATATATTTCCACAAGATGAAAATTTTTCCAAAAACATTGTGAACCAGGTAAATGGACAAAAATTACTTCAAAATCATAATGATCCTTATAAAATTGTAAAGCCTACGTCATGATCATCTGCAATTATATAGCATATTAGATATTTTATCAAGTAGTTATGGATAGGAGCAGAACATGTCTCAGTATAAGGCAAGCTTCACTCGGTATCACACTGTCAACCTTTCTCAAGAAACTTTTCCTGCTCCATAGCATTTATTGCGGCTCGCTATTGAGTCATACGATTTATTTTGTTAGTAAAAATATAGCCGAGTCGTCTTGTTAAAAATTTACAGACATTTCGGAGGAAATTATTGCTTCCGTCTTCATGGTTTATTCTACCATAAATATGGAGACAAAATATTCATCCGAAACTTCGATAAATTTACACCAGACTGCACGGTGCCACATCTCACACTACTGTAATCATCAGCCTTGTTGCTTGTAAAAAATAAAATTCTCCATCCTAAATAACCACATACGCAAAATAACAATTATTCTGTACGAAATTAAAACTCAAATCATGAATATGTTTCCGTGGAGTTATACCTCCACACAGGCTTAAAGTCGGCTCTAGATGGAAAAGAATTTCCTCCAGTCGAATTACCCCCGATGCCCATTACATACGACGCTGTGACGTCCTCGGAGCCGATCTGGAAATGATGGCTATGAGAAAAATTCCTACCCGTGCTGAAGACTACCAGTTTATTGGGTAGCTATGTTTTATGCTCTACAGCGCAGCCTACTGCAAAACTTATAAAACACATAAAAACATAACTCAACAGAGAACTTTCAATAGTACTAACATGCTAGGTATATCGTAATACGTGTTATTCCTCGAACTTTCGTTGCTATGGTAACCGGCCCACAATCATACACGTTTCTTGTATATTAAAGGCATATATCGACGTTTGCATTTTCCGGCAAGCTTCCTACACAGACACTTTAAAATATATTTATGGTACACACTATCCCTATACAGTCTGGGGAGACCCTTAGTCTTCCTGGAGGTTGAGGCTCCCAGAAGTTCTAGACATTCGCACATGAATGTTGCAATGTTGTTAGCCCTACGCACCGACCGCCTTTACCGTTAGGAGACAACCCTAATACTCATTTCTGTTAGAGGCTATATTCATGGTACAAAGTAGATATTTAGACAATCTCTGAAAATTTTGTGTACATTTGTCGGTTTTTTTAGAATGTAGTTCTATTTTGAGGTTTAGGGCCTATCATATTCTAAGTATGATATAACAGCCGATTGAAAACAGAGCAAAATCGTCTCTCTCTCTCTCGACCAGAACGGAAAATACCGGTAAAAAAAACCTGTTACTTCTGTTGTTGAAAATATTTATTGCAAGTATAATAAACATCCGAAATACTCAAAATTCCTGTGTTGACTGCAGTACTTCAAGCGAAATTCAGAATATTTTTGTCCACAACAAATTGCGATGGACATACAGAGTAAATGTGAGACACAAATTGATACAAAAAACGCAAAGCAATCCCATTACAGGCCTGGACAGGCCCATAGGGTTCCAGGAGGTTGAGGCTTCCAGATTTCAAGACAATCGGCACATGAAGGTGGTAAGGTTGTCAGCCCTACGCACCCACAAACTGATACAGGACACCTTAAAGTCTATCTCAGATTTTACCAGATTTTTTGTAAAGCTTTATGCCAAAGATAAATTTAAACTACCTCACGCTATATTTTTATCAACAGTTTTCGGCAACTTAATTGTGTTCTATATCTAACAGAAAGAGGAGAATGTAACTGACTTTCCATATTATGCTTAAATCTATTGAAATAACTAAATCTCCTGCAACATGAATGAATAAAACCAGGTACAAAATAATAAACCACCACTAATGACAGTCACTCAGAGGTGTGACTGTGTGTTTCTGTTAAGTTTTCTAGAAAGGTTCGCCTGTCAGACGCAAATTGGTTGCTCTTCCTTGGAAGATACTCTCGGCTGGAACATTTCTTCGCCGGCACTGACATTCCATTCGACTGTGAAATGCTAGTGGCTCAGCAAGTGGAGAGACAAGTGTTCGTCTTGAGCGAAGTGTACCGCACTGGTCCGTCACTTCCTCTACAGAGCTACAGACTTGGCAACTGGACGCCTGGTGAAGGCATCGCTTGGCCCACACAATACATCTACAGCAGGAGGAATAAATTACATGGACTTGTTCTCAAGACAGGAGTCATTGAGGTCAGGGCTTTGCAGGTCGATAATTACCGTTTGAAGGCCTAGATTCACTTAAAATTAAACTGAATCTCGGTTTTAATTAATATTTCTTAAATAATAATCAAAATTCAGATCCGATCTCAGAGATAAATTTTTTCCTTTACAAATTTCAAATGACGAAAATCTTTTAGAGGAATACTAACTACCCAGCCTGAGAACCAATCAAACATGTGAAAACTGTGTGGGCAAAGTAAAGACTTAATGTAGAACATCCCCGTTGGTGTATTTATCAACTGTATATTTCATTGCCGATCCGAATAGCCGCGCGGTCTAAGACATGGTTTTGCGGCTACTCGCTTCCTGAAATTGCGAATTCGAATCCCGCCGGAGGTATGGATGTCTGTCTCTTGTGAGTGTTGTGTGTTGTCAGGTAGAGGTCTCTGCGACGGGCTGATCACTCGTCCAGAGGAGTCCTACCGAGTGTGGTGTGTCTGAGTGTGATCGTGAAGCCTCGATAAGGAGGCGGCCTAGGCCCACTGGGGGCTGTTGCGCCACTGGGGAAAAAAATTATTACTTCCTCAGTCACACTCAACAAATTCTACTATACATTTGATATTAGTCTCACCGTGCATTGTTTACAATTCACTGTTTACAAACCAACAAAATGCACTAAACTTTCACTTATATTATTGTTTATTCATCAACCCCTACATATGTAGCTGTACACACGGCAACACTGTACACACGGCAACACTGTACACACCACAACACTGTACACACCACAACACTGTAACACCGCAACACTGTACACACCGCAACACTGTACACACCGCAACACTGTACACACCGCAACACTGTACACACCGCAACACTGTACACACCACAACACTGTACATACCGCAACACTGTACACACCGCAACACTGTACACACCGCAACACTGTACACACCGCAACACTGTACACACCCGCAACAACTGTACACACCGCAACACTGTACACACCGCAACAACACTGTACACACCGCAACATGTACACACGCAACACTGTACACACCGCAACACTGTACACACCGCAACACTGTACACACCGCAACACTGTACACACCGCAACACTGTACACACCGCAACACTGTACACACACACAACACTGTACATACCGCAACACTGTACAACCGCAACACTGTAACACGCAACACTGTACACACCGCAACACTGTACACACCGCAACACTGTACACACCGCAACACTGTACACACCCAACATGTACACCGCAACACTGTACACACCGCAACACTGTACACACCGACAACACTGTACACACCGCAACACTGTACACACCGCAACACTGTACACACCGCAACACTGTACACACCGCAACACTGTACACACCAACACTGTACAACCGCAACATGTACACACGCAACACTGTACACACCGCAACACTGTACACACCGCAACACTGTACACACCGCAACACTGTACACACCGCAACACTGTACACACCGCAACACTGTACACCCAACACTGTACAACCGCAACACTGTACACACCGCAACACTGTACACACCGCAACACTGTACACACCGCAACACTGTACACACCGCAACACTGTACACACCGCAACACTGTACCACGCAACACTGTACAACCGCAACTGTACACACCGCAACACTGTACACACCGCAACACTGTACACACACAAACTGTACATACCGCAACATGTACACACCGCAACACTGTACACACCGCAACACTGTACACACCGCAACACTGTACATCCGCACATGTACACACCGCAACACTGTACACACCGCAACACTGTACACACCGCAACACTGTACACACCGCAACACTGTACACACCGCAACACTGTACATACCGCAACACTGTACACACCGCAACACTGTACACACCGCAACACTGTACACACCGCAACACTGTACATACCACAACACTGTACACACCGCAACACTGTACACACCGCAACACTGTACACACCACAACACTGTACACACCGCAACACTGTACACACCGCAACACTGTACACACCGCAACACTGTACACACCACAACACTGTACACACCGCAACACTGTACACACCACAACACTGTACACACCGCAACACTGTACACACCGCAACACTGTACACACCGCAACACTGTACACACCACAACACTGTACACACCGCAACACTGTACACACCGCAACACTGTACACACCACAAAACTGTACACACCGCAAAACTGTACACACCGCAACACTGTACACACCACAACACTGTACACACCGCAACACTGTACACACCGCAACACTGTACACACCGCAACACTGTACACACCGCAACACTGTACACACCACAACACTGTACACACCGCAACACTGTACACACCGCAACACTGTACACACCACAAAACTGTACACACCGCAACACTGTACACACCACAACACTGTACACACCACAACACTGTACACACCGCAACACTGTACACACCGCAACACTGTACACACCGCAACACTGTACACACCACAACACTGTACACACCGCAACACTGGACACACACAACATAAACAGGACATAATTACTTAAATGACCATCCAAATAAACAAAACCAAGACCAAAAAACCGAAAAACTAGCCAAAGGCGAAGAGATAACCTAATAATCCACATCGTTGCACTTTACCATTTTAACATGAATATTGACGAATTTTTAAGGATTTTTTATATTCAGTGTTGTTATATATATACTTCAAATACAGACTTTGTAAGTGATTGTAACTTATATACAAGTAGTCTGGACTAGTTGTAATGACAGACGGAACATTGGATGTAAAGTGAACGTAGTTTATGAACCCCATGAAGATGGCCTTATATAAGACCGAAACATATGTAGGGGTTCATGTATAAATAATAAAAGTGAAAGTGAAGTGCATTTCGTTGGTTTGTAAACAGTCTACTATACATGTTTTTACTTGGCAACTACTTTCGACTCAGTACTCAGCCGAAATAAGTTGCCAAGTTAAAAGGTTTGCAATAAGCTTGTTGAGTGTCACTGAGGGACTAATAAAATATATATTTAAAATAAAGACTTCATTAATGTTAAACCTATTGGTACACATAAGAACCACTGTTCGTTAAATCGTGAAGGTTACTATGCATCCAAAATATAAACACAAAAAATAAGACAAATACAAAAAATATTTTTATCTGTGTAGTTAACGTTTGGAAAATCTGGATTTACTTGATAAAAGCGAATATCTAAACCACGCCGCTGTTTAAGCCTGAAAACTGGATTAATTTGGCGTATTCATGAAATATTGGTTATAGAAATGGAGGTGGCACTGAAAGAGGTCATAAAATTAGACACTTCGCCATAAATTGTATAACGGTACGTTGTCATTAGCATGTAAATATTATGTTACGTAACATTATTTGTTATTAATTTCAATTACAATTGCACATTAATTCCAGTAACATTATTTTAAAATTCACTAAACTACAAATATTTGCAGAAATTATTTTTCTGCAAATATCACCATCAACCTCACACGCTACTGTCAGATATAAACGTGTAATTTCTGAAATTCCACATAACATTATTACATACTATATATCATGGCTTTATGCCGAGACCTTTCATATAATTTTTACAAATTCACTGCCACTGTCTAACATCCCCCTATTTGTGCCCCAGCACCCGCTGACAACAATTACCCTAGAAGAGAACAGCAAGCCCATCGACGTTAGAGGCCACTATGCAGATATCTGGCGTGTTCTACAAGAACAGATTGATTTCAAGTAAGTTTTCTGAAGTCATATTTATTCCAAACATATGATCCTTTTTAGATCTGCGCTCTTCTGGGATATTACGCAGCGTAGTTTAGTAATTTTTTACCGACGTTTCGGGACAACGTATCGGTCTAGGGTCAAGAAGTTTCTCTTCTTCTTTGACCTCTTGGTCCTTTATAATGGGACCGATATGTTGTCCTGAAACGTCGGTTAACAATTACCACACGAAGCTGCGTTATATCCCAAAGAGCGTAGATGTATCAACGTCGCGGCGGAAGCCTGAGATCAAGGATACGTTCCTTTATTTTCTCCACGGATGGTTGCCTTAATGCCTGTAGCAGCCTTAAAATATTCGCTTTCAAAATCTTCATTTTCTTCCTTTGACGCTTCGGCCTAAAAGTTTCACCTGCCATGCGATGTTCTCTCAGCTATATTTACCTCTCTTTTACCTTCTACAATCACATATTCCTTCTATATTCACCTCTTCTATCTACACTCGCCTGTTCCACCTACATTCAAATATTTCAACCAAATACCCTTAATATTTCTTCCTGTCTACCCACAACTAAAATCCCCATGCAGCAGAATCTTTCTTGAGAAGCTGACAGTTCTTCAGTTAGACAAGAATTTCCCCGCATTTTATGGAACACTATATTTCATCACCGCTTTCACAACAGCCTCTAACCTGTCCACGCCATGAGCAACATCAAGTCCACGCCTCCCAAGTGATTTTTAAAGATCCATTTTAATATTATCCTCCGATATAATTCTAGGTCTTCCTATATTATATAAAAATGTTAAAATATATTACAGATTTAACCTCTTGCAGCCTGAAATTAAGTTCGGAAAGAGGTAAAATTTAGTTTCGACCTCGCACAAAACACTTTGTCTCTTCTTTAAACGTCAAACTTTTAATGTCGAGGGGGACGAAGAAGAAAGCGCTGTTTCTTCTGATAATCACACGAAGTCCAGATATGTCAAATATTAAATTTTAAAGAAGTGGCAAATATATTAACCATTTTGCTTCACGGTTTTGTCAAATATTTCATATTTCTGTATTCCTTGAATTGGGTCCACTTGGGCCGATGATTGAGGCGACAAGAAGCGAACGTGTGTTTACAGCGCGGTACGAACTGAATCTTTAAATATAATTCAAATGCAATTGGATTACATTGACGTAAATATGGTAGGTGTTTACAGCGCGGTACGAACTGAATCTTTAAATATAATTCAAATGCAATTGGATTATATTGACGTAAATATGGTAGGTGTTTACAGCGCGGTACGAACTGAATCTTTAAATATAATTGAAATGAAATTGCATTAAATTAACCTAAATATGGTAAATTTACTATCCACGAAGTATTATTGCATGATAGCATTCCATTTGTTGTTATTGTTCAGACTTGTTTTTAGTAGGATGGTGTTCTCTATTAGGTTCGCGCATCAGGTATGTCAGATATGTCAAATATTAAATTTTAAAGAAGTGGCAAATATATTAACCATTTTGCTTCACGGTTTTGTCAAATATTTCATATTCCTGTATTCCTTGTTACTCTATATTGTTTCTCTCACTTGTACATAGGCTTGACTTAGCAGTAGAACAATTTAAGTTTCCTGAAGACGGTGACTATGAAGATTACTGTATTTTAGAACGTGACGCCGTGTAGTTTGGTAGAGAAATTTTTCTCTGAAATATTGGTACACTTCTAAAAAAACTGCATGTCCTTACATTCCAAACCACAGTAACTTCCACTCTCATGTGTCTTACGGCTGCTGCATTCCGTTTTGCATGAAATATTCTATTCGAAGGCCATACACATTCCAACAAACCCTCATACCCGTAACCCAGTATTATAGACTTTAATACTTCATATCTCAGTATGGACGCAGGTAGAACGTAATTAGTGTAGAGACTAGGATAAGGGCTGGACAATCCGGGGTTCGAATTTCGGCAAAGGCAAGAAATTTAGCTCTTCTTCAATACGTCCAGGTAGTCTCTGAGGCACACCGCGCCTCGTATTTCATTTATTTAATTTACGTTTATTCACCGTGCATTTTTTTTACAATTGATCAACTCACACCAACAAATGTACCAAAACAAGTTTGTCACTGAATTTGGAAATATTTTAATAAAGAAATTCAGTGACAAACTTGTTTTGGTGCATTTGTTGGAGTGAGTTGATCAATTATTTAATTTAATTTCTCCCCCGGTGTAAGGCGGCCGAAGCCTAAAGTTAACCACTCACCTCCATCTAGTGCCGAGGTTAAGATTGAGTGGAGCTATACCTCTACTACACCTATATGTCTTCAGGACTGGGAGCGGGAGAGCTTTAACTTTATATCTCAGCAGGAGATGCAGCTTGATTGCATGTCACAGACGTTTCTACAGACAAATGTTATTTTCGGGGGATTGGGCGAATTATTGAAAAAAATTGATTTTATTCATTTGATATTTGTCACAAATCTCTGTTTTCTAATTATGTAAGAGTTACTGTAATATAAGACATTAACATTTTTATAAAATTAATTCTAAAGGGTTCTGACGACGGTATATAACATTGAGAACCAATTGTCTTTTGGACTTTGTCCATCGTCCTGGATAAAATATATAGAAATATAAAACCACGACGTTTCGGAAGACGGCTCTTCTTCCGTCTTCAGGTGATGGGAGGAGAGACACCTACGCTGATGGGTCCCTTAGTTCGAGCTAATCTTCCGAAACGTCGTGGTTTTATATTTTTATATTTTATCCAGGACGATGGACAAAGTCCAAAAGACAATTTGTTCTCAATTTTTATAAAAGTTTACAGAAATTTGTTTGCAGCGGTAGATTATTTGTTATAATAATATTGACTCGAACTGTGTATATATATATATATATACAATGTTATGTTCTGGCCTGTTATCAGATAGTATCAATAATGCATAAAGTCCTGTATTATTCATTATCGTTATGTGTGACGTCCCGTTTTGATTAATAAGCAACAATGGCGAGGAGGGCAGTCAATGACAACTATATTTGTAAAACATTAAAAAATGATACAATTCGACATGTTTCGGCCTATACAGAAAGTCATAATAAAGCATTATAAAATCATGAAATAATATTTGCATGTAACGAAATGAAAGTACTTTTAATTAGTTGAGATCTAAACGTTACAATGACAAACGTGTTGTGAAAGACAAAAACAAATGTAGATAAGAAAGAAATATATATATATAATTACTGACATACATTAAAATCGTTATCACGTACCTCAAATTGAAGTGAATAAGATTCTTCCTCTTAATTTGAGGTACTTGATAACTGTTTTAATACATTTTAACAATATATATTGACTTTTTATGTTCTGTTGCTTTCGAATTTTACACCTTTAATATTGTAAAGTTGAGATCTCATCTATGTAAAAATATTTTTATAGTGTTTACGCAAACATTCCTTCTATATTTATTTTATAACGCCTGATGATGGCCCTCTGTAAAGGTCGAAACGTGTCGTAATGTATCATTCAGTAATGTTTCGCTATACCGAATTATTATTTAGACAAATGCAACACTGGATAATAAATCGGTATTAACTAGCAAAAATGGATGATGTTACCTAAAAAGTCTTACAAATATAATTGTGATTGACTGCCCTCATTTCCATTACCATTTATTACTCAGGTCGTTACCTCTAATAACGTGTTACATTAATCCCTTTGTTGCCAGAAGTAACAATATTCCATCGTGAGTTTCCTCATTTAATCTGCATAATTCTCTATATGTTTGGTATTACAGTTTGTGTTGTTTGTTGAGATGTGTCATGTGTGTAGGTGCTGTTGCCCTGTGTTATTACATTACACTAAACGGCTACTGCACTATATCATCAATAATTTGAAAACATCCCTGAAAATGGCATGATTATGTTAAAATGTGCAGCGTGTATGTAATGTAATTGTTGCATCTCAGACTAAAATATATAAAATTGTCTGAAAGTATATGAAACAGAAATATCTAATTACAAGACACTCACCTTTTCAAGATATTTCCCAACTTTAAATTCAATTATATTTCTCATAGTATTCTCCCAGAGGATCCTACAATGAGCCAGTTAAATCCATTCCACGCCTCACTTACTTCTTCTCTAAGTCATGCTTTAAGTTTAATCCGCCCGTCTAAGAGTATGATTAGTGGGTCCCTGTCACCATGATTAGTGGGTCCCTGTCACCATGATTAGTGGGTCCCTGTCACCACGATTAGTGGGTCCCTGTCACCATGATTAGTGGGTCCCTGTCACCATGATTAGTGGATCCTGTCACCATGATTAGTGGGTCCCTGTCACCATGATTAGTGGGTCCCTGTCACCATGATTAGTGGGTCCCTGTCACCATGATTAGTGGGTTCATGTCACCATAATAGTGGGTCCCTGTCACCATGATTAGTGGGTCACTGTCACCATGATTAGTGGGTCCATGTCACCATGATTAGTGGGTCCCTGTCACCACGGCATGGCGCGTCCGCGGGTTGCGGATGGAGGAACGGCCTCCGCATATGAAGGGTAGCTGCGAATATGCAGTCGCGGACAGCCGACAAGGGGTGGTCCTCCAGCTTGGGGGTTGGGCGAGGTGCTAACAACTCCTCGCCTTAAAAAATCACCATGTTACGAAACACTATACAGAGCCTCGGTTTATAATTTAAAGCTTCAAATACTACTTCCGCGGGCTCTTGTGAGTGTGGTAATGAACCTTCGGGTTCCATAAAACGCTGGGAATTTCTTGACTAGCTGACGACCTGTTAGTTTCTCAAGAAGGACTGTGCTCCATTGAGTTAGTTAATACTACTTTCCCGAAGTGGACCATTCTATTCAAGATTTCTATATAACATTAATTAAATATTGTCAAAACAAACTCCTCAATCCATCAGACAAATTTTGTTATATATGTGATGTCTGCTCTCTTATAAAGAATCTATTTTGTGTCCCATCAGTGACTTTAATTCACCCGTAAGGCAGCTAACACGATATGAACACACAGACGACCTACAGACGTCACAGTAGGCTACTGGCACACACGCAGTTAAAAGCTCCAACTGCTGTGTTCCCAAGCTGGATTGTTGTACTTGAAACAGTTTCAACGTCCGAAGAAAAGACGTAATCCTTCAATTTCAGAACAAATGGACAGGGCGTGACGCAAGATAAGAAAAATGTGAAAGTTACGACAATCTGCTTGTCTGTTTTACTCCCTGCACGACACTGCGGGAAATAATAAATCACAGAGTAAGACAAATTGTTCAACACGACATCAAATCGGAATTCAGATACGGGTTTCCCAAAAGCGCTGAATATTAGGATATTTTATTTAAGCAGAAATAGAAGTAATTTTTTTTACATTTGGCGTTTGGCTCGAATGACATACCTGCGTCATTCGAGCCAAAAGCGTCAAATCACATAAGTATATAAACTTCATCTTTAGTATGCCGTTTCTGGTAATTACACACTTTTTACATTATATATTTACTAAAGGCTCCACCACAGTATACAAAACCAAGAACCAAAATAATCAGAGGTGTGGAATAACTCAGTGACCTATTTTACTACAATTTGTTATTACGACACAAAATTCAACGAATTTTACGGATTTTATATAACATTTTATATAGTTTAAACTCTGATTTTACAGTGATTGTAATAACTTGTATGAACATTCGATGTGATATAACGTAGTTTTTTTCCCCTGAGGATGGTTTTACGTAAACACCGAAACATATGTAGGGGTTAATTAACAAGTATTAAAGTGAGAGTGAAGTGCATTGTGTTGGTTTTTTAAACATTGAATCCTACAATTCTATGTTTGCGTATGTATATGTAGTCCATGTGGGATTTTTGGTGGACAAAGTGGCACTGGGACGGGTTTTTCTCCGAGTTGTCGGTTTTCCCCTGTCAATTTCATTCCACTGGTGCTCCATTACTTGTAAAACTTGGTAAAAAAAAACTGCTAATCTTAAACTTTATCATAGGGTTGCAAAAAAAACCTTAAGGCTGTGGTGCGTCCGTAGCATCTGCTGCGGGGCCCTTCACCATGTAAATAAATGTATATGTAATAATAAGAGACTGGAGAACAAAAGCCAATTACTGAATTTGTGTTGAAAGCAGTGTCCATTAGCAGTGTCCATTTCGTAAATTATAAACTTCAGTGTTCTAATGTTTTATCAAACTCGTTCAACGTTTCATTGACATCAGAACCTGTGACAGCTGTGCATAACTTATCACGATTATGCTAATGTGGTGTCGTGACCTGTTTAGGCTGGCACGCTGGTACCTTACCAAACTACACGGCGTAACATCCCAGAAGACTAATATTATTAACTGTACAATATTTGAAACTAACAGGGTAATGCAACAGGGAAATTGAGAAAAATTCGTAACAAAGAGCCTCATAAATTTTACACCTCGCCATATATTTTTGGGGTAAACAAACAAATGAGTATGAGATGGGGATGTCTTGTGATGAGGTGGGAGAAACGAGATACGTGTTCGAAGTTTTGGTCAGTAAACTTGAATGAAGAGCCATTTATAAGTTCTAGGCTCATATTTAACTGTGTCCTGCAGAAATAGCATGCGAGAAACTGAATACATTCACTGGCTGGGGAAAGGAAAAACAGAGAACATCCTGAGTTTTAAAAGGTTGTGACGATGGTGTATGATATTCTGAACTTGTTTTTTGGACTTTTTCCATCGTCCTTTAATGTGAATAAGGTCTTTAATGTGAATGAGGTCCGGTGATCAAGACTAGCTTTTTCAATGAGACCCAACTGAATAGACATCACCTGAAGACGGAGGAAGATCACTTCTCCGAAATGTTGTGAATTTTAGAGTTTTATATATTTGTATTTTACATTTTATATCACATTTTTTTCACATTAAAGACGATGGACAAAGTCCAAAAAACAAGTTCAGAGGACATCCTGTAAATACATAAACAAAAATTATACATAATGTTATATCATAGAAAATAACAGTCTTCATTTGGTATCTACATTTATAGCTAAATACAACACAATACTTAGTATTGTAAAATAGTGTCTAGTTTAGCAGCATGTGTATTTATTTGATTAACATGGCGACCAAGCGTCATGCAGTGTGTGTCTCCTTTCAGGACAGACTACTACAAATCCCCGACTACACTTTCGGAGTGAAACTGAGCAATGGTTCCTGGAACGGAGTAGTGGGGTTACTTGTGAGGGGGGAAGTGCACATCAGCAACTCTGCCTTCATGTACAACAGTCCGCGGTTGGAAGTTCTGGATTACCTGGACCCAATGTCGGTGGACAGGTGGCAACATTTTATTTGCTTTATTTGAAATACATACACACATACATGCATGCATAAATACATGCACACATACATACATGCATACATACATACATACATACATACATACATACATACACATACATACGTATATATACATATATACATACATACATATACATACATACACATACATAATACACACATACATGCATGCATAAATACATGCACACATACATACATATACATACATACATGCATACATACATACGTACATATACATACATACATACATACATACATACATACATACATACACATACATACGTATACATACTATATACATACATATACATACATACACCATATATACACACATACATACATACATACATACATACACACATACACGCGTACATACATACATACATTACATTACATACATACATACATACATACATACATACATACATACATACATACTACATACATACATACGTGATTGTGCACATAAGTACGTATATAGATACATACATACATACATACATACATACATACATACATACATACATACATACATACATACATACATATACATACATACGTGATTGTGCACATAAGTACGTATATAGATACATCATACATACATACATACATACATACATACATACATACATACATACATACATACAATACATACATACATACATACATACGTGATTGTGCACATAAGTACGTATATAGATACATACATACTACATACATACATACATACATACATACACATACATACATACATACATACATACATACATACATACATACATACATACGTGATTGTGCACATAAGTACGTATATAATCATACATACTACATACATACATACATATACATCATATACATACATACATATCATACTATACATACATACGTGATTGTGACATAAGTACTATATAGATACATACATACATACATACATACATACATACATACATACATACACATACATACATACATACATACATACATACGTGATTGTGCACATAAGTACGTATATAGATTACATACGTACATACATACATACATACATACATACATACATACTACATACATACATACATACATACATACATACATACGTGATTGTGCACATAAGTACGTATATAGATACATACATACATACATACACATACATACATACATACATACACATACATACATACATACATACATACGTGATTGTGCACATAAGTACGTATATAGATACATAATCATACATACATACATACATACATACATACATACATACATACATACATACATACATACATACATACATACATACATACATACATACATACATACATACGTGATTGTGCACATAAGTACGTATATAGATAATACATACATACATACATACATACATACATACATACATACATACATACATACTTACATACATACACATACATACATACATACGTGATTGTGCACATAAGTACGTATATAGATACATACATACGTATATAGATACATACGTACAACATACATAAACATAAATGCATACACATACACATATTTACGAAAACACGTACACAAACAAGTAAACAGGCTTGTACATAGTAGCCTACATATATACCTATCGCGTACAGATAGTAAAAACCGTTTAGGTGTAAAAAGCCTTTAAAGAATACTTAAAAAATATCTTTATTGCCACATGTTGGTACCTACAGCAAACTACTTCTCCACATAGTCGCCATGTAAGTTAAGGCATTTGCCATATCGTGGTGTGCCGTGTTACGTCACTTGATCATGAGAAGTTTCCGCCGGACGATACCTGCCACCCCTTGGCCCTCATTCAGTTGTACCTGTCCCTTCCTCCCCTGCTGTTCTATTGGTATGTTCCACTTGTTTACCTTTTTACGTCAGTTTATTCCTTTGGACTCAACAACTTGGCTTCGAGGGATAAACATCTAAATTCTGTTTCGGCTCGCACATCAAAATTTCGTTTCAGCAAGAGATACATGTAGCTGTTGAAGTCCTTGGTAGTGCTACGGTCTGAGTGTGTTTTTGTATCGACACAGTACTACCAAGTTTTAGTTGAGCTGTGTGGAGCTCCTCTTTAATTGGTCATTGAGATTGTTTTGATTTATTTTGATTGTATGTGTTTTACTACGCTTTCTGTAAGTACTGTTTTGGTTTTTATTTGTTTGTTATAAATAAATAGGTGCATTTTGATTTGATGTACTTATTATGAGCACCTTGAGTTTAAGCTGGCTGTTCCGTCAAACATATAAACAATCCACGGCATTAATGCAAGTACGATAAGGCACAGTGGGGCCAGCTCGCCGCCAAGCCTTTCAGCCAGTAATGCACAACGTCTTCTGTCTCTTGCTCACCGCTCAGACTCTGGCCGGCCAAACATTTTTTGTGTAATTCAGAAATCTTGAATAACCTGCATTCCCGAATCTCTGTATTCACTTCTTCTTTCAAATCATCAATCACTATAGATGCGCGCCCACTCCGTTCCTCGTCATGCATATTATTCCTGTCTTCTTCGAACAACCGAAGCCACTTCCTCACATTCCCTTCGTTCATTGCACCTTCACCATGCACTTCCAACAATCTGCCTCTGAATTTCCTCCAGACGAATATTTTTAGTGTTTAAAAACCGTATCACCGACTGCACTTGAGAGGTAACGGGGTTTTCCATTTATGTGTTCGTCTATAAAGACCACAGCAAACGTGGGAAAAAATTATGACGCCGTAGTGCCCAATACATGTGTTCCCCCTTGACATACAGAGGACGACTGTCTGTCACAGGAAGTGCGCGCGTCACCTGCGCGGCCGCTACGTTCGAGCGGCTCTTCCTTTCTGGACGCTCCTCATAAATACACACACATATACATACGTATATACAGGCGTAAATATATATTATATACATTATGCACATACACACATAAATAATCTACATATATGTTGTACATACACATATATCAGCATATAAACACATATATATACATGTAAGGCCTACATATATACATACACATATAAACACATATACACAGACTATCAGAGTGTTCACATAACCTGCACACACAACCTACATAAAAACACACATATATACATGTAAGGCCTACATATATACATACACATATAAACACATATACACAGACTATCAGTGTTCACATAACCTGCACACACAACCTACATAAAAACACATATACATATATACATGTAAGGCCTACATATATACATACACATATAAACACATATACACAGACCATCAGAGTGTTACATAACCTGCACACACAACCTACATAAAAAACACATATTATATACATGTAAGGCCTACATATATACATACACATAAAAACACATATACACAGACTATCAGTGTTCACATAACCTGAACACACAACCTACATAAAAACACATATACATATATACATGTAAGGCCTACATATATACATACACATAAAAACACATATACACAGACTATCAGTGTTCACATAACCTGCACACACAACCTACATAAAAACACATATACATATATACATGTAAGGTCTACATATATACATACACATATAAACACATATACACAGACTATCAGGTGTTACATAACCTGCACACACAACCTACATAAAAACACACATATATACATATAAGGCCTACATATATACATACACATATAAACAAATATACACAGATTATCAGTGTGCACATAACCTGCACACCCAACCTAATAAAAACACACATATATATATACATATATACATGTAAGGCCTACATATATACATACACATATAAACACATATACACAGACTATCAGAGTGTTACATAACCTGCACACACAACCTACATAAAAACACACATATATACATATAAGGCCTACATATATACATACACATATAAACAAATATACACAGATTATCAGTGTGCACATAACCTGCACACCCAACCTATATAAAAACACACATATATATATACATATATACATGTAAGGCCTACATATATACATACACATATAAACACATTGCCATACCCTCGTAATATCATGAGCCTTGTTCTCATGTATGCCTATCTGTGTCACGTGTTTCAGAATGACCATGTATGTCAGGAAGTCTCAGTCCACGCAGCTGTTGTGGACAAGCTTCCTCACGCCGTTTAGCGCTGGCATCTGGATGTGTCTGACTGTTTGCCTGCTCATGTTGTCTGCCACGTTACTGCTGCATGACAGAACCTGGAACCGTAGTGGCAAACACAGAGCCGGAGACGGACTGATGCTGCAATTATGCCGAGCAGTGTTCTCCGTCTTCACACGCCTCTGCTTGCAAGGTGAATGGCACTCAGCTGAAATGCTGACTCCGGGCCCCGCTCAATCTTGCACTGTGCAATCTTCTCATCACATAGTTCAGGAATAATTCCACCTGAATTAAGACGGCCAGTACACTGAATACGTTACGATAGCTCAGTTGATAAAGTGACTAGCCTACAGACAAAGTGTCCGAGGAATCGAGTTGGATTCGCGACAGGGAACAGAGGTCTGTCTTATCTGAAAGCCATCGGGACCGGCTCTGGACCTTACACGGTTTCTTACTGCATGGAAACCGGGGATAAAGCGGCCAGAGGTTGAAACTAACTACTTCTGTCCACTTGGTGTCGAGGTTAAGACTAAGTGGAATTATGCTTCGTCATCGCACTATTTCTCGAGGCGTAAAGACAAAATTTAGGTTTCTTTGGTTCAAAGACATACACACACAAGGCGGCTTTACAGCGTTGAGGGATTCCAAACGCGGGCTGTCTGTGTGTTCCGGAGACTTTAAATTACATAAAGTAGAAGACAGAAACGCTAAAAAGTACCAGTAAAAGCGGCTGGCCTAAAAATGAACTCAAGAGAATAAAAACGAGTCTATAAAACGGAACAAAGTACACACAGGCTGTAAAAGTACAACTTTATTCTTACTCCAACATATTATACCCGTAAGGCCATATGCAGAGACATAAATTCAAAAACATGTGCAAGGTGTTCCAAAATTTACATACATAACATACACTTACTTAAAAATTTCACATTGTTGACACCGTGCATCTTCGTCATATTAAATTAAATTTTTCAGACCAACTGATGCACCATTAAAACCACTTTTTATTGTAGCTTTATTAAAATTGTTAAAATTATTATTATAGCAACAGTAGCTTTCAAAAAGAACTCCTGATGATGATCCGAGGATCGAAACACGTGAAGGGGTATAATTTTAACAATTTTAATAAAGCTACAATAAAAATTGGTTTTAATGGTGCATCAGTTGGTCTGAAAAATTTAATTTAACACTTACTTAACTTAACTAACCAAGACATACAATGATACGGTCATCTAATTTATACTTCTTTACGTAGATTTTGGAATTTCCTGTCTATATTTTCACTTACTTTCCCTGAAGTTGTCCTTATAGGCCGTGATATATTGGAGAAAGAACGAAGTTTCTGTAGATCTTCGTTCTTCTGGAAATGTTATGCAGCGTTGATTTGTAGTTAGTTACCAACTACCAATCAAGGCTGTGTAACATCCTAAAAGAGCGAAGACCTCATTTACACCGTGGCGAAAATCCTGAAATCACGCAAAATTGTTGTATTCCTACAGCCCGTGTGTACTCTGTTGACGTGTACAAACTCACTGATTATATGTATAAACGAAGAAAGATCCACCAGTACAATACTGAGATGATACAAGTGTAAAACCCGTCATTAGAATGCATGACACAGTCAAATACACACAAAGGCCTCGCTGCCATTTTGTCGTTATTCTCTCACTAAGTAGCAAAGATGGTTCTTAATAGTTACGAAAGGAGCTACAAGATGGCAGTAACAAACGGAATTGAGTGATACCATATTTTAGTTGATACTGCAGCCTCTTGTACTGCCGAAAATGAAGTTACTTAATATGCATATTCAGTGCTATCTCGAATTCAGTGTCCCTCCAAGGGACATTATGTAAAACAGTGTGTAAGTGGAAGCGAAAGCTGCAGCAGCCGTCGCCTGAGACATAAACTGTCAAAACTTCTGTTTGAAATTTCAAAAGGTATTTCACTAGTCATAATATTAAGACATTATTAATAAACTTTTGCCGATCCCAGTGGCCGCACGGTCTAAGGCGTGGGTCTTCGGCCTCTCGCTTACTAGAATCGTGGGTTCGAATTGACATCTTCGGCATACAGTTCCGATAGATCACTGGGTAGCTGGCATATAAATCCTCACAGACGGAAATGTAATATTTGCCGATCCCAGTGGCCGTGCGGTCTAAGGCGTGGGTCTTCGGCCCTCGCTTACTAGGATCGTGGGTTCGAATCCCACCGGGGGCATGGATGTTTGTGTTGTGTTTGTTGTATAAGGACGGTAGCATGGAACGTAAAGTGACATGAAGGACGAAAAGGATTTAAACAGTACAAAAATGGATCAAAGGGGGAAAACCCAGAACAGACAAAAAAAAAAATCCCACCGGGGGCATGGATTTTGTGTTGTGTTAGATGTATGGACGATAGCATGAAACATAAGGTGACATGCAGGACAAAAAGGACTTCAACAGTACAAATGGATCAAAGGGGAAAACCCACGAATTAATACAAAAAAAAATCCCACCGGGGCATGGATGTCTGTCTCTTGTGAGTGTTGTGTGTTGTCAGGTACAGGTCTCTGCGACGGGCTGATCACTCGTCCAGAGAAGTCCTACCGACTGTGGTGTGTCTGAGTGTGATCATGAAACCTCGACGAAACGAGGAGGCCCAGGCCCATACAGGGCTGTCGAGCCATAGGAAAAAAAAAAGACAAAATTAGTAAACTTTTGGGAAACGTGGCAAAGTGCTAGTAACTGGAAGTGAAAATGAGAAATAAAAATTACAATGGCTAAATTTAAGAGAAGATTAATTTCTTTTCTTAAAAAAAGATCCCACCGTGTTCAATGGCTTAGCTTTCAAAAAGTCTCAGTTCCAAATGTATTTGGGGGGACCTCCATATTTAATAAGGCCACATATTATTTTCTTCAATTACACCAGCAATCTCTGACAAAGCCTAATGACGAGTGATTACCGCTTCCTTCCACATCCTGCCCCATTCATCTTTCATAAACACAGTAAAGTCAAAGTCATGTTCTTAAAAATTATCCTTCGATGAAATAAGAATTAACCTTTCGTCAGTTACATTGAATTAAAAAAAACACTTTGAAGAAACTCCATGTCCACTTTTTATCTGAGTAGACTGTACCCAATTTCTGAAAGTGTGACCTGAAATTTCACCACTGCTAATATTAAAACTACCTTTCTGAGTCAGTCCAATCCTTCCCACCCCCATAACCTTTCTCTCTAACACCCAATCTAATTTTAATTGCACACTTTGTTCTCGGGATTCCAAACAGGTATTTTGTGAGATGTCTCAGCGCCAAACATTCTGCCTAAATTTCTTGCTTCTGCCTTTAAGTCTGCAAGCTCGCTTGCCTATTGTACCTTTCTACTATTCAATATCTTGACACTGTCATTGCATTCCAGAACTTCCCACGTGAAATAAAATCACATACAAATATAAACATGAAAATTAATACTTAATTCTGTAATCACCGTGCATCTTTTCACAGTCACTATTTATATACACCAACTGGATGCAACTTTATTCAAAAAATTGTATAGTTTTTTAAAACGTATTTAAAAACTTTTAAAAACCCGACATATGTTTCGGCTCTTATAGAGCCATCTTCAGGGGTTTATTGTCGTTAAAACTGCATGTATTGAAACGTCTTTTTCATTGGTTCACACTGATTGTTACGTTGATGTATTGTGGCTGTAGTTGTTCTGCTTTACAAACCTTATTAAACCAAATCGACGCGTTGGTCCTTTGCAATAAACCAATGAAAAAGACGTTTCAATATATGCAGTTTTAACGACAATAAACCCCTGAAAATGGCTCTATAAGAGCCGAAACATATGTCGGCTTTTAAAAGTTTTTAAATATGTTTTAAAAAACTACACAGTTTTTTAAATAAAGTTGCATCCAGTTGGTGTATGTAAATAGTGACTGTGAATATTAATATCCGTATTAGCACGAGATATGAGAGATACTCTTGGGAGAATTCAGATTAAATTTCGGGGCGTGAACCGCCACACCTAAATGATATTTTCCGTTGTTTTCCTTTGACCCACAAGGTCAGTGTTGGGACTATATTTCCAAGTAGTTTATAAAAGAGATTTTTCACATCCTTTTCAGTTCCTTTTCATCTATCCTTCTACCATTCGGTGGCCCACTGAGATACGAACAGCGTAATTAAAAGTAGAGATCTAAGTATTTACTTCCGATGGACGATTGCTCTGGATTACAACACTGGCCTCTCGAGTAAGAGTTTAGTTTGATTCAGATAAGAGCAGCGAAGAAACGTTACTCCCAATTTCTACTCCCTTAAAACTGACATCGTCTTCGGAGATATAAAGCGAATTGTTGCTAAATATCTACCGATGTATTCCCTACCCTGAAGATTCAGGCAGCAGCGTCTTCCGAAACAATGTTACCCATATACAAAATTACACGGCGTCACATCACTGCAAACAGAAATATTAACAGCAGAAAAATGTCAGATCTCTCATTTTGAGCAACAGGTCTTTTTCCAAAAATAATTATTATAAGTTTCCATGGATATCCAATAGGCCTAACATCATAATTTTTCTTAATTTCAGTACACGTGTACCGAACCTTTATTATTCCACGGATTCGAAGATCTTGGAATCATGTTTAAATCCCCGATTGAGGTAATAAATTTTTCTCTTTTCCAAAGTGCCAAAGACTGACCTTGGTTCACACCCGGCAGGGGGAGCGGGGTATTTCAGCTGCTTAAAGTGGCCGGCGTGTAAAGCTGACCATCCACCTCCATCTAGGGTCATATTTAAAAATGAGTGGAGCCATACCGCCTGTCAAACACACGCCTTAATGTCATGCGCAGTGACAAATTTACCTTTACGCACCTTACTGTCAATAATGTTACAGGATGTAAGGAGTCTCGTAACGAGGTGTCATGGCGCATCTACCAGCTAACGACGCACCTAACGGCCCTTGTGATTGTAGCCAGCTATTCGGCGTCTGTTTTATCTCACATTATGACTCAAACCGACAAACTGCCTTTCAACACCTTTGAAGAATTCCTGCAAGACGGTACCTACACCTTAGCAGTGGGGAAACACGGCGGTCATTATACACATTTTGAGGTAAGCACAGTTCTATTAATGAACATTACTGATTTTAGGGGAAGTTCATGGGATATGACGCAGTGTAGATTGGTATTGTGATACAGACACTTCCCGACTTACGTCATTTCAAGCTACGCAGTCTCAGACACGCAATTTTAAAAACACAGGCAATGTACGTATAAACGTAACATTGAGGCGCGTTCGCGTAACCACTGTTGCCGTGGAAAAGCAATGAGTTTACATATTATGAGTGTGTGTCTGTAGCCTTAGTTATCCAGCACGCAAAGCGCATGCGCCGTATTATATTGTCATCTGTGGCCTGTCTGGTTCTACCTTATTTTTTAACATTGTCTCATAAATGGAAAGATTTTCGGAAAAATGTTATTGAACATAAAATGTGTGTGTTTTGATTTCATCTACAAATCACAAAAATTGTGAATACATTGATAATTCTCATAAACATTCGCAATTTATTCACTGATGTAAAGGCAGAGATCAACTGCAACATATGGGGTTTCCAGCTTACAGTTTATTTTACGGCCTGATGATGGCTCTTTTATGAGCCGAAACTAGTTGCCAATAAAACACGTGTTAAACGACTTGTTGGGTTTGTTTGTAGAGTCAAATAAAATCCATAATTATGTTTCTGACACCTTCTTCGACGACCTCTACACAAATTGCACACAAATTGTAGGATATGGGACAAATTTTCATTTAAATTCTTAGGTAAATTATAGCTCACTATACCGATTTTGACGACACTTAAAATTACTCAAGTAAGTAGAGACTTTCTGTACCAAATTTCACTCAGATCTATCCGGAAATATAGAAAGCACGGGTTGAAAATAAACTTAATGATCTGTACTCATCACCAACTATTATTCGGGTGATCAAATCAAGAAGAATGAGGTGGGCGGGCAATGTAGCACGTATGGGTGAGGGGAGAGGTGCATACAGGATTTTGGTGGGAAGACCTGAGGGAAGGAGACCACTTGGAAGACCCAGGCTTAGATGGGATAATATTAAAATGGATCTTCAAGAAGTGGGATGGGGGAGCATGGACTGGATTGATATGGCTCAGGATAGGGACAGGTGGCGGGCTCTTGTGAGTGCGGTAATGAACCTTCGGGTTTCATAAAACGCGGGGAATTTCTTGACTAGCTGACGACCTGTTAGCTTCTCAAGAAGGATTCTGCTCCATGGAGTTAATTAGTTAGTTACTTACGGGTTGAAAATGCGTTACATCATTAATTAAATTGTAACTACATAACGAGCTCATTATCAAGAAACTCACGCTTGCGCGACAGCTTGTTGTAAAGAACGCCTATACCGAATTTCATGAAACTCCGACTGTGTACTGTGGCTTGGGATGTTGTGTGTCCGGTGAAGTGTCGTGTACTGTGGCTTGGGATGTTGTGTGTCCGGTGAAGTGTCGTATACTGTGGCTTGGGATGTTGTGTGTCCGGTGAAGTGTCGTGTACTGTAGCTTGGGATGTTGTGTGTCCGGTGAAGTGTCGTGTACTGTGGCTTGGAATGTTGTGTGTCCGGTGAAGTGTCGTGTACTGTAGCTTGGGATGTTGTGTGTCCGGTGAAGTGTCGTGTACTGTGGCTTGGGATGTTGTGTGTCCGGTGAAGTGTCGTGTACTGTGGCTTGGGATGTTGTGTGTCTGGTGAAGTGTTGTGTACTGTGGCTTGGAATGTTGTGTGTCTGATGAAGTGTCATGTACTGTAGCTTGGGATGTTGTGTGTCCGGTGAAGTGTCGTGTACTGTGGCTTGGGATGTTGTGTGTCTGGTGAAGTGTCGTGTACTGTGGCTTGGGATGTTGTGTGTCCGGTGAAGTGTCGTGTACTGTGGCTTGGGATTTTGTGTGTCCGGTGAAGTGCCATGTACTGTGGCTTGGGATGTTGTGTGTCTGGTGAAGTGTCGTGTACTGTGACTTGGGATGTTGTGTGTCCGGTGAAGTGTCGTGTACTGTGGCTTGAGATGTTGTGTGTCCGGTGAAGTGTCGTGTACTGTGGCTTGGGATGTTGTGTGTCCGGTGAAGTGTCATGTACTGTGGCTTGGGATGTTGTGTGTCCGGTGAAGTGTCGTGTACTGTGGCTTAGGATGTTGTGTGTCCGGTGAAGTGTCGTGTACTGTGGCTTGGGATGTTGGGTGTCCCGTGAACTGTCGTGTACTGTGGCTTGGGATGTTGCGTGTCCGGTGAAGTGTCGTGTACTGTGGCTTGGGATGTTGTGTGTCCGGTGCAGTGTCGTGTACTGTGGCTTGGGATGTTGTGTGTCCGGTGAAGTGTCGTGTACTGTGGCTTGGGATGTTGTGTGTCCGGTGAATTGTCGTGTACTGTGGCTTGGGATGTTGTGTGTCCGGTGAAGTGTCGTGTACTGTGGCTTGGGATGTTGTGCGTCCGGGGAAGTGTCGTGTACTGTGGCTTGGGATGTTGTGTGTCCGGTGAAGTGTCGTGTACTGTGGCTTGGGATGTTGTGTGTCCGGTGAAGTGTCGTGTACTGTGGCTTGGGATGTTGTGTGTCCGGTGAAGTGTCGTGTACTGTGGCTTGGGATGTTGTGTGTCCGGTGAAGTGTCGTGTGCTAAGTCGAATCATGTAACAATATTTGTATATAATAACTTTTACTGCGTTATATGATGTATTAGCTTACATCACTGACTTAGACACGTTGTATTATTTACTCTTAACGTTCAGTTTTATGACTATAGACATCTATTCATTTTAATATGTGAGCGGCATGTGTACTTGCATTATAATGCCAAATGCATGTGTATCTGGATGACATAGATACTTGTGATTCCTTGATGCGCCCCCTGAGGATGGCAACTTGATTGCCGAAACGTATGTAGGGGTTACAAATATATATATATATATATATATACCGAGTCGTTTATACTCATTTCTGAGTGTCGTGACCCTACTGGCACGAAGCCCTAGGTTGTCATGGGAGAATTTACCAGCGGTGGTTTTCCGTTGCCTTCCGCCCTGTACGATTCTATTCATCCTGATAGGACCGCTAGAGCCCTCTAACAGCCGAGAAATGGCCGCTAAATTTGGCTTACGAACATCTATATGCCCTTAAGTTTCTTTTACATGCCGTAAATCTACGACATGGACCGACGGCTTTACTTCCCCTCCGAAGGAAGTGGTGCTACGGATTTTTATCACCCTTAAAAATCCGTCCACCTCGGCCGGAATTCAACCCGCAACCTTGGGTCCAGTGGCGAGCACGCTAACCACTAGTCTACCGAGGCAGATGTACTTTGTTAATAATTCTTGTGCATTAGTTGGTTTAACTTAAACTTATGACAAAATGCACGGTACATATAATGTAAAAAAACTCCCAAATGCTCGTCTTTAGAAGAACGATTCTGATTGTATGTCTTCTCTGCCTTTCTGCAGATATCACGTGACCCTGTACTGAAGGCGGTGTACGACAGACACATTGCTCCTTTCAAGTCGTCTCTTCCGGAAACCGATTTGGAGGCACTCAATATGGCGTGCTCCCGTCCGAAATACGCCGCAATTGACCTGAGAGGTGTTTTGTCATACTATTCTAATAAAGTGGCCTGCGACCTCGAGGAAGTTTCTAATGCCTATGTAGAATACAAGGAGTCTATGATTATACAGAAGAGGAGTCCTTATTTGAGGCTGTTTAAACGCATGTAAGTTAAATTCATACGCAAGATGATAAAGTATAAAAGAATGAGTCTTTATTCCCGGCAGGCTCTAGAGAATTTTCTCTCATGCACAATGTTCAAAGGAGCCCTGAAAGCACAGTCAGTACGGCGAATATGTTACGATATAGACAGTTTAGGAATCATGGTCCAGTTCCCCGAAGAAGCAAGAGATTTTTCTCGTCTCAAAACCTTCCAGAACGCGTCTGGGGCCATCCAGCGTCCTACTCAGTAAGTCTAATGCGTGGAGTTATACTTCCACCCCATACGTCTAATAACATGAATAAAGCACTCCCATTACAGACCTGGACAGGCCCTTAGGGTTCCAGGAGTTTGAGGCTCCCAGATTTCTAGACAATCGGCACATGAAGGTGGTAAGGTTGTCAGCCCTACGCACCGACCGCCTTTACCAGGAAATATTCCTGGTACTCATTTCTGTTAGAGGCTGAGTACGACCGGAAGGATTACGTCAATGAAAAATTCCAATGACACAATCAGGAATCGAACCCGAGACCTTCCGGCTTGCAGAGCAGTGCCTCAACCAACTGCGCCACCGCGTGTCCCCACTTTCTCAAACAGAATTCCTTTAATACCTTATTTATTATTCAGGTATCAAAATCACCTTTAAAATTGTCATATGTGTATACTCGTACATATATGTCATATGTGTATACATATATGTCATATGTGTATACTCGTACATATATGTCATATGTTTATACATATATGTCATATGTGTATACATATAGAAATATTTTGGCTGAAATATTGTGCCTTGTCTGTCATTCCATTTGATTAAGGTATCCTATTTGATCCCTATTTGTCCTAAAAGCTGGACAATATCTGCCAAGGAGCCCAATGCTGTAACATTGCTTAATTTATAATTCAGCATTACCTGTTAAATGAAACAAGACAGGCAATATACGTATAACGTAACACTGTGGCGCGTTCGCTTTACCACTGTTGCCCTGGAAACGCAAAAATGAGCTACCTTTTCTATTGTCGAACTACATATATCACTGTCGATAATATAAAATTTACTTAGGTCCCCATGCAGAATAAGCGATAATTTTGTCTGATTTTAATCAAATTTGGGTTCTCTAAACTGGTTTAAATAAAATTCTCCAATATAAAATTTGAAGTAAAAGAGCAAAGTGAGAGCCCCGAGTTGTTTTATATAAACAGACGGACGGACAGACATAAGAAAGCGAATAGTCGCTTTTCGCAACTTCGCGAACTCGTCTAAAAACAACAATTCTTATTACGGTTTTGTTTTGTGTGACACCTTGTATTTGTTTATGCATGTATGAGGAAAGCAATATTCATAGCCACCGCTGTCAGGTCTTCACATCACATTAGTTATGTATGGTTTATGAATAGATGAGAAGATGAAAATAGGGGCAACAGGTTCTTTCGAAACGCTGTTTTATCTCTACCGAACTCTAAAAAGTCACTTTCCAGGAGAGAGCGAGTTGCAGCATTAGGTAACGATATAAAGCTCTTACTGCATTAGGCGACTTGGCAAAAATAATCCAATGTTTGAGGCAGGGTTTGAAAAAGAAGCGGCTGACTCAGACCCTTGCTTCACGGTTTATAAAGATGAAGCCAGGTTTCCTCCTAAAATGTTAGTGTCTACCTACGTAAGTAAATGCCTTCAGATCACAAAACAGAGTAAGATTAACATTCACAGTTTTCAGAGTCTAAAAATCTGAAAATAGGATCAGTTTTCGAAAAGTTTTCGATCGAAGAAGCTGTACTGGTGAACAACACACAAAGTACACACCAATACAGTACACAGGGACTTGATCTTTTGGATAGAAAAGTTAGACATTAGATGTTTGTACACATATAAGCACTCTAAACAAAGGCATATCACTGAATTTTAACCAACAATATGTCAATATTATAACAGCCATAGTATCAAAATTATTTTATTTATAGCCGCTAATTTTTATATTTTTAACATTTTACACGTAGGTTTACATATTCATATTATATATTCCTTTGTTTTGACGTCTCCCTGAGGGTGCAGTTTGTCGCTGAAACATGTAGGAGGGTTCATGTTTATGGATAATTTATAATTTTATTTTGTGTATACGTTGATATATATATATATATACCTGATCACTAGAGAGAAAGTCTGTTTATACACAAACGTCAGGCACCTTTAAGACTAAAAATACGTATAAAGTTACTATCTATAACCATGCATAAACTACATAATTAACTAATCAAATTAATGTGGAGCAGAATCCTTCTTAGCTACTTAGCTACTTATGAATTTCCGGCATTTTATGGAATTCAAATATTTATTCTACACTGTTGGTCACATTCTGAGCCAGCTGATCCAGTCCACACTCTCCAATTTTATTTCTTTAAGCCCCATTTAATAATAAAACATTTACGATTCTGTCTTCCACGCAATCTATCTCCTTTGGGTTTTCAGACTCAAATTTTGTATAAAATTCTCTTCTCTCCTATTTTGACACATGTCCCGATAATCTCACCTGCCTTGATCCTATAATCTTTGGAAAATCGTTCAAAGTATAGCCAATGGTTAATTACATTATCAAATAATTTCTGTGTTCTTAAATTTACATGGCGTTAGGACTGTTAGGTAGATAAATTATTTTACGTTTGTCATGACGTTGTGTTTTGTATAATAGTAAATAGCTCTTTAATACCGTCAACACATACTTTTATTATTAATAAATAACCCCTCAATTACTCTAGCAACATGTTTCGACTTTAGTTCGTCATCGTTAGGCTAACCTAAGTAGTATAAAAATGTAAAAATCTAAAATTATGATGACGAACTGAAGTCGAAATATTTTGCTAGAATAATAGACAAGTTATTTATCGATAATGAGAAGCTGTGTTGGCGGTGTTAAATTGCTGTTTATTATTAGGTAGATACAGTCGATGTGTATAACTGAGTTCTTATTACACCATTAAAAGCAAGTTTCAAATCAACGTTTAACTCACTATATATATATTCCAACAATTGCACTATAATTAGGTACAATAATATACAAACATTTAGTAATCCTGTTACTTGTTTCGTTCTTTTTCGGCCACCCTCAGGGAGGTATTTAACAAAAAGAATTACAATAATAGCTATCTATGTCATAGATGTGCAATAATAGAGTTAAAATACAAATATTAAAACGGTTAGAAAGATTAAAAAGCATAGTAAAATGTGTATCATAATAGTACCTTTGTATGTTACTGTATCTAATTTCAGTGCAGTTGCTGAGATATATACGATGACTTCTCTTGCTGCACGGGATATGAATAATCTTAAATTTATGTTTAATATTCTAATACACAATATAAAAATCAATAAGTCTGTGTAACTTAAGAAACTTTATAACTTAAAACCAACAATATTGCACTTATTTTATATATGTATATTGTAACCCTACATATGTTTCGGCTGTACTTCAGCCATCATCAGGGGTTTTCCTTGCAGCGTCCACTAACTGTATTTCTCACTAACATTTGATTCCTATTGGTTTCTTAGTAACTAGGTATTGTGCATTGTCTTATTGTCTAGGTCCTATATTGTTCACTTTGTACACTGATACACTTATGTATGTGGGTTTTTTTGCACTTTTTAGTTTGACTTTTTTCTTGGTCCGTTTTGGGAACATGTAGTTTTGGCCTATTCTGGAGCATGTCTGTAGCCTTCGGTGTTCTTTTTTCGGTCCTTCTTCTTTAGTTGTGTGCAGGTGTCAGCCATCTTGTCACTGCCGTCTTGATGTTGTAGTGTGCCAAGATCGTTCTATTGATTGTATTTTTCATGGTTTTCTTTACGCGGTGTTATGTTGTCTGCTGTTTATGGTGATTCCAAGCTGTCTTCGTGTTGTGGTCACACTTGGGTTTTGTGCTTTCTGTTGTCGTTCCTTATGATGTTTTGGTTTTTTGACCTAAGTTTCCTATTTTCGGTTGGTCTATTGCGTTGTAGTTTTCTTGCTGGTTTTTGGATCGTTGATTAGCATGTTGTTTCTGTGGTTCATTTCATGTTCTTTCCATGTTCGGCGTACTGTTTTGGGTGCTATGTTCCTTTGTGTTGCTGTTGTTCTTGTGGTCCGGTTCCTTTAGTTTTGTATTGGTAATGAGCCTGAATAGTTGGTTGTTTTCGCCTGCATGTTGCTCAGGAATCAGAGTATTATCTTCATGTGCTTGCTGTATGTAAAACCGTTCCAGGGTGTTCAATTTCTTGCTTTTTTTTGCACGTGTGTACCAGGTTCATTGTTTGGTCTATTGGGCCCCTTTCATGTCTGTTGTTTAGAATGTGGAGGGCGTAAGCTGATTTTGGGTCGTTATTCTTGATGTAGCGGGTATGTTCAGTGTAGCGTTGTTTTATGGATCTGCCAGTTTGTCCTATGTATTGTTTTTTACATGTAAGGAACCGGACCACAAGAACAACAGCAACACAAAGGAACATAGCACCCAAAACAGTACGCCGAACATGGAAAGAACATGAAATGAACCACAGAAACAACATGCTAATCAACGATCCAAAAACCAGCAAGAAAACTACAACGCAATAGACCAACCGAAAATAGGAAACTTAGGTCAAAAAACCAAAACATCATAAGGAACGACAACAGAAAGCACAAAACCCAAGTGTGACCACAACACGAAGACAGCTTGGAATCACCATAAACAGCAGACAACATAACACCGCGTAAAGAAAACCATGAAAAATACAATCAATAGAACGATCTTGGCACACTACAACATCAAGACGGCAGTGACAAGATGGCTGACACCTGCACACAACTAAAGAAGAAGGACCGAAAAAAGAACACCGAAGGCTACAGACATGCTCCAGAATAGGCCAAAACTACATGTTCCCAAAACGGACCAAGAAAAAAGTCAAACTAAAAAGTGCAAAAAAACCCACATACATAAGTGTATCAGTGTACAAAGTGAACAATATAGGACCTAGACAATAAGACAACGCACAATACCTAGTTACTAAGAAAACCAATAGGAACCAAATGTTAGTGAGAAATACAGTTAGTGGACGCTGCAAGGAAAACCCCTGATGATGGCTGAAGTACAGCCGAAACATATGTAGGGTTACAATATACATATATAAAATAAGTGCAATATTGTTGGTTTTAAGTTATAATTATCTCAAGCTTTGCACGGTATGTACAACTTCAAAGTTAAGAAACTTTATTGCAGCTTCTCTAATGCCGTTCTACTATTATATTGCAGCAATTACGATATTTGGGATTTTCTTCACAACTGACATGTCTTCATAGCGCTATTAATTCCCATACTTTCAACGTTCAATTTTTCAGGGTTCATGATATGCATCGGAGCGGAATTCTTCAAATAATCGCCACGAGGAATTCCAAAAGAATGACGCCAATTAAAGAAGTGGAATTTAAGAGTGTCACTCTTACTCAAATGACGCCCATTTTGGTTCTTTTGGCAACGGCAGCTGTGATCGCCATTTTGCTGTTGAAGATTGAAATTACTGTGTGCCGCAGAACGTCAATGTAAACACAACATTGCCTTTTAGAATTTAAGAAAGGCCTGTGCTAATGGACACTGTAATTGGTAATTAAGAAAGTGGGTCACGAAGTAAGTTTACAGCACCCATGAATCAAAGAAAAGGTTTTAACTGAAGAAACTGCTAATACGCAATGAAGATGTCACTGGTAAGCTGTTTTAACACAGACCTCTGGACAGTTAAGGCATTTGTCACAGCTTTTGTCCATTCCGGACGCACAGAACTATGTCCGTGTTGCCTCAGCCACGTGATAGCAGCAAGTTTCACGTCTTCATCACAGGTCAACGATATCCTGACAGCTTCCCCTTCAAGGCAGCAAACATATTAAACTCGCTGGGTGCCAAATCCGGACTGTATGGATGATGGTCCAAAGTTTTCTAGCCTAAATTCTGCATAATTTCAGAGTCTACCCTGCCGTGTGCGGTCAAGCATTGTCATGGAGGGGAATCACACCATCGCTAAGAAGACCGGAACACTTCACTTGATCACAAAAAGTCTATAACACCTCGGAATTTGATACGAGACCAGTTTTCCAAGTAGGTCACCATGTTGAATTGCCACAACTGTGCTCCTCCTGCGCATGTGCCTCGAATCACATGACCGTGAACACTAGAGCCCTCTATCGTACATATGAGCATCAGAAATTTCAACAACACCGGCGTTTCTAATACCACGACTTGTAACATTTTCTCTTTGACCCACTATCGTACTCAGTTCATTGCTATGCGTGCACTACACAAAAGTAGAGAGATAAAAGCATAATAGGCAGATAATACCCTATAAACTGTCCTAATGCTTCATCTCCTAAGCTACCTGATAGATTTCCATTAAATTTGGTATTTAGGTCTACAAAATAAATTAAAGGGGATAATGTGAACTGATACTGCAAAGCACAGAAAAAAAACATATTTCGTATAAATCCAAATAAAATGCGACCTGCTACGAACGTCCTAAATTAAATCTAATAATCATGAAATAATTTGATAATTGCCGATCCCAGTAGCCGCGCGGTCTAAGGCGTGGGTCTACGGCCGCTCGCTTACTGGGTTTGTGGGTTCGAATCCCGCCTACGGCATGGATCTCTATCTGTTGTGAGTGTTGTGTGTTGTCAGGTAGAGGTCTCTGCGACGGGCTGGTTCCTCGTCCAGAGGAGTCCTATCGAGTGTGGTGTGTCTGAGTGTGATAGTGAAGCCTCGAAAAATGAGGCGGTCTAGGCCCCCAAGGGGCTGTCGGGCCATTGGAAAAAAATATTAGTTAATTAAATAATTATATTAATTAATTACGTATATTAATTTGTGATTGAAGGTACTCTCGTTTTTCCATGGCGCAACAGCCCTAGTGGGATAGAGCCTCCTCATTATCTAGGCTCCACGATCACACTCAGACACACCACACTCGGTAGGACTCCTCTGGACGAGTGATCAGCTCGGCACAGAGACCTCTACATGACAACACACAACACTCACAAGAGAAAGACATCCACGCCCCGGCGGGATTCGAACGCACAATCCCAGCAAGCAAGCGCCTGCATACCCACGACTTAGACTGAGCGGCCACTGTGATCGGCTCAATACTCTCCTTAACTTTGTATATTTACGTCAAAACGGGATGTTACACTTAAAAGAAAATGCGTGTTAATTTTTTCGTCAGTAACCTCCATAGAAAGAAAACTTGAAGGATATAAGCGTAGATTGAATGATGATATTAAAATGAATCTCAAAGACATAGGATGGTGGGCGTGTAATGGATGCATTTAGCTCACAGCCTGTAGCAGGGGAGTACTCGTGAAGAAGGAAATAATTTGGTTCCATAAAATGCGGGGAATTTTTATCCTAGCTGAATAAATATTGGATCCTCTAGAGAGGCTCTGCTACAGAGATTTATACTTCGTTGGTGATGGCCGTTATTCCATGTTCCACCGCTGGTCCACGTGCACTATGATCAACATCTTTATATTCTGCTTTATGAGTTAGTAATTTCTTCCAAAGCCCCCTGCTTCTAACGAGCCACTGATGTAAGTAAATAACCCGCACTGCGTGGCTTGGAAATTTCGTGTTGGCACAGTAAACACTGCAACTGCCCGTTTGCATGTTCAAAGCCTGTTCATATCAAACACATAAAGGCCTGCTCAGCACTCTCAGACATGTTGCGTTTTATGTCCTCGTTCGGCGTTCCGTAACACAGCATTGTGTGCGCTGATGACGGTAATTAGATAAAATGACTTTCGTATTAACATGAAGCACCGTCAGCAGACCTACACTAAAACTGTTTAGTCGAAAATATGGGGACAGCAGTTTAATTATATGAAGTAGATAATAATAATAATAATAATAATAATAAATTGTTCATATGTGCTAACTCAGCAGCACGAATACACAAAAGTATACACAAATATATCCAAACATAAATATAAATACTTACATACATAAACACATACATACACACAGATAGATACATACACACATACATACATAAATACATACACATACATTACATACATACATACGTACGTACACACATACATACATATCTATACCTACATACATACATACATATATACATACATACATACATGCATGCATACTTATATACATGCATACATACATACACACACATACATACATGCATGCATATATACATACATGCATATCTATACGTACATACATACATACATATATATGTATATACGTACATACATACACACACATACATACGTACATACATACATACACACACATACATACATACGCACACATACATACATACATACATACATACATATACACACATACACACATACATATATACACACACGTACATACGTACATACATACATACACACACATACATACATACATACATACATACACACACATACATACGTACATACTTACATATACACACATACACACATACATACACATACACACGTACATACGTACATACATACACACACATTCATACATACATACATACATACATACGTACATACATACACACATACATACGTACATACATACACATACATACACACATACATACGTACATACATACATGCATACATACATACATATATACATACATACATACGTATGTACATACATACACACATACATACGTACATACATACACACATACAAACGTACATACATACACACACATACAAAGTAAAGTGTTCCGTATACACATCATAAATGCTTACAACGGAGTGGAGATAAGAGCTCCACTTATTCTTCAGGTCAGCATTAGATACAGGTGAGTGGCTCGGTTCACAGCCCGACCGCTTTACCTCGAAGAAAGCGCCCCCTGTACCCGTTGTACACACACTTACAAACAAAAGAGAAACCGAAATAATGAAACACAAGACAAAAGCAAAGCTACAGAAATTACTTACGTAACGAAGCAGAGAATGCAGTTTAACACGCAACACAATTGCGTGACTCCTTTTTCATATCCTTTTTTCTTCCCTCTGCTCAGTGTTTTTCTTTCAAAGATACGTACGTCTGTCAAGTACTTAGCACTCGTGCTTCGTACTCCAGAGGACTTGGTTTCGATTCTGCGCCTAGGGTACAGATATAGCCAAAAAATCATTGCTTTCCCCTGCCTCTGAATTAAAGCAAATTTCTCAATTGCTTCTTTCCACATTCCTCCGTATTTAACACTCACAATCCTCCACCTGCCAGTTACAGACTTTTGTTCCCTTATATTGGATTCAGCATCGTTCGTCGCCATGATTAAATGTGTTTGTCTTGAAATCCATATTGAATTAGCTCAATCGATTTCCATTCATTACTTTTTAAAGACTCTTTCTACTTTTCGAATGAGTAAATGGAGTATAAGTTAGGAAAGCACTAGACAAAGGTAATACAAGTGGCACTCAGGATTTTGAAATGAGGGAGATATTCTGGCGAGTTCAAAACACAGTTTCAATGTAGAACTTTCACCTCCTAATCCCTCCCTCTTCAATTTGTTTGCCTTACCCAATTGCAGAACGGTGGTTTTTCTCAGAGGCCCAATTTAATACGTTTCTTTAACAAATCCCCTTGATTGTCCTAAGCAGCCCCTGCGATTGGAAATAAAATATCCCTTCCAATGTCTCGCGAACAAAGACATCAGTATTCTGTGGTCTTTTGGGTAATTACACGGCGTCGTGTGGTAATTATTTACCGACGTTTCGGGACAACATGTCGGTCCCATCTTCACGGGTCGAGATTCCAAGAAGGAAATCCGTGAAGATGGGACCGACACGTTGTCCCGAAACGTCGGTAAATAATTACCACACTACGCCGTGTAATTACCCAAAAGACCGCAGATTACAACAACATCGCGGCGGAAGCCTGAAATCAAAGCACATCAGTATTTAGCGTCAGGGCAAAAGGAACAGATGAATATGATTAAAACGGATATGGTCAGAGAAACTAATAGTTCCTTTAGTGGTTCACAAGCTGTGGGTCGCGAAATATTGGGTGCCCGTCGCGGAGCCATTGCAAGATGCCCGCGAACCCATATGTGCCCCAGACACAAACTGGATATGGAACCAGTTCTAATGTTCAATCTTCCATCTCTTCAACCAGATTTCTTACGTAACATAATTAGCCATCCCATTAAACGACTCAGTGTAATAAGCATGTAGACATAACTTCTGCAGACTGAATAAATAACACCTCACACATATGGACATTGCAACTGAAAATACGTGTATTCTTTGTGTCTCAGGAGTAAGACTGTGACCTTGGCAGTGGATTCGCGAGGGTTAATCAGGTCTTTAGATTTTTATGACCAATAGGCCGGATTTTAATCGAGTTTTATCTTATGCCTGCGATTTAATTCTATTATGAGAGGCTAAAATTTCTGTTCTATTCTGTCTGTTTAGACCTGTCCATCAATTTTTTACTGTATTTGTTATACGCTGAATAAATAACAAAAAAAGGAGCAGAGAAAAGTAAGAGAAACTTATGTTTTTGACAGGACTGTATGTTTCCTTTTCAAGATACGCCCGGCGATAATGGACAACCACCCACTCTTTCACAATCAAAGCTTTAACCCTGAGTAAACAGTAATACACGCTGTTGTGTGAATAATAAATACAGGATGTTCAACTGAAGACCAAATCCAGACTCAGGGCAAGGTTAATGTAATATAAGATTAAAGTAACCTGTAAATTACCCCCTTAAATTCTCATACATGCTTGATTTCGAAGGAACTGCAACACAGAGAAACTCTATTCTAAATTTCCTACTTCACTTCTCATACGATTTCTTCCTTATATAGGTTTCCACAATAAAAATTCTCTGTATCAGACTGTACTGCGTACTCACAAACAAAACAAATTACGTTACACTGTGCTTCTGACGTCTGTTACAGACAGCATATTAAAATAGACAGTGTGACTAACCGTACGCGCGGCGATAGGACTGGCCGTGTGTGAGTCATGCAGCTCCCATTAAACTTACCGCGCATAGACTGTAATTTCTAAGAAAGGGCTTTAAAAAATATTTCATTACCCGTTCGCCAGATAACAAGCATATCTGGAAGATTAAATGGAGCCACTTAAAACTCCTAATCTAACATGCCTTAAGTTTTATTATATATGTTATATGATGAAACTTAAGACCATTAATCTAGCCGTGCGCCTGAATTCGGTTTTCAATTGAACTTCCTGTGTTACTCATTTAAAAGAGTTACTGAATTTATAGGAGCTATTTTCATTACGTACAGCCTAACGCTTTTATAATTACATCGGTTTAAGCGACACCTCGTCTATACCGTCAGATATTCTGTGGTACCAATTAATTCCTCACTGTTAACCACAACGTTATACTACTCGGTTATAACGACACTCGTTTATAGCGTCACAAAATATTCAGTCCCTTTCATGACGTTATAACCGAGTTCGACTCTATTTTCTCAAAATATATACTAAATGTACTGTGTAGATCGGCGATATTTTTTGACCTTAAGAAGGGTCGTGACACTCGAATAGCTTAGTAACCATTGACATATTCTGTACATATAAAAACCTAAGATCTGGAACTCTGGCGATGCTCTGTCCCAATGTAACAAGTCAGCCACACGTGCCAATATCCTTGTAACAACAGACTCATGGCTGCCATAAACGGAACTCATTACAGCACACAAAGTAGCAATAAACGCGCTGGTCACTCCATACGGCACACTTTTCCGTTCCTTTTAACATCCACACGAAAGATACCACAGCGCACTAAATCCAATTGAATTCAGCTGGTTCTACGCCACACGCCATATTGGGCAAAGCCGACAAACCTTCGGCCTCCATGACCATCTCTTCTGTTCTTCCATTACCTTGCCTCCTTTCTGCTTCGTTTCACCTATATGTGGATAAAGAACTCCTTTGCTTGGCCATACAACAGGCTTTATAAGGCTCTTAGTCGCCGGCTTCTGACCGCTGTGGCCAGAATTCTCTCCTAGGGCACTGCATTCAAAAATTTCTTTACCTTTCCGGGAATGGAATTACGATACCTCAGTGATCCAGGCCGTAACCTAGTCATTATATGAAATAAGCTATCTCGGCTCTTGATTGCTGAAGATATCATTAGTTTATTGTAGTGCATAGAAATTCGAAATAAAGTTTTCCCACACATGAAAAAGGGCAAACAAAAACATGGTGATATTTTCAGGCGCGTTCACAAAATTGCGAAACGCGACTATCAGCCTCGTCATATCTGTCTTTCCAACTCGGCTCCTACTGGACAGATTTTCATGAAATTTGATATTTGAATAGTATCTCGAGAAAATTCAAGTTTCATTAAAATCTGACAAGAATAACGGGTACATTACATGGAGACGTGTGTACATTTGTGATATCTCGCTGAATTCTTCTTAAAATGAGAAGTGTTTCAGACAAAACTTGTAGAGGAAATCAGAACACATTTTATGTTAAAAAATTGTTTTTTCCGAAAATCGTGCCGTTTATTAGATAATATCAAAAAATATGGTACAGCCAGGCAGACCACAGATGACAATATAATACGGCGCATGCGCTTTGCATGTTGGATAACTAAGGCTACAGAAACACTCTCATAATTTGTAATACTTATTGCTTTTCCACGCCAACAATTGTCACGCGAACGCGCCCCAACGTTACGTTATACGTACAGTGCCTGTCTTGTTATTCTCGTGGTGGAGTGAGACCATATACACATGTGCAACTGTGGCCGCTCATCGACCCACTGCCCACCCTCCGTAAGACACGTAAACGGATATGGAGCATTGGTGTCATGGTATTGACAGGGGAAAGCTTGAGTGCACGTACGAAAACCTTTTCCAGTGTCACTTTGTTGAACATATTAGGGGTTCTTTAAGAGGTATAAAGGAACTTCTCATGTGACAACGTTCCGTCTGTCTGCTCGCTAGGAAACTAGTGTCAGCGACTATGTGAATGTCGCATTCCGTGAGATTCTGTACAGAACTTTACAAAATTTTTTTTCGAGAAAGCTTAAATTACGTGAAAATCGGCTAAGTAACGTGTCATACTTTACCGAAGGGCTTAACGAAATATATACCTGTACTTTCCATATTTCTTGACAAATTTTGGTGAAATTCGATACAATCGATATCTACATAATTTCACTGAACATTTATGAGTTTCGTGAAAAGCGGTGCAGCGAAAGGCAGCCTTCACTTAGGGGCGTAAACGATATTTTGCTCGTATTTCGTACTTTCTCGTCAGCTGCGTACAAAACTTTAAAAGATCTTCCATTTCAGCACAACTGAAAAAAAGGCCTACCACAATAACTGTAGTAGCGAAGGTTAAATATGACATCTGTTTCCATTCATCTTACACGACTTTTCGAAGAGAGAAAAACAAAATAAAAGGAAAAAAGAAACAGAAAGTTTAATACCTATAGGACAAGTCCCGAATCGAAAGTACAAATTAACATATTGCAAATTACAAATTGATTCCCTCAAGGCCAAACTATACGACATTGGAGCATTCATCTTGAACTTGAAAGTAACCGACATCGACTTTTTAAATTTTAATTCTCTAATTTTTAAACATATAACTTTCTAATTGAACAGCTGTAAATCCTGTAATAATTTTGTTATGGTTGAATAATTTCGGCGCATTTAACACTTACAAAATCTGTACAGTTGAGATCTGGATTATACAGTGTGTTTTATAAGTCCATCCGGGATTTAGAGGCTTGGCCGTGAAGTAGCAAACCCACATATAAGAGATAAAAGCATGCCAACGGATAGAGAAAATGTAAAAGTTTTTTCGTGACAGATGCGATAGCGTAGTTACCCGTTTCTCTCGCTAGGAGGCAGTGGTGTGCAAACATGGCCTTTTCAGGTGAACAGAAAGCTTCATATGTTGGAACGTGTGTGGCAGGAACTAGATTACAGGACTGACGTCTGTCGAGTCACCAAAGGGGGACATATTGAACATTTGTAAAGTAGGTTCAAAACTTGGATATGTACTCTTTTCACTGACATGCTCTCATCCCCCGTGTGTGATTTGGCTCCTGAGCTACAGACCTCCGAAATCCCGGAGGAATTTATGAAACACGCTGTATATAACAAAACTATGTTAATGTGGTGTACGTGATAATTTTTCTTTGTTGTCTCTAATTCGCCTACTGATAACTTTTTTAATGCAAGCCGAAACATGTAGCAATAAAGATATACAATACTATACCTTAAAACACAGTCGCGACTGGCGGTCTCTATCCCCCTACATATAAAGTTATTTAAATCTGAAACCACTGTCAACACATAATCAGTAAATAAGAGTTTTATACTTTATGCTAAAAATGGACAGAGCACGTTCTTAAGAAAAGTAGATCTCTACCAGTCTATACGGCTTCATATTCAGGAAGTGAATGTATTTAAAATGTGTTAATAGTTTTACAGTAACAGTCTAATATTCAGCAATGAATAAATGTAGTAATAATACTTATATTCTGGAGGTGCTGGAGAGGACACTGTCTATTCTACCTGCAGTTTCGTTATATTCCTCAGTCCCTCCACACAAGTAATTGGATAGTCACGTGGCTGCTCCACATCTGTGTACATACAACTCCTTCCCAATTAACGATACAAGCTCCCTACGCCCTGACCTACACAAGTATTGAATGGGATCAGCCAAACGAATTGGAGAAATTTGGAACTTGCTAATTGGTCGTGATATAAACGTTTGTCCACTTTGTGCAAAAAGACTCACTGCTGTCCTGTGCCAAATTACACTCGTGCCCCACTGATGCTAGCCGTGACCTCACACCTGACCCTCGGCCCAAGAGCTTTATGACCTTGCAATGGCGCCGGGTCTCGTGTCTCCTGCCGTATCGATTAGCAAGTAATCGTACCTCAGTCATGTAAATCCTAAAATATAAAGGCCTCATTTTTCTATCGTGGTAAGGTGAGAATATGTGGTATTCAAGAGGTATCTATGGATCAGAACTGTCGTAATGCGAAAGCTTGTCTCAGGGTTCGACAGGAACAAACGTTTTTATTTAATATATAAACCAATATATCCACTCAACAAAATACATTCAAAAATAAATATATAACTGTTACATGTTTCGGCATCGGGGTGCCATCACCAAAGAGTTATTCAGAACAAAGGTGTACAACGCCAAAAGCTAATCTAGGTATCGTGTCTCCCTTATCTTTTAATCATTTTAAGAAGGAAGACACAGGTTAGCGTGTTGGCCTCGTACTACTTTGTTCTGAATAACTTCCTGATGATAGCACCCCAGTGCCGAAACATGTAGGAGTTTTATATTTATTTCTGAATGTATTTTATTAACTGCATATGTTGGTTGATGTATTAATTATAAGAATAAAGCATGTTATGAATAACATAAAATTTAAAAAAAAAAAAAGTCACCCATGTTTTGGCGATTTAGCAAATCAACTATGAAAAGCTGCTATCAGCTTTCTCTGTTCTGCCTGCCTGCCCGCCCGTACGCTACAACTCGACTCACACCATAGTGATTTTCATGCAGTTCTACAATTGGGGATTTACTAAACTTTTTCGACGTATTCCAACATCGAATAAAATCGGACAAATATAACAGACACTTTCCATGAATATCCACGACAATTTATGAGTATTATGGCTACCAATGTAACTCTGAACAACACGGTCACCGAACTCCGGTTATTAGAATGGTTTTGTTACCAAATTTATCATGGTCACTAATGTTACCAAAACTTCCTGTCTTTGCCATGATTACTAAGGTTGTTAGAATTCCTATGTTTACTGCTGTACTTTAGAGATCTTCGCTCTTCTGGGATGTTACGCAGCCTCAATTCGTGGTTAGTTTCTGGCGTTTCGGGATAACCTATTGGTTGCATCTTCAAGATTCATGCAGTCCAAGAACAATCCTTCTTGGACAGTTTGACCCTTGAAGATAGGGCAGTTTGTCCCGAAACGTCGTTAAATAACTACCAATCAACGCTGCGTAACATTCCATAAGAACTAAACTAACTTCTCACTTATACGGCTGCGGAAGCCTGAAATCACGCATACTGTACCTCTCTCTCTCCCAGGAAATATGCCATGTAGGCCCATAGGGCGACTAGAGGTATAGATCCACTCATTTTTAAACTCGGTGCTAGATGGGGGTAGATGGTCAACGGCAAGCCTCCGCCGATTTCGTGGACGGATGTGGAAAGAAGAAAATCTCTTACCACAAGGGTTCGAACCCCGAAACGTCCAGCCCGTAGTGAGTCGCTATACCGACTACGCCATCCCGGCTCCCTGTCTCCGTTGGTATCTTAGTTCCAAAGGTAAACACCCCTCCTATTCTGATGGATGCTACAATTATGCCAAAGCTTCAAAAGATTTTCACTCTTCAGATGTTTTCTAACTTGTTTATTATCGTGGTAAGCTAAAACTACGTTTCTATGGAACTTTCTCTTCCTGAAGTATTTCTGGTTAGAAATATAGCCCTGTGACCACCTCTACGTAGGTTAGCCAGGGGTAACTACATATAGTGGGATCGGAAAATTGTATAAATCCCACGCAGTTTGGAAGGATAAAGCCCAAAGCCGACTGTTATACAAGCCAGTTCTCGCCTTCGCGTCGGCTTATGTGGGATTCTTCACCCAAATTCTAGCAACGGAATGGACAAAATATCAGAATCGGGATCGAAGCATTACAGAGTAACCAGGAGAGAAAACACGTCTTTTCGTGAAAATTCGAGTATTTCCTAGTGCTCAGTTTTTCAGTCCTACATGTCTTTTGTTGCTATTTTCTTTGTCGTGTTTTGCTGTTTTAAAAAATTCTAAATTTTATATTGTTCACACCGTGCACTGTCGATAATCAAATCACATAATATTCAGTCAACAAAATGCATACTAGTGTTTTCAGATATTCTATATTACAATATCTTGTAAATCAATCCTACATGTTTCGATCCCTCATAGTATCATCATCAGGGATTTGTTTCAAGGTAACATTTCACAAAAACAGAATTAGCATTTTGTTGGACTGAATATTATATGATTTGAAAAAAAACTAAGTTGTTTTTAAAATCCACATTGTTACGTTCTTTTAAAACGGCATATCCCCGTTACGTTATTAAATATAAATGAGTTCTCAAAACTGAAATACAGTCGTAAAATATACCACCTTTTTGTATTCTTGTAATTAGACCTGAGGATGGCTAATTATTTTTAGCCGAAACATGTAGTCTTTATATTTCCTGAATATAATGTTCTGTTGACTGATTACAAAAAAAATTTGTAATAATTATGTGTTTCGTTGGGAATAAAAGCTTTCATATTTGAAGCTGACGAATCACACGTCTTTCTGGTGCCGAAATATAGAATAAGTTGAGCTTTCCATCCACGTCGCCTGTACATCGAAGCCATGTGGTTTTGGTATAGAGCCAAAGTTTCCTCTTTCAGTATCAGAGAGACACTAAAACATACTTAAAATTTAAACTTAACAATAGTTTTAGCATTGTTCTATACTATCAGAGCTTTAGTTTTCTCTCCTCTATAAAGGTTGTGTGTATCTCATTCTGAAAACTGCAATTTGGCAAATTAAAATCTGAAACTAAACCATGATTACTCAATGTCGCCATATTACTGCTTCAATTTCAACAACAATGACAATATAAAAATGTTCATATTACTTGCAGACCTAGTGAAATAAGTGACAGTAAACAAAGGAGCCTTCTAGGGCATGACACCGTACAGTCTGGTAAATTAGCACCATCGACTCGGAGGAATATTCTGCCTAAATATTTCGAGGAAAAGACAGATGTAGTATCTTCCTTTGAAATGTTGGTGGCAATCTACCGGAGCACAAAGCGTCATACTTGAGAAGAAGACATTACGTATCTTCATCTTCACATAAACCTGGGATTTTATATAGCCCATGTCACAATAGATAACGCACATCTCAGACGCGCGCGCAGTTCTTGGAAGAAAAGTGTAGAAAGTTGTGACAAAAAAGAAAGCAGTCTTACAAAACATAATGTACATAGCAACTTACTATTCGTATCTGATTACAGCTGACGACACATTAGTACGCTTCAGTGCAACAATGACCCAAGGTAATACCTTACCTGCAACAAAAGGAACATTATTATTAATATTAGTGCTGTTATTATTATTATTATTATTAATTTTTAATTGAACAAAAAATCACGATTTTTTTGGACAAGTATAGAGAAAGCCAGGAAAAGATTTATACTGATACTCGTAGGATGGGAACCAGAGGGAACACGAAGGGAGGGGAGTCCCGAAGAAAACCGGATGGGTGGATAAAGACTGAGTTATCAAACATGGACTGACAGAAGAGGGTATTAGAGACATGGACATGTGGATAAACTTCGTTTTAGGTGAAGGAAACCCACTGTACAGTGGACAAATCTTTGGATGAATACATGAATTTGTTCTACCCTTGGGAGAGGTCATCCCAATGAGTTGGATTAACCTTTTTTGTATTATATTTGTGTTTTTGTGCTGGCTTTATAACTGGCAATTGTCCTGTTAAGCCTGCACGTTCACACATACCTATTGAATTGAATTGAATTGAATTGAATTATTACATATATATTTGTTTGGTTTGTTTGTTTTTGTTTGTTTTTTTGTTTGGACTTATTACTGACTGACTAAATGAGTAATTAATCGATAATCCAATTAGACTCCAAAAATTTGTCCTTTAAATTACACTGTTTAATATACACACCACTTGTTCAAATATTATATATATTGAAACCGTGCGTTTTGACTTCACAGGTTGCTTACGTGTTTCGTTTCATTCTGAATATAAAGAATCACAATTTTTCTGTACAGAATCAAGGCAGTTCTGTGCAGTGGAGACTCAGTGTGTCTACTGCGAGGTACGAACTCTCACATTAACTTCACAGGTTGCTTAGGTGTTTCGTTTCATTCTGAATATAAAGAATCACAATTTTTCTGTACAGAATCAAGGCACTGTTCTGTGCAGTGGAGACTCAGTGTGTCTACTGCGAGGTACGAACTCTCACATTAACTTCACAGGTTGCTTACGTCTTTCGTTTCATTCTGAATATAAAGAATCACTATTTTTCTGTACAGAATCAAGGGACTGTTCTGTGCAGTGGAGACTCAGTGTGTCTGCTGCGAGGTACGAACTTTCACATTAACTTCACAGGTTGCTTACGTGTTTCGTTTCATTCTGAATATAAAGAATCACAATTTTTCTGTACAGAATCAAGGGACTGTTCTGTGCAGTGGAGACTCAGTGTGTCTGCTGCGAGGTACGAACTCTCACATTAACTTCACAGGTTGCTTACGTCTTTCGTTTCATTCTGAATATAAAGAATCACAATTTTTCTGTACAGAATCAAGGGACTGTTCTGTGCAGTGGAGACTCAGTGTGTCTACTGCGAGGTACGAACTCTCACATTAACTTCACAGGTTGCTTACGTCTTTCGTTTCATTCTGAATATAAAGAATCACAATTTTTCTGTACAGAATCAAGGCACTGTTCTGTGCAGTGGAGACTCAGTGTGTCTACTGCGAGGTACGAACTCTCACATTAACTTCACAGGTTGCTTACGTCTTTCGTTTCATTCTGAATATAAAGAATCACTATTTTTCTGTACAGAATCAAGGGACTGTTCTGTGCAGTGGAGACTCAGTGTGTCTGCTGCGAGGTACGAACTCTCACATTAACTTCACAGGTTGCTTACGTGTTTCGTTTCATTCTGAATATAAAGAATCACTATTTTTCTGTACAGAATCAAGGCACTGTTCTGTGCAGTGGAGACTCAGTGTGTCTACTGCGAGGTACGAACTCTCACATTAACTTCACAGTTCAGGATGTTTATATGCATGGGCGTACAGACTGATTAAACATAGCGGAAGAGAATGAGCAGAGGAGAGAACAAAATAAATGTATTCGTAATTTATGCTGGGAAAAGAATTTTAATGAAAGTTTCTGCAAACGGATCTTTATGTAAATGGAGGCTCCGGACGTCGGGGGAGAGCTCTGAAGTTCGCCAATATTAACTTCTGTTCTTATACTGAGAAGATTTTCTTCAGGTCCAAAAAGTAGCTTAAAAACTTTAGCCGGATATTTATTGCAGACAGGGAAATCTACTGCAGACTGTAGTGCATTTATTATATTCATTTAATCCCTAACTTTTCTTTTTTTATTGCTCTAAACTCACCTTGTATGGAGCAAAAATCATGAAACTCCTCTTTATGCAATTTTCTCCAATCTCTTTTTACTTCCTCCAGCTTAGGTCCTATTCTTAAATGCCCTAAACCTACGTTCTTTGTTTAACGTGAGAGGAAACCAAGATTCACACCCACATGAATCTACAGTCAACATTACAGGCACGACTTCATACACTTAAAATAGCAGCTGATTCTGCTTTTCTGTCTGCTGTCGCGTGGTGTTGCTGTTCCCACACTTTCTTAGCGTCGAGGAGCGCCAGAATGTCATGACCCTCTCTACGACACACCATGGAAAATTGTTTTGCGTGCGTCACAGTTCGAAATAAGAAGTGCATTACGAGAGATAAAAATGCCATGCTGTAGCACGAAAACGGACGAATGGGCGGATTTTGAGTGCAAAATTTGGCAGGAAAGATGTAAAGTCGATAATATATTGTATATTAATTTATTTTTTTTTTGCGATACGGATAAATGCCAACATTACTCGATGTCATTAGCGGAAAACCTCGATAAAGCTAATGGAACACCTCGATATACCTGATGGAACACCTCGATATACCTGATGGAACACCTCGATAAAACTCGATGTCATTAGCGGAACACCTCGATAAAGCTGGTAGAACGCCTCGATATAATTCGATCTTATTAGCGGAACACCTCGACATAATCCGATGTCATTAGCGGAACATTTCGATACAGCTGGTGAAACACCTCGATACGGCTGATAGAACACCTCGATACAACTAATGGAACACCTCGATATACCTGATGGAACACCTCGATAAAACTCGATGTCATTAGCGGAACACCTCGATAAAGTTAATTAACACCTCGATATACCTGATGGAACACCTCGATATACCTGATGGAACACCTCGATAAAACTCGATGTCATTAGCGGAACACCTCGATAAAGCTGGTAGAACGCCTCGATATAATTCGATATTATTAGCGGAACACCTCGACATAATCCGATGTCATTAGCGGAACATTTCGATACAGCTGGTGAAACACCTCGATACGGCTGATAGAACACCTCGATACAACTAATGGAACACCTCGATATAACTCTATGTCATCAGAACACTTCGACACAGCTGGTGGAGCACCTCGATATAATTCGATACCATTAGCGGAACACCTCGATACAGCTGGTGAACACTTCGATATAACTTTGTATCATTGCGGGAAGACAACAATACAGCTGGTGGAATGCCTCCACATATCTCGCGGAACACCAGTGTTCCTCTAGTTTGATATAAAATTACTACCTGTCTGTCCGACATACGCAGACAACATTCAGCTAATTATGAAGAAAGTAACACAGAAAACTGATTTATGTATAATCCTTTTTGCCCAATCAGATAGACGAAAAAATCAAGCCATGTCGTGACTATTGAGCATTCACCAATGAGGTCAACTGACGTCGCGTTGCGATACTCAGATATTAATTATTCAATTAAGACAGACTAAGCACACTGTACATATCGGATTCTGTTATTAACTGCATTGCTAATAAAGGCAATGTGCTGCAGCTTGCCTAAATACTCAGAGACTTGGTGGCATAGTCAGGGCTGTTATACAATTGATTTGCTTCCCACTATTCTATACAGGGTGTGAGTTACCTCTAAGGGGTTTAGTTTCTTGTGCGGAAGGGACTACAGGAAACATCATGAGTAAAGCTAGTGGTTATATCATATACCACCTGCCTTAAAACCTATTAACACAGTGTATTTGTGTGTTTCTTCTGATTCTAAAAACAAGCAGTGATTATTTCCCTATACCTCATTAACTTTTCAGTTTTTATAACGAAGATGGCCTGTCAGTGTTTACTGAAATACAGAAACACAGTTTTTAGGCGCTTTTGCAAAATTTCAAAAGGCATTTTACAAGACAGTTTGAACCTTTGTCTAAATACGCTTATACCGCATACGTTATACGAGGTCTGACACAAAAAAAACGAGACTAACCCTATAGCTCTGGAACCAAGAGTGGGGGGATGAAACAAATATACGGCTATGGAACATGATCTGTCCTGTCACAGTGTTACAAGTTTCAGCTCGATCGCTTCACTCAGTACAAGTTGACGCATCTTCAAATACAGGCGTGTTTTTACCCTCGGACGGAAAATGTCGGACTGCAAAAGTGAACAAAGAGTTAACATCAAGTTTCTTGTTAAACTGAAGAAATCCGCGACGGAAACTTTTCAATTATTGACAGGCTTATGGTGAAGATTGCATATCTCGTGCACGCGTTTTTGAGTGGCACAAACGATTTTCGGAAGGCAGAGAAAGCGTGAAAGATGATGATCGCCCAGGCCGGCCACGCACAGCTGTTAACGATGACAACATTGAAAAAGTGCGACATGTGATTCGAAAAGACAGAAGGTTGGGTGTTCGAGCAGTAGCTGAGAAAGTTAATTTGGATAGGGAAAGTGTTCGACGGATTCTAACGGAAGAATTGAACATGACAAAGGTTTGTGCAAAAATGGTTCCAAAAATTCTGTCAGATGAAAAAAAGAACGCCGCCAGGAATTGTGTTTGGACCTTTTGCAAAGCATTGAGGATGAACCAGATTTGTTGAATTCGGTCATTACTTGTGATAAAACTTGGATATTTACGTATGATACGTACACTACCAATGATGGCGTACTAGGTTAATGACATATTACAGAGGTTATAAAGGGGGTGGCCATCGTCTATGTAATCTCTTATTACAGATTTCTCCTAAATTTCCGAAATAGAAACACCCCCCAAAATTCTCGGTACAGATAGCCGTCCTTTGGGGCAATTTCAAACTGAGGACCTCCCGGACCTTAAACAGGAATGTTAACCATTACACCGAAACGTCCTTTGAAGGCGTGGGGAAGAATAAGGAATCCTGAGCTCTTCGCTCTTCGGGGATGTTACGCAGAGTAAATTGGTAGTTACTGACGTTTCGAGACAATATGGGGCAGACGGGTTTTTTCCGAAACGCCGGTAACTACTTACCAATCTACTGTACGTAACATTCCAGAAAAGCGAAGATCTCATTTTCACTGCGGCGGAAGTCTGAAGTCATACACAATAACGACGCCTTTAAGACATGTTATAATGACGCTCGTAGGGGGTTTTAACTTTGAATTTCCAATACGCTTGATGGTGTCAACGGCTGACATGCGTCGTTTTACGAGACGTTGTTAGAGTTTTGTATAAACAGCGCCTGTTGCAAAGTTAGTCGACGCCTTATCTGACGGAGTGTAAAAGCATATCACAGCAGTAAGGCCAATGTTGCAAGCTACTCTACAAGGCAGACACTTATTAAAAATGTACAGGCGTTCACACTAACAACAGTTCTGTAAACGCCACACTGTAGTGCACATTATTAGAATTTACTGCACGTAGAAACTTGAGAAATTCTCCAGGGCACAAAACATGTATATTGCAGTAACATTGTTCTGAAGTTGTTTCGTAGATAATCCTTGCCTGCCTTCTGCAATGCAAGACAAAATTGCTTCACTAAGTCAGTAACAGCGACATGCAATTTACGTCCGACATGCCACATGAGTTTCGGAGGGCTTCCGAATTTAGCAATCATTAATAACTGTGTATGTAAAAAAAAGAAAGTATTGCACAGGTAAATATTTTTTATACTCGTGATTTCAGGCCACGACGTACATGAGATCTGCGCTTTTCTGGGATATTACGCAGCGTTGAATGGTAGTTATGTACTGACGTTTCGGGACTATCTATCGGTCCCATCTTCAATGGCACATTACGAAAACAAAGGTGAGAAAGTCTTTATAAAGGCGTCAATGACTCGAACTATAAAGAAAGACCTCCCTATACAGGCATGGACAGACCCTTAGGGCTCCAGAAAGTTGAGGCTCCCAGAATATCTAGACAATCGCCACACAAAGGTGGCAGCCGTAAGCACCGGCCGCCTTTACTCCTCAAGAAATATTCCTGGTACTCATTTCTATTAGAGGCTGAGTCGACTCGAGGGTCATAGTGCGACCGGTTAGATTATGTCAATGAAAAAACCCAATGACCCCATGGAGAATAGAACCCGGGACCTTCCGGCTTGTAGGGCAGTGCCTCAACCAACTGCGCCACGGCGTAATAATCGGGTTATAGCAGGTAGAATATTATGATAAGGGAAAGGATTATGAATTGGAAAGGATTGAAGAAGAATGTGGCTAGTAATGTGACGTGATGTCACAATATCTGGGTGTGGTAACTAAAAAAAAAAATAAGGAAAAAGCTATAACAGAACTGAAAATGATTCTACCGGAATTCGAAAGAGATGTCTGAAGAATGAAAGTCTAAGGTTTCATCTCAGACTTGTAGGACTCTGACAATGGACTAGTGTAACATACCTTACTAATATTTTGGACATTGTCTATAGTACTGGTTCTCAACGTGGGTCATACGGCCAACCAGGGGGACACAGGAAAATGATGGAAAATTAGGGGGCCAACCAAGTAGCTTGCGTCTCCCCTTTCTGCCTGAAGACCGAGACATATCATTCGCCGAATCTTTATGAGTTTTTTAGCCTTAGATTATAAACAACATCCAAAGTACAGTCACGTCTGTTACTGCTACATCAACACTTTCGCTCAGACACATAATAAAGTTTGTAACAAAAGTAATAACTATAAATTCCATGTAGGAAGGATAAAATATCATCCTACCGACAGGGACGGATCCTGCCTCTCCTCCACACAGTTATAACCGGCTCTGGGGCCCATCATAACTCCTACCTACTGGGCACTCGTCTCTTGTTTCTGGGTAAAGTAACCGGAACATGAAACTGACGATTCTCCTCCAACTGGTACCGAGTTTAAAAGGCTTGGAAATACGCCTCCAACTTTGTCGTGATTCTTCATGTCTTTATGCTTGATTAAACGTTACGGCATTTACCTAATGACGAACTTATAGAAACGCTGAATTATACAGGGTGATTCAGGAGGAAAGGTCAATATTTTGGGAGGTGACAGGATCGGTCAGTGTGAGAAAAAAGAAGTTTATAAAAAACATGTGTCTAATTCTGAATGGTTACACAGAGACAGCTGTTTGAATCGACAAATACAAAAACAATACTTGAACGAAGAAGAACATTGAACACTGAAGGCCCGAAACTACGGTAAAAGGGACCAGTGTCTTTAGGAGAACGGAATGGACATCAAGGGAGAAAACTTTGGCATTATTATTATTATTATTATTATATTCAAAACATGCATAATTGGGCTTAATTCTGTAAAGGAGAAGTTTACAGCCAGCGGCCCCCGAGGTTGTGTCACGCGGCCCACGGCCACAATTATAATTTACGTACGTACGATAAAAAGTACACAATAATTTTGGTGGGTAAGTACACCACTGAAGTGAAGTTTACGCGTACGGCTTGTAAACCGAGCACAGTAACCGGTATGGCCCTTTGCCAAAAACGGTCTGACGCCCCTGGTGTAAACCCTGTGCCTGCAAAGAGTCTTTCCTTCGGATGCCTTTTATTGTTACTCCTACTCTTTTATTCTTCTTTAATCCATCCTTCTTACATCCTGTACTTAGTTCATAAGAAATCTGGAACGCGACGAGGGAGGAAATCAATGGTTTAACCCTTTAGATAAACTTCACTTCACTTAATCGATCTACCGATAGGCGTACAGCGAGATAAAAACCAACCTGAATTATTTTGAAGGTTCAGCTCGTACCGCGCAGTAAACACACTCCGTCTCAGTTATACAAACCAGTCAGTTAATGCTGTACAGTGAAATAATCGCTGTTTGTTCTGAGATCCACACAAAACACATAAATACACTGTGTGGGCAGAACGTAGAATTGTTGAATGTTAAACATGGCGGTACATATAGTAACCACTGGGCTTAGTGTGTACATATAAAGATACAGTCCGTACCGCGCAGTAAACACACTCCGTCTCAGTTATACAAACCAGTCAGTTAATGTTGTACAACGAAATAATCGCTGTTTGTTCTGAGATCCACACAAAACACATAAATACATTCCGTACCGCGCAGTAAACACACTCCGTCTCAGTTATACAAACCAGTCAGTTAATGTTGTACAGTGAAATAATCGCTGTATGTTCTGAGATCCACACAAAACACATAAATACAGTCCGTACCGCGCAGTAAACACACTCCGTCTCAGTTATACAAACCAGTCAGTTAATGTTGTACAGTGAAATAATCGCTGTTTGTTCTGAGATCCACACAAAACACATAAATACAGTCCGTACCGCGCAGTAAACACACTACCCGTCTCAGCTATACAAACCAGTCAGTTAATGTTGTACAGTGAAATAATCGCTGTTTGTTCTGAGATCCACACAAAACACATAAATACAGTCCGTACCGCGCAGTAAACACACTCCGTCTCGGTTATACAAACCAGTCAGTTAATGCTGTACAGTGAAATAATCGCCGTTTGTTCTGAGATCCTCACAAAACATATAAATACAGTCCGTACCGCGCAGTAAACACACTCCTTCTCAGTTATACAAACCAGTCAGTTAATGCTGTACAGTGAAATAATCGCTGTTTGTTCTGAGATCCACACAAACACATAAATACAGTCCGTACCGCGCAGTAAACACACTCCGTCTCAGTTACACAAACCAGTCAGTTAATGCTGTACAGTGAAATAATCGCTGTTTGTTCTGAGATCCACACAAAACACATAAATACAGTCCGTACCGCGCAGTAAACACACTCCGTCTCAGTTATACAAACCAGTCAGTTAATGCTGTACAGTGAAATAATCGCTGTTTGTTCTGAGATTCACACAAAACACATAAATACAGTCCGTACCGCGCAGTAAACACACTCCGTCTCAGTTATACAAACCAGTCAGTTAATGCTGTACAGTGAAATAATCGATTTTGTTCTGAGATCCACACAAAACACATAAATACAGTCCGTATCGCGCAGTAAACACACACCGTCTCAGTTATACAAACCAGTCAGTTAATGCTGTACAGTGAAATAATCGCTGTTTGTTCTGAGATTCACACAAAACAATAAATACAGTCCGTACCGCGCAGTAAACACACTCCGTCTCAGTTATACAAACCAGTCAGTTAATGTTGTACAGTGAAATAATCGCTGTTTGTTCTGAGATCCACACAAAACACAAATACACTGTGTGGGCAGAACGTAGACTTTTTTAATGTTAAAATTGGTGGTACACATAATAACCACTGGGCTTTAAGGAGTTAATATTAAGTTGTAGGACGTAACATAGAGGAGCTTTGAGGATGTGAAGTGGGTGAAACTGTCTAATAAATGTATCAGATTTTGGGCTTCGTCATTATCGGTGTTCAAGCACACATTATATTATTTATATAATCATTGCATTGAAAAACACGAGGGTCTTGATTGAAAAACTGGGGAATAAAACAAGAAGAATTTAACTTAATTTTGTGTGGTCCGGTATAGCGACTCGCTACGGGCTGGACGGTCCGGAGATCGAATCCCGGTGCGGGCGGATTTTCCGCAACCGTCCAGACCGGCCCTGGGACCCAACCAGCCTCCTCTACAATGGGTACCGGGTCACTCCCGGGGGTAAAGCGGCCGGGGTATGGCGTTGACCACCCATTCATCTAGCGCCGAGGTTAAAGAAAGAGTAGAGCTATACCTCTACTCCCCCTCTTAATTCTTCAGGTAACAAGAGAAGGAACAGTGAGAAATAAAACGTTATAGAAAGAAATTTGTGTGTACGTCATGAGTGATTGGAAGCCTAGAGAAATAGTGCTGAGATGGAATGGTCATATACGAGTATAATGAAAGAATATCGCTAGGTAAAGAGCATTTTTATAATTTTGAGGGATTACACGCTGATGCATTTAATATTTACATAGTATTTTGGAAATATATTATTTATTTATTTATTTATTATTTATTGACGCCCTCAGTAATTAAAACTCCTTAACGTCAAATTGTATATTTATTTACCTATTTCTTATTATCTTTGTTTAAATATATTTTAATTGACTCGCAATATTAGCGCCGAACGGTAGCATGAAAAATAATTAATGAATTGGAAGGGATGTGGAAGGAGGCGATAGCAACCCAATATGGCATACTACACCGCCATTTGCCTGAAGCGACTGAGGAAACCCTTTCCCCATTCGTGCAACATGACCCGCCCATCTTATTCCTTTTTATTTGAGCTCTCCTCATTCATTGTATCTCTCGTTTCACCCAACCTCCTGTACAGCGACTACATCCAATTTGTACCTCGCTAATTCCCAGGCCACACAGACAGGCTCTTCACATGCCACGTGCCAAACCTATGTCCCTCGTCCACTACGTAAGTCTTTCCAAACATCAGTCCAAGTTCGAGGCCTTGTGTAAAAATTCTAACATGCTAAGTTTTTTACGATGAGGAGTTGTGAACCCCTAACCCATTACTCAAGCCGGAGGACCACCCCTTGTCGACTTCCGCGACTGCTTATTACATACGTTCGCAGCTACCCTCCGTACTGGAGGGTAGCTGCATCGGCAACCAGACGACGCGATATGCCGTGCAGAACATGAACCCAATCCTCATGGAATCAACAAAGCCGCACGGTGTCAAAACTCAGGAGAATACAATCTGAAGAAGAGAGCTGTTGATAGCTTTTGTATAGTTCATAGAAGCAAAGCGTGTAAGTACAGCAACAAGCGGTCTTTGAAAAGAAATACTCCAGAGGATTCTGAACATGTCGATACACTTTTGTCGCTACATTCTCCATGCTGCACACACTACAGCAGATACTGTAAAGGGATTTTAAGAGCTGTCGACGAATGGATACAATGCAGCAGATAGAGGAATAATGAAACTCGAAATAGAAAAACTAATAGAAAAAACAAGAGGAAATGAGAGTTCCTAATGGAGAAAAGGTGTGTTAAGGAAGGCTTTCAGGACACTTGTCGCTCACATGCAGAACCAGGAGGAAGGTTCACAAAATCACTTAACATAATGTAACGTTCTATAATTTGGAAAGAATTGTATTTAGGCAAATGGCATTTTGCGTGGTGAAAAGTTATGAATTTTTTTTCAGATTGTGAATGAAAGTATTGTTTTGTGTGTTGAGAGCACTCAGTACACAAACGTGCAATAGCATGACTATTTATACACGAAGACATCTTGGACAGTCTGATGACGTGTCGTTTCTTTATGTAGATATGTCGGCGTTTGCTATAAATATTTACTTCCAATTCTGTTTTTTTTCCGAGCAAAACATGTTTCTTCATGGACTTGACAACTTAAAATTCAGGACTTGCAATAAGTATGACCCATCTCTATGTTTTATATCGTTATAGCAACTCGCTATCGGCTGGACGGTCCCGGGTTCGAAACGCAGTGGAGGCGAGATTTTCTGTACACAACCAGACCGGCCCCGAGGCCAACCCATCCTCCCGTACAATGGGTACCTGGTCTTTTCCAAGGTTAAAGCGGCTGGGGCGTGACGTTCAGCACCCATACCCATCTAGCGCCGGGGTTAATCATTGGTACAGCTATAATTCTAATCCCCCCCCGTCTGTGTTTCCGTGGCCTGTTATATGGTGTACTTTACCTTTACCTTTAACTTTGCTTTTAGGTTTTTTCAAGCACAATATTTCGAAGAGTGTATCTTTTTCCATCGTCAGGCATAATATATGTGACTGAATTGAATCCCATTAATTGATTGAGACTGTCTTCTAAACAGGAAACAGTGTAAATCAGCATAGGTCTAATAATATATGAAATATGTGGAAGTTTGTGTAGCGAAAACTGACAGTAACTGTTCATTATAACACTCTACTTTCAGAAACATGTAGATTTAGCTTGTACAATTTTATTCGTGTAAGAACACAAAAATAAATTTTTTACACTTAGTATTTCTACTACTCTTCTCCATATAACTTTGTAATGTCGTAGTATTTAATGTCTCCCGCCCCATCTACATGACTTTCCCATCCCTTCTTGCGCACAAGTCTCGTGATTTGATTTGTTACTCTCTGCTTCTTCTTCTTCGGAATACCTCTTTTTTTTTAAATCATGGCTGCCAACTACACTAAGAGATATTTTGTGACTTTCTTCCAACATTACCTTACGTACTGTGAGAGTACTTTGCGATAGACTACGACCACATTGCTTCAAACCTCTTCTAATTTATCATTCACATTACCACCCTAACATCCGAAGACAGAGAATCCAAATAATTGAGAATATTTATGAACCTAATAATTCGTCTTCCTAAGCAACAACCTAACTCGATTATCGACATAAATTTTTTCACGTCTTTCAATGTTATTTTATCTAATGCCTACACTAGGACTTAAAATTCCATATCTGCATTTCATATTATTTTCTCTCTCTCTCTCTCGCTCTCTCTCTCGCTCTCTCTCTCTCTTTCCAAAACCACTAAAATATATTTCTCTACTTGTTTAAGTAACTGATATATCCGCAACTTCCTTTTGTAGTGAATGGACTGACGACACTTTACGTTACTGTACGGTGCGTGAGAAGTGAATCTGTGAGGGAAGAATTGAAAGATGTTGCAGGTTTTCTGTTTTATAATCATCCTACACTACTGAGCCAGCAGCACTTGTGGACAGACATGCACACACAGCTTTTCTTTGTAAAGTTGTTGACATGAGACAGAGGACACGGGATTCGAAAATAAAATCTTGTCTAAAGGTCTCATCGCTGTACCAGAGGTTGAAAATTTTAATTATTTTTTGTACAAAGTTTACAAAATACACGCAAAATGGTGCAGTTTTTCTTGTCCATTGTTGCAACTGACGAAATTTAAACCTCCGAAATTAATCGATACTGCATTAAATTTTAAATGAATTATACGATAAATAACATCATATTTTCTTCATTTTAGTCCTTCGCGGTTCAGTACATATCTCCTAATTTACACAAATCTCAAGAAAGCTAAGGCAAAACTGTCTCGCTTCACGTCATGAAGATATATAGCGGGAGTAGAGGTTTAACTCCACTCATTCCTAAAGTCGGCGTTAGATGGAGGCGAGTGGTCAATATCATGCCCCTGTCGCTTTACCCCCGGTAAAGACAGCCGGTATTCATTGAATAGGAGGCTGGGTGAGCACCAGAGTCCGTACGAATTTTGGACAAGAAAGCAATCTTTTGCTTCAGCGAGATTCGAACCCCAGACCATCCAGCCCGTAGCTTAGTGGCAAGTCTAAAAACTAATATTATAACTCGTATCAAAAAATGCTTCGTAAAATAAGCATTTCCGAACACAAATAGACCCTCCTGCCATATTGCAAACATTCCATATTACATACACAGTTGGACAGTTGTCGACTTTTAAGTGACTTTTAAGTAAACCGAAATTTACGTAATTTAGAATTTATCACTCCTCATCTGCTATATATACGTTTTTACTATGTCAGTGTACATGCTTAAGGAAATGTTTTCTTATGAAGCACACAAAGTACAACATATTTAACAATTTTTTTGTATGGCTCGACAGCCCTATATGTGCCTGGACCTCCTCGTTTCGTCGAGGCTTCACGATCACACACATTTGAGACACACCACAGTCGGTAGGACTCCTCTGGACGAGTGACCAGCCCGACGCAGAGACCTCTACCTGACAACACACAACACTCACAACAGACAGATATCCATGTCCCCCGCGGGATTCGAACCCACGATCCTAGTAAGCGAGCGACCGAAGACCCACGCCTTAGACCGCACGGCCACTGGGATCGGCCATTTAACAATTACAATATCAATAATTAAGAAATATATTATATTAATTAACAATACTAATAATTAATAAGAATTTTTTACTTAAGTCCGAGTTCACGTAATTCACGTATTACGTAACCCGGGAAATGCCTGTACCTCCATATTGCAAATATGTGTAGACCCACAAATCCAATCGTGTTAATGTTGATGTAATGTTCTGCTTCATCTGAGGGCGATAAGTGCAGATTCTGTTGACGTTACATTTGTCCGACATGAACACAACTTTACGCACTGCCGCCATGTTCCTAATTGTATAGTTCATGTATTAATTTCCATATGCTTATAAATCACCTACACAATTCACATCCTCAGCTCTAAACGTTTAATTAGTTACTTCAATCAAACCAAAAACTAAATAAATTTTTCGCAAAACGGGCATGTTATTGAATCACATGTTACCACAATAACCAACAAAATTTCAATATTTTTTAAACATATAACCACACACATAATTTCACGATGCTGTATTATGTGAAACTAGTGTCGTTTCCACCTCAAAAGTTTTGCGCATTTACCGTGTTGTTTTTACCGTTTTAAGAAATTAGAAGTAGGAAACTACAAAGAGCTGTAACGACACAACGTTTACACGACGTTTCGTGAAGTTGGAAAAGATAAACTGCGATACACAAGAAAATAATGTCTTCTCTAATCAAGCTTATTTTTTTAAAAAATGACAACAGACTAAAATGCCTCAAGTCGTAAATATTGATATCGTTAATAAAAAAAGGTTTTACTGGAAAGAAATTTGTGTTAGGGTTATTGTTTAAATAATGCAAAGAAAGATTTGATTAATGTTGATAAGAAGCTGCTGAGAAAATTATGATCCAAGAGGAAGCAACAGGACGCTGGATAAAGCTACTTGATTAAGAGCATAATTACTTATGATCATCAGATGCGATATTAATAGACGAAGAGTTGCACTATCTTAGCAAAGATTATGAACGGAAATAAAGGGTCGGTTTTATTCATGATCTCTACAAAACCGCTCCCTGTGTATCGTACTCTTTCTTCCATTCTTTCTTACTTTCTTTCTGTCTTTCTTACTTTCTTTATTTCTTATTCTGACTTCTTCTACCTACACACTGTAGGTATGAGGTGATTGTTGCACCTGATCACAATCATTGGCACACACACTCGGTAGGACTCCTCTGGACGAGGGATCGGCCCGTCGCAGAGACCTGTACCTGACAACACATAACATTCACACGAGACAGATATCCATGCCCCCGGCGGGATTCGAACCCACAATCCCAACAAGCGAGCGGCTGCAGACCCACGCCTTACACCGCGCGGCCACTGGGATCGGCTATTTCCTATTCAATGGCCTTAAAATTATGTGATAAGAGTGCCTAATATAATATGAAGAATGCAAAAGAAATTATGGCCTAATTTAAGGTATTTCCGAGGCAATTTCCTTAATTTACGTTGTAGGCTTTCTTTCTAACTCGGACTCTTGACCTTTGAGGATGGGACCGATACGTTGTCCCGAAACGTCGGTATACAATTACAACACGACGCCGCGTAATAGCCCAGAAGAGTACAGATTTCATCAACATAGCGGCGAAAGCCTAAAATCAAACTCACCCCTCCAGTGTTGACGTTAAGAATTAGTGGAGCTATACCTCCCTACCAACAGATACCTTCATGTCATGCACAGGAAATTTTCTTTTATCTTCTAACTGCGAGATTTAATGTTCTCATATATGTGATAAAAAGATGTCTTCTGAGATTTGAAGCTGTGTACTCTAGCATAAATTCGCCTACGTTTCGGAGGAACGCACTGTCTCAGTCTTCAAGTTAGAAGAATGAATGCATTACATTTCTCCGAAACTTCGGTGCAACTATCCCAGACTACACGTTGTCACATTCCAGACGTCAGCAATCATCAGGCGTCAGACCATCAGTAGAGGGCAAAACAATTTGATGAAAGTTATGACGACGATGATAATCATGGAGGTAGTAGAGTGTATAAAGGAACTCGCTGTGCTATTGTTACGACCCTCATATCCGTAAACAGCTTCCACCTACACAACACAAAGTTACTTTTTCCTCCAACAGACGTACATGTTTATAGCGTGATTCTCTTGGCTTTTATTTCCGTCGTACTACGTATATACGTGAAACATGAAACGTAATTACGGCATCATAAATGTAGTAATTGAGGTATTTACAGCTAAAACGTGGCGCCCGCCTTACATTTCCCCCAGACATCAAATGTATGACCAACACGTCAACAGTTTTTTGGGTTTTAATAACCAAAGTTTAAAGGTTTAAATTATGCGTGTACACATTTTTAAATATTCCTTTACAAGTTCTTTGGGTTTATGAATCTGATGTTTTAACACATGTAGCCGAAATGAGTCCTACAATTTGTAATGTATAGTGACATAATTCTAGTCTTAACGTGGGTATTCGGCAAGAGCAGACAGTACAATTCTTCATGTATTTCGTTAAAAAAAACATAATATGTAGATGTTTAAAAAAGATGTCATAGACTTAAATAAAATTAGCCTATTTTTTCATGTGTCAACTTATTTTTATGTTATTCCAGAGAAGGGGTTGTTCTGAATCCAAGAAAACAAATTATACTTCACCTGATAATTTGTTTCTCTTACTGGAATTTTAATTCAAATTTGCAAAATAATTTTGGTGATTAAAATTATTAATAAATACATGAACATATAATAGATCTTCTGCGTTGTTATTATTGTAAAAGGATATAATGATTTCGCAGAATAATGTTGTTTCCTTCTTCAGGGTGGAAGTAATTAGAGTGGGGATGTAATTTTTTTATGCAGGCAGGTTCCAATAAATTTATCCACATATATTTACTTTGACCGTGAAAATGGAAATATTAATTTCCTCTGAAATATTGACATCTACTTACAAGTTTGCACTTTATAAAATTTCATAAGGCTAGAATCCGAAAAATCGCCAACTTGAAGATGCAGAAAAAGTAGACTTTTGTAGATGATAAGGCAGCCATATTTTTGTATAAAACTATGAGAGATTTTCGGTTGTCACAGTGTTGATTATGAAGTCTACTTTCTTCTAAAACATGACAACATTTAGTCTGGTAGAAAATTCCCTACCAAAATTTCGGATAAACGTGCTGCCTCCAAATATAGGGTAGAAAATTTATTCTACCCTAAATATAACGGCAGTATATTTTTCCGAAAATTTAGAAAGTTTAATCGAGGATAGACGCCGTTAGATTTTTCTCCTTGTAACATCTTTTACGTTAAGGCCACAGACTGCGTATGGTGAAAAACCTCAAATATTTGAGGTTTTATCTGAATAATTTACAAAACTATCACTTCACGTTGCATTACATTACACACAGAAGTACAATACGAATTTTCATAATATACAGTTATAATATAAACCAGCATGGCAGTACGTAAGGAGGTAATTATGGTACAGTAAATACATAAATTTTTAACGACACTCCTTAGGATTCATAACCATAAAGAAGGTGAAAATAATTGTCTCTGTCAAAGCACCTAACGATGAAATTGTGTCAGAAGTGTGGAGTAAATCTCCATAAAGTCATAATCTCATACACGAGATGAGGGCGAGTTATAAGCAATTAGCGCATTCCGCCTTTGTCGTAGTTGAAAAGTCTCCGACACCTAGAGAATTTCGGCAGCACAATCTGCTCCAATATAATGGTCAAAAAATTAATTATTTTGCCTACTGTTAATCGAATTCTCGTCTTCCATTATGTTACCACTCAATCTACCGCCTCAGATATTTCAGCTCATAATCTTCTTAAATATTTGCATTACCGTTGTAACTAAATGCACCATTCAGTAACACAGCATTTTGCCACAGATTGTACTGTATTTCTTTGTTTCTTTTGAATCTTACAAAAAAAAACTTTCACTATCTTCCTAAACACATTTAAGTCGTTGGTCTCGATAATGCAGAAGAGATGTGTTTTCTGTTACAGAGAAGCTACATATTTAAACATTACTTACTTAAACTTCAGGTTTCAAGAAGTTCAAACTGTTATTCTAAATGCACATGTATTTTATAGCAAGTACAATTCCAAACAAACAAACAAACAAACAAATGAAAAGCACTCCACACTGACTTTGGTATAACATACAAAATTGGAAATCTTGTCACATCATATCACAAGCATCTCCTAAGACAGCAACGACTCCATCTCTCGGCTAATACATGGAAAAAACCTTCCCCAGAAATTCAAGAAACAATGGCGCAGTTACCTGCTCTTACCCGAAACTGGCAACCTAGAATTAATAATGCATACATAGGGGGTGTCTTCGCTTGATAACTTCTCCCTTCATTTCAACCCACTCTCACCTTATTTACTTACTACTCCCTGTAGAATTAATAGTAAATTTCAATAAATTTAAATATAAAAAATGCATAACTTTGCTTTCCACAAAGAATAGATGTGCTTTGGATGTGTGACTGCCTTCGTTATAAAGTCTAAACTCTTACACTGAAGGGCAGCATAATAAGAAAGACTTCCTTCACATGTTCTGCGGAACGCCTGGCAGAGTCTGTTTAGACTTCACGCCGAACTAACGAGGCAGAGAAGTTGACGACTATGCACGGCGCTACATAACACAGTGCTTCTCAAAATTTATAGCTAACCAACCAAGGCTGTTCTCTTCTTAACAAACTAATAATTGCTTATCTCGTCAGGATATAAGCACATTTCAAGGAATCTATATTCCACACGTTCTTCACAACAGCACCTGAGCCAGCTCTATCCATTCTACACATTTCCACACACAATTTATTTATTAACGATTTGAAAGCTATTCTCTCGTCTACAAATAGATCTGCCAAGTTGTCTTTCTCCATCTTGATTCGCGATTTATATCATATGTGCTTTTGCCTTGCGTGCTACAAATCCCGCCCAGCTCTTCCTTCTTACTTTTATCACCCTTATAACAGATACACCACACCTAATACCTACACGTTTAAAGGGGAGAATTGAAACAGAATTTACGGAAATACGTTGTGAGTGTCTGTATGGTTACCATGCATCCTTGGACATGTTCCAGCGAACACAGCTGCACACACGGAAGGGGACAGTCACTTCGCTAGCAGAAGTTCGGTGTCGCGGAATTTTGCACCGTGAAGAGATTTACTTTAAAAAGCTGTCAGTAGCTCAGAAGGAATCGTGTCCAAGAATATGATGGTTAGTGCATAACGAAGAGGAAAAGATACAGAAGGAAATGGTCGTGGCCTAATTTCCGGTAATAGGCTTGAATTTAACTGGAGGGACTGAGGAAGAACATAAAGAATATTCGGTTATCTGGTTATCGGGCAGAGTTCCATAAAGACATGAAGAGAGTATGTGAGAAAGTTACTTGGTTATTTGTTTAGTTGGTTAGTCTGTTGGTTGTTAATTGGTTATTTGGTTGATTTTTTTGCTTAGATGTTTCTTTCTTTGGTTGGTTTATAAGTTTGTTGGTTGGCTACTTAGCCACTGTCACTAAGTCACTAACTTAGTAGTTAATTAAATAATTAGTCACTTATTAGTAGTTAGTTAGTTAGTTAGTTAGTTAGTTAGTTAGTTAGTTAGTTAGCTATTGAACCCTTGAAATATATTAAAGTTGTTACGTGTAACATCCCGTTTTGTACCAATGATATGGATAGGTGAAATCAATATCAGTCTCAAAACAACCATCTTTACTAGATAAATGACCCAATTGTCTAGTAAAGATAATTGTGTTGAGACTGATATTGATTTTTACATATATTCCCATGGCGCAACAGCCCCTTGGGGGCCTAGGCCTCCTCATTATCGAGGCTTCACGATCACACTCAGACACACCACACTCGGTAGGACTCCTCTGGACGAGTGACCAGCTCGTCGCAGAGACCTCTACCTGACAACACACAACACTCACCAGAAACAGACATCCATGCCGCAGGAGGGATTCGAACCCACAGTCCCAGCAAGCGAGCGGTCGCAGACTCACGCCTTAGACAGTGCGGCCACTGGGATCGGCCACTGATTTTACGTACTTATATTAGTTTTATTTACCTCCTTGTACTTTACTAACATTTTTTTTTACTTTATACCCAAATTCCCCAAATCAAAGTGTGGTAACTGCCATTACGTCATAATATTTCAACCTTCTTTTCTTCTGATTTATCACACTGCAGAACTGTGCAACGGTACCGTCCTATATTTAAGTCCATATTCAGGATGCTCTAGCTTCTAACATCAGACATTATTGGCTAACTTGACTGACATTTTCTCAAAGATTCAAGTCTTCTGCGATGTTAATGTGTGAGTACCTTCCGACGTTTCGAAGGTTTTCAGCCTCTTCATATTCTGGATCAAGCAGTTTAAGAAGACTGAGTCTTCTTAAACTGCTTGATCCAGAATATGAAGAGGCTGGAAACCTTCGAAAAGTCGGAAGGTCCTTAGGCAGTGACACAGATGCTCGAAGATTTTAATTTTTAGTAACATTGCTAAATGTGCCTCAAAGCTCACATTATACTTTATTTCCTATTTCTCTCCAAACAAATTCCAAGGCAATATCCTCAAATAGGCCACGAGCTTCATAAATTTTCTTGATCATGTCCCGGTCCAATACATCACTGTAAAATCTTTGTGCTCAACACGGCGTCATTAAATGCCCAACGAATGAGGCAATGTCTTGTTGTCATCCCACGTAGTGTAATAAATCTTATATGAGCAAACTGTCATATAGTTAAAATTCCCAATATCACAATAAGAAGGAAAAGAAGGACGAAAAAAAAAATCGAAAATCGATAGACACTGCGTAGGAAAGATTTATTATACTGGAGCAAACAATATCTGGTGCCGTCTCCGTGAATCATTGCATCATTAGTTTCTGAGAAGAGGAAAGTTTCAGATCAGCCAAAATCAGAACAAAAATTATAAGATAGAACAGCGGGTTTTTTTTTTTTTTTGTTTAATTTGAAGTTATTCTGAAATGTTTATGCTATATCAGAATGCAATTCGCTTGTGAAAGAAGAGAAACAGATTAAGGCATTTACATCCACCCTGAAGTACCTTTAATTCATGAAGTTTAAATTAAAAATCTAAACTCAAATAGAACACAAAAATACGACGGAACATTTAATTAATCCCCGTGCAGTATAAACTTTTTTCAAAAGTTAATAGCCTCTTTGTTTCTTAATACGTTCACTGCTTTTATGGCACCTGATATTCAACACCGTTTCACAAAACTTCGTTAGTTTCGAGGTATTCTTTATCATTTCCTTACATGTTATGTTACATTTTAAGGTGTTGTTTTTCCCACCCAAAATCCAAACAGTAGGACCACTCCTTATCAGGTACTCATGACATATTTTTAAACTGAAGATATGAATTTCATTATATTTGTTATTAACATAAATATTTCCATCTTCATATGTAAACAAAGAAAAATATAAGAGCTGTTTATTTTCCAGCAAGATGTTTATAAGAACCTGAAGGAAAGAGACTGCTTGGAATTCCTAATTGTAGATGGAAGGATAATATTATAATGGATGTTAAAGGAATAGTTAGGGAAGACGTGAACTAAATTATTTCGACCCAAGGTAAAAACTAGTGGCGGGATCTTACGAGCACGGAAGTAAACACTTATGTTCCATAAAAGGTGGGGAATACATTGAATAGCTGAGAAACTATTAGCTTCTGGAAAAGGACTCCGCTCTATGGAGCTAGACATTGTGTGTTCCCACATAAATGTGCCAATTTAAAGTGAAATAAATTTGTCCGATAATTATTTTAGGCTTGTGGTCCTTAACAACAATCTGTGAAACAGTTTTGATTAAATTCCGAATTTTCGTGGAGCCCGTATGAAGTAAAAAGTTCATGTTTGAGTGCTAAAACAATATATAAAATTTTGAAAAACAATATTTTATTCAAAGACAAAATATTTATGCACGTTTAGGAAAAAATGTTATTTTCTTCTAGAAACGTAGATAACGTTCCTCTAGGTTGTGACTTAGTGCAGTTTTGTAGATATTTACCAAGGTTTCGGAGCATTCTAAGCTCTCCATCCTCAGGGTAGAAGAAATTTTTCTACCCTTCACACAGACGGTACCCCAAAATACACTGTGTCATATTCCGAAGTATCATGCTGTTGATATTCACCAAAGTGAAACCTCAAATGTCACAGAAAAATCTGTCCGTGTCCACACCATGAAGGCGTATAGAGGGAGTAGAAGTAGAGCTCAATTCATTCGCAACCCCGGCCTTGGACGAAGGTCAGGCATATCCCGGGATAAAAAATACCGTACTAACTGAATGGGAGACTGGATGGGCACCACAGCCGGTTTGGACCTTTTGGAAAAGAGAAAACTTTCTTGCCTCTCCGGGATTCGAACCCCGGACAGTCCAACCCGTAACGTAGTCTCTATACCGTCTGAGCTACCCGAGATTCGAAATGCTACATAATTACAGGAATGATTACTATCAGCTAAACATCTGAGACATTTTACACGTTGAATTTTAAATAAGACAGGGGCTATTAGCTGTGCCACTGCAATCAGAAAATTTTTGCTTTACCCCGAAACAATGCGTAAGACTTCAGGAAGTAACACAGCCCTCACGCTTGTGTCAAGCTTTAGCAACTAGCCACTAATCTGGTTATTAAATGTCAACGTTTGTCCAGGTAATTAAATACTCCTGTCAACTTCATGTAAATGGAGAATAACTCATTTTATTACCATGTCTAACCATGTTGCATTTATGAAAGCAATGCAATGAAATTACGAGCAAAAACAGTTTTCAGTTAGTCACTCGACAGTAAGGTAAAGTTCACCCTAGAACAGGCCATGAAGGCCCAGAGGGGGAGTAGAGGTATGGCTCTACTCTTTCTTTAACCTCGGCGCTAGATGAGGGTGGGTGGTCAAAGCCAAGCTCCGGCCGCTTTACCCCCGCGAATGACTCGGTACCCATTGTACAGGAGGCTGGGTAGGCCCCAAGGCCGGTCTGGACGGGTGTTGAAAATCTCGCCCCCCACCGGGATTCAATCCCCGGACCGTCCAGCCCGTAGCGAGTCGCTATACCAACTGAGCTATCGCGGCCCCACTCGACAGTTGCAGGACTAAAACCATCTCACTACACTGTGACGCTGGAAGACAAATATTGCAGACTTCGAAATATGTCCGAAATCCCTTACAGCAGTGTTTCTCAAAATGTTTTGCTCGCTGGCTCCTTTTGGCTTCGAAAAATAACCACGGATTTTTACACCGTTGCTCACGGAAATGTAGAGTGTCCGGATGATAGGTACCTAAACTTAAGAAATTTACATCTCAGAACTGATATCAGAGAGCTACAAATACACACCAGTAGCACACGTAACAATTCATTACGTGATTTGGCATTAATTAAACTGACTGTCGCTCTCTTCATGGTACAGCAAGTTTCTTAATTAGATATTCTAACGGTCATACGAAATAAAGACATCGCCAGTTAAAGAAGTTCCGCCATTATTTTTAACAAAACGTTATTCCTTTGATTAAAAGATAAGGAAACTTCAAAGTAGCTATTACAGAAATGTATTTAAGGATCCCCTGGGAACTGGTCGCAGATCCTTTGGGATCCGCGGAGCACACTCTGGGAACCACTGTGCTAGATGATTACTTTGTTGGGATGCAGACACGGAGACACTGAAACGTCGTGCTTCCTAGACGAAGGTTCGAGAGATGGCGGACATAACTGTTTTAGGTTCTGTTAAATGCTAATATGAAAGACAGAATGATTAGTTGGTTGCTTAGTCAGTCAGTCAATTAGTTAATTTGTTACTCAGTTATTCAGTTAGTTTGGTTGTCAGTTAGTTAGTTATTTAGTCAGTCAGTTATTCAGTTTAGTCAGTTAATCAGTTAGTCAGTTTGGCTGTTATATTAGTTCACTTAGTTCATATTCAGTCAGTCAGTTAACCAGTCATTCAGTCAGTTTGGTTGTCAATTAGTTGGTTAGTTTTTAGTTTGTTTTGTTTGTTTGTTTTGTTAATTTAACGTCTAATTTTTGGTTGCTTTACAACGTGTTTCCTTTCTTTGTTTGTCTGCCACTGTATATAGCTAATTTGCCCGTGGTCTGCTTTGCTACTCGGTTGCTTGGTTGCTTTGTTAGTTGGCTGTTAGATCGTTTGGTTGCTTTGCTCATTTGTTTCGTTGTTTATTTGCTTTGTCACGTTGCCCGCTTATTTACTGCGCCCTTTTACCTGTTAAGCAGTCAGCCGTCGGAAAGGATATGGGCCAAGATGTCTGTCATATAAATTGCGGTACGTCCCAGCGTTTGCTGCAGAGATTGAAAAAAATGAACATGAGGAACCTCGCCCAGTCTAGCCGGTCTCTTTACCGGATGGGAGACGCACTGTCCACATTACCTCGGTTTCATAACGAGATAAATACGGAACCCCATTTAGGATCTGCTCACGTCCTAAAGGGCAAATGTATACACCACATATTTCTTTACCTAACGACATTCATATGGGTCCGAAACGAATGGCTAGACCGCGATTTTTCCGATTATATCGCAAGTTTATTTGCTTCTCTTCATCTCCACGTAACAAATTCATAAATGGACAAGTCAGAAAATATACAGATAGAATAAATATCACAGCCCATTCACTTTTCTATAATCCCTAGCAACGGAACTACAATTTACGTGCAGTTTCTACGGGGCTGAATTGCAGTGTTTTTGTTATAACATGCAGAAAACTCACCCTACATGAAGTACCAGCTTACAACTTCTGGCAACGGAATTTTAATGACACAAAACTTAATATAATTTTCTTAAATAGTATATCGGTAATGAGAGCACTAAAAACCGCAGAACAGAATATTAATATCACTAACAACACACAAGCACAATCATTTACCACGTAAAATGTTTGTTAAAATCTTCCAATCTAAAATAAAATTGATGGCTAGACAAGTTTTCGCAAACTTCCCAATGTCAAATTTCTTTTGCACTCGTACAGCGAGTTTCAATTTATGAGCTACAGACAGACAGACAGACGGGCTGAGTAAATTATTTTTAGGAACGATATGATATCGAAATCAACAAATACACATACGTGTATAAAAGTATATTATACACACTGTATACCTCCTACATGTTTCGACCACTCATGTAGCCATCTTCAGGAAGGTGCATTACAAAAAACAGATACATCGAAATATTACGAAATATTAGAACCAATGCACAGATACAAATTATTCAATTTTAAAAAATTCGTTGTTTAAAAATACACATTACAGATTTAAATACAGAAAAAAATATTTGTGATTGATTATGTATGTATGTATGTATGTATGTACTTATCTATTTTTTGTAAAGCACCACCCTGAAGATGGTCACACGAGTGGCCGAAACATGTAGGAGGTATACGGTGTGTGTAATATACTTCCATACACTTATGTGCATTTGTTGGTTTCGATAAAACATTTTTTTTTTCAATGGCGCAACAGCCCCTTTTCGGGTGCCTAGGCCTCCTCATTTCGAGGCTTTCACGATCACACTCAGACACAACACACTCGGTAGGACTCCTCTGGACGAGGGACCAGCTCGTCGCAGAGACCTCTACCTGACAACACACAACACTCACAACAGACAGACATCCATGCCCTAGGAGGGATTCGAACCCACAATCCTCGTAAGCGAGCGGCCGCAGACCCACGCCTTAGACCGCGCGGCCACTGGGATCGGCTTCGATAACACATATAATTGCTCAATGCACGGACATAGATCATTTAAAAATAATTTCAGGCACTTCTCAGATATACGAATATTTCTAGAAACGGAATTTATTTTAGAGCATCACAATAGATGGTAGAATATAACAGAATGGGAACGAAGCTGGTGTATGTGATGCTGTGAAAGTTCGTTAAATTGAAGAAACAGCTAGCGACTATTCAGACACGTGTCTAGACAGGGAAACTGGTACAGAATTTACTTCTCAACACATTAACATAAGTGAAGCAACCACGAGGTGGAGACAGCTGCTGTAGCAATAGCCTGTCGCTACGGTTCCCATTAGCAAACTGTCTTTAGCAAAGTTTCTAACTGTCCCCTACACACGGCGCATAAAACAAACTTATAGAAAGGTTCCTGCTGTCAATTGGTCTGAAATTAATCAAAAGGCAACGCAGGTCTTACGTCGGCAGATTTTTCTCTCACCATTTCGTTCGGAGAAAGTGTTTTTCTGACATCCTGTAGCTCCTCTTTCCTTTTTTTTTCATTTCCAGAAGGAACTGAAGTTTAAAATAAACGTCAAGGAAACCTCAAGATGGCCTGGGACGACACAGTGAGTGTTCACGAAGGTGTTTCATTTTACGTCACTTCAGGCTTCCGCCACGGTGTAAATGAGATCTACGAACTTTTGGGATTTTACGCAGAGTAGATTGGTAGTTTCGTACCGACGTTTCGTGAAAACCTATCGGTCCCATCGTCAAGGGTCAAGCAGTTCAAGAAAGAAATGCTTGAATCTTGAAGATGGGAACGATAGGTTGTCCCGAAACATCGGTACGAAACTACCATTCGAAGCTGAGTAAAACCCCAAAAGAATGCAGAGTTCGTCTATTTCATTTGATCCCTATTGTTCTCACATGAAAATTCAAGTATTGGGACGTGACGCCGTGTGTTTTGGTAGATAGGTACCAAATGTTCAGAAAAACTCGCTGCCTCCGTGTTCAGCTTATGTCCTAAATATTAAGGCAGAAAATTTCTCTAACATTTTGGTTTATATCTAACAAATTGCGTGACGTCACATGTCACATTTTCACCTCCGAAAGGACCTCAAACGCCTGTCCTTTTACGTAGAACAGAAGCCAAAACTTAGCTGCTTTCTCAAAACCACACATTGTACAGGAGCTTGATCGTGAGCAAAAAAGTTGAAAAAATTCAAAGCTGTCCCTGTCCGCGCCATTCACTTATATAGGGGTAGTAGAGGTAAAACTCGATATATTCTTAACCACGGTACTAGATGGAAGTAAATGGCAAACCTCGCACGCGGCCCGATTTATCCCCCCGGGGAAGAAACACCGGTACCCACGGAATGGGTACCACAGTTCAAGACGTAATTCGCATTAAGGTAAGCAAGACAAGCAATGTAGGTATAAAAGTAACATTGAGGCGCGTTCGCGTAACCATTTTTACCGGGAAAAAGCAATAAGTATTACGTATTATGAGTATGCCTGTAGTCTTAGTTACCCAGCATGCACAGCGCATGAGCCGTGTTGTTTGTCATATGTGGCTTCTCCGTCTCTACCATATTTTTCCACATTATCTTATAAACGGCACGATTTTAGGAAAAACGTTTTTGAACTTAAAATGTGTGTTTTGATTTTTTATACAAGTTTTGTCTGAAATATTTCTCATTCTAAAAAGAATTGAGCGAGATATTATCATAAATGTACATAGGTCTTCATGTAAAGTAACTTTATTCTTGTAAGATTTTAATCAAAATTTAATCTTCTCGAAAATATTCGAAAAATACTCGAATATTAAATTTCATGAAAATCCGTGCGGTGAAAGCCGAGCTGTTCCATACGGACGGACGGACAGACATGACGAAGCTGATAGTAGCTTTTCGCAATTTTCAGAACGCACCTAAAAATCCATATTCGAAACGCAGTATTTTAATTTTTTTCCTTCTCAAAATTAGAGAAAACCTAGGCTTAATAAATCGCTGTGAGGTGTGACTGTTTCTATTTCAACTCCTGCACAAGTTCAACAAATCTAAACAAAGTTTTTAGAAAGATATGCCTTTGGAGGTTACACCAACGCCGTTCTATATAATTTGATAGACAGTAGTCGTAACAACATGGCCGCCGAACTAATTTATGACGTGGGAATTACACTAGCGTCACAAACTTTTACAGTTTTGATGTCATGTATGGTAATGGAGCTTTGAAACACGTGCGCCTTCCGTGTGGATGGCATCACAGAGTACAGAATAACAATACAGATATCACGCAAAACTTTTCTTTAACTTTCAGTCTGAGTTTTATTGGGAATAATTTTTCCATTGGTTGGCGATAAAGAATAAAGCATTGAAGCTACACATGTGAAATTTTCAAAGGATATATTTCTACCTAAGTATAACACGTACAAACTACATATGAAATGGTGTTACAACTCAAGAATTACAAATATAGCGAAGACGCGAAATTTCCATTTTTAATACCACAAACTTATCTTATATCTGATCTGTAGCCGGAATCTCTATGTAGTAAAATTAACTTAATAGACACTGAATATTAACCAACGAAATGCAACTTCACTACCAAATTTTAATAGTAGTATATAATTTTTCCCGACATATGTTTCGGTCAGTTTTAAACCATCATCAGGGTTACAAACTACATTTGCTTACGTCCATAAGTTCACTGTGTCATCACAAATTATCGTTCGGTGTCAACGTAAGTATAAAAATACTTTTTAAAAAACACACTTTCTGCTCTCACTTACGTGGACACCGAACTATAATTTGTGATTACATAGTGAACTTATGGACATAAGCAAACGTTGTTTGAACCCCCTGATGATGGTCAAAGGTTGACCGAAACATATGTCGGGAAAAGTTATACAGGGCATACACAAAATAATGGTGCGGTTTCAGTATTGATTCCTATTGAAACCGCACCATTCTTTTGTGTATGCCCTGTATACTACTAATAAAATTTGGTAGTGAATGTGCATTTCGTTGGTTAATATTCAGTGAGTTTAAAATGTACGGTTAAGGTAATATAAAATGTAACTTAATGGAATTTGTTAAAGTTGAGAAGGTAAATTTGTCTCATATGTGCCATGAAGGACATGGTGGAGTAGGGATAAAGGTGCGCTCAGTGTCATTCTCGGCGCTAGATGGTGCTGAGAGGATCATCTCGTTTTCTGTGGTCTGTATATCTTCGTCCTCCTAATGGAAGGCTTACGAGTGTAACGTCGCATTGTGCAGTCTATGCATATTCTCTGACCACCCAGGTCTATATTTCTTACTCTTATCGCCTCCAATCACTACATTTATTTAAAATACTGAATTTAATAGACAGCCCTTTGCTTACGTCATAGTCAATAATCTGACGCGACATAAATGCGATGTTGCGTGCAAATTTCCACTACATGGAAGGAAAAGCCATTAAGTTACTTTCCGGAACGTTGAATAATCATTTTTTTTGTCTGTCGTTTCCCTTTAATTTTGTAATAGGACCATAATGAGGTCAACTAATTTACCACTGCACACCTTGCATTAATACTGTAATCAAATGTGTCAAAAACAAAGTCCTCAGAAATGTTTTTGTTGCTACAAATCACAACAAATACCGAACTACATTTCATCCAATATTATACAAAGAAGACGACGTTTTTACATGTTAAATTCACAATAGCCCTCGTTTTGATTTATTGAAGTACGTCATTGCAAAAGGACTGACAATGTAAAGGAACAGAAGCAAGCAGGCAATTTCTAAATGAATGAATATACAGGGTGTTTCATAAATCCCTCCGAGATTTCGGAGGTCTGTAGCTCAGGAACCAAATCACATACGGGGGATTAGAGCATGTCAGTGAAAAGAGTACATATCCAAGTTTTGAACCTATCTTACAAATGTTCAAATATGTCCCCCTTTGGTGACCCGAAAGACGTCAATCCTGTAATCTAGTCCACAGTCTTAGGCGATGGTCCCGGCCTACCTGTTCCTTTTGCGACACACAAACAGCCAGTTTCCTCGAATTTTCTATACCAGTCTCTTACTGTTTTGTCCGATGGTGGTTCTGTACGATACTTGGTTCGAAAACCATGTTGCACTGTTACAATTGACTGGGTTTTAGCAAATTGCAGGACACAAAAAGCTTTCTGTTCACCTGAAAACGCCTTGTTTGCACACCACTGTCTCCTAGCGGAGAAACGGGTAACTATGCCATCGCATCTGTCACGAAAAACACTCTTACATTTCCTCTATCCGTTGGCATGCTTTTATCTCTTATATGTGGGTTTGCTACTGCACGGCCAAGCCTCTAAATCCCGGATGGACTTATGAAACACGCTGTATATATGAACGAATAAAAGGGAATATATCAGTTAAATGAGATTCTTTCACAGAAGGTAATATTAAAGACATAGAAATGGGAATCCTTTTAAGACAAATTGTAGGTAATGACATGACGTCACGGAGGTAATTTTGCCTCTCTCGTAAGAAATGTTACGTGCCTCATTTTTTAGAACTGCGTGATGTACCTAATCCTTTCAGCCCATTCCGACAGATAAGAAGAACAACTTACAAAGATTAAGAGTAATATCTGAACGGAATTCATGGAATCAGTCTTTTTTTTTAAACGCTTACATTTTTATGTGGATGACAGCAGAGCTATAAATTAATGATAAACCAGTAAATATTATATTTTGATATAACAGCAAATGCTACATGTTTCGACTTTTAGTAAGCCATTATCAGGCTGAGTATATAAAAAAGTGTAAATTTAAAACAGCAAAAAAAGACATTCTGTTTGACAGATAATAAACTTGCACAACGGGATAAGTCACTGGAATATATAAATAAATAGCAATGAAAACATTCTGACACATTTCTGTTAACTATTCAGTAACTAAATAATGTAGTCTTGGCGTATTTTTCAACCACTGAGCCTACATCTATAATACTTGTGACATGAAATATTGTTTTCTGAAAAATTACGGACGGCACAACACGGAACATTATCATACCATAAACAGAAACCATAAGACTTAGTCAAACAAGCAGTTTTCCAAAGCCTTCTAAAGCAGGGGCGTCCAACTTTTTATGGCATACACTTATTATACGCTGGTTCGCGGCCCGCAGGTGTAACAATCACAACATTTGGCATACCTAACATTCTAAATTACTACATGACTGTTATTTTTTCCATAACACACAACACTCAAAAGAGACAGGCATCCATGCCCCCGGCGGGATTCGAACCCGCAATCCCAGCAAGCGAGCGGCCGTAGACCCACCTCTTAGACCGTGCGGCCACTGGGATCGGCACGTAACTGTTACACTAAATATATATTCGTCACAAATGTCGCCGCGGACCACATAACACAGCCTGTTGTGCCACGGTTTGTACACCCTTGCACTTGAGCCTATTTGTTATTACATGTATCACTTGCTTTAAAGTTAAGAAACTTAATTTTTTCCAAAACCGTGTATGTGTGTGTTTCACGCGATCCTTAGATTAACCAGGAATATTGCCCCTGAAGAGTATTAAGAAATTCGCACTGTAATTACAATTTTTTAATCATCAAACTCTTTATTCGCCATCTAACGAGATATTCTCTGCAGGGGTTTGTAATTTTATTCTACATTCGGGTGTTCGCTGTCCGATTTCCGAACCAGAGCGCCTTTCATTCCGACTGATATATTTGTGGTTAACCTTGATTTAAGGCTTTGCAGTGTATATCGTATCTCTGAACGGTAAATGTCGTAGTTTGATTTTACAGTTTAAAATACATATGTTAAAATGCAGTATGTCATTACATCAAATCTACAAAAATGTGTCTCCAAACATCTGTCTCTCAACCAATTCCAGGTTTTGTAAGATGGAGACACCTGGCTAACAACCGTGTACTACAGCCAGGGGTCTCCACCCTACAAAATCTGGAATTGGTTGAGAGACAGATGTTTGGAGACACATTTTATGTAATAACATACTGTATTTTAACATATTTAACTGTAAAATCTGTGACTACGACATTTACCATTCAGACCACCTGAAGACTTCCCCATTACCCAGATTTGCCCTGGTAACCACCTCCTTGATTTCAATACTTGGAAATCTCTTAACCGCATTAGAACAGGGGTGGCACCAGTAAAAACAAATATGGTGAAATGGGGCAAAACAAACTCCGACGACCTGTATTGTGGCTGTGGAGAGGTACAAGATATGGGACATCTCCTGTCATGCAGGGACTGCCTTGTGGCTGTGGAGAGGTACAAGATATGGGACATCTCCTGTCATGCAGGGACTGCCTTGTGGCTGTGGAGAGGTACAAGATATGGGACATCTCCTGTCATGCAGGGACTGCCTTGTGGCTGTGGAGAGGTACAAGATATGGGACATCTCCTGTCATGCAGGGACTGCCTTGTGGCTGTGGAGAGGTACAAGATATGGGACATCTCCTATCATGCAGGGACTGCCTTGTGGCTGTGGAGTGGTACAAGATATGGGACATCTCCTGTCATGCAGGGACTGCCTTGTGGCTGTGGAGAGGTACAAGATATGGGACATCTCCTATCATGCAGGGACTGCCTTGTGGCTGTGGAGTGGTACAAGATATGGGACATCTCCTATCATGCAGGGACTGCCTTGTGGCTGTGGAGTGGTACAAGATATGGGACATCTCCTATCATGCAGGGACTGCCTTGTGGCTGTGGAGAGGTACAAGATATGGGACATCTCCTATCATGCAGGGACTGCCTTGTGGCTGTGGAGAGGTACAAGATATGGGACATCTCCTATCATGCAGGGACTGCCTTGTGGCTGTGGAGTGGTACAAGATATGGGACATCTCCTATCATGCAGGGACTGCCTTGTGGCTGTGGAGTGGTACAAGATATGGGACATCTCCTATCATGCAGGGACTGCCCCCAGAAATGCACCCTCGAGGATTTATGGCTTGCAAATAAAAAATGATTTGACGTAGCCCAATACTGGGCAAAAAATCTTTAATTTAATTTGATGGTCCGGACACGATAAAGTAAATAAAGAATACCATTCAGATACACGATATAAGCTGAAATAATCAGCAGAAACATGTAGGAATGTAAAAATAAATTTATTGCGCAGTAGTTGGAAATAAAAAACATACATATATGAAACAACTGCACGGAACAAGTATAATATTAAGTGTTACTCAAGACATATCACATCGATTGCTACGAGCGGACAGGCATTATCGGTTCAACTGATTGCGGTGTTATATCAGTCACATATAGGCCTGTCTGTGGTTTTGATACGCTTATACTGACGTATGTGATGAAGGCAAAAGATGCTCCTTTAATGTACCATATTCACTTACTGTAAATAACTAACTTTGTAACGCCATGGAGCTCAGTCCTTCTTCAGAAACTACCAGTTCCTTAATCAGTCAACAAATTCCCCGTCATTTTATGTAACCCGAAGGTTCATTACCGCATTCACAACAGCCCGCCACCTATCCCTATCCTGAGCCATATCAATCCAGTCCATGCCCCCCCATACCACTTCTTGAAAATCCATTTTAATATTATTACCCCATGAACGCATAGGTCTTCCAAGTGGTCTGTTTCCCTCAGGTCTCACCACCAAACCCTTGTATGCACCTTTCCTGTCTCCAATACGTGCCACATGCCCCGCCCATCTTATTCTTCTTGGTTTAATCACCCGAATAATATTTGGTGAAGATGACCGAGAATTAAGTTCCTCGTTATGTAGTCTTCTCCACTCTCCTGTTACCCCATCCCTCTTAGGCCCAAATATCCTCCTCAGCACTCTATTCTCAAACACCCTCAGCCTATGTTCCTCTTTCAATGTGAGAGACCACGTTTCACACCCATACAAAGCAATAGGCAAAATTATAGTTCTATATATCTTAGTCTTTATATTTTTTGATAGCAAACTGGAAGACAGAAGATTCTGCACCGAATGATAGCAAGCATTCCGTGAACTTACTGTACATATGTCTTTAACTCTACCTTGACATGTGTTTTAGTTAGTTAACCGCATGTAACATTCATCAACCAACAACTGCACTAATTGAAATTTATTTAACACTTTAAGATTGCCCTACATATGTTTCGGTCACGAAGTGACCATCATCAGGGGCGTCGTAAGCACGTGTGTGCACTTCACTGTTTACAAACAGTGGACAATGTGAAGTGAAGTGCACACACGTGCTTACGACGCCCCTGATGATGGTCACCCCGTGACCGAAACATATGTAGGGCAATCTTAAAGTGTTAAATAAGTTTTAATTACTGCAGTTGTTGGTTGATGAATGTTATCTATTGCCATAATGCACGGTGAACAAAAAGTTAAGTCGCATGTAACTTGTTTATTTTCCTGACGATAACTTCATAGTAGGTCGAAACACGTTGACGTATGACGTATTCCGAGCAGTGTGTATTTTACGAGGTTACTTTCTTATGTTTATGGTTATTTACTGAGTCCAAACTGTAACATCACTATTAATACTAATGTGGATGGTGTCATTGTGGTTCGTCGTTAAACACACATCGCGAATGCCCTGTTGTATTTACAATCGATTTTCTATCGAAATCTATGTTATTTCGTCTTCCATTGTGTTCCAGTTGCTACACACTCTCCCTTAATTTTTGTAATCAATTCGTGTTTTAACAGCAATTGTTTACCCAGTTTTCCCCATTTGAGTGTCAAAGTTAACAGCAGCCAAATTAATTTATAAGATAAATTTAATTTTGAAACTCTTCCCTTTTGTTCAGCCTTAATTTATACTTCAGTAAATAACTTTAATTAATGAAATATCTGTATTCTCTCCAGAAATGACCCACAATGTACTAGTCTAATTCAATAAGGAAAAGTTTATAAGAGTGCATTTTCATGTACGACATTCCTATAGCCTATATTTGTTGCAGAATCTATGGCGATAAGAAAGGCACTGTAGAGGTCTGTATCGGTTTTGCTACTCGCTACGTGCCGGACAGTTCGGTTTTGCTACTCGCTACGTGCCGGACAGTTCGGTTTTGCTACTCGCTACGTGCCGGACAGTTCGGTTTTGCTACTCGCTACGTGCCGGACAGTTCGGTTTTGCTACTCGCTACGTGCCGGACAGTTCGGTTTTGCTACTCGCTACGTGCCGGACAGTTCGGTTTTGCTACTCGCTACGTGCCGGACAGTTCGGTTTTGCTACTCGCTACGTGCCGGACAGTTCGGTTTTGCTATTCGCTACGTGCCGGACAGTTCGGTTTTGCTACTCGCTACGTGCCGGACAGTTCGGTTTTGCTACTCGCTACGTGCCGGACAGTTCGGTTTTGCTACTCGCTACGTGCCGGACAGTTCGGTTTTGCTACTCGCTACGTGCCGGACAGTTCGGTTCTGCTACTCGCTACGTGCCGGACAGTTCGGTTTTGCTACTCGCTACGTGCCGGACAGTTCGGTTCTGCTACTCGCTACGTGCCGGACAGTTCGGTTTTGCTACTCGCTACGTGCCGGACAGTTCGGTTCTGCTACTCGCTACGTGCCGGACAGTTCGGTTTTGCTACTCGCTACGTGCCGGACAGTTCGGTTTTCGAAACCTGCTGACGGAGAGATTTTCCGCACCCGTCCATACAGCCCTCAAGACCCACTCTACCTCCTGTACAACAGATACCGGGGCCCTTTACCGGAGAAAAAACGGCGATGTCGTGGCATTGACCAACCCCCTCCATTGGTCACCGAGGTTAAGAATAAGTGGAGCTATGCCTCTACTCCACTTGCGTGCCAACCATGACAGTTACTTTACACTCAACGTACGTTCCTGTCAAGACCATAACAAATTATTTTCCACCTGCTCTGGTCTACTGTTTCCTATTATTCTTTGTTTCAAAACGTTGCTTGTGTAGGCTAAATAATCTCCTCCCTGAAATAACACAAGCACTTTTCTTGTTAATGGTTTCCCATATTCTCTAGTGTCTTCCGTAACGCTAGTGTTTGTTTTAGGTTCAACGCTGCGAAAGGCTGCTTGGATATGAGTGCGTTGCAGAGTTCACTGCTGCGCCTGGGGTCACGAGGTCATTGCTTTACCTGCAAAAATATTTTATTTTCAGACAACAGCCATTTCTGCGAAATTCGTAGTCCCTGTATTAAAGCATTTAAGTAGCAGCGTGTTATATTCTTCTACAGTATTTCTGTACCTTTCATTTCTCATTCTGTAATCAGGATTTATATCTTTATTTTCCGCTTCTTAATGGTAAATTTTTATTACATTTACCCTCGTTTTATTCCCATTTAATATAAATCCTTATAAAAACGTTTTATCTTACAAAAGGTAAAGTAAAGTAACATTCTACGTTCTAAGTCTATCAGAAGACAAATGGTTACGGAGAAAAACTGACCTAATATTGCTGTCTAGGGCTGCGCAAATTATTCAGGGGTGGGTAAATTTGATAGTAGGCACTCCGTTAGGTTTAAACCTCCTCCAGTTCACATGTAAAGGTAAAGGTACAACTATCCCTCTACAGGCCTAGACAGACCCTTAGGGTACCAGGAGGTTGAGGCTCCCAGATGTCCAATCGGCACAGGAAGGTGGTAAGTTTGTCAGCCCTACGCACCGGCCGCCTTTACCACCCAAGAAATACTCCTGGTACTCATTTCTGTTAGGGACTGAGTCGACCCCAGGGTCGTAGTACGGCAGGAAGGATTAAGTCAATGACGCCATCGGGAATTGAACCCACGACCTTCCGGCTTTTGGCGCAGTGCCTCAACCAACTGCGCCACCGCGTGCCTCCCAGTTCATGTGTGGGAAACAATAATGTAACCGCGCATCCATGATAGCAAATACTCACATGTGACTTCCATCACGCTACAGTAGTAAATGTAACAGGTCGGGTGATGGTTAGGTGGATAGCGAGATCGCCGGCTAACAGTTTAGCGAAGAGCTGAGAGCCACTCGGGGAATTTTACGTGCTCGATATTAATCAAGAGGCTTAAACATCGGGCTCCAAAAATCACACACGAAGGAAAACTTTGATATATGTATTTCGGAATTGTAGGTTATATCACGATCTCTGAGCCCACACAGTCAGATTCGTAACTGTGTTAAGTCGTATACTGATGCACCTACACACACATATTGCTACTGCCGCAACAGAAAGTATCGGATGTGATTATGCTGCATTAATCGCAAAAGAAATAATTGTATAATTAATTTATTTATTTCGCCATCACTTATTGTGCTAAGACCATCAGTATTAGCAGTTTACAAGGCCTAAAGTGTGTAATATATCAAGTTTATTTCCGAAGCAGAATTTACGACCTTTCTTGTTGAAACCAAAACACCGAGTGTTCGCGTACTAAAACTGATCGCCAATACAGCGCCAAGCAGAATCGCGCTGTGGAGAAGGTATCTGACCTGAGGTCAGACGGTCATCCCCTTCTTTGTAATTTTGTTTGTGTGTGGGAGGGGGGGGGGGCAAGCTGAGGATCCTCGCACCAGAGAGTTTGTGGGAGCTAAGAGTAAACAAATGCAAGTCCGTGACTTTCTGGAGGAAACAAGACTTAGGTCAGCATGACATATGCAGTACCAAATCGTATTCCCAGGTTTTGTTCAGCCGCTCTGCATTAAATTAAAGAACTCCATCCCAAAGAAGCTGCTTATATATAATTGCTTCCTTCCTATTAAAAAATAGTTATTATATTTGATGATAAGAAATCACTCAATTTTTCATCTGGATATGGCAGTCCTTGGATTCGAACTCAGGTTTTCCTGCTACAATAAATGTGGAGTAACATAGGCCAGCTGCTGATCCTTCTACATAAATACGGCATCTAATGAATATGCAAACCTTATTGTTAAAATAAAATAACCCACAAAATGCTCGATATTTGCAATATGTAATTTTACAATTAAAATATTAAAACTCCAAAATGTTTCGATTCCCTCAAAATCATCTTCAGGGAGAAAACATCAGGTATGTATAAAACATGAATTGAATTAAAATAATGGTGTACGATGCATGTGGATGTCCTGGAGTTCACGTTAGGAGCAGAAATGTGAAGAAATATTCCATATGGTGAGAATATAGTAAATAGTCGTATTGGATTACACTTAATCTATACAGTAGAAATATCATGTAGACGGGACGAGGGTAAGTAAGGTAAGAGCACGGTACGAGCACGGTAAGAGCACGGTACGAGCACGGTACGAGCACGGTAAGAGCACGGTACGAGCACGGTACGAGCACGGTACGAGCACGGTACGAGCACGGTACGAGCACGGTACGAGCACGGTACGAGTACGGTACGAGCACGGTACGAGCACGGTACGAGCACGGTACGAGCACGGTATGAGCACGGTACGAGCACGGTAGAGCACGATACGAGCACGGTAAGAGCACGGTACGAGCACGGTAAGAGCACGGTACGAGCACGTAAGATCACGGTACTGTAATCGTACCTTACGTACCGTCGTACAAGACTTAAAACAGTTTTTGGATCATGTAAGTCCAAAGGTCCTGTCACAATTCTGCAGTCCTGTATGACATAATTTGAAATTTTCAGGTCTTTATATTAAAATTGTTTTGGAACAAACTTACACGACGTACAAATCGGCACACAAGCTCAATCTAAGGGCCAACAGGCTTCAACTTCTTCTTCAAACCTTGACAAAATCTGGACGTTTTGTCTGACTTTAAATTTGCTTCTAAGAATACGAAAGAGGGAACAGTTTTCAAAATTACGTTGGATCTAATTTATATCCGTCTTTGTATGCAATCTACAGAGAAGGAAGAGTGGAAACATTTGTGTTGTGACTCGCAATATTAAACAGTACTAAGGCGTACGATGGGGGCTTTCCTTAGGCAAAGGGAAATAAAATTATTTCCTCTATAGTAATTCGTAATAAAAAGATTAATAAGAATATAAGCAAGAAGTTCTGAGAAGATCTTTTGACGCTTTTTGCCCTTCAGGTGTTTCTTTATACAGGGTGATTTATAAGAAGTCTGCTGAAATTCGTGGGTATATCAATCATGTTATTTTAAGTCAAAGGAATTCTATTAACATGCATTCAATTCGGGAAATTTAAGGAGTCTTTTCAGTAGAAAGAAAGATCTTTTCGTACCAGAAAAAACGCGTTTTAAGGAAAACGTTCACAGTACATTCAATGTAACGGCACAGCAAAAATCTTTGCTCTTCCTAGAATTTGGTTTCGTGCAGTCTGGTAACGAATGACTACGTATTAGTCTGATCCTACTGCCTCCGTCACAAGTGCAGAAGGTGTGGCAGTAGGTTTCTAAGCAACGTTGGTAACTCTGCGTCACGTCTCAGAATGATCATCATATTCATCTCGCATCTCATTCATTCATTCTGCAGTCTGTCTTAGACAGGTCCGTAGCCTCTTCCAAAGCAAGTTAACCACAGGGTGAGATCTAGTGCTTCCTCTTTCGATTTCCAGTATATTTTTTCCTTCAGGTCATCCAGTAGCTGCTTACGTCTTCTCCCTCATCTTCCCGTCATTTCTATCCTTCCTTCTAACTTTCCTTCAATCACATGTTTCAGAAGGCAGTTCCTACGCAAGATGTGACCAATCCAGTTAGCCTTTCTTCTCTTTATTGTATGTACGATATTCCTCTCCTCCTTCACTCTATGTAATACTTCTTCATTTCTCACACGATCGGTCCAACTGATCTTCTCCATCCTTCTCCAGCACCACATTTCAAGACTTTCCAGATACTTCTGATCTACTTTCCTACTGATCTCACATCTAGCCTAAAATAACTGCTATTTATAATGAAATATTAGACAATTGGATTTTGAAACCTTTTGAGAGCGAGATTTTCCGCGCCGTTCAAACCGACCCCGAGGACCAAGTTACCCCCTGTACCATTATTGCCGGATCTGCGTGGTAAAGCGGTCACAACATGGTGTTGACGACCCGTCCTCATTTATCGCCTAGTTTAAACATATGTAGATTTGTACTTGTGCTCACCAGTCTGTTCTCAAAATTTTATGAAGCGGCCTTTACCTTTACCTTTACCTTTACGTTTATCTTTACCTTTGAAGGAAATATAATTACACTTCAGGAACTCTTCAAAGTGTCCGTCCACGATCTGAATGCATATTTAAGAGCAGTGTTGCCAACAAATTCAATAATAAGCCGTGTATTTAAATCAGATGTGGGCGCTTTGAAGACCCTTTTGTAAGGTTTTCATTCTTATTTTGCTCTATTGTTACCTTGAGACCAAAAAACGATATTATATTGCATTGTCCTAAAACATTTTCGTGAAAATCAATTAAGACATACGGAGAGAGTGTGTTCCAAATGCGATAATTAATTTCTTCCGACGTTGCATTTTTTAAATCATCTTGTGGTCTGTGTGGAACTCCGGCCCATTGTGGGAGCGTTGCATATATATACTCCGGATGACAGATGATTATGTAACTTTAGTGGAGTGACAATTGAGAGGGGTAAACCGAACCACAAACACCACGCAAAATTCGCTTCGAATGAATCCGGTCATTGGCAGTGGCTAACCGACTGAGCCATCGCATCCAGTTTTGCAGAATTCGCGACCACAAGTCCTTTCATTGCAAACATACATACATAGCCGTGCACAACCAATCGCTTCCTAGGGTCATATTTTTTTCTTATATTTATTACAAATACAGGGTTCTGGTAGGGAAATGTACAACTTGGAAGACCTAGACATAGACAGGAGGATAATATTAAACTAAATCTTCAAGAAGTAGGATGGGAAGGCATGGGCTGGATTGATCTGGCTCAGGATAAGGACAGGTGACAGGCGCTCCAGAATGCGGTAATGAACCTTAGGGTTCCATAAAATGGGGGGAAATTTCTTGACTAGCTGAGGACCTGTTAGCTTCTCAGGAAGGACTTTGCTCCATGGAGTTAGTTATTTCACCTTCAGAACATTTAAACTGTATTTGAATGAGTAACGGGGACTATTTTGTTGCTGATAACGCGGCCGAAGCATGAAACTAACCTCTCACATCCATTTAATACATCACCTAATTGTGGCACCTATACCTCCACCCTCTCATACACCTTCATGGCATCGTGCCTAATTAATTAATTCCCAGGACAACATTACTTGTACATTTATATAAGTTGTAGATCTTAGTAAACACTTTACCTGTTTTTCTGTATTTAAAGCGATAATGAAGCTTAACAAATTAGGTATCATATAGGAGTAATAAGGACCAATATTAAATTCATAAAATATTTAGTATATAAGCAACGCGGAAATTTAGTAGAAATCAGTTAAGTACTTTCGAAACAACCATGCGGACGACAAATTTAAAGCAATGGCTTTTCCGTGTTCCTTTCTTGCAGTGCATTTATTCTTCCTCATTTAATAAAAGGAAATATTACGTAATGAGTGACTTCATGCTCTACATCAAGCGACAAATCAAGCAGGGTAATATAGACAGGGCATTTAGCACGCTTATAAAAATGTAAGGTTCTTGTAAAATGTATTCGGTAAGCCTGAAGAGAATACGATTCTTGGTTGACGTAGAAATAGATGCAATGATGATATTTAAAAGGAAAACGAAGAAATAAGATGCGAGAATATGAGTAACATTCGTCTGGATCAGAGCAGGAAATGTGGCATTGAAACTCCCCTTTTTGTAAAATTCGGGTAATTTATTTATCACTTGAAATAGTGTTAGTTTCTAAAGAAGGACCCCGAGGCAAATTTCAGCAGGATGGCACGTTAAATTAGGCTGTAATTTTCCTTCCATATACTTTCCACTTCATTATACAGAGTGTTTCATAAATCCCTCCGGGATTTCGGAGGTCTGTAGCTCAGGAGCCAAATCACACACAGGAGATGACAGCATGTCAGTGAAAAGAGTACATATCCAAGTTTTGAACTCACCTTACAAATGTTCAATATGTCCCCCTTTGGTGACTCGACAGACGTCAATCCTGTAATCTAGCTCCTGCCACACACGGCCTACCTGTTCGTTTTGCGACACACAAACAGCCAGTTTCCTCTTTCAGTCTCTTACTGTTTTGTCCGTTGGTGGTTCTGTACGATACTTGTTCGAAAACCACTTTGCACTGTTACAATTGACTGAGTTTTAGCAAATTGCAGGACACAAAAAGCTTTCTGTTCACCTGAAAACGCCATGTTTGCACACCACTGCCTCCTAGCGGAGAAACGGGTAACTACGCCATCGCATCTGTCACGAAAATACTTTTACATTTCCTCTATCCGTTGGCATGCCTTTATCTCTTATATGTGGGTTTGCTACTGCATGGCCAAGCCTCTAAATCCCGGATGGACTTATGAAACACGCTGTACAGTACCAATCACAGGCCAAAATGTTTACAATAAAGAAGTTAAAAAGAAATAAACATGCCAAAGCATATTAAAAGGTCTATAAAAATGTAAAAACGTAAAACTAAATAGCGACGTATTTTAGAAGGTAAAACAGTAAAGTAATTGAATTCAAATTTGTAAAAAAAAAGTAGAATATTAAAAATATTAAAACACAAAACAGACAAATCATTTTCGTTTGTGTTATTAAATATAAGCCTGTCAAGAAATTATTACATCGTGTTCGGTATTGCTTGCATTTATCTTCTTCGTTTTCTACTGACTCTCGCGCGTGTTTAATGCTATTACCAGAAGCATTTTAATTAATTAGCACTACACTCTCATCCTCATACTTCAATCTCCATAATTACATTCTCCACTCTGCACCAACCATTTCAGACAGCCAAATAATATCGACATCTGTTTCTGCAGCCAGTTTTACAAAACAAACACTGACTATGATCTACTACAAATCCATTATAATTCTCACATTCAAGAGCAATTAATTATGGAAGATAACTAGAGGCGGACTTAGTTCAACAAGACAGATTTCCTGCCACCACTTGTTTCTTTTATTTATGTTTCGAGAAATAAAAGAATTAAAACGGAACAAAACAAGAGAGAAGAATTGAATTATTTATACCAACAAATGCACGAAGACAGTTTTTTCACTGTTTTCTTTATTATTACGAGAAGAGAGAAGAAATTAAAATAACAGCAATTGACCTTAGCATTTTAAGTACTACTGCTATTGATTGAGTAAATAACGCGCATGCGTTAGAGCAGTGTTTATCAGATAGTGTCACGTGGAATCGTGGGTTTCGGCGAAGGGAAAATACAGGTTTTACAAGAAGGTTTATTTACAAATATAAAACAAAGCTAATTTAAATATTATTATAAATTTCACTTTTAAGAGTTTCATTTTTATTTAAAAATGATTCGTTCTTTCAAATATTTTCCTAATTTTAGCAATAAAAAGAATAAAAAATAAAATCGTACTTTGAAAATAATTCTTTCATGGAACAACACTTTATCAAGTGTTATTTTTTACATGAAACATGATGTTTATTTACATACAAGCACGGTTACAACATATGTTGCTCTTATATCCTTGTTTCAATATTTTTTTTTATCCTTACGAATGCTTCCTCCAGATTTCCAGGTGCAAAAGAATTTTTCTAAGAATTTCTCAAATATTTTTCGAGAGAAAAGGGTTCTATGACTTCAATATATATACGGAAAAACTTATCTAGCTCCTTCCTTGCCCTTCCCCACGTTCTTTATCGTACAGTACTCGAAATTTTTTTATGGCATTTGGTTATAGGTAGACCTACATATGTTATGATTTCCGTACTCATTCCATTTTTGTCACTGTCAGTCAAGTATAAACACTTTCTTTACATTTTTTCACTGTCAGTCAAGTATAAACACTTTCTTTACATTTTGTCACTGTCAGTCAAGTATAAACACTTTCTTTACATTTTTTCACTGTCAGTCAAGTATAAACACTTTCTTTACATTTTGTCACTGTCAGTCAAGTATAAACACTTTCTTTACATTTTGTCACTGTCAGTCAAGTATAAACACTTTCTTTACTTTTTTTTACTGTCAGTCAAGTATAAACACTTTCTTTACATTTTGTCTCTGTCAGTCAAGTATAAACACTTTCTTTACATTTTGTCACTGTCAGTCAAGTATAAACACTTTCTTTACTTTTTTTTACTGTCAGTCAAGTATAAACACTTTCTTTACATTTTGTCTCTGTCAGTCAAGTATAAACACTTTCTTTACATTTTGTCTCTGTCAGTCAAGTATAAACACTTTCTTTACATTTTGTCTCTGTCAGTCAAGTATAAACACTTTCTTTACTTTTTTTTACTGTCAGTCAAGTATAAACACTTTCTTTACATTTTGTCTCTGTCAGTCAAGTATAAACACTTTCTTTACATTTTTTCACTGTCAGTCAAGTATAAACACTTTCTTTACATTTTGTCTCTGTCAGTCAAGTATAAACACTTTCTTTACTTTTTTTTACTGTCAGTCAAGTATAAACACTTTCTTTACATTTTGTCTCTGTCAGTCAAGTATAAACACTTTCTTTACTTTTTTTTACTGTCAGTCAAGTATAAACACTTTCTTTACATTTTGTCTCTGTCAGTCAAGTATAAACACTTTCTTTACATTTTTTCACTGTCAGTCAAGTATAAACACTTTCTTTACATTTTGTCTCTGTCAGTCAAGTATAAACACTTTCTTTACTTTTTTTTACTGTCAGTCAAATATAAACACTTTCTTTACATTTTGTCTCTGTCAGTCAAGTATAAACACTTTCTTTACTTTTTTTTACTGTCAGTCAAGTATAAACACTTTCTTTACATTTTGTCTCTGTCAGTCAAGTATAAACACTTTCTTTACATTTTGTCTCTGTCAGTCAAGTATAAACACTTTCTTTACATTTTTTCACTGTCAGTCAAGTATAAACACTTTCTTTACATTTTGTCTCTGTCAGTCAAGTATAAACACTTTCTTTACTTTTTTTTACTGTCAGTCAAATATAAACACTTTCTTTACATTTTGTCTCTGTCAGTCAAGTATAAACACTTTCTTTACTTTTTTTTACTGTCAGTCAAGTATAAACACTTTCTTTACATTTTGTCTCTGTCAGTCAAGTATAAACACTTTCTTTACATTTTGTCTCTGTCAGTCAAGTATAAACACTTTCTTTACATTTTGTCTCTGTCAGTCAAGTATAAACACTTTCTTTACATTTTGTCTCTGTCAGTCATGTATAAACACTTTCTTTACATTTAAACATACACAAAGTTACAAGCAGTCTTCTCATGAAAGGTTCCTCCAAATAACAATGCACACATCACAAAGAACCTCGACCTTATCATGGTCTAAAACATGCATTCGAATCATTCATATATATACATGACGTACATTACGAAGTGCAAGACAACATACACTCTCGAACTTACGCAGCATAAATAGCATTGAAATAATAAGAGCTGTCTGCAAGCAAACAAAACCTGCTACTGGTATTAATTTGATTTTCCTTTTGCTGTAGGAGTAGCTATAGTCACAATAAACAGACGTTAGATTATGAAACGAAAGGAATAGGTAACCACTTGAAAGGGAAGACTTAATTAACATGAATATTTAAAACTCCATTTCAAAGGTGTTTACAAGACGCAGTAACACACAGGTCTATGGACATTAATATTTGAGGTCCTCCCTCCTGTGGGAATCAAAATTACAGTAATCTGCTCTGTGATCCTGTGTAGCACAGTAGGAAAATGCTACATACGTTAACCAAAATACACGGCGTCATATCAAACCTGTATAATCAGCGCCGTCAGAAACACGTGTCACAATAAAAACAACAATACGCAACAACAAAAGCAAGAGCAATAACAACGGCAACTGCAAGAACAGTAAGAGCAATGAAAACAGCAACAACAGCAACAGAAAGAACAGCAACAGCAATGACAAAAGCAACAGCAAAGACAACAGTAACAACAACAGTAACAGCAAGAGCAACAGCAATAAAAACAACAGCAACAGTACCAACAGCAAGAACAGCAGCAGCAAAAACAACAGCAGCAACAACAGCAACAACAAGGACAACAGCAAAAGTAAAAACAACAGCAGCAAGTACAGCAACAACAAGAACAGCAACAGCAAGAACAACAGCAGCAAGAACAGCAACAACAAGAACAACAGTAACAGCAAGAAGAACAGCAACAGCAAAAACAACAGAAGCAAGAACAGCGATAACAAGAACAACAGCAACATCAAAAACAGCAACAGCAATAGCAAAAACAACAGCAAGAGCAACAGCAAGAACAGCGATAACAAGAACAACAGTAACAGCAATAGCAAAAACAACAGCAAGAGCAACAGCAAGAACAGCAACAAGAACAACAGCAACAGCAAGAACAACAGCAAGGGCAATAGCAACAACACCAACAGCAAGAGTAGCAGCAGCAGCAAAAACAACAGCAAGAACAGCTACAACAAGAACAACAGCAAGAGCAACAGCAACAACACCAACAGCAAGAATAGCAGCAGCAGCAGCAAAAACAACAGCAAGAACAGCTACAACAAGAACAACAGCAAGAGCAACAGCAACAACATCAACAGCAAGAATAGCAGCAGCAGCAAAAACAACAGTAAGAACAGCTACAACAAGAACAACAGCAAGAGCAAGAGCAACAGTAACAACACCAACAGCAAGAATAGCAGCAGCAGCAGCAAAACAACAGCAAGAACAGCTACAACAAGAACAACAGCAAGAGCAACAGCAACAACACCAACAGCAACAACAACGACGACGACAAGGATTTCGCAAAATGTTTTCTTCACCGCCTTCGACTCTGTGCACCAGGCTCCCACTTGTCACACTGCATGTGTCTACAGCCACTCTGCATCACATATCTTGCATAGACTGCTGACGGACACTGACATGTGTAATATTGCAACGCAGAGTTTGACGCGCATTGAGTTGCTGACGCCGGCACAAGTGACAGTTTTGCTGCAAGACTCTTCCTACAGAAAGGACTCGAGTGAGCTGCTCTGGTTTTAATACTGACGTAATAAATCTCATTTCGTAAGAAAGACGTCGACAATTTCATTAGCATATCGTCTGCGTCCTACAGCGTTAAACAGGATCAAAAGGAAGTCATTAATCAAGTATATGATAAAATTCTAAACAGAAGTATCGCAACGTCGCTGGTGGCAAAACACAGACAAAGTTGTTCACAGAAGGAGAAGATGAAACACATTACGGAAGCCATGCATAATATTCCCCAATGAACATTTCTTGCGAGCTGAATTATAAATAGTTCATATGTTATAAATGACATGACAAAGTACAAACGTAACAGAGGTGCGTTCGCGTAACCATTGTTGTTGTGGAAAATCAATAAGTATTACATGTTCTGAGTGTGCGCTTATAGACTCGGTTATCCGGCATGCAAAGCGCATACGCCGTATTATATTTTCATGTGGCCTGTCTGGATCTACCATATTTTTCTACATTATCTCACAAATGGCACGATTTTCGGAAAAAAAAAATGTATTGAACACAAAATATATTTTGATTTTCTCTACAACTTTTGTCTAAAACATTTCTCATTCTAAGAAGAATTCGGCGAGATATTGTCATAAATGTACATAGGTCTTCATGTAAAGTACCCGTTGTTCTTGTCAGATGTTAATCAAACTTGAATCTTCTCGACAGATTTTCGAAAGGTAAATGTCAAACTTCATGAAAATCCGTCCGACGGACGGACAGGCATGACGAAGGTAATAGTAGCTTTTCGCAATTTTGCGAAAAGCGCCTAAGAACTGTACAATATAAGATCTCATAATCCTAGCGTATAAAAAAATACGGAATTTTTACCTCTTACATAATGTTTTATACGAAGCCTGACGATGATCCATGTACACAATCGAAACATGTAGCTTGACAATTGAAATAAAATAAGCATTGTGTTTAGACTGAACCTGAGTTCATACTGAATGTATATAAAATGTTTTACTTAGGAAACATTAAATTTTTTATGTACTTTGTATGCTGTATCTTTTTATGTGACATCCTATTTGGAACATACTTTGAAGTACAATCAAACGGAGCAGATGTCTGAATACAGAGAGGACAGGTTTTTAAAGCCATTCAATTAACATCTAAATAAAAAATACAAAAAAATTTCAAACGAATGTAACTTCCAAAGATCCATTAACGATGGATAAAAATAGAAGCCTAGTCTGCTGACAAAACAAAAAAAAACAGTTATTAATTCTAAAACACTCAGTTTGTTATCCAATATCCTGTGTGCTTTTTGTGTAATAAAAGCCGTTATGTTGACTGCCAACAGCTGTTACACAAATAGCAGATTGAGGCACACTGTTACAGGTAATGAAGGCCCCGATATTTATTCGTATTGCAAAAACCCTATCTATTTCAAATACCGAACAGATGTATAGGTTTTCAAATATGACATTTATGGAACCATGAAGTTGACACCCGGTGACAAATGCCGTCTTATGAGATGTGACACCGTGTTTATTGCAACTGTTTACCATCTGTCTGGAGAAAGTTACTGTCTTAGTCTTTGTGGCAGAAAATGACTCTCAAACCCTGACAAAGGAATAAATATGTTCATCCGAAACCTTGGTAAAATTCTACCAAAAAAAGAAGGCGTCACATCACAGAAAACAGCGTTATTCTTAGTCACCGTCATGATAACCTAAAATGTTACATAACTCTTCGTTGTTTGTTTCCATATGCCCTTATTTTTTTGTAGATTGGGTGAGGGGGGTATTTAGGAATAGGTTCTGAAGCAAATGGAGGAAAATTACATAATCAAAAGCTTTATAGGTCTATGTTTAGTAAATTGTTTCAGTGTTATTAAATAAAGGATAAGATAGGATAAACATGTAGCAAGCACGTAGAGATGAGAAATGCATTCAAAACTGTCAAAAAATTTGAAGCAAGGGAATGACGTAGTATCCTTGAGCTTAGAGGAGAAATGATACTTTAATGTACCTTAAACACGAGTAGATGGGGTGTGAAAACGATTACACTGGATCAGAATAGATTCCAGTAGCAGAATGTTTTGAGAAAGGCACTGAAATTTGTTATTTTAAAAAGGGTCGTTATGGTGTGTACCTTGGTCGCGTGACTCACTGCTACCCTCTCAAAGAAGACTGCTCAATGTAGTTAATCAACATAATCGGCAATGACTATAGAAAAATATTAATTTTATCTACTCCCTCTAGCCTATAACTATGACCATTACTTGCACGATTACAGATTAGGTAATGGCCTAGGCTTTCAAGAGGTTCGGTTATACTTATAAGTGATAAACCCCATAAAACACAGTAAAAACTGTTGTGGTTTTTAAATGGGTTATACAAAGTTTTTTAATTTTTTTTATTTTCATTTTTTGGCGCTTCGGCCCATATTCGCATCATGGCCTCCCCTTACGAGACTTCGCGATTACACTCATTTTAGACACACTACATTCAGTAGGACTCCTCTGGAAAAGGGATCGGCCCGACGCGAAAGCTTCTACCTGACAACACACAACACTCACAAGAGACAGACATCCATGCGCCCGGCGATATTCGAACCCGCAATCCCAGCAAGCGAGCGGCCGTAGACCGCGCGGTCACTGGGATCGGCTTATACAAAAAATGCCTGAGCATACTGTGCATCCATGCAAAAGCTCCGGCCGTTACTCGCAGAACTCTTTCTGCACAGTCACGGATTCGAACCCAGGCACTTCAGTTATGATTTGTGTCGACGAAGTGGCACTGTGCCAGGTTTTCCTCAGACAACTTCTTTGTTCCCCTGTCAATATTATTCCACCATTGCTCCATATTCATATTTCAATCATGTTCTTTTGACGCCATGCTCTTAACCTCAGCAACAGAGAACGTCATTAAATTAACGTTTAAATTTATAATCAGTGCAATTATTTTAATGGAATCCATCTCATTGCGTTGTGACATATTAACAGTGGTATATATATATATATATATATATATATATATATATATATATTACCATCACACAAACTAACTTTTAATAATATGCTACATGTTTCGGTATTTAAGGACCATCATCATGTATTTTAGTGCCTGATGATGGTCTTTAAGGACCGAAAAATTTAGCATTTATTGATGATATTATTAAAACGTTGTTGTATTTGACAGTAATATACGTATATATGCCAATACCAATAGAGTGTATTTATGTATGCAACCGTATCGAGGTCGGCGGGTTGTACAAAGTATTAAATGAAGATAAATTCTACTCCGCTAGCAATATGAATCCCCTCGACTGTAGCTGTGGGTGAAAACCGAGGTGCCAGTTGCAGTTTACAGTTTCACTGTTAATACTGTCTCGTTTATTGATTGTTTATTTAATGACGCTGAGAGTAGACCATAATATAGAAAGTCGAATATCAGGAAAATGAGTAATGTATAGGAAATGAGTGAAAGTAAGCGAATTTTAATAATATCCCGACATTTACATTGTCAGGGACGACAGGAATATCCTACATATAATAAAAAGAAGAAAGGCTAACTGGATTGGTCACATCTTGCGTAGAAAAAGCCTTCTGAAACACGTGATTGAAGGAAAGTTAGAGGGAAAGCTAGAAGTGACGGGAAGACGAGGAAGATGATGTAAGCAGCTATTGGTTGGCCTTAAGGAAGAAAGAGGATCCAGGAAATTGAAAGAGGAAGCACTAGATCGCACTCTGTGGAGATCTCGCTTTGGAAGAGGCTACGGACCTGTCGTAAGACAGACTGCAGAATGAATGGTTTGCTAAGAGGTATTGAGGAACGCTATGAAATATCTCTACCTAAATAGCCGAAATCTGAGCCTAAATTTTAAAACTTGTCCTGTCGAAAAATAAAAAAGTTTGCTAATAACCCGAATATGACGATAAAATAAACGGCTCTGATTAATTAATTAAGGGCCAAACCATGAAGAAAAGAGGTAGTGGAGGTAGAGGTCCACCCATGTTTAACGTCAACACTACAGGGATGAGTGCACAGCTTCACATCTTTTTACCCCCTAGGAAAGCTCCACCGCTTCCCATTGAATACGAGCCTGGGTGGCCCCGAGAAAGGGCCCGGGCGCTTTCGAGAAGAGAAAAATCTTTGTCCCTCCCGGGATTCGAACTCTGATCTGTTGGTCATCCAGTCCGTAGCCAAGTCACTATACTGACTGAGCTATCGTGGATCGTCATGTTGTTCTGCGTCGCCTTAACGGAATGGAATAAAACGAAAAAGCCGAATAATAGTGGATAAGGGGGGGGGGGAGGAATGATCAAAATGGTTGGAGGGAGTGGGACGCGTGTTCTGCGCTTCTGCATCGTCCCCTGGGGGCCCGGATAGTTCGCTACGCCCCGCCGCCACATTCCAATTTCACCGGTACTTTTGCAAAATGACTGTGCGGCTACAGAGCCTTGAATGCAGCACAGTGGAACGACAGCCGGAACATTTCGCTGTGTTTAGAGAAACTCTGCATAATGAGTGTCAACAAAGGTGAGCCTAGACTAAAGAAGTGAAAACAAAATCAAAAAGCAGCCCTGCGTTACCGAACTGTTATTGGAGTGGTTAAATAAAGCACGATGAAACGGGAGAGGTATGTGATTCGTATGAGAAGAGAAATGCATACGGAGCCTTGGTGGGAAAACCTGAAGGAAAGAGGTCACTTGCAGGACCTAGAATTAGATGCGACGGTACTATTAGAACGGATCTTCAAGAGGCGTGATGAAGGGTGTGGACTGAATTGGCGTGGCTCAGGATAGGGGCAGGTGGCGGATCCTTGTAAATGCGGTAATGCATTCGGGTACTATAAAATGCGGGAATTTCATTAAAAGCTCAGAAACTTTTAGAAGCTTAAAAAGGTATTTGCTCCGTGGAGTCAGTAAGTCAGTTAACTATTCAGTCAGTCAGTTACTCAGTCAGTCAATTCGTCAGTCAGTTACTCAGTCAGCCAGTCAGTCAGGCAGTTAGTTTGTTGGTTGCTTAGTTAGTTACTTAGTTAGACAGACAGACAGACAGACAGACAGACAGACAGACAGACAGACAGACAGATAGACAGACAGATAGATAGATAGATAGATAGATAGATAGATAGATAGATAGATAGATAGTCAGTCAGTCGTTTAGTTATTCAGTCAGTTATAGATAGATAGATAGTCAGTCAGTCGTTTAGTTATTCAGTCAGTTAGTCAGTCGGTCAGTCAGTCAGTCAGTCAGCCAGTCAGTCAGTCAGTTAGTTATTTAGTCAGTCAGATAGTCGTCAGTCAGTTAAGGGTAACTGTATAGACAGGTAAAATCAACAACATATTTCAGACATACAACGGGATATCACACGTAACTGTATGGAGTCAAGCGCTCTTGGGCGATCAGCGGTATGAAAATGAGTTTAATGTTTCGGACACTGTCTCTACCTCCATCATCAGGAGGGACGTCCTGAGTGATGAAGCCGTCTCATATTTGCAGTAAACACATCGTTGTTACCGGAGCCAAGGCTCTGAAGGCAACCGTGCATGTAAATACGACAGCTGCGTCGCTTCTAGCTCTGTGAACATAAATCTGTTTACACAAACTGTTGACTGCTTTATTGTCTGTGAAAAGCGAGCAGCTACTTTACACGAAACATCCTGCATCAAAACGACAGAACACAGTACAAGGTTTTGGAAATTACACTTGTTTTCATGGCAAACTTGGTCCATGGTCATTGACGTAACGGGCAAGGGAGAGATGGAATGTAGGAAGGCCCTTGTCTTCTTTCGTAATGCTATATAACTTTCTGGAGTTTTAGGAAAATGATTGAATTTCAGAACTTTCTTGTTCCGGAGGACATTTATAGAGAGACAGAGACTAGCGACTATCGCTTTACATAGACACAATAGTCTCCGGCAGAAATCTGACAACAGGGGTTATTGCTTCATCGCGACGATATTCGAACATAAGACCAGGGGTGAACAAATTTTCCAAAAATAAACTAGAAGTCGCCTCAAAATTATTCGTGCCAGAAGTATGACATGAAGCAATTTCCATACTGAAGATTCACAAATATCAGGCGCCATTGTACAAAATTCGTCACAGCGACATGGCACCCGGGATTTGTGCACCCTGTAAAAGACCCTTGTATGTCCGCAGAGAATCTATAATTTCGAAAATTTGTGACGTTGTAGAGAGAAAGGGAAGTTTTGTGTTTAAAGACTTTGTTAAATGTAAGGATTATGTAACCTTAGTGGTACATTAACGAAATGTGTTTTGGAGAAGTGGTGGAATGATTCTGACGGAAAAAAAACCGAAGAACGCGGAGTAAGATCTGCCCCAGCGCCAATCTGTTCTCTACAAATGCCTTATGGAGTGGTCTGAGGAAACAAGCAACACATATTTACCTATGGTTCATTTACGCTGATGTAGTGTGTATATATTTTTTGTTGCTAATCACTACTAAGCTTTATTCTATTCGACTACAAGACAATGAATTGAATAATAAATATGAATGTGATTACTACTGAAAGAAGGTCAAGTCACAGCCGAGTTTAGGGCGGGCACGGGAAAGGAGTGCCTGTTCTAACCTTACCCAATCCGGAATTTCTAACACACACACATACACACAATACACAAATCCCCAAATCCTGCTGTTGTTCACTTTTGGTGATCAGTTTGTATAACAACGCTTACCTGGGATACGTAAAACCAAAATTAAAATGCAGAATATATCTTCTTAATGTGTTTCGTCTCTCTCTCTCTCTCTCTCTCTCCAACCAACACCCACAGCGGCTACAAACAAAATGATCTCAAATCTACAGAATTTACCCCCACTTCGGCTATACGAACTTCCGGTCAACCACAACATGCAAACTAATTTCCCTGTTGCCGTGCAACAATTCAGCAGTGGCTAGGCCTTGCGTCTTAAAACAGAACAAAGAAACAGAATACACTAACATCTACACTACGCCACTCTTACAAACAGAATACAGTAACATCTACACTACGCCACTCTTACAAACAGAATACACTAACATCTACACTACGCCACTCTTACAAACAGAATACACTAACATCTACACTACGCCACTCTTACAAACAGAATACACTAACATCTACACTACGCCACTCTTACAAACAGAATACACTAACATCTACACTACGCCACTCTTACAAACAGAATACACTAACATCTACACTACGCCACTCTTACAAACAGAATACAGTAACATCTACACTACGCCACTCTTACAAACAGAATACAATAACATCTACACTACGCCACTCTTACAAACAGAATACACGAATATCTACACTACGCCACTCTTACAAACAGAATACAGTAACATCTACACTATGCCACTCTTACAAACAGAATACACTACGCCACTCTTACAAACAGAATACAGTAACATCTACACTACGTCACTCTTACAAACAGAATACAATAACATATACACTACGCCACTCTTACAAACAGAATACAGTAACATCTACACTACGTCACTCTTACAAATAGAATACAGTAATATCTACACTACGCCACTCTTACAAAAGCTGATATTCGACATCGATCTTTTCGTTAGTGTTAAAAAAGTAAGTTTCGGAAAGCGGATCTGCTTCCATCGTCAGGAAAATAAAACGATATAAGAAGTCAGACATGTGCGTCCCTCAATAAAGTTACAGTCACAAACTTCAGGCATAATTTGCATTGTCAGCTACTAAGAATATTCAGCATGGAATGTAAGCAGGGTTGAAGGCAGCGCGGTTGAAGGTGCTGCATCTACACCGCCTTGGGATTTTGATATAATTTGTATTTTATATTTAAAAAAATTAATTAAATTAAAATATAAGAATTTTGCAAAAACAACCATTTTAATTAAATTACGCCTATGTTACTATGTCACCACCTTGTTCAGTGCCGACAATTCACAAATTCTGTCATTTCGTACACACGTAACATGCAACACTTTGCAAAATCTTACCGGTGCTGATGAATGGAAGGATGTAGAAGTTTTAACAGTCCACGTGAAGGCATATACAGGGCATACACAAAAGAATGGTGCGGTTTCAAAAGTGAATAAAAAATTTATTTCTCACCTTACACGGGCACAACATACACCGTCAGCGGCGGCAACTATCCACGTTTCTCATTTAGTAATTACAATCCTTCAATGTGTGCACCCTGGGTCACACGACAAACATCCACACGGTAATCAAACTCATCCCAGACCCGGTGTAGCATGTCCGCTGTAATGGCCTGCAGTGCATGCGTTATCCGATCACGAATTTCATGGATGGACGTGTGCAATGGTGGTACATAAACGCTGTCTTTAACGAACCCCCAAAGAAAGAAATCGCATGGTGTAAGATCTGGCGAACGGGGTGGCCAAGGGAGAAGGTTCTTGTCTCCATTTGCAGCAGCACGTCCGATCAAAACGGAGCACACAGAAAGCCTTCTCCTGCTGCAACGCCATGTTTGAAACTGGCCCCGCGGCCACGCAGTAAGCATGAGAAGCGAACTGCTGGTAGCGCAGTTATTGACATGTTCTGCATTCAGGCATCTTGAGATAGTACAATATATTCTAATTGAAAACGGATGGTAAATCCTGTAAATTGCCACTCAATTTTTACACCAAGAAGAATATTCGTTTCTCAACTTTTCCATGCGCTCTACATGTTTCACCTATCTCTTCCACTATTATAAATATCTTCATGCATTTACATAAACCTGCCTTCCGAATAACTTATCATCAGACGTTTCGGTACAGTTCTGTGGTGCCACATTGGTCAGTTAATAATACCAACGCTGCGAGGCTCCCATTGGTACAAAGTTCAGGCACAGACCCGACAAAACCTGCATGACGTCATCTCAAATATCGTCACGTAAAAGTATGTAAAAGGTAAAAAGTTAAAGTTGCCCCTGTTTACGCCATGATGGCATATAGTGTGTAAAGTATGGCTCCACTTATTCTTAACCTCGACATTAGATGGAGATGAGTGGTCAGCTTCACGCCCCGGCCGCTTTGCATCCGGAAAAGAAGCTTGGTACCCACTGAATAGAGGGCTGAGTGGGCCACAGATCCGGTCAGCATATTTTTTGGGGGAAAAAATGGTTTGCCCCTGCCAGGATTCGAACTGGAACGTCCATACCTTAGTGTAGTCACTAAGCCGACTAAGCTACCCCGGCTACATGTATGTGTACAAGTATAGTTTAATTTAATACAGCCCTCTCTTACTTCCTCATATTAGTTTGGATGTTTGTGATTATTTGATGCGCCCCCTGATGATGGCAATTTGTTTGCCGAAACATGTGTAGGGGTTACAAATATACTTTGTTAATAATTCTTGTGCATTTGTTGGCTTGACTTAAACTTTCTCGTATTAGGTTTATCTCTTCTTTCTGCTTTCTCTCTCTCTCTCTCTCTATCTATCTCTTTCTCTTTGTTACTGTTTTCGATTCTAAATTTATCTATTTCTATACCTATATATCTATCTTCTCTGCCGATCCCAGTGGCCGTGCGGTCTAAGGCGTGGGTCTTCGGCCGCTCGCTTACTGGGATTGTGGGTTCGAATCCCGCCGTGGGCATGGATGTCTGTCTGTTGTGAGTGTTGTGTGTTGTCAGGTAGAGGTCTCTGCGACGAGCTGATCACTCGTCCAGAGGAGTCCTACCGAGTGTGGTGTGTCTGAGTGTGATCGTGAAGCCTCGAAAAAAACGAGGAGGCCTAGGCCCCCAAGGGGCTGTCGAGCCATAGGGAAAAAAAATATATCTATCTATCTATCTATCTATCTATCTACATGCTTGTTTGTTTCTTTTTCTGTTGCCTCTCTATATCCATTCTTCTCTATCCCTTTTATTTCTTCAGTATTTTTACGTTCTCTTTCTCCAGCTTTTCTTCAACCTTCCGTCATTCCACTCTCCTTTCCTGTTTCCCTTTCCATCTTCAGTACTATTCTCCCTACCCTCTCCTCTTCCACAACCTTTCCTTTTGCCTCAATACAAACCCAAAACAAGTGGTTCCCCCCTTCTCTCATAAAACTGTCATGTTCGATATTGCAGTGCCGTCACAAACGCCGTCACGGCGCCCGCACTGCTGCAGGTGGACCAGCCATCATCACAAGAAACTTGCTGCCTTATGAAAGAATTTAATTTCCTGCCGTTGCCAGGATGAGATATATGTCATATCCGCAGCCACGTCCGCTGGAGATGACATAACAAATTAAACATTATTTTTTTGGATTTTAAGAATTTTTAATAATTTCAAATTCGGATGAAAAGATCCGAAGTTTCTAAAATGTTGTGGCTGTTTTATACCTGTGCCCGAAATTATCATTTTAGTTTCTTTGAATACATGTATGTGGCCTCAACGAAATAAATCCCACACATTTGTTTCCTCAGAGTTCAACAAGAAAGACTCTACCTGTCATAAAATATTTAAAAATGTTCATAATATCTTGAAAGGCTATTCCAAAAATAATTATGCCTTATGATTAAAATATTAACATAATTTGAGTATTCATATCACTAAATAAAAATGTTACTCTAAACTTGTAATGGTATTTGTAAATTTCAGTGGACACAGAGTGTCCCAAAAATCATTTAACCGAAATCATTCTTTTCTATTAACAGGAATGTTCAGATTTAAAACTATTAACACTGGTCTGAGTCAGCTGAACGCGTTTTTCTTTTACACGGAACAAGGATGATCTATTTTCGAATAACTTTTATAAATTAAGGAACAAAGAAATTTACAACTCATTTTTCTGTACATTTTATTAATGATAAACTAAAATTTGGACCACCCTACACTTTACTTAATTAAATACATACTAACCAATCCACTACTCCCTCTTGGTAACAAAACTTTCAGCCAAAACACAGCTCATACCAAAGTTCGCCATTAGACACCACCTCGTGTCAGTTCCACCCCACATTCAACCCTACAGTGAACATCTTAGTAATTAACACTCCCTTCATATCATCGGCCTTTCGCGTGATTCTAAGAACAAAGAGCAATTATGTATGTACAGGGTGTGTATTAATATATCTCGGTATGAGAGCACGCTTACGTAACAGTCTACAAATTTTGTATCAAACTTCTCTTTACTATTCGCATTTCTTGTCAGGAATTACCTGAATTTAAAACTTTCAATGGCTTTGCAAACAGTTTTTGTACATTAGCTTACGGAATTACTGTAATGGAGCACTATACACTGGCACATACAGTAGAACATCGGTTATCCGAACTTCGCTTAACTGAAAAGCCTTTTTTTTTACGCGATTCCCAGAACTGCCTGCCGCGAGACACCTCTGAGCCTCTCCCCGTCAGTTTGCTGTCAAAAGTTGACGTGTGCGGACTGTATCTGTAAATATCGTACAGTTTGTTGTGCCGTAAAATTTATTAACATAAGACGTGTTTCTGAATAAATGTTATTTTTATTGCGCCTTATAACGTCAAGCCGAATTTCCGAATTATCCGAAATTTTGCTTATCCGAAATCGGGTCCGTCCCCGTTATTTCGCATAATCGAGGTTCTACTGTACATAATAATAATAACCATGGCTCGACAGCCCTATATGGGCTTGGGCCTCCTCTTTCCGAGGTTACGTGGTCTGCGTATTTGTGGCAGTTCGGAGACCAGCCGACTGGCCGCGCTGTTCAACTCAATCCTGATGTGACTGCCAGAGCCATCTGGCAGGCAGTCAGGAGACTTGGGTGAGAAATTGCCGCTAAATTTGGCTTACGAAACATTTCTATTCATGCCCGTAAGGTTCTTTTACATGCCGTAAATCTACGACATGGGACCGACGGCTTTACTTCCCCTCCGAAGGAAGTGGTGCTACGGATTTTTATCACCCTTAAAAATCCATCCTCGGTCGGGATCGAACCCAAGAACCTTGGGTCCAGTGGCGAGCACGCTAACCACTAGTCCACCGAGGTCGACTTCTACTGTACATACCACACATTAAAAACATGTACATATTAAGTGATAAAGATTTAATCCTGAATAATTAGTTATAATGGTATAAACTTAATTTGAAGAAAGAATGGAGGTTGGTTTCCTTGCACAGAGTGTATGAAAGGGATGCTGGTGTGACAAAAAAATTTATACCTTTTTAAAAATTAAGAATGCAGTCTGCTGGGAGATGACTTCGTGTAGTTTAGTAGGTATGTACCGACATTATGGATGATCTTTTTGTCTCCACCTGCTCCCTCGCCTAACCTGAAAATAGAGTCACTGTTTATTCCGAAACGTCGACACGTACCTATCAGCACGCAATGCGTCACATCCCAGCAGAACATTATCTTGATGCTAACCTCAAATCTCACGCTTACAGATTAGTTCCCTACAGGGGTTAACCCTCTGAAAACGAAAGGTAATCTATTTTACTTAAGCATCCAGAACGTACCGCGCAGTAAACACACTCCGTCTTGATTTCAAGCTTTCGCCGCGATGTAAACGACATCTGAACTCTTCTGGGATAATACGCAGCGTTGAGTGGTAGTTCTGTACCGACCGTTTCGAGACAACCTTTCGGTCAAGAAGTCCAAAAAGAACTTCTTGACCCTTGAAGATGGAACCGATAGGTTGTCCCGAAACATCGGTACAGAACTACCACTCAACGCTGCGTAATATCCCAGAAGAGCACAGATCACGCTCCGTCTTTATCAGTTAATGCTGTACACTGAAATAATCACTGTTTGTTCTGAGATCCACACAAAACACATAAATACAGTCCGTACCGCGCAGTAAACACACTCCGTCTCAGTTATACAAACCAGTCAGTTAATGCTGTACACTGAAATAATCGCTGTTTGTTCTGAGATCCACACAAAACACATAAATACAGTCCGTACCGCGCAGTAAACACACTCCGTCTCAGTTATACAAACCAGTCAGTTAATGCTGTACACTGAAATAATCGCTGTTTGTTCTGAGATCCACACAAAACACATAAATACAGTCCGTACCGCGCAGTAAACACACTCCGTCTCAGTTATACAAACCAGTCAGTTAATGCTGTACACTGAAATAATCACTGTTTGTTCTGAGATCCACACAAAACACATAAATACAGTCCGTACCGCGCAGTAAACACACTCCGTCTCAGTTATACAAACCAGTCAGTTAATGTTGTACAGTGAAATAATCACTGTTTGTTCTGAGATCCACACAAAACACATAAATACAGTCCGTACCGCGCAGTAAACACACTCCGTCTCAGTTATACAAACCAGTCAGTTAATGTTGTACAGTGAAATAATCACTGTTTGTTCTGAGATCCACACAAAACACATAAATACAGTCCGTACCGCGCAGTAAACACACTCCGTCTCAGTTATACAAACCAGTCAGTTAATGTTGTACAGTGAAATAATCGCTGTTTGTTCTGAGATCCACACAAAACACATAAATACAGTCCGTACCGCGCAGTAAACACACTCCGTCTCAGTTATACAAACCAGTCAGTTAATGTTGTACAGTGAAATAATCGCTGTTTGTTCTGAGATCCACACAAAACACATAAATACAGTCCGTACCGCGCAGTAAACACACTCTGTCTCAGTTATACAAACTAGTCAGTTAATGCTGTACAGTGAAATAATCGCTGTTTGTTCTGAGATCCACACAAAACACATAAATACAGTCCGTACCGCGCAGTAAACACACTCCGTCTCAGTTATACAAACCAGTCAGTTAATGTTGTACAGTGAAATAATCGCTGTTTGTTCTGAGATCCACACAAAACACATAAATACACTGTGTGGGCAGAACGTAGAATTTGTGAATGTTAAACATGGCGGTACATATAATAACCAGTGGGCTTTAAAGATCCAGTCCGTACCGCGCAGTAAACACACTCCGTCTCAGTTATACAAACCAGTCAGTTAATGTTGTACAGTGAAATAATCGCTGTTTGTTCTGAGATCCACACAAAACACATAAATACACTGTGTGGGCAGAACGTAGAATTTGTGAATGTTAAACATGGCGGTACATATAATAACCAGTGGGCTTTAAAGATCCAGTCCGTACCGCGCAGTAAACACACTCCGTCTCAGTTATACAAACCAGTCAGTTAATGCTGTACAGTGAAATAATCGCTGTTTGTTCTGAGATCCACACAAAACACATAAATACAGTCCGTACCGCGCAGTAAACACACTCCGTCTCAGTTATACAAACCAGTCAGTTAATGCTGTACAGTGAAATAATCGCTGTTTGTTCTGAGATCCACACAAAACACATAAATACAGTCCGTACCGCGCAGTAAACACACTCCGTCTCAGTTATACAAACCAGTCAGTTAATGTTGTACAGTGAAATAATCGCTGTTTGTTCTGAGATCCACACAAAACACATAAATACACTGCGTGGGCAGAACGTAGAATTGTTGAATGTTAAACGTGGTGGTACTAACAGAAATGAGTACCAGTGGTATTTCCTGGGGGATAAAGGCGGCTGGTGCTTAAGGCTGACAACCTTGCCACCTTCATATGCCGATTGTCTAGAACTTCTGGAAGTCTTCTTCCACGTAGTTGTGCACACAGTAACCACTCGGCTTTACAAGATTAATACTTCTAGTGGTTATTGAGAGTTTGTCTCACGAAGCGCTCTGTGTAGCAGTAAATATCAAGATGGTTCGTGAAGGATGAACCGGGAAGGATTTTGAAGGAACAGTTCGTGGGATAATTTTGGAATTTACGTTGAAGGCCTGATGATAATGGCGGTAACGCTGAGGCAGGCTAAATTTTGTTCCTTGAATCGAACCCACGTGCCGTAAGTTCTGAAACCTCTTGCTCGGTAACCTTACTTAATAACTCTCGAAATGCTTTACCAACATAAACCGCGTCTTAGGGTGGTTTTTTTCCCTTGTTATGCAAGTAATTCACTTTAGCTCAGCGAAATGCGATCATAACAAATTGCCCTAAGGCCAGAGCTGTCATAGATAGATTCACACCCACATTACAGCCAACAGTACGGACATTTATATGGGTTCCGCTGTGACAGAATTACGGCTTTCCACACTTCTAAAAGCAAAGTGTCGGGACCTGGTGTCAAGTGCTTCAGCAAAGCTTCGACACTAACGATGGAAAACTTCACACTTCACTGTCAGAATTACAACTCGTCAAAATTCAAAAAAATTTTACACATTATATACAGTATAGACAATGTTTTTCACCAACTAAATGCACTTGTTATAAAAACACTAAAATATTTTAAAAGTGTTTGATAAAAAACCCCGACATGTTTCGGCTCATTAATGAGCCATCCTCAGGGGTCACAATGAGCCGAAACATGTCGGGGCTTTTTATCAAACAGTTTTAGAATATTTTAGTGTTTTTATAACAAGTGCATTTAGTTGGTGAAAAACATTGTCTATACTCGAAAAATGCACGGTGAAAATGGAATAAAAATTATATACGGTAGTTCAATTTTATAAAACTCTCTTTACATCTCACTACTAAGTACAAAAATATGTTGAAATAGTGCAGTGCTTTAAGAATTTACAAATAAGTGAATTTCACGTTGTATTCACCGTGCATCGTTATATAACTGATTATCATTCACCAACAAATGCACAAAGATAATTTTCACTAATTACTTTATTAAAGGATTTCCCCTATACGAAGATGGCAATATAAATTGCCGAAATACGTATAGGGGAAATCCTTTAATAAAGTAATTAGTGAAAATTATCTTTGTGCATTTGTTGGTGAATGATAATCAGTTAAATAAGTGAATGTTTCAATCAGTAAGAACAACATATCTTCAGTAAGAATAAGGCTACATGTTTCGGCTTACTCTTACTGAATATACGTTTTGTTGACTGATTGAAACATTCATTTGTATTTAATAACGCAACGGGAATGCGTTACCTGAGAACAAAATTTTACACTCCTACATAAAAGCGAGAAAATAATATTGGGCCGTGCCATAGCTCAGGCGGTTAGTCGCCGGCCTCCCACCGCGGAGGCCCGGGTTCGATCCTGGGTCTGTCCATGTGGGATTTGTGGTGGACAAAGCACTGTGACAGGTTTTTCCCCGAGTACTTCGGTTTTCCCCTGTCAATTTCATTCCACCAGTGCTCCATTACTTTGAAAAATGAAAAAACTCATAATTTTTCTCTTCATCTTCATCACAAGTTTGCACAATAAGCCTTAAGGCTGCGGTGCGTCCGTAGCACCTGCTGCGGGGCCCTTCACCACAAAAAAAAACAGGCGAGACAAGGATATTGGTGTGAGATACCAAAATGTTCATTTAATCCCTGCACCAACTACGTAAACTGTAGTTTCGGTCTAACCTCTCGGTAAAGTGTGTAGGGGGAAACTCCTGTAGCATCGGGCAGTCGGTAGGCCCGGACAGTTCTGAAACTCACGTTTCGCCGCTAGATCGAGACACTTGTGCTACTGCGTCATTACAGCTGGTTCATGAGAAACTATGCACCTGCCACACTTTCATCTGTTTACATCTGTGAGGCCAGTTTGTTGAAACAGGTTTAATGTCGTGTTTACGAAACGTTGCAGACAGTTCTGAGTTTTAACTATATAATATATATAACAATAACCATGGCTCAACAGCCCTATATGGGCTCGGGACTCCTCTTGCTTCCTCTTTCCGAGGTTACTAAGTCGTGTGCATTCGTGGCAGTTAGTGACTGGCCAACTGGCCGCGCTAGTGTTCTATCGATCCTGATGTGTCCGCCAGAGCCATCTGGCAGGCAGTCAGGAGACTTGGGTGAGAAATGGAGGCTTTGAATTTAGCTTACGTAACATTTTTATTCAAGGTTCTTTTACATGCCGTAAATCTACATGGGACCGACGGCTTTACTTCCCCTCCGAAGGAAGTGGTGCTCCGGATTTTAATCACCCTTAAAAATCCATCGACCTCGGTCGGGATCGAACCCGCGAACCTTGGGTCCAGTGGCGAGCACGCTAACCACTAGTCCACCGAGGTCGACAGTTTTAAATATATAGGTACCATAAATCCTTTCTTATTTTCTCATCTGGATGTAAATCCAAAAAAATGTGTAACCTTTCTTGACATATTTCAAATTTTCCTTACGTAAAGGACATACATTTCACATAAAGTTTACGAGTCCGGTACCCACAAATAGCTTCATCATTTTTCACATTTCACATTACAACTAAAGGGCCAGCGTACCAAATTTCAAAGACAAAAACACTGTAAAGGGCACGTGGAGGGAACAGGATATGAAATAAACCTTACAGAAAATAATATTAAAAACAAATACCCGTGCGAGAAGTCGCTAGATCGTTTTAATTTGCCGAATACGTCACTTCCGGTTAGGGTGAGGAGTATAAAAAAGGGGAGCGAAGCAAAACTGGAGACAAAATTGAAAATATTTGGATGTAATTTTGTAGAACAGACGCGGGCACAATTGGTGAATCATGTTACAGACCTCAAAAACCTGTTTAGTGCCTTTGTCAAGGAAAGAATTCGTGAAACTGGCACACGACTTAGCAGAAGATATGCACATCAATCATACTAAACAAAACCACTTTCCTGGAAATATATTTTTATTATCCGTTCATGAGTATGTATCCGAAGTAATGTTTGAAATGTGCGGAGCCAATGAATTAACGAAATAAGTAAGATTCAACATACCTCAGATCTTAGGATTCCTTTCACAACTTCAGGAAAAGAAATGAAAAGGTCCTTTCGCCCCTTCTCTCATCTTCAATGAAGATAAAACGTAATTATACTTACGTAGCAGTTTATGACATACACTATGTGCATTATTGTTACGAGTAATTACAATAACCAACAAATGCACATAAAATGACTACAAATCATACATAACATACAAAATTCCTACACGTTTCGGCGTCAGTGCGCCTTCTTTTACCTCATTCCATCGTCTTCACTACACTGGTCCCTTACACAAAACCGCACGATAAGAAACACAGCGACACACCACGTGAACTAGATCGATTTGGATCATACTGTAAGTAGCCAATGTCTGTATGCATACGTGGAATATAATTACATAAAACATTGGACTCTTTTCTATTTGTTCGTTTTAGGTGTGTGAGAAAAGAAGAAGTATTACACAGAGTCAAGTACGACAGGAATATCCTATATAAAATAAAAAGAAGAAAGGCTAACTGGATTGGTCAAATCTTGGGTAGAAACTGCCCTCTGAAACACGTGATTGAAGGACAGTTAGAGGGAAGGATAGAAATGATGGAAAGACGAGGGAGAAGACATAAGCAGCTATTGGATGACCTTTAGGAAAAGAGAAGATACTGGAAATTGAAAGAGGAAGCATTAGATCGCGCCCTGTGGAGAACTCGCTTTGGAAGAGGCTATGGACCTGTCGTAAGACAGAGTACAGAATGAATAAGGCTACAGACCTGTCGTAAGACAGACTATAGAGTAAAGAGGCTACGGACCTGTCGTAAGACAGACTACAGAGTGAATAAGGCTACGGACCTGTCGTAAGACAGACTACAGAATGAATAAGGCTACAGTCCTGTCGTAAAACAGACTACAGAATGAATGAGGCTACAGACCTGTCGTAAGACAGACTACAGAATAAATGAGGCTACGGACCTGTCGTAAGACAGACTACAGAATGAATAAGGCTACAGACCTGTAGTAAGACAGACTACAGAATGAATGAGGCTACGGACCTGTCGTAAGACAGACTACAGAATGAATGAGGCTACAGACCTGTCGTAAGACAGACTACAGAATAAATGAGGCTACGGACCTGTCTTAAGACAGACTACAGAATGAATAAGGCTACAGACCTGTCGTAAGACAGACTACAGAATGAATGAGGCTACGGACCTGTCGTAAGACAGACTACAGAATGAATGAGGCTACAGACCTGTCGTAAGATAGACTACAGAATAAATGAGGCTACGGACCTGTCGTAAGACAGACTACAGAATGAATAAGGCTACAGACCTGTCGTAAGACAGACTACAGAATGAATAAGGCTACAGACCTGTCGTAAGACAGATTACAGAATGAATGAGGCTACGGACCTGTCGTAAGACAGACTACAGAATAAATGAATGCCAAGTGTGTTGTGTTGGTACTTACTTACAAACCTTTGTATTTTGGATTCCCTGAAGATTGCGCCCTTGTGCTGAAACATGTAGGAATTTTATGTTATTTATGATTTTTAGTGGTTTTGTGTGTATTTGTTGGTTACTGTAATTGCTTGGTCCATGTTAACAGCAAAGTGCTCTGTGTAAGAGACAAAAGACAAGTGGGAAAGCAAACATCAGACGAACGACCGCAATGTGACATTAACGATCTGTGTAAATGATACTGGACAATTCATTTCGCCCCTCTTCATTTGCCCAGACAGAAACAAAATAACCAGAGACTCATGTTAAATGCATCTGCTGAAGCTCTAAATGTGACTCACAGACCCGAGTGGCTAACAGTGATATTCTTCTTGCCTGACTGATAGAATTCGTGAGGCATATTCACCCATCGCCAGACATTCCTTTTTTTGTAATCCTATACGGCCAAAACCAGTCATAAAATTCTTAAAGTCATCTATTTTGCTCCAAATCATGTGCCTATACAGTGAGCTTCAATACACGCTGATATCAAATAACTACCTTCCATAGAAATTCATGAATCCTTTCTACGGGGCATACTATGAAGATCACTCACCGTGGATGAGAAAGACTCTATGGCTGACAATAAGAGGTTCTGCGAACGAAGCATTCATTAAAATAACTAATGAAGAATCAAGATGGCAAGAAATGGTTGATTTTCACTGTAATATTGCCCATTCCACGCGCACTGGGTCCTTCAGTTAGGGAAAGGGGTAGTTACACAACAAAATATTTCAACATAACAAATGAAAATATATTATACAGTAACATAAGATACCATAAAGAAATTCACACATATAATAAAATATACAAACCACAACTTTGTTTACTGGCTCAGTAATTACTTGCCCATACATACCAAACAAGGTACCTTCCTGGTACCGTGGGGCTAAAAATAACCAAAGACGCAAGCAGGGAACCACGGACTAGGCAAGGGACTCCAACCCCAGCTGCCTCTCCAAACAGAATTTAGAACCAATGCCGAAACAGAATTTAGATATTGCCCACAGTCAGGCCAGTATCAGAGTGACGAAACACTCCACGCATACCCAAAAGGAAAACTTGTGGTAGGAGAAGGGAATAGGAGAGGGGATTGAGGGAGGAACGATGCGCGCGCCGAAGTCCACGTTACTGTTGCCATGCAAGGTACTGGGAAAATTCCCGGTACAATATAATTGTTGAAAATAAATGCTTTTAACGTATGCGTGATTCCAGGCTTCCGCCGCGGTGTAAATGAGGTCTTCGCTCTTCTGGGATGTTACGCAGCTTTGACTGGTATTTACCGTCGTTTCGAGACAGCAAATTGGTCCCACCTTCAAGGGTCAGCAGCTTTACCCTTGAATATGGCACCTATAGACTGTATCGAAACGTCGGTAACTGACTGCCAATCAACGCTGCGGAAAATCCCACAAGATCGAAGACCTCATACTTTTAATGATTTGGATTTTCTGGCTTGTCAAGTAAAGGAAGTCTTTCAACTTTCGTATGAAGAAACTGAAGTTGCAGTGACTGACATCTATACCCGCCAATAAGAGGTGAAAATAACACAGCTGAGGTCCTGAGAAAAATATTGCCTCTTCCTGATGGTAGGCGGCCTATATTAAATCCAAGACAAAGACATACTGCTAAAGGTTAAATAAAGTAGAACCTATCTCATATCTGGGCTATTGGGGAAGGGTTCTTCCGGATAACCCAGGAGTCCGGACCACTGAGAGGAAATCCATGGTACAGGTAACAGAAAAGTCACCACTCAAACTCTCTTAACTTTCTAGCTCCTTGTATCATCACCACTCTACCTAAAAGTGTAGGTCAAGAAAAAATCTGCCTCTTCGGGCTTCACCCACGCCATGCGTCTCAAAATACAGATTCTCTCTTCCCCGGGGGCCCTGAATCATTGACCGGAAGAGCCTGTGGGAAGATTGGATTATTTTCGTGTCAGAAATTGACCGGGCTATCGAGGGATTACAGTACTTCCTTTTATCCGTTTCAAGAATTATTTCGTGACTATTGCGAATATTGAACTGGTCGCTGGAAGGAAGAATACGAAAAGGGAGACCCGAAATAAAATGGGAAATGAAATTGGAAAGAGTGATGAAGCAGAAGAGCGTGACACCTGACGACCCAGTAAACCGGAAAATATGGCGAAAAGCGACTGAGGACCACTAACACGTGTAACACTGGAAAAGTGTTATAGATAGCTGGAACAATCAGTTGGAGAAGAAATAAACTTGCCAGTAACAAAGCCGCAGTGCAGGTAAAAGAACAACCAGTCGGGCAGGAAAGAAAACATATGTAAGACGAAGAAGCAACTCTTGCAAGGGGAAACAGAGGCTAAGGCGGAAAAGAAATATCTGTTCTTCTTTTATTAAAAGACATTCATTGAGGTCTGGATTTTGTTTCTCTGATGTAAAGAATAGGACAAATATAATTGTACTTGTCTGGAAGGGCTTCCTGGTAAATATGTGATTTATGTAAATTTGCTGTGTGAACTTGTGCTAAATTTAAGTAATTGTAAGTATTCAGGTTGTTACGTAGTGGGCCAAGGTTCAAGAATAAAAAATAAAAAAAAATAACAAAGCATCCCGTATCTTAGTTCTTTTTAATCCACGTTAAAATGTATCTTTATTCTATTTATTTATTTATATGTAATAAGAGTGGTTCCTCAATAAAAATAGCTTATATTTATGCTGACAAACACAGTAATTTCGTAAAATTACAACCAAATTTGATAAACAAAGTTCCTGTGCTACCAGACTTTCCCTTACTAAGTATGCAGCTTCTTGCCATGTGTCATGTCCAGAATCCGCAGTTACTGGAAATATATCTGAAATTGAAACAATAAAAACTTGCTACCATTATCATCCATTATCTAATCCATTAAGCTGTTTTCACGACCGGGCACACCCTAATCCGAGCCCGTGCTATTATAAAACGAGCATTGAAGATGCGTAGGAAATAACAGTATAATGAAATATAAAACTTGATGTTCTGACTGGGTAGGCTACAGTCGAGGTTACATTAGCGATAAAGTGTCTGATTTATATTCAAGAAGTACCCATTTCCTTCTGTGTTTTGACTCTGAAACTACAAATTTGTCCAGTCTTTCGGCCAGATATCAACTCCAAAAACATCACTTCGTGTTCAGTTAATCTTGGTAAAAGCTGTACTTATCTTCCATAAATCTTCCCAAATAAAATGTTCTATGGTGTACCTCTTTAGAGGAACAACACTGCTAAATGTGTCACCTACCTTAACACGAAACCCTTTTCAATTTTTTCCACAGAATATACTAAAAATTTCATATAAATCTGAGCTTATAATTCCGCTAAACAAAATTAAGCGATTGGGCTTTCAGACGCAGACGAAATATGTTTCGTGACTACTATTTAATGCTTCCTAAATTCATTCATTCTATAGTCTGTCTTACGACAGGTCCGTAGCCTCTTCATTCTGTAATCTGTCTTACGACAGGTCCGTAGCCTCTTCATTCTGTAATCTGTCTTACGACAGGTCCGTAGCCTCTTCATTCTGTAGTCTGTCTTACGACAGGTCCGTAGCCTCTTCATTCTGTAGTCTGTCTTACGACAGGTCCGTAGCCTCTTCATTCTGTAGTCTGTCTTACGACAGGTCCGTAGCCTCTTCATTCTGTAGTCTGTTTTACGACAGGTCCGTAGCCTCTTCATTCTGTAGTCTGTTTTACGACAGGTCCGTAGCCTCTTCCAAAACGAGTTCTCCACAGGGTGCAATCTAGTGCTTCCTCTTTAAATTTCCAGTATCTTCTTTTTTCCTTAAGGTCACCCAGTAGCAGCTTACGTCTTCTCCCTCTTCTTCCCGTCATTTCTATCCTTCCCTCTACCTTTCCTTCAATCACATGTTTCAGAAGGCAGTTCCTACACAAGATGTGACCAATCCAGTTAGCCATTCTTCTTTTTATTGTATGTACGATATTCCTCTCCTCCTTGACTCTGTATAATACTTCTTCAATCCTAAATTGCCCCTTTTCTAATGGAGTTTGATTTACTATTTGCCCTTACTTTTAAAAATGCTACTTTTTTGTCTACAAATGTTGTAAATTCAAAATAACAGTGGTGACAGTAACGTGAATTTCACCGGTACGTTTTCAAACTCAATTTATAAAAATTGTAAACATGTGATATATAAAATTTGTGTTTTAAATTATGGCCACACAAATTTACCAAAAAAAAAATCGGAGGAGCCACGTCAAATTTCCAGACGCCAAAATTGTGACATGAAGCGAGTTTCTTGACGATTACCCACAATTCTGCTGTGACCTTTGAACCTTACTGCCATCTGGCATTTTCTGCTTCGTGCAAGTGAACTGATACACATAATTTATGTGAGGAAAAACCTGTAATAATTGTGCTGAAAACATTAGACGTAGCGATACAAAACTTAGCTGATCGGAAGAAATGGAGACACGAATTTGTACACCCTTGCTTTAAAACATTGATTTATTACAACAGACGTTTGTCCGTTTATCTTATCTTAATTATGCACACAGCCTTAATATCTCGAGACAATAATTCACGAACTTACAGGAAACAAAGTCACATAAACACGTAATTTGCATTTCTAGTGTTTTTAAGAATTTAGGTCGAATGCAATTACAGAACAATGGACTGCGTGTAAAGAGTGGGTGTAACTCCCACACAAAAGTACAGTGCGCATGTCAGAAGTGACAGCATGAAGTCCACACATAAACACGACAAGTAGCACAGAGCAGTACAAAGGCTCAGCTGAAAACGGATGGGCTCCACTGCGGCAACTTCTCCTACTTCGCTGTGAAGCGGGTCGGTATCACTGTAGGCGTAATAGCTTCGTTGTTAATATTCCTTACGGGATATGACGGCATACATTTTGATAAGAGTGTAAGGAAGTTTTACAGGAATTTGCCTCAGTCAACAGGGTTGATAACGAAGCCACACAAACAACCAACAACAAAGTTCCTACCAAACCTATAGCGGAAATGTAACAATATTGCAAATGAAGTACGCCGTGATGAAGCAAACATTGACAAGGCGTTCGTTAGGTTTAAATATCACAGGATCATGCTTCAAGTGTAAATTTATTTTCATTTACATCCGTAAAATAGTACGGTCTTCCGTACACCGATTTTCACGAAACATAAAAAATTTGAACTGAACTATATTCGGATTTCGAGGAATTTCATTCGAATAGGAAAATAAATATGGCGCTTTTCATTTACGCCAGTAAGTGAAGTAAGCTTTTCACTTCGCCGATTTTCACGAAACTTAAAAAATTTTAACTACACTATATTCGGTTTTCGAGGAATTTCATTCGAATAGTAAAATAAATATAGCGCGTTTCATTTACGCCAGTACGTGAAGTAAGGTTTTCACTTCGCCGATTTTCGCGAAACTCAAGTTTTCTGAACACAACAACATGGAGACCTTTTATACATACTTTCAATATGAAAAGTCGGTAAATGTGGAAATTCCGGGTTCAAATTATTTTAAACCCTTACTTAAAATATAATTCTCACTGCGCCGATTTTTAAGAAACACAAACTTAACACCTTTCTGTAATGAAATTCCACACCTAATTTCATAAAAATCCTATCAGCGGTTTAGCCGCTGTTACTGGATCACAGGCAGGCAAACGGACAGACAGACAGACAGATAGATGGATATGATTTCCATGTAAATTGTCCTTTACTTACTCCATAAAGGACGCCTAAATCTGTACCTTATGTATACTACCTCTCCTTCCGACGACTGCCATCTTTTCGTAGTTTGCGTGCTTGTTATGACCCGGACAGCTACGCTGCCGGTAGGGCCACCCAAGCCATACAGGTAGAAGGGCCAGACAAATTAGCAGTCCACAACCAAGGGAACGCGTGGTAAATCCAGCCTCCCTACAGAAGTAAACCCCGAAATCAAACCCCGATCCTTCTGGATGGGGGTTCGTCACATGCCTAATAACCTACACAGAGGAAACGTATTGTTATGAAAGCAGGAAGTAGCCTCGGAAAATGGAGGAAAATTCTGAAGCAGGCCAAGACACTTTAATATCAGTTGTAGTGATTATGATGATATAAACTAACTGGCAGTCTGATTAGGCTCACAGCGGTGGCGTCTGGACTAAAGACCTTAGTCTTTGTAACCCCTGTCAGTGCTGGTGGGGCAAGGTTCTCGTCGTACTCTTGGTTTTGGGAGGGAAACTTTGTTTGGATGACTATCTTGGGATTGAACCTAGAAATGTTGTGATTGCATTGGATGATAGCTTCTGCGATTGTAGTGGGGAATCACTTAGGCTGAAGTTCCCCATGGCGGAGGCCGATTATGCCCCGTCTTTAACTACACCCTACCACTTGCCTTATAGTTGAAGAAACCAGCGGAAAGCCTCAGCCAATACAGCCGAATGGTGTGTCAACCACCAGAAGTCCTGTCGAGCTGGCAGCCTTTTCACCTCTGGTTATCAAGACAGTAGTGGGTTTCAGACTATGCGTTGTTGGTACAAACGCCTGCAAAATTACCGAAATAGGGCTTCCTGGCATCGGTAAAATTTACATAGAAACAGTCAGTCAATGCTCTGATGTGGTTGATGAAAAATTCAAACCTCCAAATCCTCATGTTTTTGCCTGTTACTAGCATATCAGACTAATCCTCGCGCGAAATGGAAGATGTGGATATAGACACAGGATGAACCCGAAACAGTAGGATAGGAGGAAAATATAATGAAAGCAGTATATCTGGTGACAGTGAACGAGCCGTTAGTGGTAGAGTGTAGAGAGGAATAATAAAGAAATATAAACATGCAAACCAAAACATACATCTCATTAGTATTCTTCCCCTCACGCCTCTGCTAACGGCAACTACAGATCCATAATAAGTCCCAGCTTTCTTATACTGAATATTCCGCGAATTAGAAGCCAAAGTTCAGCACAGCGTTCTTTATTTGGAGCAAAAACAAAGCCTAACAAATTAGGCCCATATGTCGTTTAGACACTGCTTTCGTTTTAGACTGCCTTAATGAGGCACTGAATAAAACAACGTCTTTTGAACGCGTCTTTAATATTATTTTAGAAGTTTAAAAAGGTTTTACGGCCGATCCAGTGGCCGTGCGGTCTAAGGCGTGGGTCTTCGGCCGCTCGCTTGCTAGGATCGTGGGTTTGAATCCCACCGGGGGCATGGATGTTTGTCTCTTGTGAGTGTTGTGTGTTGTAGTCTGGTAGAGGCCTCTGCGACGAGCCGATCCCTCGTCCAGAGGAGTCCTACCGACTGTGGTGTGTCTCTCAGTGTGATCAAAAGGAATTGCAAAACCTCCACACTGAAACGGGAAACCGGAGTAGGTAGAAGAGGCCGAATAAAAAAAAAAAGTTTTACATATCAAAGTCATCGCCGCATATACTCGAAATGTCCTAAATTAAAGTGCTTGCATGCTGCCAGCCTCCCTGCCAATGATACCAATTCAAATATTCTAGTTTATTTCTAACATTAAAGGTGTCTTCAGTTAGTCTCTAGCAACTGATGCCTTACTACCGCGATACAATTTCTAATCCATGCAAACCTTCAAAACAAAATATAATGGGAAGTCCGGTGACCGAGTGGGCCAAGCCACCGCGCCGTATTGTCCTATCTATCTCACTTCATAATTTTCCCTCCGAATCTCAGTTATTCTCTGCTGAAATATGGAGGTCTTCCGTCATGTGTAGCCTTGTTTTTTTCGTTTCCCAAAAGGCGCATCCTTTAAATAGAGCTGTAATTCATTTTACAGAAAATTCTTGTAATACGGAGCTGTTGTAAGCCCCTCGACACCGTGTGGTCCAGTCACGTTACTGCCTTATATTCCATAAAGCAAGTTGAAAGAAATTCGGTGTTGAAAATGACATTGTGCTATCTCGCGTCGATTTTGCTCTGCCCAAGAGAACAAATTCATTGTCCTGGTAATAATAATACCCTAGGTAAGTCTGAACATCATCCGTGAACAGAATGTCAAGCAGAATTTCTATCAGCCGTGCACAGAATGTCAAGCAGAATTTTTATCATCCGTGCACAGGATGTCAAGCAGAATTTCTTATCAGCCGTGAACAGAACGTCAAGCAGAATTTCAATCATCCCTAAACAGAATGTCAAACAGAATTTCAATCATCCGTGAACAGAATATCAAGCAGAATTTCAATCATGCGTGAACAGAATATAAAGAAGAATTTCTTAGCTGCTGTGAACAGAATATAAAGCAGAATTTCTTAGCTGCTGTGAACAGAACATAAAGCAGAATTTCAATCATCCTTGAACAGAATGTCAATCAGAATTTCAATCATCCGTGAACAGAATGTCAAGCATAATCTCTGTCATCCGTGAACAGAAAGTCGATCAGAATTTGTATCTGTTTACAAAAAAAACAGACAGTCGGCGTGACATCCCAGTAAATTGTGTCCTCAAGTATTTGAAGGCAATACGGACAAAAATCACTGTGACGCAAAATCCTCCATACCCGTGTCTCTTTGACACCAGTCGTCCCAGAAATTTTACATGTACCTGAGCTTCACTGCACTTCTAACAAAACATTTATTTTTGCTCACGTTCCGCAAATTATGTGTACGTTCTCAGACGTTTTGCGATGTTAAACTCTGCGAAGTTGATAACCTTGTCTACACTCCACAACAACAGAAACTACATGTGAAATGCAAGTAGGTGTGTTCAATTGTAAACGTTTCAGTCACTTCACCGACCTACCGTGTTACAATTAAACACAGCCACATAACCTCTAGCCCAGACAGTGTACAAGCAGGAACTCGATCAAATAACAACACTGCAAACTCGCTTCGCTAGAACTATAATTCGATAGGGATATCGAAAACAACTAACGTTTATTAGACATTCTGTGCCCCAAACCAGGGGCGTAGCTAGGATGGGCAAGTGGTGCGTTTGCCCCGGGCAACAGAGTATAAGGGGAAGCAAAATGGGCGGCCAAAATGAATATTTCAAACAGAAATTCAATAAATATGATTTTTTTAAGTTCATAATTTCTGCTAGGGGCGGCCATTGTGATTACTCCCCCCGGGCGTCATAAAACGTAGCTACGCCACTGATCCAAACTGCCTGTAGGACAAGCCCCTGCAGTCTGGCCACTAACTCGAAGAACATCCTGTTTCTGCACGTCAAAGCTTTTTCCGTAAAAACCAGTAGTTTCTTTTTACAGAAAAAGTCCGCTCTACTCACTCTTTAACAGCAGAAATTTTTAAATATTCTCCTTGTCTTCGTATTAAAAATTAAAAAGTTATACCTGCTTCACACTTTAATAATATTTTCGGGGAAGAAACAAATAATATATACTTCTTCAGAGCTCTGAATTTGTGCTATATATTTAGTCATGGTCAGTAAAGTTTTTGGGGAAGAGACAAATAATATATACTTCTTCAGAGCTCTGAATTTGTGCTATACATTTAGTCACGGTCAGTAAACTTTTTGGGAAAGAGACAAATAATACATACTTCTTCAGAGCTCTGAATTTGTGCTATCCATTTAGTCACGGTCAGTAAAGGTTTTGGGGAAAAAAACAAATAATACATACTTCTTCAGAGCTCTGAATTTGTGCTATACATTTAGTCACGGTCAGTAAAGTTTTTGGGGAAGAGACAAATAATATATACTTCTTCAGAGCTCTGAATTTGTGCTATACATTTAGTCACGGTCAGTAAAGTTTTTGGGAAAGAGACAAATAATATATACTTCTTCAGAGCTCTGAATTTGTGCTATACATTTAGTCACGGTCAGTAAAGTTTTTGGGGAAGAGACAAATAATATATACTTCTTCACAGCTCTGAATTTGTGCTATACATTTAGTCACGGTCAGTAAAGTTTTTGGGAAAGAGACAAATAATATATACTTCTTCAGAGCTCTGAATTTGTGCTATCCATTTAGTCACGGTCAGTAAAGTTTTTGGGAAAGAGACAAATAATATATACTTCTTCAGAGCTCTGAATTTGTGCTATCCATTTAGTCACGGTCAGTAAAGTTTTTGGGGAAGAGACAAATAATATATACTTCTTCAGAGCTCTGAATTTGTGCTATCCATTTAGTCACGGTCAGTAAAGTTTTTGGGGAAGAGACAAATAATATATACTTCTTCAGAGCTCTGAATTTGTGCTATCCATTTAGTCACGGTCAGTAAAGTTTTTGGGAAAGAGACAAATAATATATACTTCTTCGGAGCTCTGAATTTGTGCTATACATTTAGTCACGGTCAGTAAAGTTTTTGGGAAAGAGACAAATAATACATACTTCTTCGGAGCTCTGAATTTGTGCTATCCATTTAGTCACGGTCAGTAAAGTTTTTGGGAAAGAGACAAATAATACATACTTCTTCGGAGCTCTGAATTTGTGCTATCCATTTAGTCACGGTCAGTAAAGTTTTTGGGAAAGAGACAAATAATACATACTTCTTCGGAGCTCTGAATTTGTGCTATCCATTTAGTCACGGTCAGTAAAGTTTTTGGGAAAGAGACAAATAATACATACTTCTTCGGAGCTCTGAATTTGTGCTATCCATTTAGTCACGGTCAGTAAAGTTTTTGGGAAAGAGACAAATAATACATACTTCTTCGGAGCTCTGAATTTGTGCTATCCATTTAGTCACGGTCAGTAAAGTTTTTGGGAAAGAGACAAATAATACATACTTCTTCGGAGCTCTGAATTTGTGCTATCCATTTAGTCAGGTCAGTAAAGTTTTTGGGAAAGAGACAAATAATACATACTTCTTCGGAGCTCTGAATTTGTGCTATCCATTTAGTCACGGTCAGTAAAGTTTTTGGGAAAGAGACAAATAATACATACTTCTTCGGAGCTCTGAATTTGTGCTATCCATTTAGTCACGGTCAGTAAAGTTTTTGGGAAAGAGACAAATACCATTTAGTCACGGTCAGTAAAGTTTCCGGTACGCAGTACCAACACATTTTTTGTCGCAGACAACCACTGGTCATAAACGTAACTTGGCCCAGTCTGTGTCTAAGTCTGCCAAGTATTTTTTTGCCTTCGGCTTATTCATCCACAGAGAAGATAGAAGCAGCAAGTTCCTCCGAAACTTCGGTACACTTATACTGCACTATACAGTGCCACATTCCAAAACATATGGACTTTCATATCCACAGCCATAAGGAAGTCAGCACTCAAGTACATCCTCCTTTGGCGTTAAACGTTTCTGCGTTTTGCCAAAGTAATATATACAGTAGTACCTCGCTTTACGGCGCTTCGCTTTGCGGCGCTTTATTCATTCTTATTATTTTCGGCGCTTGCCTTTCTCTTACGGCGGTGACACACACATCAGCTGAGTTTTTATTCATTATTTTTCTTTAACATCGTTTTTTTTCGGCCTAGCTCTACTGCGCACGTAATATATGATAGTATAAACACGTTTTAAGGCTTTTATATGCACTAGCAAGTGAAAAAAGAGCATGTGATTCGCTTTACGGCGATATTCACTTTACAACGGTGGTCTGGAACCTAACCCGCCATATTAGCGAGGTATGCCTGTATATTTCCTGACACAGGTTTGATCAGTTTTTCTTTGTAATAGGCTCCAAGTCTGTTTTAGGCTCCAACATGTAAATTCTTCCAGGTTCAAAGCCAAATGAGATCTCAATTACCTTATAATTTAAGTAGTTTCAACGACGCTATCAATAGAACAGCTCTTATAGCAAGGCAGGCAACAAAGCGGCTCGCGCATGTCAATAGGAACGATCGCGCAATTTACTTCTAAGAAATAATATTCAATTAGTTTACGTGCACACGAGTCAGAGTTTGTGAAAGGCGTACTAAAAGGTTTTCTAAGAAAAGGAAACTCCTAAATGAAACTAACCTAATGTTGTTGGATGAACTGAAAAAGCAATCAAATGAAGAAAAAAATATTTCTATTCCATGTTATTTTATTTTATGAATACATTGCCCTTGCCTAAATTGCCTCAAGTGCAGCCCCCTAAGAACTTGAAGTTGGCCACCCCTGCCATACAGCGTCAAACAAATGCTCAGTGCATAGTAAACTGACAAGGATGTGGGTAGCTGTTGTGTGTCGTAATTTGTCGATCCCAGTGGCCGCGCGGTCAAAGGCGTGGTTCTGCGGCCGCTCGATTTCTGGGATTACGGGTTCGAATCCCGCCGGCAGGAATGGATGTCTGTCTGTTGTGAGTGTTACGTGTTGCCAGATAGAGGTCTCTGCTTCGGGCTGATCACTCGTCCAGAGGAGTCCTACCGAGTTTACTGTGTCTAAAATGAGTGTGATCGTGAAGTCTCGTAAGGACAGGCCATGACCCGAATACGACCGAAGCGCCAAAGGATAAAAATAGACCTAATCTGCAGTAATATTAATGCTAATAGTTTAATTAAAATATAAAATAAAAATGTTTTAGAAGACAAAACTTCTCTTGTTATTTTTTAACCTATTGTTCAGACAGAATTCTAAACGAATAAAACTTGTCTTCAAAATGGTTTAACTCATTTCATTGTGCAATTTCTCTTTATTAATTATGTGGGTAACAACAAGCGAGGTCTTCTCCCTTACAAAGTACACTACCAACAAAAACTAAACAGAACACAAAGTTCTAACCACTAATTCGATCCTTAAATGAAATAGTATTAACCCAAATTTAAGGCCGTGCTATGGATCAGGCGGTTAGTCGCCAGCTTCCCACCGCGAAGATCCGGGTTCGATCCCGGGTCAGTCTATGTGGGACTTGTGGTGGACAAAGTGGCACTGGGACAGGTTTTTTTTTCCGAGTACGTCGGTTTCCCACTGTCAATTTCATTCCACCTGTGCTCCAATACTAAGCAATCCCATTACAGGCCTGGACAGACCCTTAGGGTTCCAGGAGGTTGAGTCTCCCAGATTTATAGACAATCGGCACATGAAGGTGGTAAGGTTGTCAGCCCTACGCACCGGCCGCCTTTACCCACCAGGAAAGATTCCTGGTACTCATATCTGTTAGAGGCTGAGTCGACCCCAGGGCCATAGTGCGGCCGAAACGATTATGTCAGTGAAAAATTCCAATGACACCATCGGGAATCGAACCCGCGACGTTCCGGTTTGTAGCGCAGTGCCTCAACCAACTACGCCACCGCGCGCCCACTCCACTACTAAGAAAAATGAAAAAAAAAAACACAATCCGCCTTTCTCTTCATCTTCATTACAAGGTTGCACAATAAGCATCAAGACTGCGGTGCGTCCGTAGCATCCGCTGCGGGGCCCTTCTCCACAAAAAAAACCCAAAGTTAAGTAATGAAATATTTTCAGCACTTAAAATCCAATTCAAAAAATACCATTGACAACGTGATGCATTCAATTGTAATATATCGCAAAAATTCCAAAAATAAGTCCTCAAAATGCATTCCCCATAAAGTTGCCCCCAGGTTGATGTGATTTACACAGAACTCAGACGCAAGAGCAATCATTAATTCGTCGGATGCATTCCCCCACATCACCCCTACAGCATTTTATAAAGCAGGCTCAGAGAGATAACCTCACTGCTGCTGCGTGAGTAATTATGCTTCATTTGAAACTCATTCATTATCAAAGCGTACAGGATAACACGGCTAATAAAGGGCTGTGCTGTGCGTAACCGACTTTACTATGCTTTTGTCGCTTTTGTAGTCGGCCCACAAAGCGAACGACGCTAAAGGATACACAGAAGGGTAGGTATGTCCGTCCACGTGTTTCATCTGCTAAGCACTCAACAAATTGCAATGACATACGGCTTTGAATAACTGCGTTAGAATTATGGGTTTAATTTAGTGTAGGTCAGTAAAGACTGTGCAGTTAGGCTTCACAACTTGCAGTCGTCAGCCAGTATCATTAGGACAAGCAAATGAAAGTGGACAAGACAGACGGGGCATGTGGAACTTAAGGGAGATAAAATGTAAAGGTAAAGATCACCTTATCCACGTCATGCAGGCATACAGATGGATCAGAATTATGATTCCGCTAACTCTTAATCTCAGCGCTAGATGGAGGGGTGTGGTCAACATCACGCGCCGGCCGCTTCATCCCCGGGAAAGCTTCCCACTGCCCACTGACACTTATGGGAGAAGTATCTATAAAATTTGGATTCGAAAGCCAGTAAGGATTAAATCACTTGAAAGCCCTAAACGTAATTATAAGTATAATATTAAAATGAAATTTAATTTTCGCACTGTAATTAAAATTGAACTGTAGTCTACCGGGGCACTAATCATCTATGTACCGAGTTCAGTCTTAAACGAGTCAGTTTTCTTCGTATCAAAAAACAGACTGACTCACATGAATCTAGAATCTAACAGCATCCTTTTTTCTTAGAAACGGTAAATTGTATAAAGAGGAACAAAAACAATAACATTTGTCACAATAAAGTCTATAAAGTGACAGAAAGGAGTGCAAAAATGAAATTCATTCATAACACCAACAGATGCACACCTGACACATAAAAATATAGTCTTATGTTGCTGCTACATGTTTCGGCGTCATTTACGCGATCTTTTGACAGTTTTACACCAAAATTTAAAACTTACTAAAATAGATTACAAAAACATTTCATGTTATATCACATCATTCATGCAGCTAGTGTCAACAAGAAGGTTTCTTAGGTTCTGTTTAAAATGGTATAGACATTTTTAAAAAGTACATACATACATAATACATTAAAACAAAAAGTATTAGTAATATTTTTATGGCGTTTTAATTTAATTGCGATTAAAATGTTGTTTGTTGATATGCTGTAGTTGTTGCTTTGTATACAAACTTCTGATTACCTTCGATCCTTTATGGATCTTATCCCTGCATGATGTGTTGTGAGTACCGGTATGAGGTAACGACTAAAAAATATCATTTTAATGTTTGTTTCAGTGGGACTTTTGAAGTGTACATTTGCTGATATACTGACCGTTGCTAATATTTTCATTCCAGAAGTCTCTATATCGGAATCCATACGAACATATTAGTTGCAGAAAACTGGGATGAGGCCCAACTCCCTATATCAAGTTTCAGTAATTCCTTTCGACAACCCACTTTCTTATACATAATGTAAGAGCTGAGCCTGAGACCAGATGCGTGCCTATTGATTCACTGTGTTTGGTGGATATCACAGACTGTCCCAAAAGTTCAGACACTTTCAAGACGTAAAGTGCACGTCAATAGGTCCAGATCATATCAACTATAGATGTTAATATTCCTAAGCAATTTAAAAGATTCTGAATCTACTTTACAGGTCATTTAATATCACACGCCTGTTTCACTGATCATCACAATAGCACTTTAACTACAAATAAGGAAATATACCGTAGATTATAACTCTATTTATATAAAAGGTAAAGCAATCCCATTACAGGCCTGGACATGCTCTTAGGGCTCGAGGAGGTTGACGCTCTCAATTTCTAGACAGTTGGCACATGAAGGTGGTAATGTTGACAGCCATACGCACAGGCCGCTTTTACCCTTCAGAAGATATCCCTGGTAGTCATTTCTGTTAGAGGCTGAGTCCACCCCAGGGCCATAGTGCGGCCAGAAGGATTAAGTCAATGAAAAATTCCAATGACACCATCGGGAATCGAACCCGCGACCTTCCAGCTTGTAGCTCAGTGCTTCAAGCAACTGCGCCACCGCGTGCCCCCTTTATTTATATGGTTATTTTACTATATTTTATAATACATGTTTCGGCCTTGTACGGCCATATCAGGTATATCCAATCACAAAATACTTTTAGGAAGGTTTCGCTATAACACTGATTTTAATGACAGAATAAGATCTTCTTCTTTACAGTCAGAATAGGATTTGTAAAACAAAAGGTTAATATTTCTGATAGTAGGCCTGTTATCATAAACATAAATCTTTTTCTTTATAAATTTTTATATTTCACTGTAACAGTAAGATCTTATTCTATCATTGAAATTTACTGCTGAAATTAAACCTTGCTAAAAGTATTTTGTGATTTTATATACCTGATGGTTATACAACGCCGAAACATGTAGTATAATACATTAAATAACCACATAAACAGAATTATGATCGGCGGTATATTCCCTTATTTTTAGGTCATATATTTCACAACTGGCTGTACAAACCAAACCCAAAATAACAATTACCTCTCAACAGAAATTTGTTTCGGCTTATTGACTTAAATATCAGACTGCATATGGTGACTGATACATAATCAACTACATATGTCGGCTTATGTGAGACATAGGCTGAGGGTGTCTGAGAACAAAGTGCTCAGGAATATATTTGGGTCTACGGAGGATGACGTAACAGGGGACTGGGTGAAACAGCACAGTGAGGAGCCTCATGATTTGTACACATCATAAAATATACAAGTTATCACATCAAGAAGAAATATATCATCAGGGCACATGGCATGTGTGGGGGAGAAGAAAGGTGCATATAAGGTTTTGGTAAGGAAACTTGGAGGAAAGGGGCCACTTGGAAAACCTTGGTATAGATGAGGGTGCAATATTAGAATCGATCTTAAAGAAATCCGGCGGAAAGGTGTGGACTGGATTGATCTGGCTCATGATAGTAGCGGGCTGTTGTGAATGCGGTAATGAACTTCTGGGTTGTGTAAAATACTGGGAATTTCTTGAGTAGCTGAGAAACTGGCAGTTTCTCAGGAAGGACTCTGCTCCATGGAGTTAGCTACTTAGCTAGTTAATTATTTACTTTGTTTGTTTCTTTGTTTGTCAGTCAGTCAGCTAGTCAGTCAGTCAGTACACCTGCCAGTCACTTGTTTATTTATTTAGTTATTAAGAAATGTCTCCCATAAGTGGCCCCACGATGGAGCTTCCTATAGAGAAATGTTCAAAATATCTCCAGAACTTGAACCCATTTCCATGGCGAAGTTTTGCTGTACCAATAAACAAGAAACGTCACGAAAATGTTAGGTTTGTCCTATATCTCTGGGTATTTCAAAGCTTTAGCCTACGTCTCTTGAGTGTTTTTGTGTCCCATAGGGCATTGTTTAATGTCTGAAGAGACAAGATGTCCTCAGTAATTACACACTGGAGCTCGAAACTTGTTGCAGCTTCCACCGCTGATGGGTATGTAACTTTGCAACTTACATCATTCGTATTCATAATTTAGATGTTTAAGTCCCAAACTGCAGGGTGAGCATGTCTTAATCTCAATAAGCATGCAAGACGAAAATTGGTAACGTTTTCAGTAACGCTACTAGAACGGAAAGGATGGGATTAGAATTCAGTCTGGAATAATTTAATGGAACATTCAAATAATAGAATTTTGAAAACACAATTCTTACACGTTTTTCTATGCATAGAAATGCAAGGGTCAGGATAGCAATAACGATTAAACGCAATTTATGATTATGGGGCAAACTAATTTGGCCAAAAGTACAACGGCTATAAAACACGTAATATTAAATATATGTTCAAGACGTGGATTTTAGATATCCAAAAAAATTGCTTATATATGACCGTTCTAATCTCAGTAGTATTACTCGAGACGCCGCAGTTCTATATCATGGTTAAATTCTTGTATATAAAAGCAATAGTTTAACCGATCATGTAAAATATTACTAGAATCAATGAAATGGAATTCCTCATACAATAAAGAGAGGGTATACTGTAACATATATATGATATTATTATATTTACTTCAATTGGTTTCACCGGTGGCAGTAGTCCTTACACTAGTACACACAATACAAATGTTTTCACCGGTGGCAGTAGTCCTTACACTAGTACACACAATACAAATGTTTTCACCCGGTGGCAGTAGTCCTTACACTAGTACACACAATACAAATGTTTTCACCGGTGGCAGTAGTCCTTACACTAGTACACACAATAATACAATATTACTAAATACACTCAACCTTACACTATACACAATACAAAGATTACTACAGTAAATACAGTACATAGATTAACACTCACAATTACAAAAACACCCCACACCTTACAAAAACATCCAATTCTTACAAACATCCACACCTTACAAAAACAATCCACACATTACATAACATCCTACACTTACAAACACACATACAAAAACACCACACCTTACAAAAACACCATACACAATAAAAAAAGCACCCGCATACCTTACAAACACCCACAATTAAAAATCTTCAATGGTTAGATATCCTCATAGTATAACACCTTGCGTAGAAACTGCTTCTGAAACACGTTGTTGAAGGAAAGATATAAAGAACGGGAAGAGGAGGACAAAGACGTCAGCAACTACTGGATGACCTTAAGAAAAAGATAAGGCATTGGATTTTGAAAGAGGAAGCACTAGATCGCACTCTCTGCGGAACTCGCTTTGGAAGAGATATAGACCTGTTGCAAGATAGATTGATTAATTGTGATGACTACAAAACCTGTACTATCAAAACGAAAGGCGTATGTATTTGACATCGTGTATTCATTATCTACCAAAATACTTATTTTATGTAATGTAAAGTTGAAGTTCCTGTTGTGCATGATTAAGCACCACAGCATAAAAACATACTAGAAATGTAGGTAAATCTCCATTCATTTTTAACCTCGGCACTAGGTGGATGTGAAAGATCATCTTGGCGTCCGTGGATCCTTAGCCGCGTACGTCTTGAATGAGAGGCTGGGTTAAGACTCGCATGTATTCTCGACGTTTCGGAGAAGAGAGAAATCTTTGCCTCTGTTAAAAATCTGACTTTGATTCATCGGTCCACCAGTCTGTAGCCCAGTCAATATACCGACTGTGGTAACCGGCAGCATGGTGTATGAGAGATAAATTTAAAATTTGTGAGAGGTTTAAAACATTAATCCGTATTTTGTTCACCCCTGCAATAAAAGCGACATTCTTCTTCTGTAAGTCAAGAAGCAGGCTTCCAGTGGGTTGAAGCACATTCTGCTGTAGGTGATCATTCATAATCAAGTTGTTACGCCCCGGTTTCAATTCTTAATGCCCAGAAACATGAGTTTTGTTGCTGGTGGTTGGGAGGCATGAACTACTTTCGAGAGTGATTCAGTGTCCACTCGCTACGAGTTGCCACATACGTCCAACATATGTGACCACAGAAGTGCACTCTTTTCCACTAAAAGAAGTACTCTACGTTTTTTCAAGATAAGTAAGAATGTATCTTATTGTGTCCAAAAAGCGTGGTCAGAGTAACAAAAGCCTAAATATACGCTGTGCCTCGGTATCATACAATGAAGATTTATGGAGACTGGAGGTAAAGATCCACTCGTTCTAGACCTAGGCACGAATAAGCATGAGTGGTTAGCTTCGCCCTCCGGTCTTTTTAACCTTGGAGACATTCCTACAGGTTTATCTTGAGTAAATGTCGGAGCAGCCGGTCTCGGTGACCCTTCTGTCTAAGGTGTAGGTCTGAAGCCGCTTAATTTCCGGGGTCGAAGGTTCGAATCTCGCTGAGGGCATGGATATCCGTCTTTTGTGTCTGTTGAGTGTTGTGTAGATAGCGGCCTCTGGGACGGGCTGATCACTCGTTCAGAGAAGTCCTACCGGGTGTGTGTCTGATTCTGTGTGATCTAGAAATCTGAACAATGAAGCGGCCTAAGGCCGATTTGAGCTGTTGCGCCACAGATGAAAAAATGTCTGGGTGGGTCGTAAAATCGGTCAGAAGCCGAGAGAATCCATCGCTCCATCAGGAATGAAACATGGCTCAGGCAGTTAGTCGCCGGCCTCTCGCCGCTAAGGCCCGGGTTCGATATCGGGTCAGTCCATGTGGGATTTGTGGTGGACAAATAGCACTAGGACAGGTTTTGCTCCTACAAGCACTTCGGTTTTCCCCTGTCAATTTCATTCCACCAGTGCTCCATTACACGGAAAAATGAGAAAGAACTAATCATCATCTTCATCACAGGGTTGCACAATAAGCCTCAAGGCTGCGGTGCGTCCGTAGCATCTGCTGCGGGGCCCTTCTCCACAAAAACTCCACAGAGTAGGATAATTCATGACAAGCTAACAGTTCCTCAGTTAGTCAAGAAATTCCCCGCATTTTGTGGAACCCGAAGGTTCATTACCGCATTCACAAGCGCCCACAAACTGTCCCTATCCTGAACCAGATCAACCCAGACCATGCCCTAAAATAACAGTCCAAATTCCCACACTTGTAAAGACAGCAGTTCGATTCCCCGACAGGCTTCCTAGGATGGGAACGTGAACAAAACAATTTAACAATTAATACAGTTTCCTTAAGTAGCAAAGGAAGTTTAATTACTGGCTTGATTTAAATACGTTGCATATTGTAATGTCGCCTGACATTTGTTCGTAATTCCACCATGTCATGATCTCCAATGTCACCTTCTTATATATCTAGAGTGTAAAGCCAGAAAATAAGCTATAGAAGTTTCACTCGGACGTTTTTCATTTTTATTGTAATCTCTGTTTTGTGTACCTTTGCAGTTTTTCCTATTCAATTGCAGATTTTCCCATTCAATTCCAGTTTTTCCTATTCAATTGCAGTTTTTCCTGTTCAATTCCAGTTTTTCCTATTCAATTGCATTTTTCTTATTCAATTGCAGTTTTCCTATTCAATTTCAGTTTTCCTATTCAATTGCATTTTTTATTCAATTACAGCTTTTCCTATCCAATTGAAGTTTTTCCTGTTCAATTGCAGTTGTTCCTATTCAATTGCAGCTTTTCTTATTCAATTGCAGTTTTTCCTATTCAATTGCAGTTTTTCTTATTCAATTGCAGTTTTTCCTATTTAATTTCAGTTTTTCCTATTCAATTAGCTGGTAGAACTGAAGCTTAAACACACTCGGTACTATATCGAATATACAGCCTTAGGATATTGGGAAAAGCTCATGACGTCACAAAAGCTAGCAAATGTAATTCTGTCACAGGAATAACGCCACTACTACATCATTCATAGGCGGCATGAGAGTTCGCACACGTAGATGGTTTGATATACTGCGTACAGGGGCTAGGTATTGTTATGATTACACGCCACGCAAATAACTTTCAGTGCTGTGGACAACAAATTCATATTCTGTACTTTTAGTTCGAATGTCTATAAGCTTCGGGAGGAAATTAAATATAAAGCAGAAACACACACACACTACCTTCCCATCCAAAGAACTTTAACACTTTAATTAGCAAAAACGATATACCGCTTTGATTCTGGTTTATTTAAACGATAGTCTGTACAATTCTTAAGTCACGGAACGCCTGTCATTTACCGGTCCGCATATTTATTCTTTCTGAATGTATTTTACACAGCATCGGAGCGCTGTGTTGTCATATGCAAGTAACATAAATATCTGAGTTTCGTCGCTATTTATTTCTGCTCTATCAGCTGAGTAGCTAACATTTTAGCGACGTGTGCTATGAATGTATATGGTGAATATAATTCGGAGTTTGAATATCATCAACTTTGCTGAGGGAGACTGCAAAAAGAATGGAAACATTAATGTAAAGGGCTGTTGTCAGATTAAATGGCTGTTGTCATATTAAAGGGCTGCTGTTAGATTAAAGGGCCGTTGTCAGATTAAAGGGACGTTGTAAGATTAAAGGGCCGTTGTCAGACTAAATGGCCGTTGTCATATTAAAGGGCCGTTGCAAGATTAAAGGGCCGTTGTCAGATTAAAGGGCTGTTGTCAGATTAAAGGGCTGCTGTCAGATTAAAGGGATGTTGTCAGGTTGAAGAGCTGTTGTCAGATTAAAGGCCGCTGTCAGATTAAAGGGCCGTTATCAGATTAAAGGGCTGCTGTCAGATTAAAGAGCCGCTGTCAGATTAAAGGGATGCTGTCAGATTAAAGAGCTGTTGTCAGATTAAAGGGCCGTTATCAGATTAAAGGGCTGCTGTCAGATTAAAGAGCCGCTGTCAGATTAAAGGGATGCTGTCAGATTAAAAGAGCTGTTGTCAGATTAAAGGGTCGTTGTCAGATTAAAGGGCTGCTGTCAGATTAAAGAGCTGTTGTCAGATTAAAGGGTCGCTGTCAGATTAAAGGGCCGTTATCAGATTAAAGGGCTGCTGTCAAGATTATAGGGATGTTCTCAGATTAAAGGGCTGTTGTCAGATTAAAGAGCTGTTATCAGATTAAAAGGCTGTTATGAGATTAAAGGTCTGCTGCAGATTAAAGGGATGTTGTCAGATTAAAGGGTTATTGTCAGATTAAAGGGTTGTTGTCAGATTAGAGGGCTTTTGTCAGATTAAAGGGCTGTTGTCAGATTAAAGGGTTGTTGTCAGATTAAAGGGCTGTTGTCAGAGTAAAAGGCTGTTATCAGATTAAAGGGCTGTTGTCAGATTAAAGGGCTGTTGTCAGATTAAAGGGCTGTTGTCATATTAAAGAGCTGTTGTCAGATTAAAGGGCTGTTATCAGATTAAAAGGCTGTTATGAGATTAAAGGTCTGCTGCAGATTAAAGGGATGTTGTCAGATTAAAGGGCTGTTGTCAGATTAAAGGGTTATTGTCAGATTAAAGGGTTGTTGTCAGATTAGAAGGCTGTTGTCAGATTAAAGGGCTGTTGTCAGATTAAAGGGTTGTTGTCAGATTAAAGGGCTGTTGTCAGAGTAAAAGACTGTTATCAGACTAAAGGGCTCTTATCAGATTAAAGAGCTGTTTTCAGATTAAGGGGCTGTTATCAGATTAAAGGGCTGTTGTCAGATTTAAAGGCTGTTTCAGATTAAAGGGCTGTTGTCAGAGCTGAGATTTCGTAATTTTTTACATATTTATTGATGCTTTGTCAACTGAATGTGTTACAATGCTTCGAGGAGTGCATAATTATCACTCACGAATAACATAAAACAGACTATGACGTAAATTAAGATATACTGTAAAAAGTGACGACATTAGGAAAACCGATTTAAGATCCGATATTCGATCCAGGGACGTTCCCAATGTAAACCCTATAGGGGAGAGGGGGGCTAGTAGGCTACAGGGGTAAGTTGGCAAAATGGCCATAACTCCTACTGACACCGCAAGACAGCAGCACCTTGCATGATATGCTCTTCATTTGTTACTCCAGAGAGCGGTCAGCAAGTGTCAGTGCTTTGTGAGCTGTGCGTGAAGCGTGGTCAGGTGTTTTCTCGTTTCCATCTCAGTAAGTAATTTTCCATTGCTATATAAAAGTCTTGGTGTTTCAAGTTGGGTTCTAGCTGCATGTGATATGGTGCCACCCATGAATAGTACCTACTTGTGGCTATCATCTGAGTTAGTGAGAATTGTAGACTGTCATTGTGTTTGAGAATGATGCAGTCTAAAACAGGAAAAGGTGACAACGGGGCAGGTCGGCACATTTTAGCTGGGGCATGTTGGCTCAGTGTGTCAACTTGCCCCACTTTCGGTTAGTAGCTTAGTGGTTAATATATTTACCATTTTAATATTTTCTATCTCTTTCTTAAGATGGTAAATAATGCGTACTTACAAGAGGAGGACAGATAGAGGTAGCACACGCCCTGAAGTAATCCTACAAGCTGTGAAAGCTGTGCGAAAACATGGCAAGTCAATAAGGAACACAGCGAAGGATTTTGACATTCCCTTTCGTAGTCTGACAAGGTACTGCAAAAAGACAACAGAGGATGACATAGAAGGCACGGCACGAACACCGTCGTTTAACACAGGGTACATCCGAATTCGACAAGTAAGTTCTGTTATTTACTTTCGAATATATTTTTACAGCTTTTAACTAATTTTCACTTAGGGAAGACTTTATTAACAAATAACATTTGTCGTGTCTCTTCCCGATAGGTATTCAATGATGCTCAAGAAAATGCTTTAGAAGAGTATCTGAAAAAGGCAGCAGATATATATTATGGGTTGTCCTGTAGGGAAGTTCGCAAACTCGCTTTCCAATATGGCACCGCCTTGAAGATTTCATTACCACAAAACTGGCATGATACGAAGTTGGCTGGTGTAGATTGGTTGAAAGGTTTCCTAAAGCGACACACCGCTTTGTCACTGCGGAAACCTGAACCTACAAGCATTGCAAGAGCATCAAGCTTTAACAAAACAAATGTTAATGCCTTTTTTGATAATTTGCAAAAGGTGCTGGATCGTCTTCGTGTGGGTCCAAGTGATATTTGGAATATGGATGAAACTGGAATAACCACTGTCCAAAAACCAGACAGGGTTGTGGCACGACGAGGCTTTAAACAGGTAGGAAGAATGGTTTCCGCTGAACGCGGTACATTGGTGACGCTGGCAATGGCCGTTTCAGCAACGGGCAACACTGTGCCCCTTTCTTCATTTTTCCAAGGGTTCATTTCAGAAAACATTTCCTAAATAATGCCCCACCAGGCAGCGCTGGAGATGCGAATCCATCTGGGTGGATGAAGGAGGAACATTTTGTGAGATAAGTAAAACATTTCGTGGCACATGTTAAGCCTTCGATAGAGAGACCAGTAATTCTTTTACTAGACAACCACGATTCTCACTTGTCCATAGAGGCATTAGACTACTGCAAACAGAATGGAGTGACTGTCCTCACCTTTCCTCCACACTGTAGTCATAAACTCCAGCCTCTTGACGTATCTGTCTACGGACCACTTAAGACGTACGTGAACCGTGCATGTGATGCCTGGGTAACAAACCATCCAGGCCAAACCATGACAATATATGACATTCCTGGGATTGTCAATTCCTCTTTGCATCTCGCTGTTTCTCCTGGGAATATCAAATCAGGATTCCAGGTTTCCGGAATTTACCCCTTCAACAGGGATATTTTTCAAGACGAAGATTTTATGGGGGCTTACGTTACAGACAGATCTGCCCCTTCTGTGACTGCAACAGCTTCCAGCAGCAACTGTAAACCTCCAGAGATGTCGATTGATTCGCCAGGATCATCATCTACGTGAAAAGAAGCAACACATCCTTCTACCCCAGAGGACGTTCGACCCCTTCCCAAAGCCGGACCCAGAAAGAGTCAGAATGTGAACAAGAAGAAGAGAACAACTGCCATTTTGACTGACACCCCCGTCAAAAATTCTTTGAAGAAACGTACATCGCAAGGCTTGAAGCGAATGAGTAAAACTGGGCCCAAGGAAAGAGAAACGTGTGCAACATGTCAAGAGAGAGATTCACAAAGGAAACACCGAAAAAAATCAAGAAATCGAAGAATGTAAGCAACACTGACGAAGAAGACTCCATGGATGCTTTCTGCCTCTACTGCCTTGGCGCATATTCTAGAAGTGTATCCAGAGAAATGTGGATTCAGTGCATAGAGTGCAAATTGTGGGCACATGAAAAATGCAGTGATGGCAGTCCCAACTTTCTTTGCTTCAATTGCCAGTCCGATGGTTCGGAATACCTTATTTAGAAATGAAAATGAGTATTGTTCGTTGTAGCGCACTGTTGCTTCTTCTTCTTCTTATACAGGCACAACAACCTCATCCTTTGTAGGTTTTGGCCTTCTCAACTATATCCTTCCATTTCTTCCTATCCTGGATGCAGTTTCTCCAGTTTTTGACATTTTGAATCCTCAAGTCTGCCATAACATCATCTTCCGATCTATTCTTCGGTCTTCCACGCATTCGTATAGATATAGGCTTCCAGTTATAGATTCTTTTAACCAATCTGTCATTTTCCATTCGGTACACATGCCCAAACCACCCTAATCTTTGTGCTTTAATATGATTTACTATGTTCTTATATTTTATTAGTTTATTAAGCTCTTCATTGGTTTTAATTCTCCATGAGCCATCCATGTTTTTACTTGGTCCAAAAATCCTTCTTAGTATCTTCCTTTCATATATGAGCAATTTTTGCTTCATTGCTTCTTTCAGGACACATGTTTCAGAGCCATAGGTAACCACCGGTCTTATAACCGTTCTATAGAAATGTAATTTTAAACTCTTAGCAATTAGTTTACTTTTAAATAAGATTTGGTTTGCATAATATGCTTTGTTACCTTGGATTATCCTTGTTTTGATCTCTTCTTCTATTGTATTATCTCCGTTTACGATTGATCCAAGGTACAGGGCATACACAAAAGAATGGTGCGGTTTCAATAGTATTCACTATTGAAACCGCACCATTATTTTGTGTATACCCTGTATTTATATGATCTCTTTTGCTCTAGACATGTACCGTTACAGTTAAGTTCTGTTAATTTGTGTGTTTGTTTAGCACATTTTATGTATTTAGGTTTTTGTGTATTTACTACTAGCCCATACTTGTATGATTGTTCTTTTAGTTTCTGGAAGGTGTCGATAGCAGCTTGCATGGTCCTTGCAGTAATTAGTATGTCATCAGCATAGGCAATACTTTGTTTTAACCGTGTTGAAATATTCCCTCTAACATCTAATTGATTCATAATTGAGTCAATTATCATACTGAACAGAGTTGCAGACAGTGGATCTCCTTGTTTCACCCCAGTTTCAATTTTAATTTCTCCACTTAGGTCATTATTTACTTTGACTTTCGCTTTTGTGTTTTCTAGCGTTAAGGAAATTAATTGTATCAACTTTGATGGTACTTCATATTGTTTTAGACATTCTAATATTTTCTTCCGGTGCACCGAATCAAATGCATGTGTGTAATCTATAAATATATTATTCAGTTCGATATTGTATTCATGGCACTTCTCAAAAATCTGTCTCACTATAAATATATTATCTATTGTTGATCTGTTTGTCCTGAAACCCATTTGAAAATCGCCAAGTTTATTCTCAATAATCTGTATGAGCCGTTTATTCAACAGTATTGCCAGTATTTTATATGCTGTGTTTAGCAGAGTTATTGGCCTGTAATTTTTGCAATCCAGCCTGTCACCTTTTTTGTAGATTGGACAGATGATTCCTTCCCTCCATTGTTCTGGTAACTGTTCTTTGTCCCAAATATTTAGTATTAGTCTATGCACTTTATATTTCAATGTTCTTCCACCATATTTGATTAATTCTGGGCATATATTATCAGACCCCGCTGCTTTGTTGTTTTTTAATTTGTTTATAATACTGCAAATTTCATTGAAGGTTGGTGGTATAATTTCTTGGTTATCATCCACAATATTCTCTATCGTGACTGGATCTGCTGTTGTTCCATCTTCTTCAAATAAGTTTCTAAAATACTCTTTCTATATTTCCAATATTTTTTCTTTTTGTATTATTATATTTCCATCTCCGTCCTTACATTGGATTGGCATGTTTGTTTGCCATTTATCAAGTTCTTTGGCGTCTTTGTAGAATTTCCTTACTTCGTTCTTCTTAAAGTTTTCTTCTATTTGGCTTATTTTATTGTTAAGCCATTCTTTTTTCTTAATTCTACAGATTTTATTTGCTTCCAGCCTCTTAGAATTATAATATTCTTGATTTGCTCTTGTATTAATTTGCATGTATTTCTTCCTGGCAATATTCTTTTTTTGTATCGCTCTCCGGCATTCTTTATCCCACCATTCGTTTCTATTTTGTTTATCTTGTTTTTTGATTATATTATTTGCCGCTTCGATTATGGCATTCTTTACTCCTTCCCATTCCTTGTTGATTTCTTGGGTCTCTGGCAGTTCTATTAATTTCTTATGTAATTCTGTTTTGTACTGTCTTATTTTTGTTGTATCTGTAAATGCATTCTTATTCCAGTGTGTGTTGGGTGTAGGTTTCTTCTTGTATGCAAGTGGTAACTTTTGCTTGAGGATAGTTTGCACCAGGAAATGGTCTGAATCGATGCTCGGTCCTCTCATTGTTCGAATGTCTTCAATTAGATCCCTTTTCTTTTTATTTATTAATACATGATCAATTTGGTTTATTGTCTTTTGGTCAGGAGATATCCAGGTTCCCATATGTATATTTTTATGTTGAAACTTTGTACTCATTACTTGCATTTCATTTACTGTTGCAAATTCATACAGTAATTCTCCATTTTCACTTGTTTGTTCATGCAACGTATGTTTGCTTGTGACATTTTTGTATGTATCCTCCTTCCCTAATTTTGCGTTGAAATCACCTAGTATGATTATTGTGTCACTATGTGCAGTATTATCTATCATGTTCTGTAGTTCTTCATAGAACTGTTCTCTAGTTTCTGTTTCTTTCTCCTCTGTTGGGGCATATGCACTGATTATTGTTATGTTATTAAATTTTCCTTTGATTCTCAATTTACACAGTCTTTCATTTACTGGTGAGAAGTTCAAAACATGATTGTGTATTGTTTTTTTAACATAAAAACCAGTGCCTGCTTGTCCACTCTTCAAAGTAGATCCACTGTAATATAGAGAGTAATTCTTTTTGTTAATTATTCCATTCCCTTTCCCTTTCCATCTTGTTGCACTGTTGCATTGCGTTAAATTTGCTTCTAATTTCTTTTTTCAGTTTATGTAAACGTGTTTATTTTGTACCGATTTTTCAACTTCTTTTTACCATTGCAATTTCTGTGTTTGAAGCGCACTATTGTGCGGATGTTGTCCTCTCTTGCATTACCATGACGCATGCATGTTGCAGTGAAGCTCAAGGTTAAGATAAGACAGCCGGCCGGGCATCAGGTTACGTCGTCACGTGTAGCCAGGATGTGGTGCCCCGCTCAGATTAAGTAGGCTACAGTCCTACAGGCAATGTCAAAAATATACCTTGATTTCAGGCTTCCGCCGAGATTTTGTTGAAATCTGTGGTCCTCTGGGTTTTTACACGGCGTTGTGGTAATTATTTACCGACGTTTTGGGACAACGTATCGGTCCCATCTTCACGGGTCAAGATTCTCAGAATCTTGACCCGTTGAAGATGGGACCGATACGTTGTCCCGAAACGTCGGTAAATAATTACTACACGACGCCGTGTAATAACCCTGAAGACCACAGATTTTATGTCAAAATAAGTTGTACGACGACGACTTGCAGCATCAACGTCCCATATGTTATACCACTGACGTATATTCCTTTCTACTTGCACATCCCAATTCAAACAAACAGGTCTCATACATGTAATTAAATCTCTACATGAACACCATTACGATAACCGAATGCACTTATTATTTTTCTATTATTAGGACCCCCAAATACCACACAAAAATATTGAAATAATGTATTTTGGATTTTTATGCAATGTTTAAAATAATGACCACAATCTTGTATAATGGGATCTACTGTATTTGACATACGTGTATCATAAAACAGTACACTGACCATTGTCTGTCATTATTACACTCTGAAATATTCGCACCCTGATTTTCCACGTATTTTACCATAAGCCAACTTACCCCGTGTGTGGGGCAGGTTGGCACACGTGCAGAGGTTAGGGGAAACTCCTCTCCCTCCTATTCCTTATGAATTGCATCAAATTTGTGTAGGTCAGATTGTAGCCCAAGAATATTGCTAGCCATACGTGCCGTTACATTCAACTTAACATGTACAGGGAAAATGTGAAAAATTCTAAAGTGAAAAGTGTGCCAACTATCCCCCCTCTCCCCTATATTATGTCCGTTGATAAATTTAACAGGGCTGTCATATTTGTTACCACACTCGCCAACGCAGTTGGTGCTAATTGTTCATTGTACTAAAGCCAGATGAGAGTGATTCCCCTAAGAATCTCTCAGTATAACATTTTATGGAGCAGCCAAGAGGTACCTATGCTTCGGTCGGCATTGCAGCGTCCTACGCTGTGTCTTAAGAACTTTTCAAATTCATGGAGTTGACATTCAGTGAAACTGTGATTTCATATTATTGCTAAATGAAAGAGGAGGTAAACTGAAGGTTTTACTATGGAAATAAAAGGTAAACACGCGGTCGATTAGAACGTGAATATCACGTTAAAACTGTAATATGACGGGACATTTGCTAATAAAATTAATTATAAAAGTTACCCTTGTGTTTGTATGTGTGTAGTTTGCATTGACCTGCACACTGCTTGTTTTCTGCGCTATTTCCAATAAAATGTCACTGAGTACTGAGTGTCTTGTGTGTCGGTCTGTCGTTCCGGTATGCTCTTACCCTTTTGTGTATCCTGTCTAAGTTCCCCTGATGATTTTCATGAAATAATGAAAATACATCGGGAGCAATCACGTAAATAATAATATTCTGTTTAATTTACATAACATGGTGATAGAATTGTAAATAAAGATAAATACTATATCGAATATTGGTCGTCTTATTCGTTGCTAGACCGTGTAGCGACCAAATATTTCTACATCTCAGAAAAGGTGCTGCCTCCGTCTTCAGGGTAGCTGAACTGTTTCAAGTGGATGCTGAGGTGATACAGAAGAAAACATTGTTTACGAAGGGAGACTTTTAAAGAATTTAGCCCTTATGTATTTATAATTATCAAATTCCTTTATAACCGACGTGTTTTCTTCTACGATATAATTTCTGCAAGCACATAAAAAAATTCAGTAGCCCAGAAGATGGAGGCATTAGTTCACCCCGAAACGTAGAAAAATTTAAATATTACGCAAGGTAGAAACCCGAAACACGACCATCCCTTGAACAACAACCGCTTTGAAACTCCGAAGCCTTTAATCAAATCCCACCCACAGAGCATATTCCCACATATACTAGAAAATTTTATTGGTAGCTGAATGAAGTTCTGCATATAAAGATTTAAAGAACACCATGGGTTGAAATACAGCGACAGCGAGGGATTAATTAATTCGGCATACATTGCCAGTTAGCGTTAATAATTCATCATTACTGTGAGCCATGTCACACATACAGAATCTGCGAAGCCTAGTGCGTTCCAGCAAATAGTTCAGTTATACAAACAGCAAAATCAGAGCGCTCTGATGCCACAAAACAGTAAATTATAATTAAATTTAAAGGCGCTTCACCCAGAAAAATATTCCATATAAACCTATCACTTTGCGGTCCAATGCCATTAACACAGGACTGCCACGAGCATTTTATTGGAAAATGTATAAAAATATATAAAAAGGTTTAAACACCTTTTGCTACAACTGGAAACATGAAATAGTTCTAAGGACGTTTAACCTTTCTTAGTCTGATGGTCTAAATAAAATTTAAGATTAAATTTCATACTTGAAGGGAAAGATACTTAAAGAAACAAACGCTGTGTGGGCAAAGTGCATAGCTTTTGTTACCTTAAGACCGGTGGCCCATATATTAACCACTGTGTTAAAAAGTCGTAAACATAAAACATAGCCAAGCCGTGGCTCATAAACTTCTCATAAAACGAACATGAAGTCCATACTAAGTTTGTATTTAAGTTTTAACTTCAATCAAATGAAAGCCGGTGTAGCTCAGTCTGTAATATCTACAGACTAGACGACCACAGGATCAGCGTTCCATTCCCTGCATAGCCCAAAAAAAATATATCCTCTAGACCAGTGGTATTCAACCTTTTTTGTTCGCGTACCCCCAGATATAATTTCTCTTCGACTTTGTACCCTCAAAGTTGTTGGTGCATAATTCAAGTTATACATAGTCTACAATTTATGCCTAAAATAAGTTAAATAAATTACGTCCAAAATAATGTATTGAATAATAAGTTTTCAAATGAGAAAAAGAGAGTCAATCTATTAAATAACAAATATATTTATATACTTATATTTATTTATTTATATATTTATATTTATTTTTATTTATGTATTTATTTCCTATCATATAAAAATTAATAAAGGAACAAAGGTATTTTAGCAAAGCAAAATTGTATGCACTATGTGCAATAAAATTAAACTAGCCGCCCAGATAAGAATCGCATAAAGGAGAGAAAGAGAGAGAGAGAAAAATGGTGCTCCCAAATGCATGTCCTTACGTTCGGGTCTGTTGTGGCTAACCCTAAATCTGGCCCTGATTATTCAGTCTTTATCGCGAAATGATATTTCTTTTTTTATTTTACGTACCCCCTAAGATGTCTTCGCGCATCCCCGGGGTACGCGTACCCCAGGTTGAATACCACTACTCTAGAAAGCGCCCCGACCAGATCGGAGCCCCCGTCACCCTCCGACAAAATGAACACCGGCTGCTCTTCTCCCCTCGACGGTACAGTGACCACACGTGAATATGGCCACTGACATCCATCTAGTACTTAAATTAAAAATATATGGAGCTCTACCTCAACTGCCTCACAGACATTCCCAGTGTCCCTGTTTAAATAAGCACAGGAGAAAAGATAACCTTTACAATATATGGTGTCGTATTTGATATGGTTTTTGATATATCTACAGTGAATACGGTTGATTGAAGCTAAACAATTCACGCATTATCGAAGAGAGATCATGGAAAGCAAGTAGATATGCGAATGTCCAATAAGCTCTTTTATTTTCTGAACAAACATCCAAAACTGTAGGGCAGTTTATGTACTCAGTAAGCACCTGCGGTTCCGTGAATATAGCCTTTCAACTAAAAACCCTTCCACCGTATCGCTTGCTTTTATTGGTTTTATCTGTGACCGCTGATCGCTCGACAAATTAAACGCCAAACAGTATGTTTTTGTACAAAAAGGAGTCAACCCACGTAGACGCGAGTTATTCTTGCAATCGACTAAGAGAACTATTTTCCCCTGGTAATACAGCAATCCCTGACAGCCTGGACAGGCCCTAAGGGTTCCAGAATGTTCAGGCTTCCAGATTTCAAGAAAATCGGCACATGAAGTTGGTAAGATAGTCAGCCCTACGCATCGGCTGCCTTTACCCTCCCAGGAAATATTCCTGATACTCATTTATGTTAAAGGCTGAGTCGACCCCAGGGCCATAGTGCGGCCGGAAGGATTTTGTCAATGAAAAATTCCAGTGACACCATCGGGAATCGAACCCGCGACCTTCCGGCTTGTAGCGCCACCGCTTACCCACATTCGTAACTTAAAACAGTGTTTACCATTTACTGAAAAGTTAGACGATACGCTGCTTGTTTCTTTATAATATTGTAGCTCCCTGACGATGGCTACAAGAGATAGCCGAAACATGTAATAATAATAATAATAATAATAATAATAACCATGGCTCGACAGCCCTATATGGGCTTGGACCTCCTCTTTCCGAGGTTACGAGGTCTTTGTGCATTTGCGGCAGAGTGACCGGCCCACTGCCAGCCGAAACATGTAGGAGCGCATAAACTAAACACTGTGTAGTAGTTGGAAATATGACAGTGTGTATAAGACAACTACACGGAATATGTGTAACATTAAATATAGGTTAACCAATAATCATGGAATGTAAAGTTAACAGTCTAGCAATAGGCTATATATTCAGTCAGCAGCACGAGCATCTTTATGTTATTAAAAAACATATAATTCACAAGTCGGTTGTTCAGTATATTGTACACTAAACACTAAAGGAAAAAGTACTCTAGCGCATCCTAGCCAGCAAAATATTTATCGGAGAGAAAAAACGTTACGAATAATAAAAAGGCAGTGTACGTGTAAACGTAAAACCTAAGCGCGTTCGCGTAACCATTATTGCCGTGGAAAAGCAATAAGTATTATGTATTCTAAGTGTGTGTCTGTAGCCTTAGTTATCCAGCACGCAAAGCGCATGCGTCTTATTATGCTGTCATCTGTGGCCTGCTTGGCTCTACTATATTTTTTCCACATTATCTCATGAACGACACGATTTTCGGGACAAACTTATTGGAACAAAAAATGTGTATTTTGATTTTCTCTACACCTTTTGTCTGAAACATTTTTCATTGTAAGAAGAATTGAGCGAGATATTATCATAAATGTAGATGGGTCTTCTAGTAAAGTACCCGTTATTCTTGTCAGATTTTAGTCAACCTTGAACTTCCTCAACAGGTTTTCGAAAAATACTCAAATAGCAAGTTTTATAAAAATTCGTCTAGTGGGAGCCGAGTTGTCCCATGCGGACGCATGGATGGTCGAACAGATAGAGAGGCAGACAGACATGACGGAGCTAAGAGTCATCTTTCGTAATTTTGGGGACGCGCCTAAAAACGAGAAGACTCGTTTTCAGGCGCGTCCTTCTGTCCGTCCGCCGCCTAAATTGATCAGGCGATCCCCACATTTGTTACTTTTATTTAAAAATTGTGGACACATTCCAATTTGAATTAATATCTGACAAAATGACACTTTACATAAAGACCTAGGTACGTTCACAATCTTAGGTATTCACATCTAAATTAAATTAAAAATCCAAGCACGATCTTTCAAGTCTTGAACCCAACACTTTCTACATGGAAAGCAAGCCTCGCCCTTGCGACAACTGCATGCTCACTCTTCTTAATTTTCTTACTAATTCTCTTAATAATTTTTTTTCAATGCGTCACTACACGTTCAGCATTCTAATTATGTTCAAACTGGTTGCGGAGCTGTCTATGATGAGATTTCTCATTTCCAGCTGTCAAGTGTAGTCAACTGAAACACGATGTGGACAGGAAATCTTGAATTTCTTGAAAATTTATAATTTTATACACGTACATAAATTTTCTCAATTTCAAAGCAGATGTTCCTCGAATGTTTTATAAGTCCTTCCCCTCTACTCTGTAAAATACCTCCTATACATATAATTATTTACAGGTTTATATACAGAGTGTGTCTAAAATGTTTGTAAAAACACCAAATGAGTTTCCCACACCAAAAAAACGAAAAATGTTCTTACCATTATACGTCCGCAAACAGTTTTCGAGATATAGGTATTTCCTCTTAAATGGCCCTTCACGACAGCTGGAAAATGTGCCTTTTTCAGTAAGACTGTAGTTTATGCATGACGGAGCTCTGGGACGTTTTAGCTGACCTGTGCGAGATATACTCAATAATATCTACCATGACAAATAGATAGGTAGAGCAGGGCCAGCTGAATGGCCACCACGTTCACCCAACTTCAGTCCTTTAGATTTTTACATGTGGGGACACTTAAACCCCTAGTGTATTCAGCTCCTATTTAAAATGAAGAGACACTTCACCAACCATTTTTGCTTGTCTGCCAAACCATTCACGACCTGCCCGGGACCTATGAAACAGTGTGACACTTCATTATCTGATGTGTTCGTGCGTACGCTGATTCAGGTGGCGAACATTTTGAGCATTTGTTGTGAATTGTGACCTGATAAACAACAAGAAATCAACAGTTATTAAACTGGGTAACGTATTGTAAATGTATTATGTGAGTTATAATAAAATAGTACACAGTTAAGGTATTTACTGTTGAATGTAATCTTTCAATTAAACTCAAAAACCACTCGTTTCCGAAAACATGTGTATATGAAAGTTTTTCTTTGTTTTGATGTGCAGAACTTATCTTGAATTCTGTCCCAAGTATTTTAGATACACCCTGTATAATAGACGGACCCGCGAGGTGGCGTAGTTTGTACACAAATTACGCTACGTGCTGCAAGACCTGGAGTTCAAATCCCGGGAGAAGCAAGATATTTTTCTCTTCTCCAGTAAGTCCAGGCCGGCTCTGCAGTCCGTCCAGCCTCCCATTTAAGGATACCGGGACACGACCTCGTCCACCTACCTCCATCTAATACCGAGGTTAAGAATGAGTGGAGCAAAACCTCCACTCCCATATATATGCCTTCATGGGGTGCACAGGTACAACTTTACCTTTCCATATCTATAAATATATATTAAATTCTGATACCGAACGAATAAAGACTGACTCGTGAAAAATATTCCTATAGGTTAACCTATACAAAACGTTGCTTTATTTGTACCATGTATTTCCCCCCCCCCCCCAAAAAAAATGCCACGGTATGTTATTGGTTTATAGCGGCATTTTTAGGAACTCGTGCGAAAATTGCTGTCATTACATTATGAAATATATCCACAATTGGTTTTATCGCTAACAATTCTTAAACAAATTTGTCCGTTAGTCAGCATAACACTTCAGAACTACTATGTGATCATTACGGTCCTACAGCAAGCTTTATAGTATATCTAGGTCCATATGGTGCGTTAGAAAAACGTAAAGCTACCTTCCGTAGCTGTTATTCCCCGCAGGAGCTGCCTCTTAGCCTTAATATTTTCAATACACACTCTCCCCGACATACACAGACTTAAAAAAGTTTGAAAAAATAAAAAAAAAGTAATTTAAATGCGTCCAATCCTTGTTTTACGCACCTTTGTTTTACGCCTTTTTACTTTAACGCCCCTTACGAACCTACATCACTTCTTAATTTTCGCCCTCTCATTTTCGGTTTAACTCCCTTCTATTAGGGTAACCCCTTATTTCTGATGGCAATATAATTTTTCTACGTCTGTTTTGGTTTACGCCCACGTTTTCAGGAATGCAACTACAGCGTTAGCAAGGACGCAGATAATAACGTATCTGAAAGGCGCGCCAAAATTTGATTTCGGCAATGAACGTGCATTGAGATGAAGGTGGCGGAAGAATACTGCTGGGCGATAACACAAGTGGCTTCTCAAGAGGACTCTTTCGATTGAGCTTCTTTATACGGAACAGAATGTGAATGTGGATATCTAATTCATAAACTGTAGGACTGATCTGGAATGTTAATATGTTAATTAAAATCAGCACCTTCGACCGATAGCTCAGTCGGTATAGTGTCTAGGCTATGGGCTGGAATGTCCGGGGTTCTAATCCCGGCAGGGGAACGAAATTTTCTCTTGAAATTATCGCTCTTCTAGGATGTTAGGAGGCGTAGATTGGTAGTTACCGACGTTTCAGGACAATCTATCAGTCTCATCTTCAAGGGTCAAGCAGTACAAGAAAAATACCAGGAACACTTACGTACGCATTTATATATGGAATGGTGTGAGCGGTGATAATTGCTCAGAGAACGTGATGCTAGCTAATAGGGTTAGTGGAAAGTGAAGGAGGCGGAAGGAATAGGGAGGAAGCTTATCCCGAAACGTCGGTAAAAAACTACCAATGTACGCCGCGTAACATCCCAGAAGAGCAAAGACCTCAATTGCACCGCGGCGGGAAGCCTGAATTGACGCAAATTTTTTCTTCTCCAAAACCGCTAATCAGACCGACACTGGGGCCCACCCTGCCTCCTATTCGGTGGGAAAGGGGAGGGGTTCCTTCCCGGGGTTAAAGCGGCCGGAGCGTAATACTAACTACTCACCCCATGTAGTGCCAAGGTTAAAATTAGTGCATCTATACATCTATTCACCCTACATGCCTTCATGTCGAGGACACGGCCAACTTTACCTTTTTTACCTTTACCTTTACTCTCAACAGATACCTAATTAAAAAAAACTGACTATGGCTGACAGTAGAGAAATGTAGGTTCGAATTCCAGCAAAAGCAGAGCTGTTTCTCGATTTAACAGCGTGCAGCCTGACCCTGTGGCACACACAGCATCCTATCCATTAGCTGGGAATAACAGTGGGATCCTTACCCTATTAAAGCGGCTGGGGCGTCAGTCATCAATCCATCTGCATCAAGTGTCGAGGTTAAGAATGAATGGACTCTGTATCCAATCGTCCAAAGGTCATCGCGGCCCGGTGCTTAATTCTTTTTTAGTCTGACTTCTTCTACTTATTCTTTACAGGTGTACAGGGTTACAGCTGTACCTGGTCACACTCAACGACACATACACATTAGATAGGACTCCTCTGGACGAGGGATCGGCCGACATCTACCTGAAAACAAACAGTCACAAGAGAAAGACGTCTATGCCCCCGGCAGGATTCGAACCGGCTATCCCAGTAATCAAGCGGCCGCAGACACACGCATTAGACCGCACGGCCACAGGGATCGGCTGATGCTTAAGAACGGGAAAACGTCGCACTGTGACCCGTAGTCCCCCCTCATCTATTCCACTTTGCATGGGTCGTTGGGCTTCGCTTGATGCAGTCAGCATCTCTGAATGCGGGTGTGACCAGAATGTATGAGATTAATTGTGATGTAATTATATTAAACGGGTCAGATAAATTTGATTGTACAATTCGAAATCCCAATTATATGAATGCTTCTGATTGACATAAACCTCTCACTTTTTATGAAGTCATGTATTCAATAAGATAAATGAATTATTCATAAATAGGAGAATACAAATTGTCTGTATTTGTTTTCCAAAAAGGAACTATCTGTTACACTTGAATAGAAGAGTATTAACAATTATATACTTCATGTATTATACCAGGGGTTGGCAGTCAGACGAGCTTCAGCAGCCGCAATCTAGGAGGCGACATGTGCAAGAGCCGTGTCTTTATACATCAAGTGAAACGTACGGTAGCAACACTGTCCATTGCTCGGGAGAAAGCAGTCAGCGCTTTCTGTTAGCTACACAAGGAAATACTCCTTGCTGGGGAAATCCACAAACACATTAATAATTTAAAATATTTTTCCCCTTATTTGATGGTTTCAGTTAACATTTAGCCTCTTGTGCATATAAACTATATGAAAACTGGTTTTTACAGACTAATTTGGATAAGCAGCACCAGTGACCTGAATAATTCTCAGTAACACTGTACGCCAATTGATTGTTGTATAATGCTGGTCTATATGTTTACATTTACTGACACATGATACGCTGCTTGTGTCTTTATAATACAGGGTGTTTCATAAATCCCTCCGGAATTTCGGAGGTCTGTAGCTCAGGAGCCAAATCATAGACAGGGGATGAGCGCATGTCAGTGAAAAGAGTACATATTCACGTTTTTAATCTACCTTACAAATGTTCAATATGTCCCCCTTTGGTGACTCGACAGACGTCGATTCTCGTACGAGTTCCACAGTCCCAGGCGATGGTCCCGGCCTACCTGTTCGTTTTGCGACACACAAACAGCCCGTTTCCTCGAATTTTCTATACCAGTCTCTTACTGTTTTGTCCGTTGGTGGTTCTGTACGATACTTGGTTCGAAAACCACGTTGCACTGTTACAATTGACTGGGTTTTAGCAAATTGCAGGACACAAAAAGCTTTCTGTTCACCTGAAAACGCCATGCTTGCACACCGCTGCCTCCTAGCGGAGAAACGGGTAACTACGCCATCGCATCTGTTACGAAAAAAAATTTACATTTCCTCTATCCGTTGGCATGCTTTTATCTCTTATATGTGGGTTTGCTACTGCACGGCCAAGCCTCTAAATCCCGGATGGACTTATGAAACGCGCTGTATTATAGCTCCTTGATGATGGCTACAACAGATGGCCGAAACATATAGAAGCGCAAAAACCAAAGTGTAGTAGCTGGAAATAAAATTAATGGGTATAAGACAACTGCATGGAATACGCATAACAATAAATACCATATAAGTTACAGCCACTTCCCACATAAGCCTTATGCTTCGGTGCATGGAAGCCCTTACCTAACACTCTCTATAAACGAATTGTCTTTAATTCACAATTTAACAATAGTATACAAATTCCGTTTAATTAAACTTACTGATATCTCTAACTATACTGCCTCAACTTTACTTTGAACAAAGAAAGGAAACACACGCTCTCTGAAACTTCACAGTATAACTATTTCCCTCATAGCAAGAGTCGTTTCAAAGCCATTTTGGTGAAGTTGGAAATGAAATCTCTTAGGATCTGTTCTGGAAAGACAAAATGGCATCACGACTCTGTCAGTTTTGTTTGTGTTTGGACCAAACACAGAGTTCCATGCCGTGGGATATTACATTTTGTGCAGAATGTCAACAGACTGAGACAAACGTCTTTGAAATGACAATGCAACTGACTGCGTGGCAAATGTATTGTATTTCGTCAAAACACTTTGGAAACATCTTAACTGGAATAAGTTTCCTTGGCAGAAAATAAACAAATGTGGTTTAATATTATATTTTATGTTCGCGTAAAGAATGTGTCCTTATTTCCTGTGTCTTCGATCAACAGCTCCAGCGATCAGACTCTACTTTCTCGCCCTGCAACCTCAAATTCAGACACTCGGTTCTTCATATCACTTTTGTGATTATTCAGTGGCACTGGACTGATTTCTCCCTGAGTGTCTTTTGTTGTTTCCTCTGCTTATCATCACTCCACCACCTCAATATTCGGGAGTTTGAAATGTGTCGACCTATTAAATTTTTGTTAACCCTGGACAAAAATAAAGGTTACTTTACAAGCGTTTTGTGCACACAACAAGCCCATATCGCTATTTAATTATTACAGTAAAAGAATTTAGAAAAAAAACTGTGCAGAGAAAAATGAAATATATTTTATAGCCAGGACACATTTTCCTCAATTCTTGTAATTTTCAGTACAAGCAGTAAATATTACAGTCGTTACACTATGCATATATTCCCATACTTGTTACGTCCAAAATTCATTGTTATAATAGAGTAGGTAAAATATTCCTTTGTACATAATTACTTCCTGTTGCTCCTTGTGGAGGTTTCTTGGTCTGGAAGTGTGCACTCCGTAATGGGTGACCAGTCCACTGACTGCACAAGCTCTACTTATCCTGATGTGACTGCCAGAGCCATCTAGCAGTCAATCAGGAGACTTGGGTGAGAAATGGCCGCTGAATTTTGCTTACGAAACATCTCAATTCATGCCCGTAAAGTTCTTTTACATGCCGTAAATCTACGACATGGGACCGACGGCTTTACTTTTTAGTTGTGCTACGGATTTTTATCACCCTTAAAAATCCATCGACCTCGGCCGGGATTGAACCCGCGAACCTTGGGTCCAGTGGCGAGCACGCTAACCACTAGTCCAACGAGGGCGACCCTTTGTATATAAGTTCTGCTTTTACCGTCTGTCACCAGTGATTTAATTCTTGATAAAAGATTATGTCATTTTATCTAAGCAATCATACTTCATATACCGAAGAACTGTTTCGTAAGTTGTTTTAAATTAAAACAAAGAAATCCCCGTAACAGTACCTTCTACAGGGCGCCGATGTATCGATCATAACACTGGTAAGAATATTTACACATCTTCTTAGGGAATCGCAGCAAGTATGTGAACGTATATAAGCCTAGATACTGTTGTTCTGTAAGTCGCAAGCAGCTACTGCAGTTACGCATAGGAAGGTCAGGTTGCAGTAATTGCCGAAAAAAAAAAGTTGCTTTATGAAGCGGTTCGAGAAGTATCTATGCTTCAGTCATTACCATAGCCTCAAATTTGCTGATAAACTGCTAAACCCAAGCGGCAGCAATGCGTGTTCTTTCAAGACATCTTAAAAAGTACTTGTAAAGTTTATGGCGTGCATATTAAGTGACTGTGAGTTCTCGCAGTGTCCTTCCGGGTCTGTCAGCCGCTCTGTACAAGTGGGTCAGTGGAAGCGTAAGTGTGGGAATAATTGCTGTAGACAGGAACTGTCTGACTTTACCGTTAGCATTTCGACTGGCGTTTTGTTAGCTTGCGTGTTAAGAATGAGAGAGGCTTTATTATTGGCTACGTATGTTACGATGTTTACACGCGCTTTTACATTACACACACACATACATTACATATTACAATAAATTACATATTACATTACATATTACATTACATATTACATTACATTACATATTACATTACATTACATATTACAGTACATTACATAGTACATTACATATTACATTACATTACACATTACATTACATTACATATTACATTACATTACATTACATATTACATTACATATTACATTACATATTACATTACATTACACATTACATATTACATTACATATTACATTACACATTACATTACATTACATTGCAGTGTAATTCACTGTTACAATGTAAAACAGGTCAGAGCGAGGAATGAATGTGATGTGTGTTGGATGGTAAAGAAAAGGAACGAATGCCATTTGCAAGGTACAAAATAAATAGCTCAACGCTGAACGTCTCTTGACCATACGTGGGCTTAATTGCAGGACTGAAAAATCATATGATGTTCAGAAGGCTGAGTGCTTAGTTTTGCTTGCTGCTTCCGAGAACCGTAGTAAAATTAAGGTTGTGCTTAATAAAGCAATGCAATATGAAGGCGTATGGGGAAGTTGAGGTACGTCTTCGCTCACTTTTAACCTCGGCACCAACGGGATGTAAGTGATTAACTTCACATTCCGTTCGTTTTATCCGCGAAACAGGGCGAGGTGCTGATTGGACGGGACGTTGTGTGGAACTTGGGGAATGTCTGGACTCTAAGCAATATATTCTGGAACAGAATCCGCAATTATCCTGTCGTCCAGCCTGGAGCCTACTTTAGCCTATTCACTCCAGCTCCTACCGGGAACGAATTTTTACCAGTAAAACAATTTAAGTTAAAGTTAAAGGTAAAGGTAAAGGCAAAGATAAAGTTGTCACTGCCCCCACCATGAAGGCATATACCAGGGGTGGCCAAACTTGCTCGGCGTAAGAGCCACATACGATAAACTTCAGATGTTTGAGAGCCGCAAGACATGAACAAACATTACACACACGTTTTTATTGTTACACGCACATTTTGTTACAAAAATTCTTAAACATATTTACTCACCATGAACATTAAACTTACGTTTTAATCCAGCGGACTCTCAGTTTATACCGGTAAATAATTATAAAGGTTGAAAAATTTTATTTACCTTTTATATGAATTGTAATGCAAAAAAGGAGCTCAGCCAACGTATTTCCGCGAGCCGCACATTATATGTCAAAGAGCCGCATGTGGCTCGCGAGCCGCGGTTTGGCCACCCCTGGCATATACGAAGAACATGTATATAGCTCTACCCTTTCTTAACCTCGGCACTAGATGGAAGCTAGTGATTAATATCACGTCCCGGCCAGTTTACCCCTCTCCCTCCCAGGGAAATAACACCGTACCCAGGAGACTGGGTGGGCCCCAGAGCAGATCTGAACGATTTGGAGAAGAGAAAAATCTCTTACCCATGCCCGGATTTGACCCACGGATCATTCAGTCAATAGCCTAGCCACTATAATAAAATAGGTTAACGTGTTTAAAACGGAAGTTAATGTAAAATTACTTGACTCAATTGTTAAAATAACAAAAATAACAAAATCACTGTACGTTGCAAACAGCATGCTTATGTACATGTCGGCGAGTCTGGACACTCGCCAACAAAACATAACAGAGCATGCTTATGTACATGTCGGCGAGTCTGGACACTCGCCAACAAAACATAACAGAGCATGCTTATGTACATGTCGGCGAGTCTGGACACTCGCCAACAAAACATAACAGAGCATGCTTATGTACATGTCGGCGAGTCTGGCACTCGCCAACAAAACATAACAGAGCATGCTTATGTACATGTCGGCGAGTCTGGACACTCGCCAACAAACAAACAAGCTTATGTACATGTCGCGAGTCTGGACACTCGCCAACAAAACATAAGCATGTTATGTACATGTCGGCGAGTCTGGACACTCGCCAACAAAACATAACAGAGCATGCTTATGTACATGTCGCGAGTCTGCACTCGCCACAAATACAGAGCATGTTATGTACATTCGGCGATCGGACATCGCCAACAAAACATAACAGAGCATGCTTATGTACATGTCGGCGAGTCTGGACACTCGCCAACAAAACATAACAGAGCATGCTTATGTACATGTCGGCGAGTCTGGGCACTCGCCAACAAAACATAACAGAGCATGCTTATGTACATGTCGGCGAGTCTGGACACTCGCCAACAAAACATAACAGAGCATGTTTATGTACATGTCGGCGAGTCTGGACACTCGCCAACAAAACATAACAGAGCATGCTTATGTACATGTCGGCGAGTCTGGACACTCGCCAACAAAACATAACAGAGCATGCTTATGTACATGTCGGCGAGTCTGGACACTCGCCAACAAAACATAACAGAGCATGCTTATGTACATGTCGGCGAGTCTGGACACTCGCCAACAAAACATAACGGACGATCTTAGCGGAATGCGACACAAAGTCGAAAGTCTTTTTAACTCTCAAAACACCTTGAACGCCGTAAAGTGAGTTTATTGATTTGTCGGCGTGTTCTATAGATTATTAAATCAATAGGCTTACACATGCACGCCAAGTATAGTCACTTGGGAGTCACTGGGGTGACACGTATTTGACCCTTTCCACCTTATCCTGTTTGTAAAAAATGCAGGATGTGTCGGAAGTTAGTTTCATTTCCGTCAGCACGTGAAGCACCGAAATTACGACACGTAGTCTGTTCGGTCTGCTGGATGGAGTTAATCTCTGTCTCTGTACAACAACCGTATTGTAGCCAGCTTCCAAAAATTTGTGTTTTTTTTTTAACCAAAAGGAAAGAGATAAAAATCAAACATATAACTGAGCCACATGAAAAACTCACAGCAGAAAAATACCTTTAAGACTTCAATTTCGGTCTTTTTTTTTTACATGGTGAAGGGCCCCGCAGCAGATGCTACGGACGCACCACAGCCTTAAGGCTTTTTCTGCAACCCTGTGATGAAGATGAAGATCAGCAGTTTTTTTTACCAAGTTTTACAATTAATGGAGCACCAGTGGAATGAAATTGGACAGGGTAAAACTGACAACTCGGAGAAAAACCTGTCCTAGTGCCACTTTGTCCACCACAAACCCCACATGGACTGACCGGGGATCGAACCCGGGCCTCCGCAGTGGAAGGCCGGCGACTAACCGCCTGAGCCATGGCACGGCCAATTTCGGTCTTACTCTGTAATTTAAGAGTTTTTTTATAATTCAATGGGATTCAGCGATACTAAAACACTAAACTAAAACCAAATTCCATGGAACACAGTCCTTTTTAACATGTCCTAAGCTAGTAAAGGAATTCCCCGCATTCTTATGTAACCCGAAGGTTCATTTACGCTTTCACAACTACACGGAATATATATAACATTAAGCATATATGAAATATGTTAGCTTCCCTTGGCCTCCGCTTGAGGCAGCACTGTCAATTCTTAAGGTTAGCTTTTTCGTTAAAACCAATTTTTGAGAGGGAATTAATAAAATCAAAACAGATTGCAATCAATACCAAATCATAAGCTTTCTACAAGTGTCTATCTTGAAAAGATCCGTTCGGTAGTTCGGTAGATCATGATGTCGCAAACAGACTTTACCTTTTTTTTCACACTATTACCATCGTGCATTTTTTAATCAAATAATTAAACACAACAAATGCACTATTTTTTACCACTTTTATTGTAGCCTATAGGCTGTAGGCTACAATAAAAGTGGTCAAAAATAGTGCATTTGTTGGTTTAATTATTTGATTAGACGTTACCTTATTAACAAACACGGTGGTAAAAAAAGACACTCGCTACCGCAATGAAGAGCCTTATGTCACAAAGTACCTGCTGACACCACCATGGCTCTCTCCCTCCCCGCAAGTGATTAAACGTTAGTAAAACTGTTTATTTCGAGCATTGACAGCGGGCTATTGCCGGAGACTATTAAACTTCCAATCGCAATTTCATTATTATTATTATCATTAGTATTATTAATAATGCCCATCCTCGCCACACCACTGCCACTACTAGCGCCTCCTGTAGGCAGCGCCCTTGTTACATAATCCTTGCCATCAGTTGAGCCCAACACTGCGTGAGCCTTGCGTGTGGCTTTGTTCTCTGCCTTTTCACCAAGCAGTCAATACCGCTGTACTGTATTGTAGCACGATGGTGACGTAAGCTACCACCAGCGTCCTGAATTCGTCATAGGAGCAACCTGACAAATTTTCTCACGTGCAAGTTTGAGTCACACGAAGGGCTAAAACTACACTATATTATTATTGGTGGTAGTAGTAGTAGTAGTAGTAGTAGTAGTAGTAGTAGTAGTAGTAGTAGTAGTAGTAGTAGTAGTAGTAGTAGTAGTAGTAGTAGTAGTACAATTATATTTTCACCCCGCCACCTGACAGGGAATCTTGTGCCTAAGCCCGGGTCAGACATTATTATTATTATTATTATTATTATTATTATTATTATTATTATTATTATTCAAGTAGATATACGCGAAGCTGATCCCAGTGGCAGCGCGGTCTAAGGTGTGGGTCTGCGGTCTCCCGCTTGCTGTGATTGCGGGTTCGAATCCCGACAGAGTTATGGACGTCTGTCTCTTGTGAGTGTTGTGTGTTGTCAGGTAGAGGTCTCTGCGTCGGGCTGATCACTCGTCGAGAGGAGTCCTACCGAGTGTGGTGTGTCTGAGTATGATCGTGAAGCCTCGATAATGAGGAGGCCCTGGCCCACTAGGGGCTGTCAAACCATGAAAAAATATATACATATTTATAAAACAAAAAAGTACTCTATAATATATTTGTCATTAGTTGCTTCTATTTGTTATATCATGCGCACTGATATTTCTACGGTTTCTTCAACTCAATAATTATTAATTAATTATTAATTAGTTTTTTCGCAATAATTCTAATTTGCTTACTTATTCTTTAATCTTAACTCACCGTGCATTTTTATTATTTAAGGTAAACACCAACAAATGCACAAATTATAAGGTGAAAATTAGCTCCTTATATCATATTTTACCCTACGCGTTTCAGCTCTTCGTGAGCCATCATCAGGGGTTTTTTACTCTTATAAAGTGCTTTACAAATGCTGCATCTGTTGATGACATTTTTTAAATTTTGGAGCATAAAACACTTGTTCATAAGTTAAAAAACACACGATTCATAAGTCACAGTTAAAATGATGGTTTGTTAAAAATAATAGCTTGTTAAAAACACTGTTCACTGCGTCTATTATATAAAAAAATTGTTCGCACTTCTAAAGGTTACAGGAGATCACACACTGCACTGTGCTGGTTGCGATGGACTTTGATGCAGCACGGCGATAGACAATTCGTGCTGTACTATCGCCGTGCTGCATCAAAGTCCATCGCAACCAGCACAGTGCAGTGTGTGATCTCCTGTAACCTTTAGAAGTGCGAACAATTTTTTTATATAATAGACGCAGTGAACAGTGTTTTTTAACAAGCTATTATTTTTAACAAACCATCATTTTAACTGTGACTTATGACTCGTGTGTTTTTTAACTTATGAACAAGTGTTTTATGCTCCAAAATTTAAAAAGTGTCATCAACAGATGCAGCATTTGTAAAGCACTTTATAAGAGTAAAAAACCGCTGATGATGGCTCACGAAGAGCTGAAACGCGTAGGGTAAAATATGATATAAGGAGCTAATTTTCACCTTATAATTTGTGCATTTGTTGGTGTTTATCTTAAATTGCTTACTTATGTTTGTGTGTTAATGTTCTAATTCTGATTTTAAACTTTCCTTTGGACTGTTGACTCCCCACTTTAATTTAAAAAATGGAATATGGTTGCATTGAATCAAATTAGGATGCTGTTTAGAACTTAAACTTGCCTCAATTTCTTGGTTTGTTTTTAATTTTTTAATTTCTGTGGCTTTCCTCTGAATGTTTTGTGTTATATTTGTAGATTTTTGCTAGTTTTATTATTGACCGTTGTGCTCTTGAATCAGTATGTTAATAAACAAGAAATGAATTGAATCATCTTCATTATAATCATCATCCACGTTAATATATTTTGAGAGCGGACTGTTTTATGTCGATTATTGTACTTCCTTTCCAATTAACAATTTACAACCCAGTTGCAAATAAATGCGCCACCTGCTACAATATTAACAAATTTAATATTACCACACAGCCAATTTATATATTCCTTATGATCCTCACAGTACAAAAGGATTATTTTCATAAAATAAATTTGCAGACTGTTCTATATAATTAGCACTGACTCTGTTCTCTGTGATGTAGGAAAAGAAGCATTATATGCTGCGTACATGGACGTGAGATCGCATAGGGTCACATACCCTAATCCTTTGTTTTTACGTATTCACTATAATTACGACAAACCCTCCTTCATTCCTCCTGAAGTCTGCCTCTTAATTAAACTAAATTGTATGTTGCACTTCAGAACCGAGTGGCTCCGAACGATGTACCTTAGTTCGAATTTCAAATTCCTTTACACTGCATAACACTCTGATAAACACACGTGTTTCAATGCTGATACCAGTGTGTATTGTAACAGAGTGTTATATACGGTATACGGTAAAGACATTTGGTTCGCTTTGTGTTATGCCTCGGGTTTTGTTGTTGCTTTGTATTCCTGCTGTCCAAAACGTAATTCGTCCGAAAATTCAAGTTTTCTTGGATGAAAGGCTTCGTCGACTGGTAGATATTTAACGACGTTTCGGATAAGCCCAGTGCCTCCATATTCAAGTGTCAAACACTGTACGGATGTTTTAAATACTTGAACCCTGAAGACAGAGCCACGACATCCTTCGAAACACTGTAAATATTTACCAGTCGAAATAGTGTAACATCCAAGAAGACCAAAATCTTCAGCAACACTGCTGTGATAGCCTCAAAAATTTCTTATGGCCATAAGGATCTCTTTAATCAGCAAGCAGATAAATAATTAATTTAAGTAAATTGTTATTATCATTTAGAACAATTGTTGCTGATAATTTCCATAATACTAGTAAATGCATTATTATTATTATTATTATTATTATTATTATTATTATTATTATTATTCAAGTAGATATACGCGAAGCTGATCCCAGTGGCAGCGCGGTCTAAGGTGTGGGTCTGCGGTCTCCCGCTTGCTGTGATTGCGGGTTCGAATCCCGACAGAGTTATGGACGTCTGTCTCTTGTGAGTGTTGTGTGTTGTCAGGTAGAGGTCTCTGCGTCGGGCTGATCACTCGTCGAGAGGAGTCCTACCGAGTGTGGTGTGTCTGAGTATGATCGTGAAGCCTCGATAATGAGGAGGCCCTGGCCCACTAGGGGCTGTCAAACCATGAAAAAATATATACATATTTATAAAACAAAAAAGTACTCTATAATATATTTGTCATTAGTTGCTTCTATTTGTTATATCATGCGCACTGATATTTCTACGGTTTCTTCAACTCAATAATTATTAATTAATTATTAATTAGTTTTTTCGCAATAATTCTAATTTGCTTACTTATTCTTTAATCTTAACTCACCGTGCATTTTTATTATTTAAGGTAAACACCAACAAATGCACAAATTATAAGGTGGAAAATTAGCTCCTTATATCATATTTTACCCTACGCGTTTCAGCTCTTCGTGAGCCATCATCAGGGGTTTTTTACTCTTATAAAGTGCTTTACAAATGCTGCATCTGTTGATGACATTTTTTAAATTTTGGAGCATAAAACACTTGTTCATAAGTTAAAAAACACACGATTCATAAGTCACAGTTAAAATGATGGTTTGTTAAAAATAATAGCTTGTTAAAAACACTGTTCACTGCGTCTATTATATAAAAAAATTGTTCGCACTTCTAAAGGTTACAGGAGATCACACACTGCACTGTGCTGGTTGCGATGGACTTTGATGCAGCACGGCGATAGACAATTCGTGCTGTACTATCGCCGTGCTGCATCAAAGTCCATCGCAACCAGCACAGTGCAGTGTGTGATCTCCTGTAACCTTTAGAAGTGCGAACAATTTTTTTATATAATAGACGCAGTGAACAGTGTTTTTTAACAAGCTATTATTTTTAACAAACCATCATTTTAACTGTGACTTATGACTCGTGTGTTTTTTAACTTATGAACAAGTGTTTTATGCTCCAAAATTTAAAAAGTGTCATCAACAGATGCAGCATTTGTAAAGCACTTTATAAGAGTAAAAAACCGCTGATGATGGCTCACGAAGAGCTGAAACGCGTAGGGTAAAATATGATATAAGGAGCTAATTTTCACCTTATAATTTGTGCATTTGTTGGTGTTTATCTTAAATTGCTTACTTATGTTTGTGTGTTAATGTTCTAATTCTGATTTTAAACTTTCCTTTGGACTGTTGACTCCCCACTTTAATTTAAAAAATGGAATATGGTTGCATTGAATCAAATTAGGATGCTGTTTAGAACTTAAACTTGCCTCAATTTCTTGGTTTGTTTTTAATTTTTTAATTTCTGTGGCTTTCCTCTGAATGTTTTGTGTTATATTTGTAGATTTTTGCTAGTTTTATTATTGACCGTTGTGCTCTTGAATCAGTATGTTAATAAACAAGAAATGAATTGAATCATCTTCATTATAATCATCATCCACGTTAATATATTTTGAGAGCGGACTGTTTTATGTCGATTATTGTACTTCCTTTCCAATTAACAATTTACAACCCAGTTGCAAATAAATGCGCCACCTGCTACAATATTAACAAATTTAATATTACCACACAGCCAATTTATATATTCCTTATGATCCTCACAGTACAAAAGGATTATTTTCATAAAATAAATTTGCAGACTGTTCTATATAATTAGCACTGACTCTGTTCTCTGTGATGTAGGAACAGAAGCATTATATGCTGCGTACATGGACGTGAGATCGCATAGGGTCACATACCCTACTCCTTTGTTTTTATATATTCACTATAATTACGACAAACCCTCCTTCATTCCTCCTGAAGTCTGCCTCTTAATTAAACTAAATTGTATGTTGCACTTCAGAACCGAGTGGCTCCGAACGATGTACTTAGTTCGAATTTCAAATTCCTTTACACTGCATAACACTCTGATAAACACACGTGTTTCAATGCTGATACCAGTGTGTATTGTAACAGAGTGTTATATACGGTATACGGTAAAGACATTTGGTTCGCTTTGTGTTATGCCTCGGGTTTTGTTGTTTCTTTGTATTCCTGCTGTCCAAAACGTAATTCGTCCGAAAATTCAAGTTTTCTTGGATAAAAGGCTTCGTCGACTGGTAGATATTTAACGACGATTCGGATAAGCCCAGTGCCTCCATATTCAAGTGTCAAGCACTGTACGGAGGTTTTAAGTACTTGAACCCTGAAGACAGAGCAACGACATCCTTCGAAACACTGTAAATATTTACCAGTCGAAATAGTGTAACATCCAAGAAGACCAAAATCTTCAGCAACACTGCCGTGATAGCCTCAAAAATTTCTTATGGCCATAAGGATCTCTTTAATCAGCAAGTAGCTAAATAATTATTTTAAGTAAATTGTTAGTATTATTTAGAATTATTGTTGCTGATAATCTCCATAATAAATGCATTATTATTATTATTATTATTATTATTATTATTATACTCGCTACTAACTACAGGGCTGGGGGTTCGAAACCCAGAGAGGGAGAGATTTTTCGCATTCGTCCAGACAGACCCTGGGGCCCACCCATCCTCCTGTACAATGGGTACCGGGTCATTCCCGGGGGTAAAGCGGCCGAGGCGTGGCGTTGCCCACCCAACCCATCTATCGCCGAGGTTAAAAAGGAAGATAAGAGCTACGCCTCTACTCCCCCTCTGTGCCTTCATGGCCTGTTACAGAGCAAAATTTACATTTTTTATTATTATTGCATACGTCACGTCACTGAACCCCAGTACTGAAATCTTGAGGATTCCTGCCACATCAGCTACAATAAACTTGCTAGAAAAAAACGTGATATAAATCACTCGCACAGAAACTTGTGTTTGTAGTTAATTAATTTACGTGAGAATAGAGCAGAGGGTATTAGAATATGTGAAGTCAGCGAGACAGTATCGTGTGATTTTTACCACACATTTGTGGTAATGAATAACTAGCCGTGCTTTTTTTTTAAAGTTATCCATTCCTTTCATTTTTTAGATCAGTGTATTCAATTTATTGTACCAACTAAATGCACATAATTAGTTACCATGCTGCTGGCTCGATACACGTCACAGCATAACACAGGGACACGATCCACTTTGGACTGAGACACACACTACAGACCTGAACATGTAATGCTACAAACTATGTCTCCACTAACAGCTGGAACAGTAATTTTAATTTGTACAATCATATTTATTATGTAATAAATGTTTTAATCATATTTTAAACATAGGGTTTTATAAACATTACAAATTTTAACTTTTATACATAAATAATATCAACAACGGAGCCTACTACAGACTGTAGAACCTTGTAAATAACAGCTTATCTCTGGCAATTGGTTTAAAACCTGGCATACTCGTACTGTGCTCCCTGAAGATGGTACACTTGTACCGAAACATGTCGGAGTTACGTGTGCATTTGATTGGTACAATAAGTTGAATATATTGATCTAGCCGTGCCGTTAGAGATGTCAGCAGTAACATATATTGGTACAGAAGGACAGATTTTAATCCGAATAACTACGTCTTCAATGCAGGGCCTTGTCCGATCAGGTACTTCATATTAAATCATCTAACTTCCATTGATCACAGTCCTTGAGAAGGTAAGAGATCACCAACTAGCCAAATTCCTCATATGTTATGGAACCCAGATGTACAGTACTGTGTTCACAAGAACACACGTGTGTCTATTCTGAGACAGATGCATTTAATCGACGTTCTCCCATTCTATGTCTTTAGATCTATTTCTATAATATCCCCCCACAGATACTAGCCCTATCCTTTAGGTTTTCCAACCAAAACCCTGTACACGCTTATATTTCACTTATTTTCCCTGCGTGCTGAATACGCCGCCCATCTATTCCTCTTTAATTTCGTCATTAAAATGCTATACGACAAAGAGACAAATCATAGCGCATTTCAAAATTGCTGTTTTCAGTTGCTTTATCCATTTCATTGTTTTCTATCAATCATTCGTATTAAGCGCTAAATAAGTTGCTACGCAATATAGGCATTATAAATTTAAATGTAATTTAAATAAATCTAAGGTATTAGCGCCTAAGAAAGGACGTAAATTAAACAAAAATGAGAAATGGACAATGAAATCCAAGAAATGACAGCGACGGGTAAAATAAATTACTTAAGACAAACAAAGGAAATTAGAGGAGCGAGAAATAAACAAAAATCAAGACTATTAGCAAAAGGAATCAGAAACTAACAGCCATTGTCAAATTCTTAATGAGAAACTCTGCCATACAACGAAGATTTTGGAAAGGTACAAAGAAAATATTAAGTGAATGACGGAAGCTGTTCGGGTGTGGAGAACATAGGAAGAAAGGAAAAGGTGTTTACAATATCCATGGTAGGTTTTGTAAGAAGATAGTAAGGATGCTGTCTCAGATGTGCAGCAAAAAGGTTGGTTGAATTGTAATTAGGAAGGGCCAGCAGAAGTGGAAAGGCGTTGTAAGTGATGAAGTGTTTTTACGTTGCATATTGAGGACATAGGCCAAGTGACAAACTGTTACAGCTGGCAGGTATAAATACAAATACTGGGAGCTGGAAAAAACTGAATTAAGAAGCAGGAGAATTAGTGTCAGCATATGTTTAGTAGAGTCCGTAAAATAATAATAAAAATTTTGTAATAAAAATAATTAAATAATTTGCGAATATTACGAGTATTAAAAAATATTCTTCTTTTGATTACTCAGAATTGAAACATGAATGGGTTAAGAGAATTAAATGAACTTTTGTACAGGAAAGGAGATAATTGGAATAATCTGGTTCAAAACAAGGTTTTGGGAATTACGAGGGATTAGGGGAGGATTTGAGAAGGGAAGACGCCCCCTGTGTTTTGGTGGAGGGGTATGTAAACCCATTAATATAATCGGAAACGAAAAACTGGAGGTAATAATTTTATGCAGTAAATGTTTGAGTGTGAAGATAGAGCGGCCTTCAGGAAAGTAACAACCTGAGCTATTTCAGGCTACCGCCGCCATGTAGATGAGATCTGCGCTCTTCTGGGATGTTACGCAGCATCGACTGGTAGTTCTGTAGCGACGTTTCGGGATAACATATGGGTCCCATCTTCAAGGGTCCATACGTCCAAGAAGAATTGACTTATTGACGCTTCAAGACGGGGCAGATAAGTTGTCCCGAAACGTCGGTACAGAACTACCATTCGACGCTGCGTAACATCCCAGAAGAGCGCAGATCTGAAGTAATAAACTGTACAAATATAATAGCGATGGAAAGAATGAAAAACGCCTATTCAAAATCAGATGCAAATGAGAAAATAAATTCGGTAGGGCACAGTCCTTATTGGAGGGTCCAGGTGAATGGAAAGAGAAACGAAGAAACTATTGGAGAGGAGAGAAAACGATTGTAAATGATAGCATAGCGTAGCATAGAGTGTGAATAGTAAAATTAGAGAGTACAACAATGTAAAGAAGGGAGCATTTAAGGATCTGTGCCCCACAAAGAAGTGTCGATACACGGGCAATGAATGTTATCAGAGTACAAAAACACACCTCATTAAGCTCAATAAACTGAACCTCAAATCACAAACCTCTTCTCCTTCTCTCACGCATCCTCAGCCCATGCCTTTCCCTTAATGTAACAATCCAAATTAATACATATTTAATTGTCCTACTGTCTCTAATTTATTCATAACATCACGTACTTTGTAATGCCTAAATAAAAACTTTCAAAACACACTTATAAAACATGTTTATTCACCAGCACAACATGTTTCGGCTGATCATTTAAACTTCATGAGTAATGCCTAAAAATATACGTACACAATTAGCAAGTCTAATGCTGACTGTATATATTATATTTTTTTATAAAATAAAAGCTAATTACTAATACTTGCACTAATATGAATCTCCTAAATAGAAAACACAATTACTAGTATTAAAATTGCAAGATGTCTATTTTGCCAAAGGGTTATAAGAATTATATTAGTACATTACAAATTGTATTTTATTTTTAAACAATGCATAAAACATACAATCAGAATGCCTCTTAATAATTCTTATGTAAATTTATATGCTCATTTACAAAGGTTAAATGATTAACCGAAACATATTGAAATTGTGAATAAGCAAGCATTTTCATTTACTTTACAAGTGTGACTGAGGCTGTGTATTTAATTATCAATAACGAAGATCCATATTGCGGTTTTCTTGGATATTAAACCGTCAAGTCTGGTAAGTGATTATGAACGTTTGTGAAAAACATACTACCTCCATCTTCAGGACCGAAATGTTAGTAACCTTCGGTCACACTACAAGATATCATAATCAAGAAGAAAAATGTAAAGCCATTGTTAACGTTATTTTGTGTATCGCTGGAAGAGAAGGTTTTGATCAAAAGCGAAATCAACAAATACAGCAAGAAACCTAAAGTCAGTATCGTAAAATGTTCTGAAAGACAGTAGGACACATACTGATACAGTAACAAGCACCAAGTGTCTGTGTTACTTACAAAAATTATTTTGCCAAACTTAGCATCTATTCCACTGATATCACCTGCTGCTTCTATTCATAAAGACTTGATAACGTACATCAGGGGCGCATCCAAGGGCTGCAGCCCCCCAAAACCCCCGAAACCCGAAATTTAAAAAACACAGATTTTTAGATATTGTATCAAAACTTTTACGTAATTTACCCTGCAGCCTAAATCAGCCACTGAAATACGCTGATGACAAGTACATTAGAATTTTGAGCAAAAATTAATAAAATTAAAAAAAAACAAGAAGTTACGACATTATGAATTGAGTAATTGAACATGTAGTTATATTTGTATGTATATAAGTGCAGTTGCAGACAGTGTTATGTTATGCTTACGACATGATTTTTATAACATAAATTTTAAAATCAAACATAAATTATATATAGCCTCTGGGTCAGCCCCCTTCCCCAGCGAAAAATTCTGAGTGCACATCTGATGTACATAACGACAGAACGACCACAGAAGTGTAAGGTTTATCCCTTTCCTAATGTCATTACCGCCATCACAAAAGGTATTCAAACTATCCACCTAGCTTCATAGTGTGTGGCCCAAAAGTCAGCCAACCAACTGTACACTAAAATACCCTGTAGACTTCTTTATTACTTACTGAATTAGGAAAACTCTTCGAAATGTGATCCTTTATGTTCGTGCAGAACTCACAGCGCCGTGATAGCGTTTTACAACATGGCTGACACAAATCTGAGTAGGCATTCCCGTTAATACGACAGAATAATCTGATTAACTGACATCTGGGCCACTCTGTATATCACGGCGGTCTTTCAAAACTCTACATTTCAGCGTTGTAATCGACGAGTTTAAAAACTTTCCTTCATCATACCCGATCCTAAACCAGTTTCACGCGGCGTACATCTTCATGTATAACTTATTTAACGTCAATTTCAATATTATCCTCCCATCTAAGCCTTCCCTCCAGAGTGGCCTCTTCCTGAAAACGTTTAGACCCAATTCCTTCCCTCTGAATGCTACACGTCCTTCCCATCTTACTTATTTAACGAACCTAACCATATACAGTGAACACCACAGCAAGATTAGTCATATTGATACGTCATCGTAATTCAACAGTTGGTAAAAAAAAAAGGTAAAGGAGAGGGTGGTAACGCCACGCCCTACCGCTTTACCCCCGGGAAAAGACCCATTACTCACTGTACAGGAGGCTGGGTGGGCCCCAGGGGCCGGTTTGGACTTGTGCGAAAAATCTCGCCCCCACCGGGTTTCGATCTCCGGACCGTCCAGCCCGTAGAGAGTTGCTATACCGACTGAGCTATCCCGGCCCGCCAACAGCTGGTACACACTGTCTACTAAACAAATCACCAATCAACCGTCGTTCAAAATAATTCTAGTATACCACATTCGACGTACAACTGCAACAGTCGGAAAAGCGTCGTTATTTTAACGGAATGTTTTGTGGCGTCCATGGCTGCATTTCAAGGTACGTTAAAGTTCTACCCCTGTAAGAAACATCACATAAGAATTCTACGACTGACATTCAGACGCTGCGTGTCGCCTTTCCTTGCGTTTGTTCAGAAGCATCAACTCATGTTTGTGCGTCTTATCTTGTTCAACATTCGCTTGGCGTCGGGTCCGTATGTTCTGGCGGTTTGTCCCACCGTATCGAGCCCGACACCGCGGCGCCAGCTAATGTGCAAAACACGCATTATCACAGGGACGGAAACGACGTCCGTAGGTGAAGTAACGACGTCAGTAGGTGAAGTAATGGCGTCCGTAGGTGAAGTAATGAAGTCAGTAGGTGAAGTAATGACGTCAGTAGGTGAAGTAATGACGTATATTCAGATGAATAACAGCACAGGTGCTATGCTGACTGGGGCTTTACAAGTTTGTCCTCAGTCATTCAAGTAAATTCCGAGACACAGTCACTTCTGCTATAAGGCGATAGTTGCGTCACTGTGAGACCCCGCGTTATAGAAAATGGAGTAATAAAAACAGCGTCAGATCAGAACAATAATTTGGCCCGTCATGCAAACTTATATCTTCACACCGGCAGCTGAAATCGTGTAAGCCAACACGCGTATGCGAAAGTTCGCCTTATACAAACCAGGAGTGCACCCAGAATTTTTCACTGGGAAGGGGGGGGGGGGACTGACCCTGACGGTATATATAATTTATGTTTGATTTTAAAAACTATGTTATGAAAATCATGCCAAAATCTCCGAGCCGACATCTAGTTAAGTTACAGGGAAAACTAAAACTACCTGAAAAATAAAAAAAATAGCTACGTATTCTAAGTTTAAATTACATATTTCAATATTCCAATGTACTAGACTTCAACCGAATTCAGTGGCTGATTTAGGCTCAAGCGTAAATCACGTAAAAGCTTTTTTTTTTCTTTTTTTTAGAAGGGCCCCGCAGCAGAAGCTACGGACACACCGCAGCCTTAAGGCTTATTGTGCAACCCTGAGAAGAAGATAAAGAAAAAGATGATTACTTTTTTATTTTTAGAATTAATGGAGCACCGGTGGAATTAAATTGACAGGGGAAAACCTTGATATCATCATGTCTACAAAATCTGTCCCGGACAGCTGCCCGGCTGGCCCGCCGTGGTTCGCTTTTGAGGATTGTGCTTCTCCTAGCGTTGAGTATTAACTTTACAGTCTGCTGGTACAACTGTAACGGTTAACCTGATAGCGGGGGATGCAGTTGCATCCTACACGTGATAAATTGCTTCATAGTCGCCGCTGTGATAACCTCAAATCTCACTTAGTGTTTGTAGATTATGGAGCTCAGCCCTTTTTAGCACGAAGCCCTCGAAATACTGAACAGACTCGGTTACGATTAAATCCCTGTCAGTCAAGCAGACAGTGACAGTTTGTGTGACAGAGATGAGCGTTCGTCTGCGACGAAGAGTGGATACTGCTGGAAAACCATATAATGAGGGACTTCATTACTCATAACTTCAGCCAGTGACACAGGCATCATTAAGGGAGGTAAACAAGAAAGGTTAAGAATTAGAGGCTACTTAAATCTGTAACATGCAAAGACAGCAAATGCTTTACACACAAAAAGTGCTTCTATACAAATTGTGTACGTAATATGCACATGCTTCATTCATTCCATAGTCTGTCTTAAGACAGGTCCATAGCCTCTTCCAAAGCGAGTTCGACAGTTCCAGACAGTTCGATCTTGTGCTTCCTCTTTCAGTTTCCAGCGTCTTCGCGTTTCCTTAAGGTTATCCAGTAGCTTCTTACGTCTTCTTCCTCGTCTTCCCCTCACTTCTATCTTTCCTTCTATAACTTGCTTTTAAAAAGCAGTTTTTACACAAGATGTGACCAATCCATTTATCCTTCCTTCCTTTTATTGTATGTAGAATATTCCTCTCCTCCTTGGCGCTATGTAATACTTCTTCATTTCTCACACGATCTGTCCAACTGATCTTCTCCAGCACCACATTTCAAAACTTTCCAGGTATTTCTGATCTACTTTCCGAAGTGTCCACGTTTCAGCACTATACAAAGTTACGCTTCCGCGTCAATTTGGATCAGAAAAATAAAATTGTGATATTTTAAATTTTTCTTAGTCAAACATACAATCCTCCAAAACAGTTCATTTACAGACATATATGAGCAGGGTAACTTACTGAGGATTTGAATGGTTTCAGTACACTTTTACAGTACACAAAACTCAGTGCATGCTAGGTGTTTACATCCTACAGACAACCCTCTACTTTTAATTGGACAGTGATTAAAATAGAAATAACGGAATGAATACGAGATTAAAGCCAACTTTCCTAATGCATGGATGTATAATTCTACATATCTATCATTGTCTTTAATTTCATTTTGCTTTATTTTTATTAAGAACTAAGTATTACGTATAGATTCCGTATATGTTACGTTTGTTAGATATGAGTCTGAAAATTCGCATCATCGCCATGTTTATTGTTCTTGAATTACGTCATGTAAACTTCGTAAACCATCATGGAAATTTTAGCTGCTCAAATTATTATCTCACCGCCGCCGTGCTGCTAGTTTACCTTCTGCACAAAGAATTAAATTAAAAGACTCTATACTTCTCGAAGAAAGAATATTACATACGTAATTTCAGTAATTTACATTGCGTGCCACTAGTGTCGCTACTGTCGCTACAGCCTCATGAACCTGCACGTCCGCCATATTGTCACCACTGATTACGTAATTACAACGTACGATACGGACAAACGTCTAACGATATAACGTTCGTAACACGTTTCTTGCAAATCGATCGAGTGGGCCAAATTTAAAGGCACGCACAAGTGCTCGCACCCACGCACACACACGTAAAAACTCGCTATCTTACAAGCCTGCTTTCTTTCCTTATCCCTATCAAGCACAGTGGTAACAATATTTACCACCTTGCGTGATTTCAGGCTTCCGTCGCCGAGTAAATAAGATCTTCGCTCTTCTGGGATGTTACGAAGCGTAGATTGATATTAGTTACCGACGTTTCGGGACAACCTGTCTGTCCCATCTTCAAAGGTCAGTCAAACTTGAACTGCTTTACCCTCCAATATTTACCACCTTCTTCAACACAGAAATACTACATTTTGTCACTACGTGGTTCGTTTAATTCTCATAAAATCTATTATTTCAGAATACGGCATCCACTGGTCAGTATTTTATGCGGAAATTCTAAGTGTTTACTGTGAGGTAAGAACTGAATTTTTAAATAATCTTATTTGTTACATTTAATTCGTACTAAAGACGGTTAAGAAACCCACGCCGTTGCATCTGTTGATTATAAATACAATACAGATATGAATAAATGAGAAACAAAGGGTGTTTCTTTAATCGCAGCACCGAATAAGTCAGCTTTATTGTACAGAAAGTCTACGTCCGCCGGGACAGCTGCAATGTTAGAAAGGTAAAGGTAAAATTCACCCTAGAACAGACCATGAAGGCCCAGAGTGGGGAGTAGAGGTATAGTTTACTCTTTCTTTAACCTCGGCACTAGATGGAGGTGAGTGTTCAACGCCACGCCCCGGCCGCTTTATTCCAGGGAAGACCCGGTACCCATTGTACAGGAGGCTGGGTAGGCCCCAGGGCCGGTCTAGACGGGTGCTGAAAATCTCGCCCCCACCGGGATTCGATCACCGGAACGTCGAGCTCGTAGCGAGTCCAACGAAAAAAAAAGAGGAAACACTCTGTAGAGACTGTGAATGGAGAAATCGACAAAAACAAGGCTGGTACCTGAAAGAGACGGGATGTGACGCAAAAAGCCACTGTAAAACCAGCTTCCAATTGTAATTACATCGTTGTAAGTCAGCTGGCGAGCCAGTTTCACGTGCCAGAGGCATTTAATACAGTCCTCTCACAAAGGGAAACGATTAAACATGAATCGTTTCGTTCAAGCTTGTAGTCAAAAAATGTAACGTCCGTTATAATTCTCACTACGAATCTCGTCTAAATTACTCTCTAATTGAAATGTCCGAATAATTTACGGCCTAGTAAAGTCATGTTTTAAACAGAAGTCGTGATTCTGGGGTGTTAATTTGTTTAAAAGCACAGAGGAGAGTGGGATAGAACCATCAACTCCACAACGTCCGAAGCCGTAGGAATGGTCAGGGATTTAACACTTTAAAGCCTAGCGGTAAATCACCACAAGTTTTAACATTAAAATATTCCACTTTCTCTCCACAAAGTGTATTTGTGTGTTTCGTATGAACCCCAGAACACAAAGCGATTATTTTTCTACACAGAAGTGGCTAGTTTTGATAACCCAGGAGGAATGTGTTTACTGTGCGTAAGATCTGAATCTTTAAATATAATTCAACTTATTTTTAGTCTTCAAAATTTTAAAATTTACGTGGGTGCCACACAAATGTAGCGGCGATGTTTGTCTATTTTTTTTTTTATCCAATGGCTCGACAGCCCCTAGGGGCCTAGGCCGCCTCATTTTTCGAAGCTTCACGATCACACTTTTTTAGACACACCACACTCGGTAGGACCCATCTGGACGAGGGACCAGCCCGTCGCAGAGACCTCTACCTGACAACAAACAACAATCACAAGAGACAGACATCCATGTCCCCAGCGGGATTCGAACCACAACCTTCAGTAAGCGAGCGGCAGCAGACCTACGCCTTAGACCGCAGGGCCACTGGGATCGGCGATGTTTGTCTATGGGGCTCTAAATCTAGATAAAAACTGTCCATGTTGCCATTTGACTTGTGTGACGTACAGCTGTTTCAGCCCCCTCTGTTTCATAAAAAGGAAACTTTTAGCTTTTAAGGTCACCATTCTGTGTACTTATGTCTGTTTTTCCTAACTTTCAAGTCTTGAACCAGTTGACCGATATTCAGAGAATTATTTACAAATATTATGTAACTAGAGGGAAGTACGACGTCGTACATTTTGATTTTCTAAGAGTCAGTAATAAAACAACATGGCCGACGCGCGTCATAGTGTGCAGAAACTTATAATAACACAGTATTTGTTTTAGGTACTAGAATGATGTATGGTCTAACACCTTGGGAAAATGTGCAACTTTTTTTAGGTTTTTATAAGGAATAACATGTCAGCGGCCTTGCGAAATATTTTGCTATTTTTCGGTTTAATGATGATAAATGACGAAACCCTTTAGCTAGGAGTGGCAAGATCAATACGGACACAGGACATACACATAGCTGTAAGTTACTTATCAAGTATTTTTGTAGATAAATAAAATATGGCGATTTTATGAGTCTTTGCAGTTACGTCCATTAAAACTTAACGTATAGCCTACAGAATAAATAAAGATAAAAAGTAAAGGTCACCCTTTAACAGGCCTTGAAGGCCCAGACGGGAAATAGAGGTATCGCCCTACTCTTTCTTTAACCTCGGCGCTAGTGCAGGGTGAGTTGTCAACGCCACGCCCCGGCCGCTTTACCCCCGAGAAAGAAATCTGTTACCCATTTTACAGGAGGCTGGGTGGAGCCCAGGGCCGGTCTACGGAGATGCGGAAAATCTCGCCCCACCGGGATTCGATCCAGGACCGCCTACAGAATATGTACACTTAAGTGATTCACAAAAATAAATTATTATTATTGTTATTATTATTATGTTGTTATTGTTATTAGATATGCAGAACTAGAAGTCTATGCCACAGAAAGGTGGTCTATTTCTTGAGTTTTGCTAGAAAATTGGTGTACAGGTTTTTTTTATCAGGTAAACCCAAATACATTTTGATCCTTGCAAGACTCAGTTCCTCGATGTAGCAAAGTTGCCAGGTTCCATTGTTTTCAGATACAGAATACTGTCAAGGAACCGAAATTTGTCAAGATTACTGTGTCTCCATGAGCATTTTAGCCGTGCGATTGCCTGGAGAGGAACTAATATTTCAGAAGTATTTGCTGTGTCCCATCTTCATGGAAAGTAATCTTCCCAACCGTAAGGGAAAGTGGGACAAAGACCAAGGTTATGATGCATCCTTACAGGATCTCTTTTGTGAGGGCAGCAATAAGAAATGTTGGCTCTTATACAAGCTGTTTTGTGAGAGGGTAACAGTGGGAGCAGGTGGCCCAGATATAGGCTATTTTGTGAATCCAGAAACGCAAAGTGGAAAAACATTTTTACTCGTATACCAAGTGGGCCGGGATAACTCAGTCGGTATAGCGACTCGCTACGGGCTGGACGGTCCGGGGATCGAATCCCGGTGGGGGCGACATTTTCCGCACCAGTCCAGACCGGCCCTGGGGCCCAAATAGCCTCCTATACAATGGGTACCGGGTCTCTTTCCCGGGGGTAAAGCGGCCGGGGCGTGGAGTTGACCACCCACCCTCATCTAGCGCCGAGGTTAAAGAAAGAGTAGAGCTATACCTCTACTTCCTTTCTGGGCCTTCATGACCTGTTCTAGGGAGAACTTTACCTTTACTTTCACCCTACGCTTTTACCAAATTACACGGCGTCACATTCCATTAGTCCATAATCTTGATATTCACAAACCTTGATAATTTAAAACCTCACAAAAAACTAAGGATTATCATTTCTTCCTCTTCTTCTCTTTCCGTTTCTTCCTCTTCGCTTTCTCTTTTAACTCCTTCGTTCTCCACATCCCGTTGGTTCCCATCGAGGACAGAAAAATGTTTCTAGAAAAATTGACAGGGACTGAGATGTTCAAGAATTTTCCGCCTTCCATGGAAATCGTAAGGTTTCTCAAATATAACCTACGTTTGGCCAGCTGAATCCAATCCAAACACACACACACACAGTTCTCGAAGACTCTTTCACCTTTCTTACGACGTCAAAAATGTCCAGATCTCCTTCGAACCAAAAAAAATGCAAGCTTACATTTTTACATCTTATGTCCCTCTTATGGACCTTGCTATAATATTAGATGAAAACCACAAATTTCGTATTACCAATAATACAGGGCTAACATCGTATTGAATGCTATAAAAATCGCACAATTAACATTTCATGTGGTGATGGCAGTACATGGATTCGAACACAAGGCTGCCTGCCACGTTATTTTGCAATTCATTTGATATTATACATTTTTCGTGCAATTGTCTTATATACACACACAAACTGAACAATTGGTTTTACTGCTAACTGAAAACTACAGGCATCTACAGGGAGTTACAAATGTTACAGACATGTACAGCGTGCTATGCAGGTTGTCAATTACAAATGGTAAAATGTCTGTACACATTAGTGTCTTTTATAAATATAGAGTATTATTAAAATCATATTAAAATTATAACAAAATTGAAGTATTAAATTTACACAAAATATATTAAATGTCGTATCTATAAACCTCATTTTAACATTATAAATATTTACAGATCTCCTCTCTACAAAAAACTGAAGACAAATTCTTCATCACCAGATGTCTGAATACATTTTTACATCTTATTAATATCAACACTTCATTTGTGTTATAATTTTAATATGATTTTAATAATATTGTGTATTTATAAAAGAGACTAATACGTACAAACATTTTATCATTTGTAATTGACAAAGTGAATAGCAAGCTGTATATGTCTTTAACATTTCTTCTTCTTCTTCCTCCTCCTCTTTCCATTAGCTTTATAACCCTTTGTGGATTGCGCCTTTCTCATCCAGGTCATTCCAAGCCTTCCTAATCAGCGCCACTTTTTTCTTTAACATTTGTAACTTCCTTAAGATGCTGTGCTTTTCAGCCGAAACATGTAGCAGCAATAAAACCAGTTACGCAATTAGCTGGAGAAAGATCTGGATATATTTACAATTCATTATTCACCAATAACCTTACAATTCGATGTCATATAGACTGAGATACTAACATCTTTATATGAACTAACTCCATGGAGTAAAGTCCTTCTTGAGAAGCTAACAGGTCCTCAGCTAGTCAAGAAATTCCCCGCATTTTATGGAACTCGAAGGTTCATTGCCGCATTTACAAGAGCCCGCCATCTGTCCCTATTCTGAGGCAAATCCAGTCCATTCTCTCCCATCCCACTTCTTGAAGATTCATTTTAATATTATCCTCCCATCTACGCCTGGGTCTTCCAAGTGGTCTCCTTCCCTCAGGTCTCCCCACCAAAATCCTGTATGTACCTCTCCCCTCCCCATACGTGCCACATCCCCCCCCCCCCCCCCCCCTTCTTCTTGATTTGATCACGCGAATAATATTTGGTGAGAAGTAGACAGGATAAAGTTCCTCGTTATGTAGTCTTCTCCATTCCCCTGTTACCTCGTCCCTCTTAGGCCCAAATATCCCCCTCAGCACTCTATTCTCGAAAACCTCAGCCTATGTTCCTCCCTCAGTGTGACAGACCAAGTTTCACACCCATACAAAACAAAAACAAAATTATAGTTCTGTATATCTTAATGTTTGTATTTTTGGATAGCAAACTGGAAGACAGAAGATCCTGCACCGAATGATGAGAAGCATTCCCTGAGTTCAACCTGCTCTTAATTTCTTCATGAATGAAATTTCTATTCGTTAGAAGTGTTCCCAAATATTTTAACTGTTACATGAAACGTACATAAAATTTTCAAATCACTGCAGGAAAGTTCATAAATGTAATTTATCCACAATACAAGTCTGCCACCCTTTTTGAAAGTACAATGTGGTGTCATGGCACAAAAGAAGGCCTCTTCTACACACAAACCCTCTTAGTGCGATATGCAGGTAGGCGACACTTGATTCCCAGACTGTGTATGACTGTACACAGTTTGTATGGTTGTGTAACGCCTGTAGCCATCGATCTGTCTGTGGCATGGCACTGTTACGTACAACTGCATACAAATTTGAACACAACGTAACAAGTTCTTTCCATTTACATTGCGTACTCTCATTGCTCTTACAGTGCAGTCGAATATGGCTGTTGGGTGTTTTGTACCAACTGCATGCTAATGCTGGCTACAGTTCACGTTACAACGTTTGTCATGCTTAGCACTGTGACTAAATTTCTAGCAACGACACATAACACAGGGCAAGACTGCATCCAGTTGATATTATATATTATATTTTATTAGAACATTATATACATTTTATAATTTTAACTATTAAATTTGGTATATTCACAAGGCAAAGTCCTTAATGTAACAAGAACAAGATTATATGTTCGTATATAATGGTAAAACATACATCGATATACCGAGCATATAGAATTTTCACCACCATATCTCTTTAACCAAGAAATACACACTTATTATTCTTTATTACACAATACAATTTACTATAAAACTAGTCCGACATGTTTCGAATCCCTATTTTGGGATCATCATCAGAGACTTGGATTGTGAATTACACAAATTACAAATCAACAATTATGGTACATATTAAAGATACAAAAGTTAAAATTTAGGATGTCTCAGTCGTTTTCTGGGTCCACTGAAACTGTTGTACTTTAAAATGTACCATTATTGTTGATTTGTAATTTGTGTAATTCACAATCCAAGTCCCTGATAATGACCCTAAGATAGCGATTCGAAACATGTCGGACTCGTTTTATGGTAAATTGTATTGTGTAATAAAGAATAATAATGTAATATATAAATGTGTATTTGTTGGTTAAAGAGATGTATGATAAACTGAAAATGCACGGTGTGAATAATGTAACATTTTAACCACATTTTACTATAAATTACATTTTTTAATTCAGCTGCAGAAATAACTAGGAGATATGCATTATTTATATTATTATTATTATTATTATTGTTGTTGTAATGTATTACACTTTAGTGACTTTCACATATTTGTGTAGGCCCATAGACTCCCTGAAGATGGCGGAGTTCCGCCGAAACACGTAACAGTAAACTAAGAACTTTATTATTATATATATTAGACGTGCATATATTTGTTGCTTTTATAAACGAGAAATTTAGCTCTTGTGACTCTTAAACAAAATGTTACGCTTACGTTTCCCAATGACCTGAGGATTGTAATACGGACACGTATACCAATTTCTACGGGATCCGGCGCTGAATATATATAGGCCTATATAACAATTCATTTCGTACCTCACAGTGAACACAGCGACACTATTAAACAAATCAACTTGTTTATGATTTTTTATGTAACAATAAGTGTTTATTGTGACAATTATGCGACAGACCTAAGAACACTTGTGTGGGCTAAGCAAAGATTTTAAAAACATCCATCTTTGTTTTCAGGAAGATGTCCGTGTATCTTCTGTCATTGTTTACATCACGTGCTCATTCATCCACGGTGATATAAATAGCCACAGAAGACACACGGACATATCACTGAAAACGAAGACGATTTTCTGCAACAGATATTTGTTTGCAATCAAATAACAACTATTATGATACACCCTGTACTATGCTTTTGAATCTTTTTAACCATTGTAATATTTGTACTTTAACTCTATTGTTGCACATCTACGATATAACTAGCCATTGTTGTAGTTTTCTTTGTTGAATACCTCCCTGAGGATGGCAGAAAAAAGGCCGAAACATGTAGGACATTAACCAAAGTTTATATATTTTGGTATCTAATTATAGTGCAGTTGTTGGTGTATTTTTTTTTACATGGTGAAGGGCCCCGCAGCAGATGCTACGGACGCACCACAGCCTTAAGGCTTTTTGTGCAAACCTGTGATGAAGATAAGCAGTTTTTTTTACCAAGTTTCGTTGGTGTATATACTGTGACCTGTCTTATTGCGCGAAACATGGATAATTTTCAATCGACACTGTCTACTTCAAAGTACTATCCTAGCAATCGCTTTATGGATCTTAGGAAAGCCAGGAAATACCTCAGTGAGGGTAGCACGTAACCGGAGCAAGATTGGAAACAGATATCTCCATAATCCGAGACAGAACTGGCGTTACTTGCTCAACAAGCTCTTGCGTGCCAGTATTAACGTGCGTGAGATTGTGTTACGTCCCGACTACTCAGGGCTTGAATCAGTTAATCGATTTTCATGTAACTGGGGAAAGTCAGGCCATCCAAATTTGCATCATATTCAGAGTCCTACGTTATAAAAGAAACTTTCAACATACTGAACGAGGGAGTTTGGATGTGGCCGAAATGATGGCCGAAAGCTGTATAATACACGTAATGTGGGTAAAAACGTATGTCATGAAATTCGTAACTTCTGACTGTTAAAAGCAAAATATTACGAAACCGAAATTCTTTGATATGATACAACTGACAGAGGGAAAGTGTCACGAGACAAAGCTAGCTTAATGTTAAGATAGTAAAACAAGATAGGCAACTTAAGCATCACGTAACATTGTGGAGCTTTCGCCTAACCATTGTTGCAGTGGAAACACAACAATGCATTATGTGTGGTGTTGACTTATACATGTCTATAAAATGTATAAAATATTGAGTGTTTGCACAACAATGCTTTTATGGTAAATTGTCACCTGCAACAATGGAAATTATACCTACTAGTGTTTGAAAGAAATTTTATTCCAACTATTCTGCACTCTTTTCACACGTTACATATTAATGCTGCATAGAAACAAAAGAATGTTCGTTTGCTCATGGCGTTCTTTAGACGCAGAATTTGACTAAACAGATCGTAACGACAGATAAGTCGTATTTTCTACGAAGCATTATATTGTCACGTGTGGCCTGTCTGACTGTACCACACTTTTCCACATTATCTCATAAAAGATAGGATTGTTGGAAAATTTTATTAAATGTAAAAAGTGTGTTTTATTTTTCTCTACAACATTTTGTGAAACATTTCTCACTCTAAGAAGAATTCAGCGAGTTATCATCATAAATGTACTTACGTCTGCATGTAAAGTACCGTTATTCTTGTTGGATTCTAATCAAGCTTGAATTTTCTCGATATATTTTCGAAAAATAATCAAATATCAAATTTCATGAAAATCCTTCCAGTGGGAACAGAGTTGTTCCATGCGGACAGACAGACATGACAAAGGTAACAGACGCTCTTCGCAATTTTGCGAATTCGCCTAGAAAGGGTTAACACGTCACCGATCCTTAGGTTACACAAAGATGTTTAAACCGCAGAACTTTACGTAGCAATTGCGGGATGCTGAAATTCGCCAGGATGGAAATCGCAGATGCAACTGATCAGAATACTTTATGACCCGGTAGAGATTCGAAACTAATCCAAGTTCAGAGCGTTAAAGTCAAATTACCCTGCTCGGATTTTGAACCCTAACAACCTGAGTCTCCCAACTGTCGTGCTGTTCATTCCTAGTCACATTACCTAATTCTATTTACTATTTATCCATTTTGGTAATTCGTTCAGTTTATTCCCGAAAAGATCAATAGAACCTACATAAAAAGTTTTTAGTCTGTAACATCGAATTGAAAATTTCTCACAGAAGACCTAAGCATAGATGCAAGGATAATATTAAGTTCACCTAACAGAAGAAGCTGTCATGGATTCTTCTTGATCAGAATACATATCAGTACATTCAGACTTTTGTGAAAACGGTAATGAACATTTTTTCTACAAAGGGTAAATTTCTTAACAAGCTAAATGATAGTTTCTCAATAAGAATCCCGTTCGTTGGAAATAGGTAATGTGTGAGGTTGTTTTTGCCGATCCAAGTGGCCGTGCGGTCTAAGGCGTGGGTCTTCGGCCGCCGCTTACTAGGATCGTGGGTTCGAATCCCTCCTAGGGCATGGATGTCTCTCTCTTATGAGTGTTGTGTGTTGTCAGGTAGAGGTCTCTGCGACGAGCTGGTCCCTCGTCCAGAGGAGTCCTACCGACTGTGGTGTGTCTGAGTGTGATCGTGAAGCCTCGACGAAACGAGGAGGCCCAGGCCCATATAGGGCTGTCGAGCCATAGGAGAGGAGGAGTGAGGTTATTTTATTTTATGTGGTACGTTAAAACAAGAGGGGCATGTTAAAAAAATCGGCCCTGGCCTATTCTAAAAGACAATAATCCCCTACCAATGCGCTCTCTGGTACTTTGTTTCGTAATAAATATGCGGAATGCAATCACCAAATTAAGCCCTTAATCACAAACATCACGTACGTACAACAATCTCTAAACAAACACCATCAAAGCCGCCATAAAATATAAATTTCGTTTTAATATTACTATTAATATTTCTTTAAATGTGACACTAAAGTAATTCATTAAGACTGAGTAACACGGAATTCACACAACAGTCACTGTACGTATTTCATCTTCTCTCTCCGTTTATACACTTTTCTTTCCTTCAAGTTTTCCTTTCTGTCTTAATGCCTTTTTTAGTCCCATCCTTTATCCTCCTTCCTTAAGCTGCTATCTTTATGTGCGTCATCCCGTTTTGTAAAATTCAGACAACCGTAACAAGTTGTCTCTCCTCTTTTTGCATTCTTCTTCTTTGTTTATTCAACAAAGTCATGTAAACTTCAGACACTACATACGTGTAGAGAAACGTCTTCTGGAACATGTACCCAACGTTTCGCAGGAGTTTTCTTCCCCCTTCTTCAGGACGCTGTAAAAGTCTGTACCCATTTACCAGTCAGTACTTCGTCATATCCCATAAAACCTCAATCTTCATCAATGCTCCGAAAACATCACATTAAATGAATACGTTGCAATTTCTATCACTAAACCCAGGACTCCTGACTATAACAACGCTACAATTAGAACTGCACACAGCGAAGCAGGGAGCCTAATCATAATTTGCTGTAAGGAGTAGACGAAACGAAATGAAAAATTTGTAACGTCAGAAAAAAAAAAGAACCCGAGATGTTATATACCACATTGCAAATTTCTATTAGTAGGAATAATATAGAAACACAATAACAACAACATTTAATACAGATGAAAGAACCATCTTAAGTGTGACAAAATCCTCTTACGAAGATGGCTTAAGCCTATCTGTTCGGGTTTTACCGCATTACAGCTTCACGTTTGAACAAGAGATTCTGACTTCTTTGTCTCAAAGGACAATCCTTAAAGTCCTCCTGGTAAACTTATATTGCTTCCTTCCCTCTGCTGCTGTCTGACAGCTTTACGTTCCTCGTCTTGTGTTCTGGGAAACAAATCAGACGGCTTTCCTTTAAGGGACGCCACTATGTTTGCGCTTATGAAGAACAGATCTGGCTGTTTCTTGCATCCCGTTTGCTTAGCGAGGTATTTTTTGCTAGCAGAAAGCCCCAACGTTAAACTTTTAGCATGAAATCTATTCAGAATATAATTTCGGAGCATGCGCAATACTCTTTGCTTTTAAAAAAGATTCACTCCACATATCTAACACAAAAAAATAACAAAAACAAAAATTTTGTAATCTGCTTGCATACTGATAAATCCATCTTACTGAAATGCTGATTACTGAAGCATGTCTTCCAATACTGTTTACTGATACCAACTTCTGTTCCTATACATAACTGTTATCAACTCTGCCACCTTCCGCTATAAACTCGTAACTGATATAATGACTGAAAAGCAAATTTTGCTTCCATCTTCTGGTCCTACTCGTACTTACAGTTTCATTAAACACATAAATATCAACAGCCTTAGTTCCTGACGTACCAGCAAAAAATATTCAAACTACCGGTAAAAAAGAATTTTTGTTAGAAAGAGGGAAATTTAGGAGCCTATTTTCAGTTTCGCATGCAACTACCCTGCCATAGCAAGAAATGCTCAGTTGCAAGATTTTTAAGGGTAACATCTTGGAAAAAGTTAGTTGAAAAGCCAAGAATGAGATGGATTTCAGGGAAATAGATTATACGGAGTAGAGGTGAATGGAACTGACCTTTCTATGTCAATGTTCACCAAAGAAGTCAGCGGTGGAGTCCGTAAACACGATTTTCCGGCTCTGCGTGTGTACCTACGCTTGTATGTACTTACATGCCTACGACTTATCGTATTACAACGTTGCTGTCCAAATTGATTAGCTACGACATATACAGCAATACACATAACTAAAGAGATAGGAAAAGTTTCCAAACTCACCTCATTCCAGCTGTAAACTCCAGTTTATTGACGGAAGGCATACTAGCATCGACAGCTAAAAAAGATGAAGACTGCCTTAATCCTGAAATGTCGCGCAAACAAACTTCTTTTTATCTTCCTAGACAGAAATGGGCGACGGGTACTTAGAACAGGAGTTCCAAAACACATAAACTTTTCTCTATCACACTTACACACGCCTAAAATTGTCTAACTCGATTTAACTTTAAAACCACAACGGAGGGGAGGAAGATTCGTCAGTACATGTTCATAAAGCCTTACAGGCTTACAAACGTGTTGACTTTCACTTCACTGTTCCGCGAAATTCCTCTCATATGTCATTATTGCATTTCCTTTAATTCACATCACTTAAATTTCGACCCTACTGTCACACAGACTCTCGTGATTATACAAATAAAGTCTCGAAGAAATCAGTAGAAGATACACTCGAGTATTCACATCACTCGTGCTTATAAATAAGTCCACACTCCGTGTAAGAATCTTTTTCAAATAGATACACGTGTAGTGTTTTGTTCAAATTTTCACTGGAATGTTCCTATATACTTGCTTTTCAAACTGTTGCTTTATCAACAATGCAACAGGCATCTGTTTTGCCTCAGTCTCTCTCTTCCCTCTCTCTCTCTCCGTCTCTTTCGCGATCCTTGCTCTGTCTGACAATCACTCCTACATACAAAGTTTAGTCTTTATAAACTGTTAATTATATTATTCATATGTAAAAAATTCAGTGTGTTATCACACACAAACACGCGTCAACTAACCAACCACATCAGCTGAAAATTTCACAATTTTCATTAAGTAATAATTTTGTTTTTTAAAACAAATTGAACTAATATTTTATAATCTACGTATTTCCGTTAAAATAATGTGTGACCTGTAATTTGAGAGTCCTTAAACTTTGCTGTCACAAGAATATTTAAAGAGTTTAAATAATCACATTTAAATATTCTCATTTCCTACTTACTAATGGATAAAACTTTTTAAGTTCATAATTTGAATTTATAACATGCTAAACTATAACATCCATTGCTTACCATAAAATGAATATTAAATATAAGTGGTGCTGAAAATACTGTCCATTAGATTTTTAAAAGAAAAAGCGAGTAATATTGTACATTCTTTAAATAGAAGCCTAAAAATGATACTGAGATTTCATTATAATTTACATTCCAGTTATTAATGCTCTTTCACTTGCCAAGGATGTGTAACAAATTATAGTGCGCAGTGTACTGAGAGTGCTCGAAGCCCGGTCTTTCTTGTAGAGTCCCTATCTCATGTGAGTAGCTGTCATACAGCACAACGGAGCCCCTCAGCCCTTCTCCGACCAACTCCGCCACGTAACTACTGACTACTGCCCGTGTGCAGCACCAACGCCACCTGCGTGGAAACAAACTACCCCCACCCCGACGTCTCTGTCCTTCCACGAAATACACGCATGCGCCGTACTATAAATGTAGGTCCTTCACCAATGCAGAATTAAAGCAAGATAATTGACTAAGGAATAAACTAAATTCACGGAGCAGATTCTTTCTTGAGAAGCTAAAATTGCCTGATTTATTCATGAAATACTCAGAATTTTACTGAACCAGAAGGATCATTGCCCTTTTCAAAACTGCTCACCAATCGTTTTATTTTAAATCAGATGACCCAGTGGCCACGAGAAGGCTCGTGCCATTTGCCTTTAAAAAGTTACCTTAAAAGTATGCGTGATTTCAGGCTTCCGCCGCGATGTAGAAGAGATCTGCGATATTACGCAGCGTTTGGTGGTTATTCTGTACCGGAACTTTCTTGAGGACCGATAAGTTGTCCCGAAACGTCGGTACAGAATTACCACTTTACGTTGCGTAATATCGCAGAAGAGCGCAGATCTAATCTTAAGGTAGTTCACATGCACACGAGGCTGACCGTGAACGGCGTTTTAAAAGACTTCCTGAAGAAAGGAGACCCATAACGGAATGTAACTTTCCTGTTGTATTTGGATGAACAGAAAAAATTCATCAAATAAAAAACTTTGTACTTAATTCATGTACTTTGCCCAAATTGCCTCCCAAAGTGCGGCTTTCGACGTCAATGTAGCTGACCACCCTCGGCCTATATCTTAAAAGTGGTTTCTTTCGTTTAGCTTTTCCGAATTAAATGTGGTGTAGCATTCATTAAGACATTTCAAATTCTCTGCACCACTAAGTTAGTTAGTTAGTTAGTTAGACACACAGACAGAGAGATAGACATCCAGATAGACATCCAGATAGACGCACGGACGGGCGGACGGACGGAGAGACAGACAGACAGACAGACAGACAGACAGACAGACAGACAGACAGACAGACAGACAGACAGACAGACAGACAGACAGACAGACAGACAGACAGACAGACAGACAGACAGACAGACAGACAGACAGACAGACAGACAGACAGACAGACAGACAGACAGATCAGACAGATAGACAGATAGACAGATAGACAGATAGACAGATAGACAGATAGACAGATAGACAGATAGACAGATAGACAGATAGACAGATAGACAGATAGACAGATAGACAGATAGACAGATAGACAGATAGACAGATAGACAGATAGACAGATAGACAGATAGACAGATAGACAGATAGACAGATAGACAGATAGATAGATAGATAGATAGATAGATAGATAGATAGATAGATAGATAGATAGTAGATATTCAATCAGTCAGTCAGTCAGTTAGTTAGTTAATCTACTTAAGTTTATTACTTCACGACCCGCCAAGTGGCGTGAAAGAAAGGAAGTGTCCACCTCAAGCTTTTACAAGCCACTTGTTACTGCATGTACCATCAGTTGGGGTAACATTCTGCTTTTACGGTGTATTTGTGTGTTTTTATGCGTCTCAGAAGATAGAAAGCTTATCTCCCTACACAGCATTATCTGCTAGGTTGTTATAACTGGGAAGGAGAATGTTTACTGCGTGGTACGACTTTAATCTATGGAAGTAATTTAGGTTAATTTCAGTGTTTAAAATCAACGCAAAGATCCGACTTCAATCCCGGACCATCAGTGTGAGATTTTTAGTGGAGAAAGTCACAACGGGACAGGTTTTTCTCCGAGTACGTCTGTTTCTCCCAGCCAGTATCATTCAACCACTGCACCATACCCATCTTCATGTTAATATCATTCTTACGAGCAGGACAAACGAGCGAAGTCTGGAGACACTGAATGAAAACAATGTTCCTATATCTGGGTTCATTGAGCAGAAATGTACTTTGACCTTCTTTTCGTGTTTATTTTCAAGATTACAAACCGAGAAGTTTATACCGAGATGCAGGTCCGAGACTATCATACACTTCGCGTGCGGCTATAGACGAGGGTGGAGAAACGACGGTAAAACTATCAGCTGAGGAAAACCAAAGAATTTCAGAAAAAAAACCTGCTTTAATATCACTTTACCACAAATCACATGTAAAGTTACCTGGGACTGAACCCGTGCCTCCGCGATGAGAATCCAGCTTCTAACCGGCGGAGAGAAATTCAGTATCATCGTCTTGGAATAGAGAAAATAAATTCAGTCCCCTTATTGATATTCGTATGTATTTAGAGCCGTATTCTCATTTGCATTAGACACACACTTGACAGCCACTTTGCATTCATCTGCATGTATACAGCGCCCGCTGGAGAGGCAGATACAAGTGCCTATTTGAGACAAGCGAGAGAGCTGCTGCAAGAAGAGGCTGCGCTGCTATCCTATTGATCAACCCGCAGAGTATCAGAACAAACTAACTTTGTCCTCGTCCTCTTTTACATCACTCGCCGAATTAGAAAGGACGGCGCCAGGTTCGAAATCTGACTACAGAAAGGCTGTTGTCACTGGTCAAGATTTGAGGTATTCACGGTGGTATAAAAATTATCATCTGGTACGTGACACCCTGTAGTTTGGTAGACAAGTACCAACGTAGTACAGGAGTCTACAGCCTCCATTTTCAGGCTAGAAAATTTTTTTCTAGTGGCAAATTTCTCAACTCAGTTAAGTTTATTTTTATTTTAACGGCGATACAGACGAAATCCAGCCTAGACCGCCTATTTTGAGGTTCCTAGATCACACACACGGTAGGACACCACTGGACGAGTGGTCAGCTCGTTGCAGAAGCCGCTACCTACACAACACACGAAGAAATACAACAGGCGGACATCCATGCCCACAGCGGGGCTCGAACCCGCGATCCCAAGAATCAAGCGGCTTAAGACCTACGCCCTAGACTGCCTCCGGGATTGGCTCTCTTATATAAGCGAGATTTTGGGTTCTCAGAGCCGTGTTTATGAAGATCTAAGCCTTCTCGTGTGTCAGTCCGTATCGATTCGTATCTATATTATCAGAAATAGTGAAGTACCATACAATTTATATCTCGAGTTAGAGGTGATTACTATAATCGATCCACACTTACGCGTTACACTCATAATAAATCTCTTACTTATACATAATACTGACAGTCTGTCTCTAATCCGGTGAGCAAATCTGATTTTGTGTTTAGACTATAATCAGTCCTGCTTTTGTATTATTTAGCCAAATAACTTGCAGTGATCTGACAAGTGGAGACAAACATCCACCCCTACACCGCCCCGTTTCATTCATACTGATACATTCTACAATCTAAGGTACTAACATCCAAATGCTAACGATGTCTATTGTACAGAGGCAAAGTGTTTTCACAAAGTGTACTCGTTTTACGGCGCGGATCCTGGAAGTATCTCACAGTTTCTGTCGCGCCTTTAAACAGTTTGTGTTGCGTGCGAATTGTTTAAGTGGGGGATTTAAACATAAATTAATCATGCATTTTACGTATCTTCACGTAAATTAGTGACTGATATAAGTAATTTGGCAGATTTTTCAGTCAGATTCGAATTACCGCACAACAAATGTTAATTTGTTTAAATTCATTAACCCTCGGTGAGTTTTATTCCTTCTACCACTAAATGCAAGTTTCAGCAAAAAATAAAGTCACAAATTGGGGGTGCTTGAGATGTGGGCTCTGAGACCATTATTTGGTCTTAGAGGGGGGATGTAAGTGGGGAATGGAGAACATTAAATAATGGTAAAGTTTATGATTTGTGCTCACCAAATATTTCTGTAAAAATAATCACAAAATTTTTATGATGAACACCTTAAGGAGCGGTGCATGTAATAAACATTAAATAGGTAACAAATACATGATAAATATTAGTTGTAAAAAATGTAGGAGAAGAAACATAAAGAATACACAGGCGTAAATGGAAATATCATAATAAAATTACCCTTTAAGATTTATTGTTTGTGTGAGGAGTGTATATTTGTGGGTCAGGATTAGGGGTAATGGACAGGTTCGTTCATCACGGTAATGATATTCGGGTTTCACAAAAGATGGAAAATTTTTTACAATCTGATCAATTATCACATTCTCAATCAGGATTCTACTCCGCAGATTGATAAAGTAAAGTAAAGTTGCCTCTGTCCACGCCATAAAGGCATATAGGGGGGTAGAGGCATAGATCCACTTATTCTTAACCTCTGCACTAAATGGAGGTGAGTTGTTAACTTCACGCCCCGGCCGGTTTATGTCCGGGAAAGAAACCCGGTACCTATTGAATAGGAAGCTGGGTGGGCCCCAGAGACGGTCTGGACGTTTTGGAGAAGAGAATAATATTTTTCCCTTACGGGATTCGAACCCGGTACCGCACAGTCCGTAGCCTAGTAGATGTACCGACTACGTGGTAAGCAAGCCTTTAAATTCAATGATTTTCTGTTGCCTTACTACAACTAGTTGCAACTAGGAAGTTCTTTATAAATATTTCCAAATTTTATTTCCTTTTCATTATACAGCAGTCCGTGTTGCGTAGGTCGGTCTCGTAAATAATTATGTCACATTTGTGATTACTGGAGTAGAGACGTCGGTCTTCCAAGTTATGCTTAGCAATTAATTTAACTGCAAAACACTCTCTTTTTAAGCCTTTTCTTCTTCTTCTTCTTCTTCTGGTCGGCGCTACAGCCCATGTAGGGCCTCGGCCTTCTTGACCACCGCCTCCATTCCTCTCGGTCCTCAGCCTTCCTTCTCCATCCTTTGACTCCTAGCTTTCTGAGGTCCTCCTCTAAGTCATCTAACCATCTTTTCCTGGGTCTATCTTTTCTCCTTTTCCCATCAGTTTTTCCTAAAAAAAAAACTTTCTTAACACTTTTTAAGCCGATCCCGGTGTCCGCGCGTTCTAAGGTGTATGTCTGCGGCCGTTCGCTTGCTGGGATTGCGGGTTCGAATTCCGCCGAGGGCAAGGATGTCTCTTGTGAACTTTGTGTGTTGTCAGGTAGAGGTCTCAGCGATGGAGCGATCCCTCCTCCAGGGGATTCCTACCGAGTGTGGTGTGTCTGTGTGTGATCTAGAAACCTCGACAATGAGGCGGCTTAGGCCGAGTAGTCTCTTGCGACACAAGAAACAAATACGAGGTAACTGACAGACTAAACTGTCTAGCGGCCGTCTACATAATCTCTGCGCAATTAGGAAGAACAGAAAAAAAAATCACACAGAGAAGAAGAACTGTCTGTCTTGCAAGCTAAATTTCTCTTAAAGCGAAAGTTTGGGTAAAGATACGAAGACACCTTCCTTACTTCAATGTTACCAACTGCACAAAATGCTAATTGCTATAAAAATTAAAGATCTTCCACACAAAATTGAGTGATATTTTTACGTTGCGTCAATATCAGTTTTCAAAAACTTTAGACTCAATTACACCAGTTATTGTCATCGCAGAAGAAAATGTATTTAGACATCAAGTGCAGGATCAGTTTAAGACATTTCTGTATCAAAACCAAAAAAAAAACAATCAATTTTTGGGCTTTGCCCCTGCCTAAACCTGAAATGACAAAACAGATAGATCAATGTAATAATTCACATACATTACATGTTTGATACAGAATCTTAAATCGTCCCCCCCCCCCCCCAACCAGTGAAGCTCCATGCAGACGCATAAGTTGCAATAGTCTTAAACCGATCCTGAACGCGTCATCGCCATATTGAATTATATTCAACGATAAATTACTTCAGCGTAATTTTAATATTTTTAAATCATTTGATCGCAGACTTGCAGGGTAATACAGCATATTACGTAGCATTAATGTCACGCCCACCTCAGAAGTTTGTATCGCCAACAGGCTGGAATTATTTGTGGTAAAGAAGCAGATATTACAAATATAACACTGTCTCAACTAGCATGACATGGATTTATTAAAATGTGTACAGACACTTAAGAAGAGGAAACGATATTATGAATATGCAAATCTTCCTTATAAATTAAGGAAAGTGGAACTGCGAATACATTCTAATTTGCTTCTACGAGCATTGGTTAACAGTTTTAAAGACAGCTGAGCCTCTATGTAAGTTCTACCACACTTACAATAACAAAACTAATTTTTTCTCACGTGGTATATTTAAGTGTCGCAGCTTAATTCTCAGATTAAACAGCAGTTACCTTTCTCTTCACCAACCGATCTTTCTAATGCAGACAGTTTGTTTTCTGTGAGGTAATTACCGAAATTTTAAATATAAATTTACTAATTCTATTCTGCAATGTCCGTGCCATGGCTCAGGCTGTTAGTTGCCGGCCTCTCATCGCGGATGCCTGGGTTCCATCCCCGGTCACTCCACGTGAGACATGTAACGTACAAATTGGCACTGAAACAGGTTTCTCTCTCAGTACCCCGACTTTCCTCTGACAGTATCAATCCACCATCGCTCCATACTCACCTTTATCTTAATACTAGTCTTATCAGGACAAATGGGTGATGCCTGGGAACCTTCAAAGAAAACAATGCTCCTACAGATATTTGAAACCTTTGGATAGAAAAAGACATTGTCTTCTTTTCTTCAGAGTGCAGGTCTTGTAACACATTTGCTTCTGTGTTTAAAATAATGTCAATGATTCTGAGGCGAAGTAAACCATAATTTATTGCGTAACTGGGGGCTCAATTAAATTCGAGTAAAAATTGTCTTTTGTTCCTCATTTTTAAAGACCCTCTGTCAACCGCTAAACTACAAATACCGAACCACAAACTGCACAATAAGTACAAAGAATGAACTTGGTAGAATAATGTTGCCGAAAGAAGGTTCTGGCGTGTAGACGAAAACGTAGGCTTCAAGTGGACCAACTTCCAGTTCCGTAGCGGACATTGTGTGGCTGAAAACAAATTACGGACTGTAGTAATATATACTATTTCCATCACATGAATTTCAGTTTAACTAGTGGGCTAAAAACTGTAACTAAATTAAATAACAACAATGTTTCCAATTGCAATAAACACACAATTTTGTAACGTAAGACGTATATCCTATCTATAAATATTGTAATTTATTTTAAAATTGTACCGTTCGTGGCCAATGAATGACATTATTCATCTGTTTTCCTGAACGGAACCGTAACAATGGATTATTTGTGCCCGAAGTTTCGAGAGAGCTTCGTGTTCTCAGTGTCAGAGACTTCACTCTTCATGAAACTTATGACCCTTAAAGATGTGACCACATTTTTGTCCCGAAACGTCGGGCGTCAATCATCTAAGGAAGATGCGTGACATCCCAGAAGAACAGAGACACCAACTGCACTGGTGCAAAAGCCTGTGATGTGTTTCGACAAGTTGTGGCGTCTCGAAAGCCCTTGAAGTTCGAATCTGATATCATCAGCAGTAAAATCTATTATACTGTATGGCATCTTTACATATAAATGCGTATTTGTGTAGTCAGATGAACAGAAAAACATCAGAAAAGCATTTTTCTCCGTAACTTTTCACATATTATGGATATTTGTTTTCATTTCATGCATACGTAACTTCACGGTTGCGAAACTAAGCACGTTACACGAATGACAATGCAAATAACAACATACACAAAATTTTCGAGTAATAAAGATAGAATATGTTTCGGCCCTCACGGCCATCTTCAGGAAGAGCTTAGATTGTTAAAGGGGGATATTGAGGTGCCACTCTTTTGATAGTATTTTCATTAATTTTCGATATGTACATGGCCATAAATCCGACATTAGAAGACAGTAAAAGTAATCAAAACGGGTGGACATAAAATTTTTCATTTTTTCCTTAAATATTTGCCTGCAGAGATCACTTTCATTGTTATATCCTTAAATACACACCTGAACAGATCGTTTTCATTGTATTTCCTTAATACATAACTGGACAGATCATTTCATTGTATTTCCTTAAATACATACCTGGACAGATCTTTTCATTGTATTTCCTTAAATACATACCTGGACAGATCTTTTCATTGTATTTCCTTAAATACATACCTGGACAGATCTTTTCATTGTATTTCCTTAAATACATACCTGGACAGATCTTTTCATTGTATTTCCTTAAATATTTAGCCGGATAGATCATTTTCATTGTATTTCCTTAAATATATACCTTGACAGATCTTTTCATTGTATTTCCTTAAATACATACCTGAACAGATAATTTTCATTGTATTTCCTTAAATATTTACGTGGACAGATCTTTTTAATTTCATTTCTTTAAATATTTACCTGGACAGATCACTTTCATTGCATTTCCTTAAATATTTACCTGGACAAATTATGTTTCATTTTTGTCCGTATATATTAACCACATCTAAAGAAACCTCATAAAATTTACAGCTCCCAATAAAATTTTAATTTTGTAATCCTATAAGGACAAACATTTCTAAAGACAATACAGGCAAATTTAACCTTAACGTATCTCTAACCCGATATCCAATACTATTCAATTTACTTACATAAAAGTTTATCATAAATCTTTCAGTAATAAAAGTGTTAACCTCCCTAAAGTGGCCGTAGCGATTAACTGACTCCCCCATCCGTGGCTTAATAAAGTTTAAAAATCCATTATAACTACCGGAGGCACAAGTTGAAATCGAGCTGCGCCGTAAAGAATATATATATATATTTACTGGTATTCATAATTCTTAGAATATAAATCATATATGAAACACAAACTGTAAAGTAAAACTCACCCAGCCATGTGTTCCGAATTAATGCTAAGTAATAACATGGTTATATCATCAGGCACATCACTGAAGGTCTCCGTCACGTTCACAGTTTCTGTATCGCTTCCGAAGTTAACCACCACTACATATGAGTCCTCATTATCCAACGTTCTGGAAATAATTGCATCATTAATTGACCTCTCCATTATGCCCGTACTTTATGCTGGCTGAATTATGGATCACTCTTAGTGGTTAAGCCATTGATAAATGCCTAAAGATAGCGCATAATACGAAGGTAAAAATGCTACTAAACTCGTCTATTACTAATAATAATAATAACCATGGCTCGACAGCCCTATATGGGCTTGGGCCTCCTCTTTCGGAGGTTACTTGGTCTTGTGCATTTGTGGCAGTGAGTGACCAGCTCACTGGCCGCGCTGTTCGACTCAATCCTGATGTGACTGCCAGAGCCATCTGGCAGTCAGTCAGGAGACTTGGGTGAGAAATGGCCGCTGAATTTTGCTTACGAGCATTACTAGTTCTATTCATGTCCGTAAGGTTCTTTTACATGCCGTAAATCTACTTTTTTACTTCCCCTCCGGATTTGTATCACCCTTAAAAAATCTATCGACCTCGGTCGGGATCGAAGCCGCGAACCTTGGGTCCAGTGGCGAGCACGCTAACCACTAGTCCACCGAGGGCGACTCGTCTGTTACTGAAATGCATAAAAACGCAAAGGTGGAGAGAGGAGCTTCTGAGCAGTAAGTTGACGAACATGAATGAGGAAGGGCATTGAGGAAGCTGCTAACTGTTGACAAGGTCACAGAACTGGTAAACATAGGTACCCTTGCATATGAGATCGAATGTAAATGAGAAACTCAGCTGAAGAAAACAGAACAGTGTTTAGAAGGAGAATAGGAACTGATTAGTATGCGGGATCGACAGGCTATTAAACGAGAGAAAGAATCGTAGCCAAGACCTCGAAATCAAACCCCAGATCAAGAGCTGAAAACTGACACAAATTTACGGTAAGTAGTATAGAATTTAAGATTATCAATTAATTAACAACGAAGTATAAAGGACGTGCACTGCAGACAGTTTGGTGTTACCAGGCATACCATTATTCTTCAATGTGACTCAGAAAATAAACAAAATAAATACACATAAAGTTAATATATAAACAAGTTAAGAAGAACGTCAAAAGGAGAGTGCTACAAAAGGCAGTGAGAAGTAGGTGCTTCAGTCTGTATTATAGTCTTGACCTTTGCCGACAAAGTGTATGAAGTGAGAGAAATAGTGAAAATAAGATGTCCCTCAAGGGCTAAAATATACAACAGTGGATCGTTAGAGAAATATATGTGATTATAGCTAGATATATGTGAAAATTATAGCTACATGTCTCTGTAAATAGTAGCTAGAGATCTGTGGTAACTGTAGCTAGATATCTTTGGTACTTATAGCTAGGTATCTGTAGAAATCATAGCTATATATACGTATATGGAGATTATAGCTAGATATCTGTGGTAGTTATAGCTAGATAACTGTGAAAAATATTTCTAGATATCTCTGAAAATTATAGCTAGATATAAGTGGAAATTATACCTAGATATCTGTGGTAGTTATAGCTAGATAACTGTGAAAAATATTTCTAGATATCTCTGAAAATTATAGCTAGATATAAGTGGAAATTATAGTTAGATATCTGTGGAAATTATACCTAGATCTCTATACAGATTATAGCTAGATATGATAATAATCCAGATATCTTTCTAAGTTTTCAGCTGACTTATTAGTACTCGTGCTTTATACTGTATGGTTTCTAGATCCAGCTCCAGAATATAATATCCAGATTTGTATGAGAATTCAATTTCTCACTGCTGTGAATATTAAGACTGTGGTCTGTTTGGTTATAAAGCCGTATGTACTGGTAGAAGGTACCAACGTTTCAGAGGGATCTACTGCCTACTTTTTTCATAGCATAAGACACCTTAACATGGGAGCCTTTGCATCTACGAATCAGGCCACATGGCTTCACATTTCAGAATACAGTTAGTTAACTTCAGTACTGATTACGCTAACCATTTTTTATATTAGTCTCACCGTGCATGTTTCACAATTCACTGTTTATAAAACACCGACGAAATGCACTTCACTTTACCACTTTTTTATATTTCAATAGACCCCTACATATGTTTCGGTTTATGCACAAACCATCATCAGGGGGTTCAAAACTACATATATTTACATCCAATGGTATTTCTGTTCTTATTGTTATGCAATATCTTTGTGTTCAATTGTCATTCACTTATAAAATCAGTTTAAAATCAGAGTTGTTTGAAAAAAAACGTATATAGACGCACCAAGTATAAAATCGTTGAGAATTCGTTAAAACTCGTGTCGAGAAGGTAAAATGTAAAACGGTAAAATGTTGCAGTACGGATCGCTGTGTTACATCTGGTTATTATTTGTTGTTGGTTTTGTGTGTCCTGCTGTTGTCTGTTGTCTATTTCAGTGAAATAGTGCATTTCGTCGGTGTTTTATAAACAGTGCGCTAACCATTGCTCAGATAACGCATCAAGGAATCCACTACGGTACCTAAATATCCCACATCTTCACACTCCGCCTTTCAAGTATTACCAGTCATGGCTAAAACTTACACTTCACAGAAAGTTTCAAGAAACTTTTTACATTAAAATTATATTTCTGAATTGTACAACTGCGTTTGGTGGTCTAGATAGCGTAGTCGCCATGGGGTGGACGGAAGGATTCTAAACCCTGTGGGGGTGAGATTTTCCGCAACCGTCCAGACCGACCCTGGGACCCTCACAACAAAAAGGGTAGCGGTTCCCTTTCCTGGGGACAAAACGATCAGGGGGTGGCGTTGACCAACCACCTCCATGTAGTTCCAAGGTTAAAGAAAGAGTAGAGCTATACCTCTACTCCCCCTCTGTGACTTCATGGCATGTTATAGGGTCAATTTCAACCTTTCATACCCGCGTTTTCCACTTATCAACGACCTGCACATGATAAGAGCTTTAGCAAATCCAATGAAAGCAACAGAGAGGTTACATGCTAACAACAAATTCTGACACTGGACATAATTCCGAGCCACAGTGAGTATATGTGTGTGTTTTAAGATGAATATTAAATTTTCCCTTCGATCTTTTTCTGAATCTTCCAAATATACCTTTCTCAAGAGGTCTCGCGATAAAAAAAATGTGTTAGTATTTCTTATCTCCCCAGTCTAGAAGCACCCCAGTCCATCATAATTCCAGTCTCCCTGCCTTCACTAAACTGACAAAATCAGGTGAAACAAGATTATGCATGTCTGAATTAAGAACAGTACCTTGTAAAACCAAGAACTGTTTCGGACAGAGCAGCAACATGAGTTTTTCCTCGCTGAATAGCTGGATTCTTGCGCAGTTCTGTCAGCTGTTTGTACACTTTGTAGTGGCTCTTCTCTGCAGCTTTCTGAGCTTCCAAGTTGAGCTCCTTGTAGTTCTCATTTACAGGCAGCCATGTTGTCTCCTTTTTGGAGAAGCCTTCAACACGATAAGGAATAAAGTACAGTCAGACATTTCACACAATAAAGTACAGTAAGACATTTCACACAATAAAGTACAGTAAGACATTTCACACAATAAAGTACAGTAAGACATTTCACACAATAAAGTACAGTAAGACATTTCACACAATAAATTACAGTCAGACATTTCACACAATAAAGTACAGTCAGACATTTCACACAATAAAGTACAGTCAGACATTTCACACAATAAAGTACAGTAAGACATTTCACACAATAAAGTACCGTCAGACATTTCACACAATAAAGTACAGTAAGACATTTCACACAATAAAGTACAGTCAGACATTTCACACAATAAAGTACAGTAAGACATTTCACACAATAAAGTACCGTCAGACATTTCACACAATAAAGTACCGTCAGACATTTCACACAATAAATTACAGTAAGACATTTCACACAATAAATTACAGTCAGACATTTCACACAATAAAGTACAGTCACACATTTCACACAATAAAGTACAGTCAGACATTTCACACAATAAATTACAGTAAGACATTTCACACAATAAATTACAGTAAGACATTTCACACAATAAAGTACAGTCAGACATTTCACACAATAAAGTGCAGTCAGACATTTCACACAATAAAGTACAGTCAGACATTTCACACAATAAAGTACAGTCAGACATTTCACACAATAAATTACAGTAAGACATTTCACACAATAAATTACAGTAAGACATTTCACACAATAAAGTACAGTCAGACATTTCACACAATAAAGTACAGTCAGACATTTCACACAATAAATTATAGTAAGACATTTCACACAATAAATTACAGTCAGACATTTCACACAATAAAGTACAGTCAGACATTTCACACAATAAATTACAGTAAGACATTTCACACAATAAAGTACAGTCAGACATTTCACACAATAAAGTACAGTCAGACATTTCACACAATAAAGTACAGTCAGACATTTCACACAATAAAGTACGGTCAGACATTTCACACAATAAAGTACAGTAAGACATTTCACACAGTAAAGTACAGTCACACATTTCACACAATAAAGTACAGTCAGACATTTCACACAATAAAGTACAGTCAGACATTTCACACAATAAAGTACAGTCAGACATTTCACACAATAAATTACAGTAAGACATTTCACACAATAAATTACAGTCAGACATTTCACACAATAAAGTACAGTAAGACATTTCACACAATAAAGTACAGTTAGACATTCCACACAATAAAGTACAGTCAGACATTTCACACAATAAATTACAGTAAGACATTTCACACAATAAATTACAGTCAGACATTTCACACAATAAAGTACAGTAAGACATTTCACACAATAAAGTACAGTTAGACATTCCACACAATAAAGTACAGTCAGACATTTCACACAATAAATTACAGTAAGACATTTCACACAATAAATTACAGTCAGACATTTCACACAATAAATTACAGTCAGACATTTCACACAATAAAATGCAGATTCTCCCCGACTTAAGGAATGGTTCTTTACCTAACTCCTTTCTGTTTTGTTTCATCGATATAAACTACAGTATTATCACGTAAATATAAGGAACATATTCAACAATTAAACCAACAAATGCACTTTATTTCTTAAGTATGTCCAATAACCCTACATATGTTTCGGCTGCAATAGAGCCATCATCAGGGGTTCAAGGTCACGTTCACTTCAACATTCACAAATCCATTAGGTATCACCACTACATATACACCACAATGCATGTCAAGTTTCTGTTAACAGTTGGTAACACTCACTGTTTTGTTTATACAACTTTATCTTTAAATGTCTGACGTAGGTTGGTTTCGTCTTGGGTTAAAAACGTAAAAGCTGATAATACAATGTCGTTAAAACTTGTTAATAATTATTAAAAATTTAATAACTTTTAATGACATTGTATTATCATCTTTTACGATTTCAACCCAAAGATGAAAACAACCTAAGCACCTAGTTGTATAAACGGCAACAGTGAGTGTTACCAACTGTTAACAGAAACTGGACATACAGTGTGGTGTATAAGTGGTGATACCAAATGGAACAGTGAATGTTGAAGTGGACGTGACCTTGAACCCCTGATGATGGTTCTGTTGCAGCCGAAACACTTGTAGGGTTAATGTACATGCTTAAGAAATAAAGTGAATTTGTTGGTTTAATTGTTGAATGTTATCAAAATGCAAGGTGAGCACAACGTGAAGAAAACCCACATTCACGAAATGAAAATCCTCTGCATTCTTCAAAGACTGTTTTTCGGTGCGCAGTGTCTCGAAAAACGAATTGTGGGACCATTGTCCTTTGAAGGGACTGGGAAACAACGTAAAATAAGGAACATATCTTTGACAAATTAGCCTTAGCAATGAAGATGCCCAAACTCACTCTGGTAGACCTACTTACCTGCACTTGTACTGTTATCCCACTGGAACGGCGTCCTCTCCAGGTCACGCGTTACTTCCAAGTAGCCATCAGGTCCTGCATTT